>CM065183.1:21389354-22079354 GCA_033026295.1 Channa striata
TCATAAGATGAACCGTACACAGAAGAAAATGGTTGATTTCAAAGCTTTCAATTTTTCTTTTAATTGTGGAAACAGCAGTGAATGCTCTCATGCAGCAGGACCAAATCCAGCCTGAGACTAAAAATTATTCAAACCAATAATAAAAAATAATGGGCATCACTGTAGATGAGTGCAGACAATAACTATAGTCCCTGCTGCTTATGCTGATTGATTCAGAGGTGACAAATTCATGTCACAGTCATCACACGTGACAAGCACCTCACTTCTTTCTGTACGGGACAACGTGACCCCAGCTGACATTTGTGGGACTTTATTGCCACCACATCATTCCTGTGGAAGCACATTGTTCGAAGTCGCCATCCATGTTATTTATATCCGCCTCTGCGAGGTCCCTCTCGCTCCTGATTTGTCAGCAAATTTTGTCATTTATTAAACTGATCTATTCTTCTTCTTTTTCTTTTTTTAAGCGTTTCTCCCGTCCCCCGCCTGCCTCGCGCTCCTCCACCTCACATTTCATTCTCATAAGTGATCACTGTTGGGAGACGAGGACTTCGGAGTTTATTTGCGTCCGCACACAAACTGCTCCAGTATTTACAGCTTCCATTGTTGCTCTGTCACGCTGCAGAGAAGCATCTTGAAGGTCTGTTGTACTTCACTGTTTAATGGGGCTACTTGAATATTTTCATTCACAATAAAATGTGCTACACTTCACAGCTGATGAAGCTGCCCCACGTTAGCGTTCGTGTTCGCCTCTGAATTCATCCCACTTTGGTTTATCTTGGTCTCATCAGTCCAGAAAACTTGGCCTTTGTTAAAAATTCGAACCTGACTTGCTGATGAGAGGCCTCCACCTCGTCACACTTTATATTCTGTATTTGTGATTATAAAGTTTTCTTCAAACCACACCCCCTCGCTGTGGCATTTTTGAGACACCGTGGGGTAACAAACCATTCACTGCACTTCCATTACTTTTGGAACGAATCAAACTTGGGTCACCTGTGACTTCTATGGTGTTTAACCCTTCACTGAGCACAAACCGACATTCTGACGGATCCGATTCTTTAAAACCGCGCACATTCCTCATCAAACAGTGTTTGTTGTGTGTTCTCAGCGGCAACTCAACCTCACACGGGCGCTTTGTGGCACTGAGTCGGATTTAAATACATGTTTGCGCAGTACGGAAGGAAGCCGACCCCCAGTGTCCGAAATGTGAGTTTTAGATTGTTGGTCGTCGGACAGAGTAACGTTTTTAAAAGAAAAGTGTCATCTTGGACTGGAATTTTTCACAATGATCTGACCTTTTTCAGATATAATTAGTCAGTGTTTTTTTTAAATGACTGGACCAATTATTCCAAAAATGAAAATGAAGTGAAGCTGCAGCCCTCGGGCGCACGGCTGTGAAGTCATGTATAATTCTCTCAGTATTACAGAAAGTCATGAGACACGATGAGACGCTGTCAGGAAATGAAGTAAGCGAGCACTCACGGTTCTTTCTGTAGAGCAGGATTTCGAAGCAGTTGGACTCATAGTTGTCGAACGTCTGCCTGACTTTGTCGATGGTCTTCTTGTCCGTCAGCTCTCCGTACATAAAGCTGAAAAAGGAAACAGCAAATATGTGGACAGCTGAGATCAATCCCCAACCAGACAAGTTAACTTCATTGCACGTGTGTGTAATGATTTGTATGGCTGTGATCTTTCCATTGTACAGAAGTTTAATTTTTAGTTTTTAATAGATGAAAGTGGTGCAGCAGCAGCGTTTAGTTCACGCTGGAGCATTGATGCAGTCGGCATTTCCAGACCTGCTGTAATCAATCCTTAAAAGGACCAGGGACGTTTTAATCGGTCCTAATATAATTAGGCTGACGGATTGCTCTCCGTCGTCTTCGCGGACTAATGCAGAGGTGCTGATCCACGGTAGAAACGATCCCCATTTTTACGTTGTTAGAAGGTAAAACCTGCTGAGCGATGTGTGTAAAAGGCGAGCGCTCGCTCACATCACATTAAGGCTGCAGTCCACCGTCTGTGGGACTCGGAGTCACGTCCTACACCCGGTGTGTTCGAGGCACATGGTTCGTAAAGAGCAACAACCTCGGACAAGAGAAAACTAGCGGATGGGCCGGTGCACAAACCTCAGACCAGCGTGTCGACGTGGACGGATGTGAGCAGGCTGACACACACACACACACACCATGAACCTCAGGGACAGTTCAGAATGATGCAACAAGACAAAGTGTATGATTTTAACGGGTTCTCTGATTTGTTTCCCCATCCATTATCTGTAACCACTTCTTTAAGAGGTTTGACAGAGATGTGTTCTCAGCACTTCTTTTATTGCTGGCACTGAGGCTGCTGAGCGTGCAGACTCCGGCCGCTCGTTCCACCATCGCGGGATCACCGAGCTCAAGACGTTTGCTTAGGATCTTTAGTGTGGTGATGGGACCATCAGATGCTACGCGTTGGAGGAGTTTTGTAGACCTGAAGGAGGGAGTTGAGGTATGAAGGTGAGGTCAATCTGAGGAATCTGTAGCCAGTGCAGAGAGCGGATTAAAAGTGCATTCAAAGTTCGTTATGTTAGTTTCCTAACATGCACGTCGTTGGACTGTGGGAGGAAAAGCACAGAAGCACAGAGAGAACATGCAAAGTCCAAACACAAAGGCTGCAGCCAACCAGGGGCCTCAAACCAGGGACCCTCCACCTGTGTCATTTTGGAAAAAAAGTCAAATAATTTAATGTCAATGGACAAAATAGTAAGATTGGTCTGTGGAGCAGCCTGACCCAAGAAAACAGACACGAATCTTAAAAACAGCGCTTCAGTCCGTGGTTAAAGCAATAATAATAATAATGATAATTATGATGATAATTAATAATAATATAATATATATATATATATTAATAATAAAATAATCATCATCACCACCACACTCAGGGCACAAGCCAAAATGTTGCTCTTTATGCTGCAAGAATCAGTTTATATGATTTTATCAAGCGACTGAAACTCATTCATATCCAAGTACAACAGCACTGATGTTTAGGAAACTGACACGCTTAATTAAAATGATAAGTCAAAATGCAAATACACTCACATTTCACCACACACACCAACTACCTGATCTCGCAGTAAATTATCCAATTACATAGTTACGACAACAACGCGTGTCGACTGTCTGTGAACAGCTGTTGTTTGAGGTTCGAATCAGAAAAAGTTTACATGGACTTCAGACTTAATTTATTCTCAATCATCTTTAACCAAAACTCAGAGTGTGACACTCGTGAGCTGTGATTGAGAGGAGGAGCTCCAGAGAGATGAGGAATTAAAAAAAGATAATTGTCTTCACATTTAAATTCCAAAATAAATTAACAGCAATTTGAATGAACATTTGGGAATTCTGGGCCACCGTGACCACAGATGAGGAGCCCATGTGTCACGATTAACAGCGACTGTCGACAGCAGCGTTAGTCGGTGATTTAAGGAGGTCCGAGCGGGGAAAAGGTCCGAGCGGGGAAAAGGTCCGAGCGGGGAAAAGGTCCGAGCGGGGAAAAGGTCCGAGCGGGGAAAAGGTCCGAGCGGGGAAAAGGTCCGAGCGGGGAAAAGGTCCGCGGCTTCATCCTGTTAAGTTATACATATTACATTATATACACAGTCTCCAAACTCATTAACTGTTTTCATTTATTCCATTTGTGTGAATCAATTCAAAGCATCTTCCAAATAGCCACTCATGGTCTTCACTTCACAGGTCGGCCTTGTCAGGATCAATGGTGGAATTTCCGGCCTTAATGGGGCTGGGAACATAAAGTAAAACCATTAGAGAGACAAGGCGTGTCCAAACTTTTGACTGGTAGCGTAAACCTGCACTGTGTGACGCCAACGACTCAAATCGAAGGCAGAAATCTGTAACCCAGTGCAATTTCAACAGCCATTTATTTTTTCCAATGTCTTTCGAAGTGGCGTTTCACGTTGCCACTTTTAACCACTGCCGCCGCCTCAGAGACGATGAGACCGCGGTTTCCAGTTTCAACATGTACGCCTCAGTCCGTTCTGGATTAAAGCCCCATTTTTGTGTGTCATCATTCCGCTGACTTAGAATTTGACCTCCTCACTTCATATTTTTCTCTCCGTCACTGCCGCTGTTTTTGCAGGTTTTCTGCACCTCTATTCAGTGACGGCCCGCCCTACTCTGCCTGTGATTGGCTGACATTCTCACCTTGACCAATCTCAGTCTTCTTGCCTAAACTGATGGCAAGGAGTACTGGCCAATCAGGGACAGGTAGGATGTTGCTGAGTAACAGTGTAGAAACTATTTCCCAAAATACTCGCCAGTCAAAACGAATCACGGCCCCAGCTCGATGATACGCTGGTTCCGGCTCAGGGTCCGGACAGGACAGAGTCTGAGGCTGGTCCGTCGTGTTTACACTGCAGCATCATTTTGGCTTCAAAATGCCTCCCAACACTTTATTAGAAGGAACTGCACAGAAAATGAATGCATATCAGTGCAGCAGAACATCATGTGACTCCCTCACATTCACTTTGTGGCCCGTTACGTGGCCCGTTCCCCCTTTTTGTACTGCAGTACACGGCACCACGGAGAAGATCAAAAACTGGCACTGGGCCCCATTAACAGGCCGTTGTCTTCCATCACTTTGGCAGCAGCTCTCAGTGGACTCCTCCGTTCCGATCTGTCTGAGCGTCCGTCCAGAGCAGCAGGGAGTGGACGGATAGACCTCAGCGCCTCCGCCCTCGCTTAGCTCGGTGTCCGAGGAAGGTTTTTTCAGCCGGCGGCTAGTCAGAGCCATCACCCCCAGGCAGATTTGAGAGGCGCCTGAGGAGAGGAGTCGTCCTTTGGAGTCAAATTTGAAAATATCTTGACTGACAGGCGAGCAAGACACCGTCCTCGAGGTGGACGAGGCAGAGCTCCCCTGGCAGCTCTAAATTGGACTCATTTCAGACTCTCGCTGAGCGGTGTGCAGTCTCTTCCTGTCTTTGCCTCCTTCTTTCCGAGGGAAGTGGAAATGCCATATGCTGCTTTTTCTAACAGGGCGACTGCTGAGCTCCACACTTTAGCTGCATTATGTTGGAGCAGGTCTTAGGAGCTAAAACTAAGTTAGGATCATGTAAACACCTCTGCCGAGCGGCACGACGTGCTTTTTAATGATCGCTACAGTGAGACCGGAGCAGTGTGGTTTTTCATCTCTTCTCTCCATCGCTGCGATTAAATAATGCATCAAACTGCATGAAAAAGGATGTAGTCAGTGATATTTGCAGAGTAAGGAAGCTTGGCAAAGGAAAGGCTTTTACATTTCAAAACAATGACTCAAGGCTTCTCTGATGCGCCTATAAAGATGTTTGATTTGTCAAACCTCTGATTTTGTAAAGTTCATTTTTACTACTGTACATTCAGTGGAGATGCGTTTGCGGACGCCGCAGGATCATCGTTTGGTGAGATTTCATTCAGTCGTACCTGCAGGTGCTGCTCTTCTGCATGACTTCAGCCCTGTGAAAACCAGACAGTTTGCAGAATCCGTCATTGCTGTAAACTACAGGCCACTCCACGATCTGGGCGTTTCCCAGGAGGAAGCTGGTCTCTGACAGAGAAACGACAGAGACAACATCAACTTTAACAACGCAATTACATATTTAAAAAACACACACAAAGAGCTAAAAGGCCCGTGAAACTGGTCCACTCCATTTAGTTTTCCTACTGGGCCAGTCAAGATGTCAATTACAGGAGAGTTTTGTAAAAACTAAAACCGTGAGCTCTTAGAAGCTCAAGCACACATTGCAAACATGTCAACACTTAAGTCATAAATATATACAAATAAATACAATTACATCATATCCTTGGATAAATGAATCACGTTGGTGAAGACAAACTAAAGTGTCTCAGAACTTGAGTCTCGTGTCACGACTGTTGAAGCAGATCCGGTATTTTGAACTTTTAAGTCAAACCCTGATCACTGTCCCGACTGGTTCAGGAGGTTCCACTTTGACCCATTTCAAATTGTGTAACACGCTTGATTAAATCGCACTGAACACAGGCAACTTCAGTTGAGCCGTGAAGTACAAACTGTGAAGCTGCTGGTCTCACAACCTTCGTCTCAAACAACTGGATAGGAGTATTTGTGCACCACTCATATCCAGCAGTAGTTCCGATGGGTTTTACGGGAACATTTCTTCAGATCAGTCAGTGACACGGACATAAGAAACCAGGTTTCCTGTAACCTGGTTACTTAAGTGTCAAATAAACGAAGAAGCTGGTTTTGGAAATCAGGGCAGCGCAGTAGAGAAACCCGGTAGATTCCTTTCGGAGAACGCCGATTTCTTTGCTATGAATACGCGTAACCAGGTTTGTTCTCCAACAGTCCAACAGAACTTTCACTGATGTAACTATCACAAAGCGCCTCATAGAAGTCTAAAGATTTTTTAAATTCAGACAGCTTTGTCTCCCCCGGTGCTGCCGACATGTGGACACACACGGAAAACGTCAAAGCAACGTTTTCTGTCCCTATACAGTTAAAATGTGTGAACCAGGCTTCCAGAATAAGTCTGGGGTGGAGGAGGAATCGGGTTCGTCTACGCGGATTTCATGCAGAGCAACGTCAGTCCTGCTGCCAAGGTGAATTCAGAATACTAATAAATCAATTTCACTATGGACTCAATTTATCAGTGAGTCTGTATGTTTCCATCTATAAATCAGAAAACTGGACCAGGGATCAGCAAGTCTCAGAATTATTTAGATCATCAGAATTTGTGCAGCTGAAAGCAAAGTGAGCACAGATTTCCACTTCACCTACAGTAACCGACCAAACAGCAGATGTGGAAGACCAGCTCCCCACTGTTCATTTGAAATTAAAAATCTTTAGTTGCCCAATGTTTACAGATTTTTAATAAAAATCCCACATCAGCCCACATCGTAAGCATAGATACGTTTGCAGGCACCTTCTTTAGTCCCCGTTATCATGCAGGTGTCCCGCAGTCGGGCTCACGGGGTCACTAACGAACAAACGATCAACAAAAAACCATCAAGAGAAATTGTGACTCTTCTCTGATTGGTCGGGGGTGTGAGCCTCCCTCAACACGCTTTTCTCTTCAGTAAGTGTGTCACACAGCGGCTTTAACTGGGCCACGCCACAAACCAACACCAGCTCAGCTCAAACCAAGCCGGCGTTACTTTCTTCCCGTCTCGGCCACGTCCATCACGCCCAGCTCCGTTCTTAGACTCGTCTGTGACAAATGGTCGTCTCACTCTAGACAACTTCAACTCCTCATCATCAGATACAGACTGTATCACCACGAAGTTCATTGATGACACGCGTAATCGTCTGAAATCTTCAGTCTCGTGTGATTCAAAGCTCCAGAAGGCCCCGTGAGTGGACTTTAAAGGGCCGGTTCACGGTCGGATGCCCACACGAACGCTGACACGGGTCTTTTTTGCAGTGATCTCTGCTCCCGTCCACAGTATCCAAGTATTAAGAGAGTAACAAAAGGGAAATTGTGAACTAACAAGGCTGCAACTTCGCTAAATATCCAAATAATGTGACTGATTTGGTGGTTTGGTAGAAACACTTGAGCTTATTTCTCTGAAGATATTCCCTTTCTAGCCTCCAGCTTATTCTTGTTATTAGCTGTGTATTTGATTTTCGACATCACCCGTTCACATGTAAGCTACTGTGATAGACCCATTTCACTCACCAGGTAACTAAATGAGGATAAATCCATGGAGAAACACCTTCTGCAGACGACGGGTTTGTTTGTGACAGGGTGAAATAGATGGTGGACGTCACAAAAACCCTCCTGCCATTCTCAAATGTGAAGTTCTTAACAGAACGAGCAGGAGGGAGAAAGAAATCAGCAGCTGAGTGTAAATACAGACACACCGGGGGAAACATTACGTCCAGCTGCTTGGTGTTTCCCCCCCTCGACCTTTCAGAAATACACGAGTATCAGATATTCTGTTGACATATTGTGCATAAGGACAATACAGCTGCTTTTAACTTTCTAACAATCAGCTACGAGCAGGTCACAGTCTAAGAGCCGCTGCATCACAGGTACAACTTTCCGTAAGACCCCGTTATGTTTTTATGGCTTTATTAAAATGACTTAGTTCATCTGTTCCTGTTTAGCAGCTCTGGTCGTCAGTGTGGATCTGCAAACACACAGAAACATCCACCTTATCAGATTATCTAGTAATGACTTTCGTATTAAACCTGTGTGAACATATTAACATATGCAGGAATAATAGTGTTGAAATCGTGCTGGAACAGAATTTAGCTTAAGTAAATAATAAAATACCAACTAATCTTCATGTCGGTTAACCGAGATTCCCAGAAATGACAGAACATAACTTCAGTCCAGTCTGACAAGTCAAGTACAGCTGTCAAACAGCCAGCTGCTGTAACGGTGCGTCAGAGACACGGAGTCACGCTGATTTCTGCACATTCAGGGCGGCTCTCTCTCTCTCTCTCTCTCTCCTACCAAACTCAGCTTTAAGAACAATTTTTGTCACAGTTTTGCAGGAAACAATTAGGAGCTCCATTATTTTCCAGTGCATAAATATTTTGAACGCCAGGAGAAGTTTGGGGCTGATGCTCAAAGTGAACAGACTCAAGTCAGACTAATTGGAAGTTGTTATGATGTTCACACGTGTCTGTAAAAACTAAAACTGATGAGCTCAGATCAACACATGAGCAATTTACATTTATCTAAATGATCAACACACAGATTCGATCAGGTTACAATTCGTTTGCACACAAACTGTGAACTAACGTTATTTGTTAGTTAACAATTTTAATGGCTCAATAATGATGTTCATTCATTTCGCGGTGAGAAAACCGACCAGGAAGCATTTGACATGTTTTTCACGACTTCATGTTAGTGGCATTTTAAAAAATAATCTGATCCGATCCTAATCTGAAAAAAGTTTGCATCCTCTTATTTTGAATTGGCAAAAATAGCAAAAAAACAAAAATGCTTTAATTACCTAGATATTTAATGAATATTTACAAATGTTCTTTCATCACATGCAGACATTTTGCATTTGCTTATGCAACATTCTGTTTTTCTTATATGTATTAACCATTTTTTACCTTCTACTGATGAAGGAAAATTTATTTTGACAAGCTGAATGTGCATCATTATTACTGTATGTTGCTGTAGGTTTAAGATTAAGTTTTCATCTACGTGCAATTTTAAACTGCATGTTTCCTAAAGGCACAAGAAAACGGTTTATGTCCCTTTAGAATCTACAAAGTAATTCCTTAACTTTTTGAACTTTCACATTTAAAAAATTCTGCCAGAAATCTTTGTGGAGGTTTTTTTTTTTTTTTTATAGGTAAATTAGTATTTTTTGTTCTCGCATCAACACGTGCAGTGGTACCAAAACGTCTCAGCAGCTGACCTCTGGGTGCTACGTTAGAGTTTTCCACACTGAGCGAAATATGAATTTAAATATTCACAAACAATAAGGTCCTTCAACGCTGCCAGATCTGCAGTGCCGCTGTAAGTTTGGCAGGTCCTCAGTCATTTCATGAGCCTCCTGTTTCCCAGAATTAGTCGGTTGGTAAAATATTCAATTTTGGGCGTACAGTAAGAGTCCTTTCAATCTAAGAACAATAATCTAAAGGAAAGGTTACAAAAGGCGGAGTTTCCCCGCGGGTTTTTGCACCAAGGATGGAAGTTCTCTGAATGGGACAATACATTTCCTGCAGTGAAACGCAGACAGATGAATTGTGGAAGATGTGTCAGCAGCTCTTTGAGGCAGGTTTCACCGCAGCTTTCACAGACTGATGAGTAAAACGCTGGAGCAGCACAGTCGATTGATTTTAGCGGTCGGCCATCTGACGAAATCAAAAAATAGTAACTGTAATAAAAAGCTTGGAGCTGTAGTCAGGGAAAAAACCTGTATTAGATCAGCTGTGACAGAGGAAAATCCAATTCTTAATAAAGCACCAAAATTGGTTCCGTACATCAGTCTGACTGCTACCGATAATCACGTGGCCACGTAAATTAGAAAAGTAACGTGTGTGTGTTTAGCAGAATGTACAGTGACTTGAAGGAGTAGAAGGTGGAAAAAAGCTATGGATGGAGGCTGGTTCACAGTCAGATCATTTAAAACCTGCATCAAAAATGTGGGTTTAAAAATCATAAAAAATAAAGAAAAAGTCTGTGGTTCAGTCAACAGGGTCTCACCACGATTAACAGATGAGGAGGAAAACGGTGGGAAAATGTAAACGGCCTGCTGACCTCCATCACAGGGATTAACCCTGCACACACACACACACACGCCCCTTCACTAGTTTCAGGGTTTTTCTGGAAACCCTCCAGACGCCGTGGACGTGTCGTGCTCCCAACGTTCAGCAGCATCGCCCTGTGTACGATGTACGTACGTGTCACAGGTTAAATCACTGACGGTGAACTCACAGGGCCGACAGCCGGTGTCCTTTCTCCTCAGTGACAGAGCGAAAACCCGGCTCTCATCCCGCCCAGATTCATCTACCGAAGAACTGCCGCCCACACAAGCTTGTAACTTCGAGTCAAAATGTCCTGGTACTTACGAGGACACGGACGCAAAGCTGCTTCCTAAAATTCCACAGCATTTATCCTGTTACCTGCGGCTGCAAAAACTCAACGCCAGCGTTACATCCGGCAGCCTGTGATGCCGCAGTCAGAGCGCGGGGAGCATCGTGGGACCCCAGGTCTGAAACCCACTGACCAGATTATTTGAGCATTAACAGCTGTGATTCAATTGTCAGGGAATTCGAGGAGACAGTTTCATTTCAGATCTAATTTACAGGAAAATGAAAGACCCAAGTGAAACGAAGACTGAAAATGACTGCAGCCTTGTGCCGTGACTTGGATCTCATGATTCGCATCCCACCGCCATCAGACTCCAGTGATGTCACAGGAAGGGTTACAACAAGGATCCTCAGAGGTCGGGGGTCATGGTTCAGACCTGCTGGATTTATTGCTTATACTTTAAGACTCACGATGAACCGCACTTAAAACTGTGTGTAAGAGGCCACAAGGACCAAGAACAAATGCAAACCAATGAAAAGCAAACACGAACTTTCAAACATGTGATGTAAAACTATCAGACCCACAACAACCGAAAACGGTGGGCGGGGTTTAGTCCTAATCCACGCAGCTCAAATTAAACGCATGAAACTGTGCTGAAGCTCATGACTGTCGTATTGGACACATTCAAATGACACCGAGCCCGATGTGCGGGATCCTCCTGGCAGAACTCCTGAATTTACCTCTTCAAAACAGACATGAACAGGGACCGAGAGGCCGGGGACCCGCGTTCGCATATAAAGTGAGTGTTAATACATGTCGTCTGAAAGACACGGCTCAGCTAACACGAACACAACAGACAAAGAACTGAAGCAAGAAGATTCAGTGACCAGAAACAGATGGAAATGAAACTCAGAGTTGAAATATGAACCAAAAGACACAAAAAACTTAAAGACTAACAATATCTGAATGTTTTAAAGAGCATTTGTTTCCTGCAGGAACGACAGACTGAGGTTTGATTTACTTTGGGCTTTTGGGAAGTATAGAAAAAATAAATAAATACATAATTCCAACAATTTGTGTTGTTGTTGGTCGTTGTTGCCCTTTTCTTGTCAGGCTAAATTTAACTGCGTATATATTGTGATCACGTTAAAAAAACATTTCTGTGAATATGAATGAATATCAGTTGCATTGTGACAAGGGCAGATGAAGAAATGTTTTATGTTGAAATGAAGAAACATAATAAAAATAAGAAATGTTTTGGCCACACAGGCTCAAAATAAGGTTTGAGAACGTTTTCAACTCGAATGTAAAAACTTTAAAAAGGTATAAGAAAGAGTAAATCAACAAGCTAATGGCGTGTCAGAAATGGCAAATATGAAACATAAGTTGGAGAGCGGTGAGAATCCCTTAATCTGCTACTGGGGCAAAACATATAAAACCAGTGGAAATGTTTGTCATACAATTTTATCTAATTATAAGAATTACATTTATTTCAGCCTCACGTTTGCTCAGTCATCAGTATTTAAAGTTCTACAGAAGAAATATACCACCTCCTCACTAAGGTGGGGGGGTTGGACGGTCCGATTTTGGGGGTGAGACCCCAGGACACCCGTCTGGCCCCGGCCCTGCACAGCAACAACAACAGAACGGAAGTGATGCCGTGATCAGCTCCAGCTCATCACACACACACACACACACACACACACACCGATCAGTCAACTACCTGTGGAGCTTCCTGCATCCTGATGGGGAGACACGGTGCATTTGCAGTGCTCTTATAACACACACACACACACACACACACACACACACACACACACACACACACACTGGCTGCTCTGGCATTTAACCCTGATGCACCACGAGGTGTAACCGGGTGTAAAAAGAAATAAACGGAGCCAACATTTCCCTGAACAGTCCCAGCACAGTTTCAGCATCATCTGATCTGCAGGTACTTCATCAAGAATAAAAGTGTGGCTCTCCAGTTCCCTCCGAACACACACAAACACACACTTCTGGAACAGTCTTCTTGACCTTATCTCCGCCCGTCCATCCACGGACGTTGTCTGGGAAGAAAAGGAAAATCAGCCAATCTCATCAGGGAGGGAGCAAATCTCAGGTCGGTGTCAAGTCCAGACGCAGTCAACAGCTCGGATGGAGAAAGTCCAGCTGCTCAGTGATGAACCCCCAAAAATCAGCTGACTTATAGTGAACACACACACACACACACACACAAACACACACACCTGCGCAGCATTTATCCAATTTCCACCAAGCAGATCTTCGTTGTTACATAATGCTGGAGCACAGACCCACCTCACACACACACACACACACACACACACACACACACACACACAGACAGACCCACACACACACACACGCGCGCGCGGTGACATTTGATTCGCCTCCAGCAGAAGAAACTTTGACGCGCTGTGTTTTTGCTCTCGGTGACGTCACGGACATTTATGGAATTTTAAGCAAGAAAAGGAACAAAAACGGGGGAAACGCTGAGCGAAGAAACCGGGACCCCCACAGAGGACCGTGCCCCTGAAACGCCTCCCAGTTCCCCCGAACTGCCGGTAAAGTGACTTTAAACTCCCCCGAACCTCCGCGGTGGCCCGCGGGCTCCGGGGCGAACAGAATTCCAGCAGAGTCCGGGTCCCGAACCCGCGACGAGCCCGGCTCCGACGCGCACGACTCACCGCTTGATCGCCGGACGATGTTCTCCAGGAACGTGTTCTGCGGTGCCACCAGCCCTCGCTTTCCCCCGGGCATCCTGCTGCGGGCGGGCGGAGCTGCTGTGGGTCCGGGTCGGTGGCGGGGTGCGCGCTGCTCGGAGCTCGGTTCTGACGCTGGCTCTCAGTCGGAGCGATGGGGAAGCTCATTGTAACCGCGCGCTCTGGCTGCTCGGGGCGCACTGAGCCGCGGAGACGGCGCAGCATCCCGCTGCCTGCCCGGAGCCAGGACGCATGCGCGCCGGCTCCCGCTGCCGCCGCTGCTGCTGCTGCGGGCCCCCTCCCCAAAAACAAGGGGGGAGCTGCACAGTAACGCGTCAGGTTCGTGTGGCTCGAAACGCATCGAGGTCCAGTTTATTAAGATACCGGAGCAGGCTGCGGGAAATGGACCGAATTTATGCATTTGATGTGCGATCAACTTGTGGGTTGCCAGGTTGTGACACATGGTGAGTCATTGTCAGTTGGATAAATATGCATCTGGATTTTCTAATAAAAAGCAACTAATTAAGTCTGAAGACTCCAAAATAAACAGATGTTCACTGGTGGTTTTGAAGCCGAAGCATCAAGGAATCAGTCACATGACAGTTGAACAGAGAATTTAGTGGATGTTTCTCGTCTCCGGTGGCATCACGCTGAGCACAGCTAACCACATCCTCACGTCACCGCCCCTGGTCGAGAAGAGAGCAAACGTTTTAAAAACCCGGCAGCACCGGAGTAAAACTGAAAAACCAAACTCACTTAGGATCAGATGAAAGGAGTCAGTGTCTCCTCCTGCAGAAACGCTCATTAGCTCGTCTGAGGGGTTAATGGGGCCCCTGGGAGCCCGAGGGTCCAAACACCGATCTCTGTGGACACCCACACACACACACACACACACACCTTTTATCCAGTCTACTGTTCAGGAATCAAAGCTTCACTCCGGTCTGATGGAAGGACACAGCTTTAAGGACTTTAAATAGTCAGATGTTGTTAAAGGGCTCGTAAGAGCTGAACGAGGGCACCCGAAAAAACTTCCATCGTGCTGTAAAGTTTTTAAGTCCTTAGGCTCCTGGACAACAGCGAGTATTATCAGTCCAGGGTCGGTTTGTTGAAGTGGCGCCACCATGTACGGAGGCACTTCTCTGCTGTAGTTTCGAATCCGGCTCTGAAAACGCGTTCGTGTGGGATTTAAAATGTGCAAACGCAGAGTTGGGCACAAAAACGCCGGGGTTAGTGAAAAAAAAAAAAGAGGTGCAGGCCGTTTTAAAAATCAGCACTTCAACGTCATGTCACGTGACATCGTGTTAGGATAAATTAATTTCAAGTTACTGTCGCAACAACAACAACAGCAGCAGCAGCAGCTGTCCAACTCGTGACAAACTGTACGTCATGTCCACTAGAGTGTGTGTCTCTCGACATGCTTTACGATATTTCTGTGGTCACAGTGACACGTGCTATAACGTGCGTACGAGTACGCCAAAGTCCATTATTGTCCACAGGAAGTGCTACACAACGTTTACGGTGGGTTCTGTACGGACACCAGCACAAACGGGATTAGCCCGAATACGAGCGTATTTCCAGAGCTGTAGTTTCAGTGTGTGCAGATTCAGCTCGCAGGAGACGTCCCGGCGCTTAAATATGCACGAGAGCAAACGTTCCTTTGGGACGTCATTAATCACGGGGCGTCAGACATATGTGACAGCGCAGGTTGGACAGCCGCCTGCAGACAGCCCACCCTCCCCGTGTCTCACTGCACACAGACGTACGGAGGCTCCTTAAAGGCCAAATTTATCTGTGGAGCATCGGAACATTTCTGAATCTTTAGAGTTTGTATTTACCATTTAGATTTAGATGAGCAGCTCTGTCTCCTAAGAATTACATTCACCTTCATATTTACCGTGCCGATATTTGGGGGGGAGGGGATTTCATGTTCCTGCAAAACTATAAAAACATTAGGAACATACAAGACGAAGCATCACTACATGAGTTTGTGAAACTGAACATATGTGAACCATTTATCATAACTTTTAAACACTCCCGCCGAGTTTTTTACCCCCAAAAAAAGAGAGAAAACAACAAACATCAAGCGTCTTCCGGCTACATCGTCTTAAGACATCGTTGGATGGTTGTAGTCGGACAAACTGAATGTGCTGATGCAAGATGTTCCCGCCAATTTCAATGAACATTTTACTGACGTGTTCAGTGTCAGTGAACAGAGGAAATAAAGGTTTTTTTTCTCTGCTGCCTCCTGCTCCTCTGTGAACAGTTTTGTCAGCTGTGAAGCTCCATACGCAGCGTTCAGAGCGACGTCTGAAACACACACACACACACACTGAGTGTGAGGACAGGCTTCTGCCTTCCTGAATGAAGAGCGACATGTATTGAGGCGTCAGGATGTGGCGGCGGGTGTCGATTAGAGAATCATGGTGGTTTTGTTTAAAGGTCAATAAAAGTTTTTCCTTATTAAACCACATCGTTTCCCTGATCACGTCTGTGGGAACAGCTTAATAAAAGCGGAGGTGAGACCAACTCCACGATGTTTACTGTTCCCGGAAAAACAGTCCGAGCAAATACAGCAGCAGCGTCATTCGGGAGAAGTTTCTTGTGTTCAGGTCCATTACGCAGCACGAACTGAGGCCGCTCTCGTTTTAAAGACTGAAATACACCACAGCAGAGTGTGTGTGTGTGTGTGTGTGTGTGTGTGTGTGTGTGTGTGTGAGAACACTGGGAGAAAGCAGATCTCGATCAGCGGAGGGAGATCCACCTCTCAGTTTCTGCTGCACAGTTCTCAGACCGGCGCGCAGAGCTTCCACGGGGATTTGATGACTGTAATCACTCTAATTACACCACATCACTAACCAACAATTACGACCAATCAGCATTCGGCAGGCGGCCGGGCAGCCGTTGTTCTCGCGGCCCGACGTCAGCAAACAAGCACCAGCTCATCGACGGAACAAAACCCTGGGCCGCTGACGAGGCCTCTGCTGCTCATCGAGGAGGATCCAGATCAAAGGCAGCGGCGAAGCCTTGTCTGGGAGGGAAAGAGGAAAAGGGGGGAAAGGGATGGTGGAACCAAACCCCCCCAGTGCTGATTAATGCACCACTTGTTCATCTGGAGGGAGGCGTGTCTGCATCCCTCCGTATTGATCCCTGCATTAATTAGTCCGACTGGCCCCAAAGGAAGGAAGACGGGGAGGAAGGGGTCAGATAAAGTGCTCACCCCCCCCACAAAACCCCAGGCGTCCATCTTTACCAGCTGATGGTAAAGGAAGGAGGCAGCAGAAAGAGGGTTCAGTCCAGTGTAGACGTGTCTCACTTGGGACCACTGGGACGTCTGGTCAGTAAGATCAGCTCCACGGCATTAATTGGATAATGGGCCTCCCCAGGAATGAATTAACGTGGTCGGGGGCTTCAAGGCTAAAATCTTCTGTTTGGCAACTACTGACGCCAGCCAGCGTCTTCTGAGGGCTGTGTGAATACAGAGCCAGCAAGAAAAACGTTGAACTACGTACAACGTGAGCGAGGCCGAACAAAAGATTTACCCTCGACCCCAAAACACTATAGTTGACGCTCACTCTTTGTAGGGTTTTGCTTTCATGTAATTTACTCTAGTTTTACTCGGAAGTTGTTTTGTCGAACCCGGACGCTGTTTTTGTGTGTATATAAAATTGTGCCTGTAGCTTCACAAGGTGACGCTCCTGGAGGATGTCGAACGTGAGACGTTTGACAGAAGCATCGATATCTGACACCGTGGGACGACGACGCGCTGTCAGATCAACGACGATGAGCCGAGTTCAAGTCCGTTGGCGTGGAGTTTGTAACCACTACACAAGCCCGGATCACCCGACCACCACCACTACCAGTGTCAGGTAGTGGACAGTTTTGGCCATAAAACCACGTGTTGATACGACTCGAGGTGAGCTGAGAAGAAACAACACAGCAACTCAGGCAGGAAGCAGGAATAACGTTTTATCGCACTGCTGGCTGAAAAACGGCAGCGTGCATTGACCACAGCCGACGTCTTCACCCTCGGGAAAAAAAAAAAAAAACTCACCAGCTGCTCTATAATTAATGCCGTTTTCTGTGAGACTGGGCGCATGTACCCGTGTGCCCGCAGCAAGAACTGTAACGCTGCGGTTGATTTTCGACATTTGCTGCTTATTAATCACCCAAAAAACAAAAAATAAATGTCTTCACATCAGGATCCCGGCTCACGTTTGGCTTTAAACTCCAGCTCTCTTTCACCATTTGCATCAACAACAAGTGGATGTAGGACAGGTTTTCCCCTGATAGTGGCCGTTTGATTGTTAGGGTTCATCCTCTGGTGATGACGAACACACCAGCTAATCATTAGCAAACGCTTCGGTTGGAATTCAACGCAATGCATTAGTGCAACAGAAATAAAGGAAAGACATTTTCCAGTCACGTTGAAAACCTTGCAGAGGTTTTAATTTCACCACACACCTCCGACTGTAGCCCGTGGACACTTCCGATTCTTGTTACGTCAAGCTAGATGAACGCTTACAATAAACCACAGCGGCTTAAGGCAAAACACTCTGAATTTCACTTTTAAAATGACTTCATTGATTCCTGGGCGGCTGTGAAATATCGTAGCGGGGCTTTAGGTGAGTCAGCATCCTGCTTCGATTCCCTCGTACATTCATGATGCTGAAGGGAATATCAAACTGTTCTTATGGGCGTCTCTGACTGTTACAAGCTCCTGACATCCAGCACTGGAGGACACTCTGCATATTTACAGCAGCACAGGAAGCAAATATTTATTGGATGCATATGGACAAATGTTGGAGACGTACGGTGAGTCACCCTGTCACCCACAGCGGGCTATTACTGGCTTCAGTTTCCATGTCAACTGGGTGGCTCGCGGAGATTTAACGGACAGAAAGAAGGTGCGTCGTGGGGAGGCGAGCTGTAAACGCAGCCTAGAAATACCGTAAAGATAAAGATTGCTTTTTATAGTTTTTAGGCCCTAATTTCTTTCATTTGTTGCTCATTTTATGTTAAGTTTTGAATTTATCTTTACGAGATCAATATCAACATTTGGTGCCTGTGGAGGAAAAAAAAAAAAAAACCTTTTTGGCATCAGGCAACAAAATGGTAAAAATTGTTTACAATGGAGCCAAAATAGCGTCCGGTTTCACACGTGGTTGGTTAAAGTCAAACACCGTGGGCAGGTCAGGTCTGGGTTGGGCACTGAATGATTAATATTAATTGCTAAAGAAACTGCAGTTTGCCCCAAAAAATGTGACAAAATGTCACAACTTTTTGTCTTGCCTTAAGTTCATAATTAATAATAGTTATAATTCAAACAAACATGAATCTCAAGGACCAAGAATCAATATAACATAAGATAAAGGATTAGGGCTTTAACCTGCACATCCCTGTCTGCTGACCTCCGTCTATTCTCTGTAACTGGACTGGAGCCCATCACAGAAAACAATTGCAAGAAAAGTTATTTTAGTTGCAGCAGTTTGGATTTTCGTATGATGGACGTGAGCCCTAAAAACCAGCCTGGTCTGTTTCCTTAAAACAGTCTGTCTTTACCTTGCGCTTTCAGGAAGCATCGGTGAAATAAAAATAAAAACTAATGAGATTATTTCACTGTAGTGAAATCGGGCCTTTCAGTCGCTCTGACTCCGGGTCGTGGGGCGGCTGGTTGAGGCTGGTTGAGGCTGGTTGAGGTTCGGCTCTTACACCGTTTGACAGACTGTGGCTCGACATGCTGCATTAAGTTGTGTTAAATATTTAGCTGCGCTGCCTTAAAAACATGTTTTTTAGTCTTCCGGGGATTTGTGAGCTCCTCTGACCTCAGCATTCGCTCCTCATAAAGACGCTTTGACTCTGCACAAACATAAAGTGCAAGAACTAGAAGAGAAATAATAAAAACGGCTTCAAGAGAAAGTAAATAATAGATACTGTTGTAAGAAACAGTATTTGCCGTTTTGCCAGTTTCGCCTGCCTCCCAACATGGTGGCGCCGTTTAAGCAAATGCATTATTGTCTCCATCTGCCCGTTCGTCCCAAACGAGCCGTTTATGAACATTCAGGTTGGAGGACGGATTTAAACACAAACTGAGACTGACATTATTAAAAGGGGGATGTAATTTGCTTCCCAAACAGCGGGATGCTCAGTGAAATCTGGACTCAGATCAAGAATTGTTTGGTGCAATTTGGTTTCATTTTCCTCAAATACGAGACTCCACATATTGACACAGCGTGTGCCGCCGTAAAACTAAAACTCAAACGTTCACCGTCTGACTCGATCTACGCCTGCTGGAAATGACATTTCCAGTAAAAGAAGGCAGCAGGCCGAGCGTGCGGGAGCGTTTTATTACTCTTCGTGTCTCCTAACGTCGGCGTCGGAGCTCTAATAATCCCACTAATGAAGTGTGTGGGAGGAAACCTAAACCCCCTCACAACCAGGGGGAGAAATGGGACGTTATACGAAACGTACAGAACGACAACACTTAGATTACAGCTTGGCATCACTGATTGAAGAGGACGGGCTTGAGTCCAGGCAGGGGTCTGAGGCAAAGGTCAAAGTTCAAAAGCAGAGCTGGAAACTGCTCATGCTTTGACTTTACTACATTTATTTCTGTATTATACCGTTTTTCTTTATTAGGCAGCTTCAGAAAAAGAACTGAAATAAATGTAGTAAAGAAAAAGGGCATAATTAATGACCCTGGTTTAAATTTATAAAACAAATGATAAAAACTATAATTAGCTTCGAAACCATCAAAACACAAACAAAAACCTCGCGTTTCCTGTTTGTCTAAGCCACAAAGGCCGAGTCTTTTAGTTTGTGTCTTGCTTCGAATGAGGACGGGACCATCACTTCATCTCAGACGTCTGTGTGGGTTTTGGGTCGTGCACACTGTGGTTAATCAGGCTGTTTTGGTGCACATCGCCCTTGCGTTTTGTCGCTCTGCCGCCTTTTGACGTGAATCCTGCACAGAGTTTATCAGTCCTGAAGACTTTATTGCACCTTCACGGAGCTGTCCACATGAACAGAGGAAGTACCGCTTACAAACCAGCGCTAAGTACAGACCACTTCAAAATAAAATAGTCGGGGTACTTCCTGTGAAGACTTCTCTCCCTCTGTCAGTCTGTGCTTTGATTCTTTATATTCACGTTAAGGAAATCCCACTACAAGATTTACAGAGTTATTAGAAACACAACCAAGAAGTGGCAATCTGCCCGCCAAAACAAAAGTCCAACTGCATGAGACTGTAACTATATGACGAGTCCTGCACAGAATGTAGCGCCACAACAGTCGACTGCGTGAGGACACGTGAGTAGGTGCATATCATCCACACTGACCTCAGAGCTTCGTCGTCTCCTTGACGTCCAGATGACGCCCAGATGTCTGCTTCACAGCGCTGGAGCGGTCACACTGATTCCTGGAGGACAGTGTCTTCCAGGAGCCGTCTCACTGACAGGAGCCAAAGTCCTAAAGCAGCTCGATGGATTTTTGGGTCTCCAGCATGTGACGAAGGGACAGGGCACAATTACGCACTGGAACAGCATCATTCACATCTTCATTAACCTGGGGCAGATTTATGAACCCAAACGATGCGATCTGCAGGAAAATGTTCAGAGTTAGTCCAGCACCACAACAACAAAAGTAAAAGAGAATAGACGTTAATGTCAGTGCACAACGAGGAGGCTCAAGGACCAACAACAGGCCACTACAAGACACTTAAACACAACACAATAATACAATGTGTCAAATACAATAAATAGACTGGACCTGAGTTTTGAGGGTCTGTTAATGAGGCCACAAAGATCAAATTAATAAATAAAATATTTCTGACAGATGAGCGGGTGGAGTCATACGTCTGTCGGGAATAAAAATGGATACAGGTTTTGACGATGAACGACACTTCCCAGACCTCGTGTAGCCATGGAAAACGCCTGGTGGCTTTTCATTTGCACGTCACAGCGTGTTGAGGTGGAGAATCACTAAGTGGTAAAGATTAAGCCGAGACGATGGGGGATTAAAGCGCAGGAGACGAGAAGGAAGACGATTGATTGTGTAATGATTTTGGCAAGAAAAGAGGAACAAAGACGGACAGGTAAGGACACGAGAGGAGAGCATGAAAATGAAGATGAGATTTGAGGAAAGATGAAAAGACAAAAGGCACAAGACAAGGAAGGGAAAGTAGGAGAGGAATGAAGAGGAGAAAACAAGGACTCAGGGATGACAAGGAGGAAAGATCAAAAAGAGGGGAGGACATAAGAAAAGGAGACAGGGGAAGCGAAGAAAATACGAAAAAGAAAGAAAAGAGATGAGAAGAAAAAGGAGAGGGAGCAGCATAAGGAAACGAGGAAAGGAAAAGAGAAGGCAAACAAGATGTAACAAAGAGGGAAAAAGGCGAGGAAACAAGGACAGAAGATGAAGTAAGTAGAGATGAGAAGGAAAGGGAAGGAGAGAAGGGCGGAGAAGAACAAGGAGGGAAAGAAACTGTAGCATGAAAGACACAAGATGCAGACGCGAGACGAAGACACACACACAAACTGGTCAAAGGTGAACGAGGAGAGAACCAGACAAAGTGAAGACGTCCAGAAAGACAACTTGAGGCCCACAAGCGAAGGAGCATGAGCAACAGGAAGTTTGTGAACTTCAAAATAAAAGCATCTGAGGTGGGGACACTTACTCCTGCTGCTGTTTCAAAGGTGGGCGAGGAGACACGGGACATGGTCAGAAGTCAGGTCAGTGAAGCCAATCGGTGGGACAAATGTCATCAAGTTCAGCTCTTCTGCACCTGTATTACATGTGACCTTCGGACCACCCTCCTGCTGTCCCCTCAGTGGACGGAACCTGTTACAGCCGCAAACAGCTGGAGTTCTGACAAAATGTTAATTGGTTCCTTTGAATCAGCTGAGTTATTGGTGCTGTGAGCTCATTAAAATTATGACGACAGCAAGACACCGAGCGGAGTCTGAAAAGAGCTCAGAGTCAAAGGTGAGGAGTTACAAACCCCCCAGTACTGACACCGGAATCAGAGTCAAAGAAGAAGAAAGAGAAGAAGCCTCCTCCACCTCCTTCTTCTTCTTCTTCTTCTTGTTCGGAATGTTCGTCTGCAAAATTAGAAGTCGGGTAAAAGTCCAACTGCAAAAACAGCCTGTTGTGAAGGTGCAGTGACAAACAGGCGGGTCTTTATTTTTGGGTCAGAAACTAAAAGCCACGTTCACCTCTGACTCCCAGCTCGAGTGTTTTTAGTTTTTATTTTTAATGGATAAGAAACTGAACTATGACAGTTACTGAGTTCACACACAGTCAGCTGATCAGCGGGTCTCTGGGGGCCCCTGGTGGGGGCCTGAAGAACTGCTCAGGATTTTAGTGAGCATGAGGATTTAACATGACTGACTATCTTTTCAAAGTAAAGTTACCTCCACGGGACTTTCTGAATTTACAGTTTACTTCTGTGAACCGCTCTCAGTCTCCCTGAATCTTCTTTCAGACTGAACTTGTAAAACCGTTCCCCAAACACTCACCTGTCCAGACTCGTCCTACTCAAACTCTTCCTGCGTCCGTCCCAAACTGACCTGAGCTCGTTGGTTTGAAAATCCGCTTCAGGTTCCCTGATTGGTCACAACACCTGAGCGAGCCACACCCCTTCACCTGACTGTTCCCTCCTTGACGAGGCACATGTGGAACGAATCAAGTTCTACTTTAGCTCAGCAGAACCATGTCCATGTCTTTGAGTCCTCTGTCCCCTGCGATTGTGCAGAGACTCTGAGGTTTTGCTGACCTGTGGATCTTTCGTGGTTTCACCCTCCACCAATGACAAAGAACGTCCCACTGTCACCCGAGTAAAATATTTTAGATAAAAGATAAAATCTAAAGTTCTTCCTTGTGCAGAATTTAACATGATTGTCAGGTTTATTGGTAACGATGGAGCAAATTTTACTTTAAATATACTTACTGTAATGTGTTTAACTCGGAGCAGACACACGTACCCACAGGTTGCGTGTGCCAATACACACACACACACCGCATCCTGCTGGAACGCTAAATGTAAATTAATCCGCCGTTGAAAGTAGTCCCCCTTTTTCAAACTTCTGCACTTTGGCGCCATCTGCCGGAGAAATTTGATCTAACAACTTGGAGAACACGCTGTTCTTTGAACAGTTGGTGCATTTTTATATTCTGACAGTGATTTTCCGAATCACCCTGTGTGTGAAAACTCTCCCCATTCTCTCCTCACCGGTCTGCACTTCAATCCGAAATCCATCGGATAAAAGCATCTGCCGAATGACTAAAGGAGGATGTTGGAACCTTCTGGCTGCTTGTCACTGTTTTTCCTGTGAATGGGGATGAACTACATCCATCATCTGTCACCGCTCATTGAATTTGGGTGGCGCCGGGCTGGACCCTGTCCCGGACCCTGACCCGGACCCTGACCGGGACCCTGTCCCAGCTGTGTCCACCCGTCTGTCCCCGGGCCACAGAGAAAACGTGGATTTATTGAGAAAAACGATTTGTTTTAATGCTTTTTCTTAAAACCTCTCCGGCTTTGGAAAACACTCTCACGGACTGAACAGATGCAAGATGAAAACTAAACTACTTCCACACAAGTGGCCGAGTTAATTAATATTAAATCAAATATTCTCTCGGTCAGTTTCCTCCCGGTGAAGCCGCAGAATCGTGCTCGTTTGGATTCGTTTTGACTTTGAGACACACACACATTAAAACTCACTGACCGGGGATCAGCCTGAACTCCTTTCTACGTTCATGTGACGTTCACGTTCCGTTCAAGACGCGCCGTGGGGCCACAGCCACGTGACCTGGTCACGTTGATACCGGCTTCCAAACGGAAGTGACGTAAATGTTTTAAATTAGTCGACGCGCCGTTTCCTTTAGAGCCACAAATTGAAAAAGTCCAACGACGTTTGTCCTGTAACAGAAGCTGAAGTCTGACGGTTTGTCCTGGTTTAGAGGTTTTTAAAAACTGTCGCTTTTGTTCAAATCTTCATCCGGATGTGCCTGTGTATTTAAAGAGTCCATATTACAGACAGCATCAAATTCTGAACGCCATGATTTCATACACACACACGCATTTGTCTTTCTACACGTTTACAATCCACAGCCCCAATTAACTCCAACTACCACAACTGAATCTCTAACCCGAAGCAAAACCTCAGTCCAACCCTGAACCTGAAACCCCGTCTTGACCCTCAAAAGGCCTTTTTTGCTAAAATGTCCTGGAACCAAATTTGTCCACAGGAGGCTATAAAGAGAAAGACACACACACACACACACACACACACACACACACACACACACACACGAACCCAGTGAATAAAGAAATTCAGCATCTGGGCTTTATCACAAAACAGGTTTAATTTAATATCTCTTTATTTTTTAAAATAATTAAACATTTGTATTTCTCCAACCCTTTTTTAATCTTTTTTTCAGTTTTTAAATCATATTATATCTGGGCCATTCTGAAGCACACATTAATTCTGCCAGGGAGGAGGAGGAGGAGGGGGAGGAGGAGGGGGAGAGGGAGGGGTGGAGGTACAACGTCAAACTGCGAGTCTGCTCCGTGCCGTCCTTCCCGCTCTACTCCCCCCTCCTCGCTCACTCTCCCCCCTCTGACCCCTGGTTCCCTGCCTACCTACAGTTCCCTCACCCTCTAATACCCCCCTCCCTCCCCAACTAAAAAAAAATATATCCAATGGTCAAAAGTAACGTCATGAAAATATCCAAAAATGAGATACAAACCAAGAGAAGAGGGAGGAGTGAGACAGAAAAGAAGAGAGACTAAAAGAGGGGGGGTGGGGGGCACTATCATAAATACCAGGAAGTCTTGTTCCATAATACCTCTTTATATACTGGATACTCCTCTCCACTGTTTCCTACGCAAAAAAACAGAGGCTAAATTACTACAAGATACAAGATTATCAGTGTACTGCATTCAATAACAATGTACAGGGTTGTGTTTTTTTTTGTCACAGTTGTTGTAATACTGTGGAGTCAACGCAGCACCCCCACGCCCCAGCCCCAACCCCGGTGGGCGGGCAGGGGGAGGAGTGGAGTGGGGCGAGGCAAAGCGAGGCGGGGCGCTCGTGGTCGGTTTTTTTTTTCACAACAGGAGGAAGAGTTTTGGCGCTCCTCTCAAGACTTGTTTTTGTGTTTACGTCCCTGTTATGGCCGGAGGGTACCAGTGCCAGACTGATACGGGGGGTGGGGGCGGGGGGTACACCTGGTATGGTTGTAAGGTGAGAAAAGAGATGGAGGGAGGGAAAATGAATCAAGTCGAAAAAAGGGTCAATTTCTTTAGAGAGATAAAACGAGTGCGTTTACATGTGAATCGTTTCAGATTTTTCTTATTCATATGTACAAACACACGGCAACTATGTTCAGCGTGCAGAGGAACCATTACCACCCGAGGGGGGGTTAACAAAGGTCACCAAAAAACTAAAAGAAGAATAATGACGATAACAGGATTCATAAACATGTGAGCTCATGGAAACAAGAGCAAGACAGGATGTGACAACAGTTTGAAATCAACAAGTGTCCCCGGTGACGGAGGCACGGAGCTGGGCGTCGCTGATGGAGGTGTGGAGGGGGGGGGGGTTCATGTACGTTAGGAGGTTTCTGTCCCCAACAAAAAGTTTGGGCTGGGAGGTTTTGTATTTAGAGAACATTTTACTATATCGTGTGTTGATCCAACATTCAATTTAGACATTACATCTCTTCTTCCACAGTTACGCTGAGGACAGGGTTCGGACTGAACTGACATTATTTTCACGTGTGCATTAGCTTCACTGTTTCCTAATGTTTTTGGCCGACAGATTTCTAGTGTTCGAAAACACAATCACTCTGTGCGTGGTCCTGCATATTTACATTTTGGTTAATAGTGTTGTGTGAATTACACTTGTCATCGTGCTAACGCGAAGCCAAATGTTGCCAGAGAGTCAGTAATGTCAGTGCCGACTGTTCTTTTTCATTTCTATTTTTTACATTTTAGTGAATGTACACCAAGACAAATCATCAGCTGCAGTTTGTACGCTAACAACGTACAAACATAACCAGATGTACTTTTTGCACAGAAAAAAATATGATTACTGGGCAATATGGGCATTTTTTCCACATGTGTAAGCAGGTTTAGTCTTTACGAAGACGCTCATAATATTCCTTCAGTTCAGCTGAGGAGTGACGGTTTTTCAAAAGGTGAATAAAAAGCCAAAAATTCTCAACGCTAGAAATAAGTTTTGTTGAGGTAACGATGTATCAAAACCTCCCCCACCATTCGACCTACTTGACTCCATTAACTATATCGAGAACACACATGTAAACGCACTCAAACGGATGAAGGCGAAGGTCCCAGTTCTGAAATGTGTGTGTTCGTTTTTTTTCTCCCTGTTTTAAACAGAAACGAGGGCCAGACAGAAAAAAAGGGGATCAAACAAGAAGAGATGGGGGGGGGGGCTGTCCGCCGGGAGGCCTTCAGGTGGGAGAGAGGGACCCATATTCTGTCCAGACATCCTGCACAGGGGCAGGAACGACTGATGCACCATCAAGGCGAGGAAGGAGGGAACAAGGGAGGGAACAGAAAGATGGAGGCAACAAGAGGACAAGCAAAGTAACCAGGAAAATAAAAGTTACATACGGGACTGTAGTGAAGGAGAACGGGGTCAAGAGTTCAAATCAATCTATCGCGTGGTTTTTTTGTTTGTTCACGTCTTGTCCTACAGACCCAAAGGTTGCTTCTCTGATGTTATTTAAATCCCCCTCCCACACAAGTCATTTTCTCATTTTCTATTTTTTTCGTCCTTTTTTTATTATTATTGTTTTGTTTTTCCGTTTGCAATAATATCAGTTTAAGGGGGGGAAAAAAAGAAAAAAATATTTACAGTGCTGCTGAAATAATGAAAACAGACGTGATGAATCTACTGTAAAGTAAGTTGCACAAACACAGGAGAAAAAACTTAGAGAGAAAAAAATACAATTAAACCAGCTCTGTGTCGATCCAGAGGCGATGGCCTTTATCGGGGATTTCTCGGAGCTCTGGGCAGACATGGCTGATGTGGGCGCTTCGGGGGAGGGAGTCGGGGTCAGGGTGGAGGGGAGCGGGAAAATCAGAAGAGGAAGGGTGAGGGAAGGTGGGTGGGGCAGAAAGGAGCGCGGCGCTGTCTTTGTTAAGTCGGGATAATCCCGTCGCTCCTAAGGCCCCGCTTCAGCTCCAAGTCCTCCAACTTCTTCCACAGCTCCTCCCGCTCCTTCTCCTTCTTCTTCTCACTGTGGGGTTACAAAACACAAAGCAAACAAGCAGGAAGTGCGGGGGTTATTTACGTGTCAGACAAAAATCGTGTCATTTTGATTTTTGTAAGGAGGCGTTTGTCATTTTTATTTCAACAGAGACGCTTGGCCTGTCGTCCGCCTCAGTGCAACACGTGGGAATCACATCTGTCACATTAGTGACAACAGTTATGAAGGTGAATGGGCTTTGGCTTGAGCGTTTACATGACGATTCAGATTAAAAGTTGCTGTGCCCTCAGTGTAACAAGACTTCGATGAGTGTGCGTGTAGGTAGGAGGGGCCAGAGGGAAATGGCAATTAATTGCTCCGGCCAATCAGAACCCGTGACGGTAATCACTAATGTGTTGCTCATGGTGGCACTTTGCTCATGTCGTAAATGTCACGTGACAAACATTAAGGAGAAACTGTTCCACTAATATTTCACCTGCTGTCATGGTGTCTTGTATATTCATGTGGACAGGCAGAAGAATCAGTGCAGCACTTCTGGGACCTGCTTATAAAATCCTGCATGTCTTTCAACTCGCCTGTTTCTGATAAGTCTGATTTTGTGCTCTTAAAATTTTGGCCATGTTGACCATTTAGAGCTTTGCGATCAGAAGTATGAACATGGATGTTCTCTTCTGATGTGGCCAGTGCAGCTCAAAGATCAGTGTGACCATACAGTGACTTAGTGTCGTTTATTGGTAGATTATATTTTCTATTAAGAATCTAAACCTGCAATTAGCTACTAACTACACTAAAATAAGTCTAATGAGTCCAACAGGTAATTCGAATAGTTTAAAAGTACATTGCTTTTGTTATTTAGCACCTCTGTTGTAATGCAGGTCTGTATGAAACTAGCTGGGTGTGGTCTATTTACTTTACACCTCATTGGCCAAGTTATCCCACAAAAAAAGCCAGTCTCTCTTTTATATTTACCAAAGGCTTCACAAACATTTGTACATATTGACTTTGTTTCTGTAAGTGCAGTGTGATGACGCGCGTGTGTGAGCACAGCATCCTGCAGCCGTTACAAACTCATCTGTCAGTGTCGGTGCCGTGAATGTGAACTTCTTACCGCTGGCGCTCTGACTTGTATGTGGCCGTGAGTTCATCAAATAAGATGCTGTTCATCTCCATGAAGGCCTTCAGTACGTTGTACACCAGTGCCACAATGGCCCTGAGAGGAGCGAGGACAGAGAGACGGACCATGAAGCACAACTCATGACACGTTTACCAGTTTTACAGCATCTTCACTGTCTCTTCAAGACTCCACAGCGGCGGAAAACTCGGACGAATCTGTACTAAGAGGAACCTGTAGCGTGCGTTTCTTACAGGAAACCATGTGTTTACAAGGCAGAGGCTGGTCAAGTTTCACACGTTCTACTGTCTATTGTTTTACTCTACGGAAATGGCACAAGTGTATTTTGTGCAGTCCACAGACTCTGTCCACTGCCTCACCGACAGCCAGTAAACCTTCTCTTTATGGCTTGTTTCCCTCCGAGGCTCGACACGTCACATGCCTTAATCTGTATTTTCAACATGATCAGTGTCAAAACTAGTACTGATGTCTATATTTATGGTTGTTAATCTCAACCTCGCGTGAGACACTGCATTTATTTTCCCATCTAGAGGCTGAACACACCAAATCCAACTGATAATGTCCAAACAACTGGCTAATAATGCTAACCAAACATATTCTTTGAATATACTGTCACAACACCTGGATTCATGCAGTTTATTTAGCCATTTTTTCCCATCAACTCTGCAGACTTGTTAAGTTGTCCACAGTGACTGGGAGATGTGGTGTGATGGGAGCTGCAGCATCCTTTTTATTATAATTATAGTTTTTGCACATCCCGGTCATTTAAATTTATGCAAAACCCACCAAATGTGATGTGTCTCAGTATTTGCAAATCTAATGGACTTCCAGAATTCCTGAGCGGCCAATCAGAGATACTCCAGCCAGGCCCTGACACTGAAATAGCTATAATTAGTTCAAATGTAATTATCATCTAATCTGACATAGTGACATTGTATCCGAAAAAGTTACCTTGTAGTCTGGATGCAGCATTAAGAAAGGAGGCCAATCAAAATACACCAATCAGCCATAACATTAGCATGACTCGCCTAACAGAGTAGAACAAAACAGCCCTGAGCTGCTGAGGCAAAGTCTTCACTGGACCTCAGACGATCCGCTGTGGTATCTGGTGCGAAGACGTCAGCAGTGCCGGCAGTGTCGCCGGGTGCATTATATGGTGACAGCGGGCACTGCCATCAGGCCACACTGTTCGTTTAGGCAGGTGGCACATGTCAAAGCAGCATCCAGGTAAATGACACGACCCAAGGTTTCCCAGCACAAGGGTTCTGATGCTCACATGAGGTGAGGTGCTTCGAGTGGTGGTCATGGGTCGGGACGTACAATGCACCGTGACACCTTTCTATCAGAATCAGCATCAGCATCTTATTAGCAACCTGAGCTACAGTAGCTCTTTTACGGGCCCGAGCCTTCGCTTCCCACATGCGTCAGTGAGCCTATCGCTGATTCACCAGACTTCCTTCCTTGCGGTGCTTTCGCTAGCTCCTGACCACTGCAGATCAACAACACCCCACAAGAGCTGCAGCCGTTGTTCAGCCATCACAACTTGGCCCTTGGAACAGTTGCTTCGTTTTCTGCTTTCAACACATAAAATATCAGACAGTGTGTTTACCTGCTGTCTGATATTCCCCACCCACTTCCAGATCCATTGTAACGAGATAATCACTCTGATTCACCTCAGCTGTCAACGGTCACTCTGTTATGGCTGATTGGTGCAGTTGTCCTTGTTCACGTCCAATTTCTGCACATCACATTGAGGTGATTATTTACAAGACCAGTTCACCATCACTTTCAGCGGGAAAGGTTTTACTGTCCGGACACACGGTTGTTGACAGTAAACCGACCTGATGTGGTGAGGACAGCGTAAAATGCTGAACATGCTGCACATCAGCAAACAAAACTGTTTTGTGTGGGAACATACAGTCCGGGTAAAAACAACCTTCTCTTTAAGTGAACCAAATTTAGCGTGTGGTTTGAAAGCCACTCACGGATTCCAGTGCTCTTTGGAGATCCTGTAGAGGCTGGCGAACATGATGGGCAGGATGACACTGGAGTTCTCCTCGATCAGACTCATGATGTACTCATTGTTCCAGTAGTACAGAGCTCGCTCTGCAACCTGGAACAAAGGAGACAACAAGCTGAGCTTAATGTCCACATATGACGTGATAACCGGACAAGTTCAGAATCGCACTTTTAAAAAACAGAAGCTCTGGAATTAGAGGCTTCATTACAGTTAAGCTGCTTTTTAATCTGGTGTCAGTCCTGAACATGACCCTGTCTCGTCACTGACCTGGAAATGTGGGCTGGACACGCATCTGGAAATCTGTTTAAAGAGCGGCTCCTGGATCTTGACGAACTGCGTGGGTTCGATGACGTCCAGGATCTCTTCCAGCTCGCCTAAAAACATCACCTGAACGCACCAACAGAAAAGGTCAGGGCGCAGAAATTCGCAGAGCTGAATCAAGCGCAGTTTGTACACGAAGAAAGAGCCTCACCTCTTTTTGACTGCAGGTTTTTGGCCAGAACTTCAGTAGGCCTCTGATGACCTGAGGAAAAAAGAGGGCAGTTACTACTCACTGCTGATTTTTGTCTCTGTTCCTTTTCCTGTTGATTAAAAATGGCCGTGAATCCAAAAATGGTGTGGGGAATAAACGTCTTTCCTTTTAACTTTAGATCAGTGGTTTAAATTGTCGGCTGAGAATGAGTTAGAAAAAGCTCATTTTGTTTCGCCATTTTGGCTTTACAGATGATAAAACTATTAATTTTCAGAAAAGCTGCAGATTAAGTTTTCATTGATCTACTAATGTGTGCACACTTGCACACACACAAAGAAAAAAATCCCACAAGTCCGGACACAGCTGTTGTCCAACATGGCGGGTTTCCAGAAGAATGTGCACTAATACTTACTGGTTCTGTTAATGTTGGGTCTTTCTCTAGGAACTGTACAATGCAATACGCCAACTGCAGGGGGACAGGAAACCACAGGTTACCACCAGTTCGTAAAGCACTTTAGCCTCGTAGATGAGCTTACAGCTCAGCTTACAGCTAGGCCTGGAGTATGACAGCGTGTTACTGATTTTTGCCAGTAATTTACCATTTTTAAACTTGCTTTTTACAGCCGTCATTAATGCTTTTAAGATTAATTGACACTTAGATATAAATGAGTGAACTTTTTTTCTTCCTATTCCTTTTTTGGCCCATTTAACCTAAATACTACGATTGTCATGCCATATATGCGTATGAGTTACCTGTGCATGGAAGAGGGACAGACTCCTGACAGTGTGGAGGGGGATCAACACTTTGACCAGAAACTGTTTATGCTCCGCTTTCAGTGGCAGAGCGAAACCATTGATTATACTGGATGAGGGAGAGAGTGGGAGGGTGTAAGGGTAGGAAAGAGAGAGAGGAAGGGAGACAGAGGAAAATAGAAAAAACATAAACATAAATTAAACATGAACACATGAAAGAGCTTCATTGTGAAGCAAGAAGCAAGTGGGAGATCAATGAGCAGCAGACAAAAAGAGTGAGGCCTGGAGGGGAAATAAACAATATGTAACTGATGATCTAACCTCCAGGTTCAGAGGGAACAGACATGGAGCTTCCTTTAAAAAACTACAATCTGAGATTGGGTGCAATGTTTAAGCAGACACATTTGTAATATAAATAATCATAGGTGAAATAATTAAGCAAAAACTTTGATCAGTTTGTAGCTCCGTCTGACTGTGTCCCATCCGATTTCCAGCAACTGTCGACATCAAAGAATTATTTATTTCTTATCTACAAGTCAAACTCTGCTCCTGACACCACCTGGAACTTCACATTTCTACCCTGTTAAAAGTTTCACCACTTCTTTGACCCTTATCCTTCTATAATCACTCATAAAGAGGAGTCTGACCAAATAAGACGATAAAAAAATGTTCATATGGCTACAAGTGAACAAACGAGGCAGATATCAGGGTTGAGTTCAGCCTGCTGTTGCACTCAGGCCTCACTGGCTCATGCTAAAAGCATCAGCTAACAGACACTGAATGTATGTGTGTGTGAGTTGGTTGGAGGTCGCCACATACCTCCCCAGGATCTCCAGCAACTCAGCCACCCCATTGAAGTGCTCTGTCTCATAAACAAAACTGCACAGAAGACAGAGAGGGAGGCAGACAAAAGAGAAGACGGGAGACGGGGGCCACGATAAAGGGAGAAAAAGGTTAAACAAGTGAAACAATTGAGCAACAGATGAAAATGCACATTCAGACTGAAAACGCTGACATGTTTAACTCTGTGCTGCAGCCTAATTCTTTACGGTTTTTTTTAAGGGGTTCAGGATCATTTTAATCACATTTTTTCGATCGAGTAGATTAAATTAAGACAAAAAAATAAAAATAAAAATAAACAAGTCCAATTTTAGTAGCTCACTGTCTTGAACACAGAAAGCAAGAAAAGTCAATTCGACATATTTCCAGTCAGGTCAGTGGATTCGTCCACTATAAATAAAAATGGCTACAGAAAAGTTCTGCTGTGATTTAAGTTCAGCGACTTACAGAGAATTAAAGAGCCTGTGAAGCCTAAAGAGAACTGACCACACATTTTGTGTTCTATGCATTCCAAGTGCATTGCAACCTTCTCTAGTTTATTGAAATAAAGTTGCAATAAATATATAATACATACACACAATTTTTTCTGTTCAGTTTCAAAAATACACACAAATTTTAGCAATAACTTAAGATGTAAACCCTATATGACCTGCTATGAGATAAATGAGAAGAGGAAAAAGGCAAAATGTAGAAATGTGGTACAACAATAGTGTCATTAGCATGTGCAGAAAAATAGCAACGTCTAACCTAGAAGAACTACAACATGATTTTCATCCTACCATCGTGAAACATTTAAAGAGCAGGTGTCTACTCACCGTAGAAAAATATTATTGATCTGTTTTCGTATAAAAGCCCTCAGCCCCAGGAATTTCCCGTAGATTCTATGCAAGACTGTCTTCAGGTAGTCCCTCTCCCGAGGATCCTCACTGTCAAACAACTCCAAGAGCTGGACAGAAGACAGGGAAGACGGACAGATGGGGGGGGGGGGTGTTAGCCGAAAATGAGAGGTAACAGCTAGGACCAAAATGACAGAGTGACTCAGCAACTTACCTGTAGGACAAACTTCTGGTCTATGTACTTTTTGGCAATGCTTGGCTGGAATTCCTGACTCTCCAAGAACCGGATGAAGAACTCGTATACCAACTAGGAGGAAGACGAAGAGAAGAATGGACAGGGAGGACAGAGCGAGGATGAGAGAGAGAGACGCTGATGTTAATACAGGAGGGAATTTGTGCTCAGTCTTCTCTGATCAGCTGACTGTCATGCAGGAAGACTGTTTGACACATGCTCAGTTTTAACTTCACTTGAAAAACTGCAAAAAGATCTGGATACAAACTGCTGCAACTGCTACAGCACAAGGCGAATTAGAGAAAAAACATTTAAAGAAAAGTGCAAAAACCTATACGCTCCTTTTAGAAATGAGAACCCTAAACTAACCCATAAATACCAGGACAGGGCTGGGTTAAAGGGGAAAGCTAATGAGGGTCAAAGGTCACAGAAGACATGGCGTGGAGCAGGTAAAATGTCTGGATTAGTCTGGATTTATATGATAAAGGGAGTTTGATTGGATTAAAAAATGCATCTTACAAATGGGGCAAATGAGACAAAACAAAAAAGTAAAAATGTTTTACCAGGAAGCTTTTCCTTGAGATTTGTATCTCATTTCTAAAGGAGTCCTGGGCAGCAGGCACACAGAAAAGGAGGAGGGGAGGTGAGAGACCAGAGACCCTGGCTCCAGATTCAGATCCAAAACTGGAGCCAAAACAAAAAACCGCCAACGACCACCAGGCTCCACCAGGCTCCACCAGGAGCCGAAGAGAACCACAAGGCACCAGCATTAACGAGGTTTGTGGTATGGATGATGAACAAGTTTGCAAAAATAACTTCCTTTCTGAGAGTGACATTTTTAAAAAGTAAAAGCACTCTGACGTCTACCTCAAGGCAAACACTGGAAGCGAGGGAAAGCAGTTAGCTGAGCTTCTGAACATCCCACCAATTAACAAGTGCCGTCTCATGTTTTCACTACATACACAAGCAGAAACATTGTGTGGGTGGTGCTGAAAAACTCACATACCAACGACTGTAAGCACAGCCGCCCCGGGCAATAAGGCACATCTTTGTTTTTAGTGTTTGGAACATGGTGCTTCCTATGTTTCTGGTGGCCTGAATAAAGATTAATCTTCTTTTCCAAATGGTACACATTCGGTCATAGTATTCTTATCAGTGGCTGTATGACGTCAAACGTGCCACGGCCAGAAACACAGCGGCGCCGCTGCGACCTCACAGCTGGCATTATTACAGTTCTGTTTGTGTACACGTTAAACACACATGCAGCATGTTAATTAGTGAAGACACGGAAATGCTTGGTCTACCTGTAAGTGTGGCCAGGAGGCCTCGAGCGTGGGCTCGTCTTCCTCAGGGTCAAACTCATTACTGTCACTGGGCGGAAGGGTCCGGAATATGTTGTGAGACACCTACAACACAGCACAAAGGGAAGGTGAGAATTAGTGTAATCCCCAAAAAAAACCTCAGGGGACAACATGTGTAGGGGTGTGTGTGGTCCTAAGGCCCCATCCTCCTGCGTTACCAAAAACACGTTTTCAGGGTTTGGGCCTCTGCAGTTTACACTGAACCACCTTTCTTCCTTGTTCTCATGTTCAGTTGGACGTTCATGCACAACTGCCATGTGATTGGCTGATTTTTTGCATTAGCAATTAAAGTCATAAAGTATTGGTAATGTATGGTATTTTGATTCCCCGAATTTAATGCAAGTTAGTAAAGAAATATATTTAATTCAGAAAGTAAAGCATCAGTTCAGGCAGCAATTCCCAACCTGTAGGTTTGGGCCTCTCAAGTGGGTCACCGCATAAATGTGAGGGGTATGTGATTAAAAGGAGTCGTTCTAATTACATTTCAATGTATTATTTTTAATAAAATTACCAGTTTTCGAATCAGCATTTAGGCCTTCTAAAAGTATTCAAATGGGCAGGTCATTTCAAGTTTTCAGTCAAACTTGCCTCCTACAGTTTTCTGACTCCTGTATTGAGAAGCAGCCGGCTGACGCTGCTTTCGCGGTTCACAATTGCCAAAAGAGTTTTAAAAAAAAACATGCAAGAATAGTTCTGTCCGGACCGTAACGTGGGTGTCGTACAGACCACAAAGAGTCGACAGTGTGTGTTGGTCCCGCCTCACCATTTTGACGACCTCGGGGTAGGCCTGCTCCGTCAGGTAGCCCCGGCTGACGGTCACGTAGTCCACCAGCTCGTTGAGTGTGGAGCGCTTGTACTCCTTCATCTTGAGGTCTGACAGCGTGTCCATGAAGTCAAACACAGTACAGCACTGCTGCAGCTTCTTCAGGAACAGCTCTGGCTGCTCCGGTGCTGGCACGTCTGCAACGCACAAATCAAACGCACAAAAGAACAAAAGACACACACAAAGAGGGAGAGAGAGGGGAAGACAAGTTTGTTAAGGATTTCTTCTTGAAGTCACCCCAGTCCCACAAACAGTTGCTTGTTATTTCTCCATTTATGTTTCCACTCCGAGCATCTTTATTGTGTGTTTGATCGGCGAACTACTCGCTTTCAATTGACTCAATTGTCATCACAGGCACTTACAATTCTGACGATCCTCATCAAGTGAAGTTATGACCCCATCTAATGCAACCTGAGCAAAGACTGAGGGAAAAGCTGCTCAAAAAGCTGCTATGTAGACCGTCAGTCAGGACGATTTAAGAATAAAAAGTGCTAAAAAAATCTATATTTAAGTTTTATCAAGCAAACGTTTTCCAGTGTCTTTTACACTATTATCTTATTGTTTGCTAAGACAATATGAGAAAAAATGTCAAGATGCCAAGGTGAATAGCACTCTGAGAAACCTCAAAGGACATTCACTTCTTTTTAAGAATTTGGCAGAGACAATAACAGATACAACAACAATCACATCACCTTGATTTTATTCCTTGAATCCTAGCGACACTTATCTACTGCAAACAGGCTGTCAAGTTATACATGTAATAAAAACAATATATAGACTTTTTTAATTAAACAAACGTCTACACTACAAGACTAAGACAATGAAATGAGTTTCTCTGTTCTTCAGCTGGTGCGCAGGTGTAGTTTGGTGTAAAAAGATGAAGATGAACCGGGTACTTAGTTTAGACAGGGAGAGGCACTGAAAGTTTAAAAGTGCATCATCTTGCACATTACAACTTTGAGAGTTATTTAGGCTAATTTATTTTATTTTTAACAAAAATGTCGTGGAAAACCAAAGGCAATACTCCTACACACCTCAGGTGGAAAAAAAGTTTCTTGCTCTGTGTCGGCTTTTTACTTATTCATCTTCCCCGCAAACCTGCTCTGCATAAGGCAGATGAATGTGACAGCCTCATTACCAGCAGAGAAGGTTTCTGATGGGGGTGGCAGAGGCTGAGCTGTCACAAACCATATGGATGTAAAGGCAGAACAAGACGGCGGAAGTCTGTGTTCTGATGCCGCGGTGACAGACAAGGCAGAGGGTCACACTAAGTTCAGACCTGCATCGAGATGAAGAATGCTCACCCCTGATCACCACAACTCAGGCCTAACGCACACGTCCTGGCAGGACCGGGCCGTTATTATGTAAGAGATAAGCTTCTGTCAAAGCAGCACACCAGCAGCACTGTGTGTGTGTGTGTGTGTGTGTATCCTCTGAAATTACACTTCAAAGTCCTTGTCTGTCATCATGAATTCTTGAGTCACACAACATATAAAAGTGTGAGAAAGTCTTCCAGCAACAAATGAGTGACTTGTTTACCCGATCATAACATGCATCTGCTTAGAGCAATTACTTGGTTAATTATTCAACGCACAAGGCAACAACTTAACATCGTGTGCATGACCCCAATTTCATATTCATGCGAGTGCACGACTGAATGAACGTGTCTGCTTTATTGTGATCGAGCACAGTTTTGTTTAACAATTTTGGAGCTTTGGCAGGAAGGAGAAGCTAATGTCATTTGGCACTTTTGTCATTGACTGGAAAAAGTCAGCAGGTTACAGAGCTGGACAGGGTGGCTAAATCCTGGTTGCTAAAAAGGTTTCACTATGACATATCAAGACAATTGTTACTGACAATTACTTGAAAGTAAAAATAATACATCCTGTTTTGCCCTTTAATAAGTCAACTTTTCAAACATTTTTGTTTTAGCCCTAAGCCACGAGTGTCTAGTATCACCATCTTTTCCTAAATCAAATGTAAATTCAGCTGAAATTCTCTTCCTGCAGCTCTGACTAGTCACAATTTTCCTGTCCTGGGAAACAACCCTTGGCAGATCTCATTAAGCTCATTCAAAGTGATTATACTGAATATGTTTTGATCCAAATGCCACTAGTTACTCACGACCTGCTGGCCTTCTCCTTCAGCTCAGCTCATTGAGGCTGCATCCAACCAGGCCAGTCACAAACAAACCCAAACCCCGAGCGACTGGCCGGAGTCCTGGGCTCTGCACATTTAATCCCTGCTTCACAATTTAGTGGGATGGAGGCACATTCTCCCAATACCTAGTCATTTCTTATGCCAAATGGTTTTAGGTCTTAGTCTGAAATGAATACAGGTAAACAACTGAGATTTCAAACATAAGCAATATGGAAAATTATCTTCTGGCTGACGTTGGCAGAGCAAAAGCTGCAGGTCTGGCACCAAGTGCGAGCACTAATCATCAAGTGTCACACAGTAAAGAGAGAGAGAGACAAGTTTATTGGTTAATATTTAAATTAGCTTAATAACAATGACAGCCTAGTCAAGAAGATAATTAGGGGTTCATGTTTTTGTTATAAAAGGTTAAATGCCAATAAATAAAACTGGATTTTTTTGTAAAACAAAGGTCTGAATTGTCACAAATTAATAAAAATGTACACTGAAATGCAGTGTGGCGCTAAACACTGCACTAAAAAAAGTACAGTAAGAGTAAAAAAAAACTGGAAAGAGTGAATATCATAAAACACCTTTCATTTAATTAAAAACGCTGAAAATCCATATTGAAATAACATGGATAGAAACTGAAGTAAAACCTTAATAATTATCCTTTCGGATGCACATCCATTTAGTTCTTTTCATCACACATTTGTTTTGTGTACACACTTCCTGTCCACAGTGCGTGCTGCTGTCATGGAGTCTTCCTCCACTTTGGTATTGTTCATTACAGTAATTACTGGCTGCAGGATTTTGGGTCAGCCTGTGTTGCAGGACCTAGAGGCCTCTGGATCCTGCAGCTCTGCCACTATACATGTGAACAGCCTTAAAGGAAGCTATTAATAGACAGATAATCACACGGGACACAGTAATCCCCGCGACAGAGAGAGCACATCTAACCAGCTTGGAGCAGGGCGAGAGAGTATCAACGTGTGAAAGGAACAGAAAGTGAGAGAGAGAGTGAGATTGTGCAGCTTGAAAATGTGCGTGACTGTACTTAAAGTGTACAAGAGAGTGTGTGTGTGTGTGTGTGTGTGTGTGTGTGTGTGTGTGTGCGCTGCAGCCTAGAATAACCCAGAATATCTTCATGTACATCAGCAAGGAACAACCCCGAGTGTAAACTCAGCCAGGCCTTTGTAGATCAGAAACAAGAAAGTGATTAAAGTATTTCACTGTAATTTGACCAAACTGAAACACACACAAATGTGGCGACACATAGTTAAAACTAATCCACTCCAACATTAAAAAACGTTGGATTAGCGTAACATATTCAGTTTTCATTCAAACTGTTCTGTTTGTGATGCACCTGCATAATTATTTTGAAGCTGGGACATGGCGTTGGTTCGAACTAACACTGACGCTGTGCACAAACGCCTCACTGCATAACACAAAGTCAACAGAAGCATCTTCAACGATGATCGACGAACACTTTCAAACCAAACACACCATAATCATCTTCGTCAAGTGAAGATTTGACTTCTGACTTGTTGTATTATATGTTGGTGTCCCTGACAAAATGCCAACTCTAACCAAACACCCTTAGATGAAACATTAATAGCTGGATGTCCCTGCTGGTCGTCCTCTGTCCTGTGAGGGTGCTGGTCTTTACAAAGTCCACCTGAACTTGCTCTGCCCGTAAATTAAGCTAAATGGTTAATGTACACATCCGCTTTCACTCAGACACGTCCACGGTGAATAAGGATCAGCTAACACACCTGATGTGATTAACGCAACGGTGGAGGAAGAGCTGATGTTACGGTTCTTCCCAGAGTTTCACTTGTTCAACAGGTGAGCTGATGAAATGTACTCGCTTCTGCTGTGTGTAACGAGCCAAGAGTCGTGACATATAACCGCAAAGTCGTGTTAATCAAGTGCAGTCACTTAACACGGACATCGGCTGTAGCCGACTGATTAAAAACGTCAAAGGATTGTCGCTTTTAATCAGTGGAGCAAGTCATCGGCCCACCACTAGTAAAAGCTGTGATCTGATTTAAGGTTCACTTCTCCTTCCCTACAGTTTACAGCCCAGCTAAAGTTTCCTCTTCAGAACTTAATGGATCTAAAAAACCGTGACGGGGAGCCCTACTGATAACACAGGTGACCGCTTATTTGCCTCCTCATAGGAAACTAAATTACTCAGGAAAGTTCACATGGCTACAGACCATATTTTCATCATTCATGTTAGGATGAGACCTGTCGTGCTCAATGACAATTACAGCGGACAAAGCCTGTTTCTATTTAAAAACTCAGGGCAGGTTTTAAGCTTGTGTTCTGGGAAATTAGGGTCGATTGAGGATGACTGTTGACACCGGGGCACAGAACTAAACAAGCGTTACCACTTCTTGTGAAGCAAACTGGTCCCATATCAACACAACTATTCTGAGATACTTTACGAGTGCGGGCCTGGTCTGTGGAAACACTGATACTGTGCTAAGGTTTTAGTAGCCTCCGCCTGCTTTTCTCCTCCCTGCCTGTTCCGTTTTTTCGGCTTTTGAGCTCCCTTGGCAGAGGAAGAGAGAAGTAGCTGCCTCTTAATTAATGGTGGAAAAAAGCTTAACGACTTGCGAGACAGAGCAGTTGGATGGCTCGCTACTGGAACTCCTTTAGAATAGTCTAATTACATAACAGCATCAGGCTACTGAACACAAGGTCCGGATGTCGCACATTGTATGTGCATCCACTTTAAAAACGTATACTTTAACAGATCCTTAGATGCACAGTCTAATTAGAATCCCCCCAAACATTCGTGCGGCACCACTCACTGCTCCAGTAGTTAAACAGGACTTGACAGAGCTTACAGACCACAAGGAGCTGTTATGGTCTATGCACAGCACGACCAAGTCATGAAGGTAAGTTCAGGTCCTGTGTCAATTAAGCGTTTTTAGAATCGCACTGAAAGTTGAACAGGACTACTTCCGACCTCGGAGAAGGACGGAGGAGGCTTCTTACTCTGACTTACAGCCAACAGGAGGACTGCAAAAGCGCACGTCGTCACTGTTTTACATCACCAACGAGTAGTTTTTCTAACAACTGAGATTCGTAGTTTCAGAAAGTGGAATCTTTATAATCCAGTTTGAACATATGGTAACCAGCCAAATCCAATCCCATTTTCCCTGGAATATATACTAGGTAGCGCAGATAAAAATAAAAAAAAGCTGGAAACATGCACCTGCGTTTTATACCCTGCACATTCGGCAAAATATTCAGACATTTTGTCTTTTATGTTTTTGCAACGCTGGCATGATAGATGGGGTTTCGCAAAATTTACTTAAGTAGATTTAAACCGGAAGAAGAAAGTAATATCTGCGTCAACAAATTGCTAAATTGTAAATTGGAGTAAACTGGCAATGTGGGTTTAGATTTTCGAGCCTCATCAAATTATCTTTTTTTGTTTGTTTCTGTTTCGATTCCACCTCTCCAATTTATGACATTAACCAATCAGCTTGTTAACATCCAGCTCTGTACAACTCATTCAGATTTATTAACCGCAGCTCAGTTGGTACAGTAGTCGTACATAAACTGCAGAGTCAGTGTTTTGGCTCTCAGTTCCTCCTGTCTACAAGTCAAGATGTCTCTGAGCAAGACACTGCAGCCCAAAGTTGTCCTTTGTGTCCACCCCTTATTAGGATAAAAACACCTGCTAAATAACCAAAAAACTGTAATTGTGGGATTTAGGAGTTGTGCACATTGGGGCCTCTGTGAGCCACACTAAAATATAGCTTCCCATAAATCATGGTTTCTCCTTGATGATGCAGTTTTCATTCTACACAGTATCTGTCATTTATTTTTTTTGGCCAAACAGCAATAAAAGATTCGTCTTGATGCTTCACGTCACGTGTTAGAAACAGAATCTGCACATCTCTGTCTGAGGGCCATCTTCTTGCAACTCGTAACCTCTGGAGTTGGAAGCGGTTTAACAGAGTCATTTTGTAAGTTTAAGATCTTGATATGTGGTATGTCTGAGAATTTTGTTATCAGTTAGGACTGAATGTTTCATTAGTTAGGAGTGAGTCAGTCAAGTCTGAGTCTACTCTGCTTTGAAACAACCCTACCATAGTAATCTGAACAAAGAGACCGATTTTTTTTTTTTTTACTTCAGAGCTATGAACATGTGTGGGACAGGCAACATATAATTTCTTATTTGAACAAAACCAAGTATCAGTGATGTTTTGAAACAGGAAGTTTGCGATGATCCGGGGACAACACTGAACGGAAGGGAACTCCAAAGCTAAAGCTGCTTTGCTCTTGTCTGATGGGAGTGCCTAAAACCACAAAGAAGAACTTTGCATTCAATTAATACAACTGTATACAAAGTGCAGACACTATGTTAAGTACTGGAAAAGATGCATCGAATTCATTGGAAATGTTCCCGTTGTCAGTTTGCCAGAAGTGTTTGTGATGTTGAAGTTACATGGTCAGCAGGTGACATTAAGTCATTTCCTAAACGGAACATAGTTTTTAAAACTGCACTGCACCATTGTTAGGTCATACTGTTCTGTACGCAAAGAGTTCAGTGGAAACACAAGTCTAGGAAGGAAAGCATTGGAAGGTGTAAAATGACCAGGCGTTGCACTCTTTAAGAACAGTCCAGACACACACACACTCAGTGCTAAGGGGAAAACCCCTCTTCTCTAAAAGCAGTGTGTGTGTGTGTGTGTGTGTGTGTGTGTGGGTGAGCAGGCTTGAGTTACAGTACAGCGAGACAGAGGGTGAGCAGCTCCAACAGATGGACTCAGCAGTTGACTGGACCCCTGTCCTGAAGGTCAGTTTGTACAATATCACCCACTGGATATGAAGATATTATGTATGTACACACATAATAAAGACATAATCATTGGAGAGTCAAGCTGACTGGAGATTAGTAGAACAATATGGCAAACATGCATGGCAGAGGACGGAGCAATGTCAAGACACTGGGGGTGTGACCTTTGCTCTCCTGTCTGAGGACCAGTGGCTTCTGATTAACTTTATTGACCCACAGAAATGTGCTGCCCAACCCGACAGTTTTCTTCTGTTGGTCCGCGGTTCACGGCGGTTCTTAGTATGTTCCCGTGGTTAGATACTGGGGTTTTGCATTTGCCTCCACATCAACAGGTGCAATTTGTCTATAGCTCTTGATTTACCTGCTTGTGATACACTGATACTTCGTGTTGGTGAATAAGTTAAAAGGACGTAATCATGAAGCTGTATGACTATGGCACGACGACTCGCTCTATGCTCATTGACTGGGTGTGGACTTTAACAAAGCTTTTTGTTAGCAGACTTCAGTTTTTTTTTTTTTAAATCAATGCTTTATGGTTTTCCTCATATCATATCTGACCTATAAACAATGATCACTGTTAAGTCTAGATGGGTGACAACTGTGTAAACTTAACCTTTGAACTTGAACACAGTAACATTTAAGATGTGATCAATCTGCATTCAGATTTGATTAATTATTAGAAATTAGAATGATAACAAAATGTTCTGACATCTTTTTAAATACAATTTCACTGAATCGACTGTAAGCCAGTGAATAGTTACAGTGCTGCATATCGCAAGGTCTGAGAGCCTAATGTGCTGCCTTCAAATGTCTTCCTTTTTCTGACCAACCATTCAATACCAAGAGATATTCAATTTACAGACACAGAAAACCCGACAAAAGCACGTTTATGATGGCGGAAACATTGAATGTGACATTTCTGCTTGGCAAATGAAATAACTTATGACAGAAATAACTTATGGAATAGTGACAAAAGCTTCAAAACAGTGACACAAGAAAAAAAAGAGACGGTCAGCTAACTGACAATATCTTAGGAATGCCCCAACATCTATAGGTTCACTACCATCTACCTACTAGCCGTCCCAGACTGACCAAGGTTGTACCTTAGTCTGAGTCAAGTAATGCTACTTTGACTTTTTCCTTTGTATAGAAAGAGAACGTCTCAATTGTCACTATTCCATAATGGACAGATTACCAGAATTACAGGCAAGTCATTTTCTGAAAATTACTGAACTTTCTTAAAATAAATCTCAGAACAGCAACTAACCGCATCCCGTGAGTGTGAGCAGTAACACAGTTTGAGGTCAATGCCTTGTTTGGAACTGTGCTGACGAAGATTTAGAGTCGAGATGTCAGATCTGTGATTATACTGGGGGTTCTTGTAACGCGGAAACACAGCGAAGCCTTGAGAATAATGACGTTTTAGTATTGATTTAGTGCTACACATGCAGGTACCACTAGTATCGGTCTAGCACAAGTACACGATATGTGTAATGGAAGAACTCCAACAGAAATATATATTCATGACCCAGATACAAAGTCTCATACGAAGCGCCCGGCCACTGTCAATCGTTAACTCGTGCAGTCATCCTCAGTAAACTTTGCTCGCTGGTACCGTAGCCAACAGCACAGCAGATGGCAGAGCTATGGCAGCTGTAGTCAACTTTCACTCTATTGTTGAGGTAACAAGGTGTCACAGGTACTAAATGTCTTATATCCCACGGACAAAAATAATGATACTGCTGCGAGCTCTGTGACAGGTGCACGGCAGGGTTCTAACTCTGCACGAATATAAGGCCTTTCCCTCTTTTACCTTGAGAGTGCACACAAACTATAATCCACCAGCAGCACCTTTCACCTGTTTAAATGAAGCCTGGTAATGACGCTCACTGAAAACGGGCTGGCCTGTACAGTTCAACAACAGTACACAAATCATCCAGCAGTTTAGAATCACTCATAAACCACAAGACACCAAACATTTACAGGCTTTTACCCCTTTCACACAATCGCTCCGCAGTGAAAAACCCTGCCGTACAGCAAGTGTTCTGTGATGCCAGCTGACTTTTGCACGCGGCTTCAAAATGATTCAACCGTTAAGGTTAAGGTTACTACTACACTTCAAATGATTAGATGATGTATAACTACACTGATGCCACCACCAGTGGCATTGTGGTGGCGGGACAAGGGCATCGCCACACTGACCAGTCTGCAGCTGCACGACAAAATGTGACACCCTGAGTGCAGAGGTGGTTGAAGTACACAGCCTCAATACTCAAGCAAATGTCCAAGTTCTGGCCTAAAACAAAAATTCTCTGCTCGCAGTAACACTTCAGAGCTTCTACTTAAGTGAAAGCACCAAGCAAATCTAACTAGATTTCACTTCAATGCTCCACTCACTCAAACATTCTCGTGCAACATGGACGGAGACACAGTTTTGGTGTCCCCACTTGGCGTCTCCTGACAGATTTCTGTGGTTTTCGTTTTCCGCGTCCACCCACAGTGAAACTAACACGAAGTCACCTAGAGGTTCTCAAAAGTTGCTCTCCACTACGTGTTTTTGTAAACTCAGACAGCTTTGCCGTCTCTCACTTCCTGTGCTGAGGGAGACACACAACACACACACACAGTCAAAAAGAAAGTCAGAAAGCATCATCTTTTATGACTGTACAGCTACAGTCTGAGTCATGCTTCTATAACAATGCTTCTGTATATGCAGATTTCCAGTAACTTGGTTACAGAGTTTGTAAACCAGTTTCCTAATTGCCAGAGAAACCTGATCTCTCTACTGTAACATCAAACTTTTTTGCTAATCTTGTGACGGAGAACACCGCCTGTAACCATGATAACTGTGTAACAAAAGTACCGTATACAAAGCTGGAGACAGCTTTTCCCTCGGCAGGCATGGCAATTAGTACATTTTGAAATACAGATGTAAATATAACAACTACAAGTCACATTGAACGTAAAAACTCACTGTTGAAAACAGAAAATTTTCTGTAGGCATTTAATTTACAAAAACACAACAGCTGAAACCTGCAATTGGCATTTTTATTTAATTTACTGCTTGAGTTGGTCAAAAAGGTGCCAATTTAATTTCCAATCTAAAAAATACAATTGTTTCATCTGGAATCTTTTTTATGCATTTTCATATGACTGAACAAAAGAAACCACTTTTGCTTTCTCAACCTTATGCCAGATATGAAATATAATTTGCAATATAACTTTGATGAAATAAGTCAAAATGATTGTACAATCGCTGTAAGTGTGAAGGTCTAAAGAGGTCGAAGTGTATCGTTTAAATGTTCAATTAAACTTTATTTATATAGTGCCATTTTACAACGAAGCCATCTCAACAGGCTGCAAAGGTCGTAACTGACAGGTCGCAGGTCTGAACTCCCCGACGCCAGACGTCATGTCAAATTTTCCATCAGTGAGATGGAGTCTGAATATAAGGAGCTGCTCTCTGATAAAGCACCGGGAGGAAAACTCTCCGGGAACATTTCACACAAAGACATTTTTCGTAAGTGCAGGGACGTGGGTTAAGCTGAAGGTACCGGTCCTCCGTTGTAACTCAGTCACCAACATCTGCTGATGCGTTATCCCAACACAAAAACCTAACTTCACTTCTATGGACTGGATTTGCTTTGGTTCACATTTTGTTGTGAGCTGTGGCTACACAAAGACAAATTCCTGGTACTGTTGAGCGTTCTTAACTGTGGCAATAAACCGTTTCTGATTCTGATCTGATTCTGATCTTTGATCATGGCTGGATAATCAACCAGCTTTTCTAATACCAAAGGATGTGTGTCAGAGATACTGCAAATCGTAACAAAAAAATTTAACAAAAACTGGAGCTTCATGAACTCTTATAATAATCTATCCATTTATTTGAAATATGCAGTAAATAAATAGTGAACATCTCCATCAGAGGGTAAACATCCCAACACCATCATCTTCAAATTTTTTATGCATCATACGATGAAACATATTATGCAATAATTAGCTACTATTATCTAAAGAAAAATAAAGAGCAGTAAAAATCTGCAAACTCACAATTGATTTACAAATATTTTCTATAATTGCATGCTTTCAGGCAGCTGCGTTAATAGATTTAATGCTTACTTTGGTTATTTTATATATATGAAAAAATTGTTAGTGTTTATACCCAAACGGAAGTTATCATAAGCACTAGTAAGTGGTACACAGCCTTAAAGTCTAACGTGACATTTGTTTGGAATTAGTTTACGTTGCTGTCCTGATATTAATTAATGAAAGAAATCAAAAGAGAAAAATAAGGATACAAATAGGCTTAAGCAATTACAGGAAAATTAATAACATTTGGTTAAGTAATTAAATCATAATTAGGTCAATTATTATTGCAAGAATGCAGAGTATTTCTAGTCTCAGCTTCTGATAGGACAGAATGTGTTGGTTGTAAAAGTTTACCTGCCATAACTGTTGGTTGATTAAAAACAATATGTTTCCATAGTATTTACATTGTGCTTTGTGTTCCTTAATTTTTTACTGTTCTGCATTTATATATCTGCATCTATATATCTGCATTGCAGAAGACGTTAGTAGAGGGTAGTGGGACATTGTGGCAGACATTTTTTTTTTAAAACTCTGTGATTAATCGGTAACAACGACAGAAACGCCTGCAGCGCTTTAGTGTAAACAGTGTTCACGTGTGTTTCACGGAGCTGGACGGACACATAAAGGCAGAGCAGATGGAAGCTCAGCAGACTGTCCTTCAGCATTTAAAAGTGAAATTCTTTGCAATTCCTGGTTTCTTAGATCACATTTCACATCATTTTCAACCGGTTTGATGCCCTGCAACGGACCCAGTTCGTGTTCTTAAATGACAACGTTAGCTCTACTACAAACCAACACATCGTTCCGCATAAGAGTCATAAAGATAAAATATACTCATTCCACCAGTGAACTTTCCATTCTCCTCTGGGCCAGTAAAAACACTCGTCTTCTGTTACCAACCAGTCCATTTTAAGGCCTGCCCCCCCCACGCCAACACACACACACACACACACACACACCAGGCTGGACCAGCAGCAGTAGCAGCGGCTGCCCCCTGACAGCAGCAGCTAACTTTAACACTTCATGCTTCTCTGCTAGCAACAGCGCTCTCCCCCACAACGCTCAACATTACAAACTGTCACTCACTTAACCAGGTTTCCGCTCCTTGTTAGACGGCAACAGTAGAAACGGACACTCAAACGTCACGGGGTGAGCTGACTAGACTTTAACATGTGGACGACAGAAATTCGGCAGACCCACGCTCCTCTTGTGGCTTGTTTGTAGCGAGTAAGGCTGGAAAACTGTAAAGAGACACCTCGTGGATCAGGTTTCTCCTGAGAGAAGAACGTAGAGGGGAGGGAAGACGAGGCAGCGTGGCGGTGGGCTTCACTTGCCAAACTCCACTGGGCACGGTGGCTCAGGAGGTAGAAAGGTCACCCACCAATCCTGAGGCGGGCAGTTTGATCCCCGCTCCTCCCGTCTATACGTTGAAATGTCTTTGGGAAAGACACAGAACCTGTTGCTCCTGATGGATCCTCTGTGGGTCAGATGAGGACCGTGTACGTCAGCTGCCACCATCACCGTGTGAATGAGAAGCAACTGTAAAGTGCTTTGGGAACCAAGACGGTAGAACAGCGCTATGAAAGTGCAGTCCATTTACCAAACAGAGACCAGAGGAAGCCACAGAGAGAGCCAGGGGCGGGCTGCACGGCATTGTACATCTCGTTCTATTTTCTGCTCCTCTTTTTTTTAAACCTGCTGCACAGGGAGGTCAGACACAGATCAGTCCTCCTACATGAGGTGGAAAGAAGACTGAGACATGAAAGAGACCTAATTTTGGCTGAAAACGTCACCAGCATGTTCAGCCACAGGAGGATTTGGCCCACAGTAGGTCGGGCTGCTGTGGAAATCAGATACGTCCGCCAACAGGCTGTGTTTGTCATTTTTTCCTCATATATGCCACAGGATCTGTGATTGGGGGGGTGACTCAGAGACGTCACAGCAGCTCACGTCAGGGTTTCAGGAGAGGAGAGCAACTGGAGGAGAGCTGCGAGGAGGAAAACAACCGACCGTAGCAGAGTGGGGACAACAGGAGGCTCGGTTTTTTTATTGACAAATTTTTCAGCTCTCCCCACATGGACACGGGCGCCTTTAAATTTGCCTGCGTACGTTCAGTTTAGAGCCAGACTTAGCAGGCACAGGCAAGTGTAACACTGTTAAATGCTGGAATACAGTTCTGTTTTGTCTGGTGAAAGGCAAGGATGGGGTTTGGAAAAGCTTTGCCTGGGGTAATTATTTCGTTTTTTTACATTTTTGTTGCACATATGTTTAGAAGGTATAAGCATATCCTGGACTTGATGTATATGATATTGAAAAATATAAAAGAACTTGGGGAAAAAGATGGGGCAGATCGGAGAAGGGGTTTGATTTAGCTGTTGCCTGACAGGAACCATCGCCGTCTCCTCCTCCTTTACTTCCTCTGCCAGAGAACATTAAAGGATTCTTAATTCTTCCTCCAGGTTTTCGTCAGACTCATTCCTGCTCTTCACCTCTCTCCCGTGTTTGCATTCCTCCCTCGTCCTTATTCCTTAAATGAATGTCTCTGTGGAAACACTTCTTGTAGCTAAAACCTAATAGCAAAGTGTAACACTAACAAATGAGATTATGTGACTCTAAATATAATACAATCTTACAAAATTATTGTTTCTCACTGCGTTTTAAAGTATGTATTTAAATATGTCAACGAGTAAAAGCAACACAAAGAGTTCTTTAAGCAGCAGATGTAGGAATGCTTCCAATATCTTCTTTTTGGCCTATAAGTTCACCTACTTATTTAGGATAATGTGGCTGAGCGTCCGTGTCTGTGCTTTACATCAGTTGTACACAGTCCCAGCTGGGAGTTGTGTAGTACAACCTCAGCGCTGCGCTGGAAGATTTAGGGCTGTACTAAAGGACAATGTGCCAGTACTTAGAGGCGCGAACAGCATCATTTTTACAACCTCTTATCAGCATTTCCTAAGGAAAACAAAAAAAAAAAAATCAGCAACCTTCACCTTCTTAAGTCCATGACAAATAATTTGGGACTGAACATTTGGTTCGGTTTGCAACTTTCTGCGCTTCTTTCTGCGCTGAAGCAATCAATTACTGCAAAATAAGCCTGAAATGGTAAATTCTGAATTGTTAATTTCAGCCAGAAACCAACAATTACTGTTGATAGCCAAAAACATGACAGTTCAGTTTGACAAAAACTCAGACACGGTTTACACTTTTCGAAATAAATGATAAAAAACGTTGGGCATATCTTTGTGTTTTACTGCTACACCAAACCCAACCCTGAAACCGTATGTATGTATGGATTCTGTGTACTGCTAATGACAGGTAACAGCTACTTTCTAAACTTACTGCTGTTAGACAACATACAAAGCCCATGCCGGATAATTCGAGAAAGATTACTTTAATCACAGTTAACAGAGGATTTTAGAGATAATGCAAACTGCCTTGGTATCCCTAAGAACATCTTCAGTGCACCATTAAAACAACAATCCTTCTCTCTAAACCTTTATGCTTTGATATCAAGTTATTTGTTAGGCACCAGCTCCAGTTCTTTTCAGACACAACACCAAATGAACGATACTGACTTTTGTCGCAAAAACCAAATTATGCACCTTCAGTACATCACTACTTTCATACCGGTAGACGTTGTAGAAAACATTTTTGGTCTTGTAAACCATTATAAACAAAAGTCTCCATCCGTTGAACTAAGGGTGTGGCTTTAGCTGTGAACTGACACTGACTGAGTCTATTGTGAAAATTCCTGACAGCGTGCGTCATCCTCGCTGCCCAGGGAACCCCTTGAGGAAACTGCACCCTCCTCATCTTCCTCTCCACGTCTAGGAATGAGCTGCACTGCCAACGACAGGATTTATGTAATCCACCAGGCCTTACCAAGACCTTGCTTGTCAATTCTAGCTCAGGTTCGGCCTATGATAGTGAGGAACTTAAAGAAGAAAAAAATATAGTAATTCTTGTTAATCCCGACGATGTGCTTCTGCAGTGTGTTAAACAGCCAGCAACAAGTTTACAGCTGTCCAGATATACGCCCACATCTACTGCTGCGCCATTCGTTCGTACCTCGGGGCAGGAGGTAACCACCAAGGGATTATGGAAATAAAGAGGAAGGCAAACAAAACCAGCTTCCTCCATCAGAAATAAAGAAAAAAGGAAATATAAAAACTATTTAGCCAAACAGAAAAGGTTAAAAAGAGGTACAAGGAGGAAACCTGTCCAAAACAGGCCAATGGGATCTCCACTGCCATACTTTTACAAATGACCACATCCTCTACGGGTGTTTGAAATAAATTAAAGGTGACAAAACAAAAAAGGAAATCCTTTTTCAAAAACAAAATAGGAAGTTCTGCTATTAGTGTCCTCGAACTAAAAGATACATATTCTATCTATTCTCTAAACAAACAATCCTGACAACAATTACCATGAAAAAGACGCACAGCTAGATATCAGCTATTTTGACTTCAAACAAATAAGGGATGTGTGTCAGAAGAAGGCTTCTCATATGAAAAATGTCCTTGAGTGTGCAAGATAACAATGAATGTATAAACTATAATACGGCACAAAAATACAACAAAGAATGTGTGTGCGCGTGTGGATATAAATAAACACGCGCACACACACTGCAGAAACCTCAAAGAACACAAATACATCCCTGATCTTTTTTCTGAACTGTGGTGTAAAACTTTTCCGTACACGTTGAGCTTTATGGACTACCATCCTGTAAATAACGGCACTGCCTGATACACATCTCCCTGGCAGTTGCATAACGCAGAGAGATTAGAGGTAGAAAAGCCTGTCCGTAAAAGAAATGACAATGGCAATCATTGTGTGGCAAACCTGAAAGGTTGCCGGCGTCGAGAGAGTCTACTGTTTATCTGTGGACAAGCTGAAGAAGCAAACCAAATCCTTTATCTTCCACTTGGTGTACATGGACATACATGGGATTGTAGGGAGGCCGAGAGGTGAGAGGAGCAGTCTTGTGACAAGAAAGTATGCTAATCCACATTCTTGGACATAAACAAGAGACTCCTGCTTCCCGATAAACTCTAGGTTGTGGCGTGTTTGCATTTGAGTAATTCACGACGAACAACGGGACACAAACATCTTCAATGTACAAACGGTTTCCACACCATGACTTTAATAACTTAGGTCACCTGGTTACCGAGAATTGACAGACATATTCAGCAGACGAGTAACTGGATTTCTCCTTTACCTTCACAGAATCCATCTGTATTCAGGAGACCTTCCTTTCTCACTTTTGTTTGGCAGTGTGCTCACTGAAGCGGGGAGACACAGACTGGCAGAAAAACACAATGCGGCTTCTTTTCAAAGCAGGTATTAGGGCTGCACGATATGACCAACATTTCATACCATGAAAATATTATTATTATGTATACTATCTATATAGATTTTTACCATTTGCACATTAGATAGATAGATAGATAGATAGATAGATAGATAGAGATATATTGATATATATCTATAATAAGTTGAAAAGACATAAAGGCCTGGATATTCTACAACTTCATTCTTCTAAACTCAGATAAATCTATGTTTGAGCCTAAAAGTCTAAGAAACATGTTGTCCGACCATATCGTTACTTTAGATGACATGACTCTGGCCCCCAGTAATAGTGCGAGGAATGTCGGAGTCATTTTTGACCAGGATTTGTCATTTAGCTCACACATAAAACAAATCTCTAGAACAGCCTTCTTCCACCTACGGAACATTGACAAAATTAGGAGCATCCTGTCTCAAAGCGATGCTGAAAAACTGGTCCATTACTTCTAGATTGGACTACTGTAATTCTTTACTTTCAGGCTGCCCCAGTAACTCTCTAAAAAGCCTCCAATTAATCCAAAATGCTGCACCAAGATTACTGACTGGGATTGGTAAGAGAGATCATATTTCACCTTCATTAGCTTCTCTCCATTGGCTTCCCATTAAATGTAGAACAGAATTTAAAACCCATCCTACCTCAAAGATCTCCTAGTACCAGATCATCCTATTACAGCACTTCAGATATATATAAATAAATATATATATGAAATATAAAAAGCTGGCACCAAATCTTTGGACAAATCTTATTTACACCATATCCGATTGAACTTAACCTTTCCTTTATTCAAATACATGTTTCTACTTATTAATAAAATATATATTTCTGTCTCTGCTAAAATTTAGACAACAACACAGCTGACACTCGCTGTGGTCTTTTGAATGTCAGTCTAAGGACCAAGCGCATTTCTGCTCTGTAGTGAACATCCTCTAGTAGAAAAAACACAAACAAATCTTTACAGAGCCTTAGTAGCACTGGCAAGAAGAGAAACTACATTACCCTGAAGTGACGAACATGATTATCCAAAGGTTGAGTCATGTCAACTGGACCTCGTCCTTCTTGGCTGGGAACGTTTCCGATTGTAGTAGCTGCTTGGACGAGTAGTAAAATGTTTTCAAATGAGAAAAAACTAGCCCAGTTGACATGCCTCAACCTTATGATAACCAGAGATGATTCACTGACATGATTCTCCGCACTCTGTCTCATTTCCTAATGCACTATAGTCTCCACAGAAACATAAAATGATACAGAAACAGCAGAATGTGAATAACACCTAGCAGTGAAATCTGTTATCCACTGTGTTTCTAATTCAGTCCAGTCTGACTTCATTGTAAGTAAGACGCCTCCTGAAGCGATTGCGCGGGGCTAAAAGCAGAGTTCCAGTGGAGCTGCGGTCAGGAGCAGCAGACTGTGATTGTACTGGGGAGGTGAGAAATGTGTGGAGCTGTGGGAATGTGGGGGGAATGTGTGAAAGCGAAACAGGACGGTGCTGAAAAAGCCTGGTCCTTTATCCTGCTCAGCCACAGATGCATTGCAATGCCATAAAATGAACTACGTCAAGAACTCAAAAAGTACGTTCTGGTGGTTTTGCATGTCACTTGCTGGGTCATTGCTTGTTCTAATACAATCACGCAGTAAAACTGTTAGTTAGGTGCTACTGCTTTATTTCGGTGGTGGAAAGGATTTCCTGTTGAATCTGATTAACCAGACTGTACAATACAGTTGTGTCATATAGAAATGAAGCCCCAAATGTGCAGACATCTGACGAAAAGAAAACAATACAATACAGCGGCAGACTGCAATCTGTGTGACAATATAAGGCGTCTTATAAAGTGAACAATTATTGATTACCATAAATAGATTATTTATAGACTAAAAGCAGATTTGTCCTTGTTTTTGAATTGTTATATTTCCAAAAAAAAATATATATATATATATATATGTACTGAGCTCATCAAAAAGCACGCTACATGTCTTAAAAAGGTAACTATGTTCGAAAATATATACAAGTAAAATAGGAATTTACTGCATCAATGCAGGTTTCATATTGCAAATTTCAAAAAGAGGGAAATGCGATATCTTGCTTTCTAGGAACAGTAGTACGGCGTCGTCTTTACACAATTCAAACCAGGCTGATGTTTGCCATTTCCTTCTTTACCAACAACTCTGTACTTTCACTGGTGATGTCTGAAACTTTTGGAAACAGCAGTCGGCCTTTGTATAAAGGTGGAGGTCAAATGTTGTGTGTACAAATGGGCAGCAAGTGTAAGTGGAGCATCAGCACCTGACATTTAAACACATAAACACAGCAAGAGCAGACGGTTCACTGCCTGCGCTGCCTACCATGGGGAAGCAGGGTGGAGCACGCACCTAGCAAGAAGCAGGAAGTGGTTTTCATCAACCTCTGACAAGTGTGGAACTCTGCTTTCTGTCTGGCGGCATTCCTTCTGTCACCTCCAAACCACACAACAACAAAGCTCAGCTCAGATATGTGCAGACGTGAAATGTTACTGTGGGTGACTGCATGCCAAGCATAACCTAATTCACCTTGACCTACGTGGGGATATTTCAAATGATACATAGTTACAAATCAATATGTCTCACTACTTAGTTATGCACTGATATATTTTATTGTCAATTTGGTGTCTTATCACATCACTGAAATCTTTAATTTCTACTAAGAAAACTCCATCAAACATGTAGGACATAATCTGTTCGGCTTTTTAGGTGGAAAACAAAAAAGTACCTGATTGTCTTATAAGGTTATTCCCAATTAAGAATCTGAGAAGATAATCAATAATATGCATCAAGTAGTTAATGTGTCACTTTAAAGCAACAAAAGCTGAAAAGATTTGATGTCTTGAGTTTTTATGAAAAAGTTTTTGATGCTGTTTGACAGACAGCAGAAGCGTGATTTTTCTGTCTGGGCATGCAACACACACACACACGCACACACTCAAGCACGCACGGAAGCATCAACAGCATTCAGAAAGACGGGAAAAAAAAGAAAAACTTACGCAACTTGAGCTGATTCAATATTCGTCAAAAATTCACAACAGCAGCTCTGGGCAGGAACAAGCTCAGCAGAGAAAAAACACTAACAAAATCTGGTGTCAAGGTGAAGCTATTCGTACAGACTCACCCCAGACGCTTTAGAAAGTGAAGCAAACATTGAAGAACAGCAGCAGAATTTTTCCCTGCCAGGGTTTTAACTAGATCATTTTACTTTAGACAGGACTGCAAAAGTCGCAAAAAAATAACAAATAAAAAAATAACTCCAAGAACATCACGTTAAAATTTCATGGCTATATGGGCAAAATACTTTGTCTTTTGGGATGGACCGATGAAATCATGATTTCAGCCCTTCACTTGGCAAAAATATAGTCTCCATGGCATTTGGAACACACTAGACCACTAGAACAGCTTCAACATTTAAGGGAATTTTGATGGGGTCAAGTATTTGATTAGTTATTAGATTTTATTTTCATTAGTTACACACAATTCTTTATGGGATTTAACGACAGAACTATAATTACCTGCTTCATGTTGCTCAGCTGTAAAGGACTATAAAACCTAAGGTGTTTCAATTGAATAGTTCCGTCATTCAAGTCAAAAGCTTGATTTTGATACCGAGTTCATGCAAAATGTGCGTTCCTCCCCCTCAGCTTACTTTCAACAGCATGGCTGCCACCTTTATTTGAAATGTGCTCTAATGTGCAATCAATTTTCTTTCATGTGAGACAGTAGAGGTACGATGTATGAATTCTTATCATTTTTCCCGGGTAAACTGATGAAACTACATCAGGTGCTTTTCACCTGATACAGACAGGTTCACGTTGGAGTAGTTATTGCTGAGTTATATGTGACTTTGTAAAAAGTCACCACTGAGCTCTCTAGTCTTTAATAATGCTAACTAGAGAAGGTATAAGTTACTAACACTGGGCTTGGTAAATCTCCTTTCAGCCTCAAACCAATCACACACATGTAGTTATACATTTGCTACGTCTTACCCTTGAGCAGTGGCAAGGGCGTGAGCTCTATAGGTTTGCCCTGAGAGCGGAACTGGGACGAACTCTGCGACCGCTTCTGCTTGGCCTTCCTGACAGACTTTCGTGAAAATCCGTCCACTTTGTCCACAGATGGAGATGTGGTGGCTGCCGAGGACATAGCCCTGCTGGGAGAAACAAACATGGTCAGCATTAAATTTTCCCACGCTGACCCCTGTCCACCACAACTTTAAAACCACATCATGGATTTAAGGTTGAGGCTGATCATATATACACAATAAGTGACCCACTCTATCTGTACTTATTTAAATGTGCATATGCAAGTCCATATTCAAAAGCTAATTTCACATTTGTGATAACTTGCACTTCAACTTTTTGTCACACAAAGCAACAATTTTGCACGTTGTGTCATGTCACACTCTTAAGTTTATTCATAGTAAGTTCATAAAAGCAAAACAAAAAAAAAAAAAGCAGAAAGGGAAAAACACACACACTTTTAACTCCACATCCTCCTGCAGCCTTTTATTGGTCTAACAGCCTCAGCACACAGCCTCATTTTCCCACCACGGGAGACTATTTAGGTCTCAGCTAAGGCCTGGGTACAGTACACAAACACACCACCGTCCTACCTGCCAATGGACCATCACACTCGCACACAAAACAAAAACACCAGCATCCACCTACAACAGCTGAGCCGATTCGAGAGCTGCAGGTTGCCGCCACAGTGGGTGGAAGCTAAGGAAATATCCACTGCACTGTTTTATGAGGCAATTATATGAGTGGGAAAAAAAAACAGACACACAAATTAATAAACTGACTGTTCAGGCAGTAAGAACAGTACCGAGGGGCGGCCACGGTTTTACTGACGATACTGACTGCATAACTACTTTTACTTAGCTAAGTCTGACATTCTAAGCACATTTGTGACCTAATAATAATAATCAGCAGCTCATTAGGTTGACAGCGAGCTTTCTATGCAACATTAAATTAGGATTATGTAATTTTGTAAAAATTTCTTTAGATAATTTGTTTTGTACAGTTTAAAGTATAATTATGAAGAGATTCTTTCTCAGTCTTCCTCTTTATCATTTTTGGTTACTTAAAAAGAGGTTACACTGCTATTGTGCAGTTTCTACCAACCCTAAATAAATAATTATAGGACAGCCATAGCCTGTTTGTATGTGTCATTTATTAAAAATAAGTATTTAAAAATTCCGAAATTTCTCCATTACAAATGACAAATTTCAGAGCAATTTGTGCGACTCCAAACTGTGATCAGGTGCATCCTGGTCTTCATTTAAACAAAAACCAAGTCCGACGAACATCCATTTTGTGGGAGGTGGATCAGGTCAAGGCAAGGGTATATTTGTAAAAAAATTATACAACTCTTCTTCCTCCCTCCCTCAGGCAGATATAGTAAAAGAACAATTAGAAGATTTTAATCTGCAGGTATGACTCAAAAGAACCCCCCCCCCCCACACACAAACGCACACACACACAGTTCTTAAGCCTAAACAAGTAATTGTAACAATTCACATACCACAACGGTAAAATTTGAAGATATGAAGCGTTCGTGTAAAATTCCCAACTATATCTTGTAGTGGTTTTTGACTGCGAACTAGTCACCGAAAATCTGACTCAAACTCAAAACATATCCATTCGTCCCATTTGACATTTTTTCTCCCTTGAGCTGTAGTTAATGTGTTGTTGCTCCTGCGGATACAGAAATTGGCATTTCATTTTTCTTTGTCAGATTACATCTGCAAGTTTATTATGCTGCCAAAAAAAAAAAAAAAAATTTCTGAATATTAATCTTAACTTGGTACCCAAGTACTGGTTCCCGTGACATCCCTAAATTGTAACCCCGGCCACACTAACTCAGCTGCATGACAGCTCTCATTATGCAATAAGATGAGAATGAAAGGCTGCAGGCCGTACTCTGCACTGGCTGGATTTCTAATGCTTTTCTAACTCAAAGTCACACAGGCCGTTATGCAGCGCGTCCACCAGGCTTCATTTAAAGCAGACAAACACAGAGAAGAGAGGCACTGGGACAAGCTCAGCATTCAGTGCAAATACATCATCGTCCTGCTGCCTGAGGATTTAGACAGCACTTGCTGACAGTAGAAAGCTTTTTACAAGCTATTTGAGGCTATTCATCATCATATCCACTCATATCCACTCTCCTGCCATTTTAAAAGTGATTAATGTTTGCTGAGAGGCAGCATGTCCATCTGTGGTTCACGACCATCAGCGTGTTGATGCAACATGACTGGAGGAATGTAAGAATCAAGAATGACAACAGTAATAATGAGCAGAGCTTTGAAGCAGTTTGAATTTCACTGTTTCCTCTTTTTTATGAAACAATAAGCCATTGATTTTGAATAAAAATCACGATAAGACGGAAGTAAAATAAAACTCTATAGACACTTTACAATTAAATCTGGAAATGACCTCATCCTTCAACACTTTTCCAGATGCACCCACAGGCGCTACTCAAGGTTCCCCTATATTAAATATAAAGTAATCCTGGTGCATCTCTCACCACCACCAGTGAACTTACTAGAGGATGTTTCAACAACCCCCACCAATTATTTTTAGCCATGCTTACAAAACTTAATAACCTTAATATTACACTGACATGGAATCTTATCATCTGACGTTAGATGATGTGTTCTTCTTGTTCTTCTTCTCAGATGAGGCAGAGTATTTTCATAATAATTTTATTTTACATTACTGTAAACTTCAGTGTAGTGCACTAATAATTTGATTATCAGTAATGTATTATCTATTTTTAATTCTAGCTCACACATAGTTTAAATTTGACTTAAAATAGTTGACATTTTCATTCTAATTAAATGCCACTGACACAATCAAGCTGCTTGTTTGCCATTGGATGTGACTACAAATATGATGACATCCTCATATTTCTGGGGCCCTTTTTTAATTTACTACCTCCACACCCTACAAATACAGATTAACGCGAAAGTCATCTGTCAATGCAACTCATTGTCATCTCTTTCAAAACCACACAGCTGTTAATGATCCATCTGTGTGAAAATGCCTTCTGCTGGGCATCACAATCATCACCAGGATGGGAAAATACCTCCAGCTAAGCAATGATCACTCTTATCTTTGGCTGCTGAATTTGAAATTCTCCAGTAGCCAGTTTGGCAGGTAACTGGGAATTAATCTACTGCTATGTCGGATGGTAAAAATTCAACTGCGGTGGAACACAAGTAATCATGGAGAAAGGACAATAAGTGAAAAAAAAAAAAAAAATCGGACTTTAGAGCACAGCACTACCTAAGTTTCACATCCTTCATTAGCCTACATTACTATGAAGGGACAATGTTTTTCTCAGCTGTTGGGTCCACAACCTCAGCACAGGGAAAATGCCAACGACTGTTGTTTGGTTATCACCGGACTGAGGGACTGTTCTTGTACCGCGCTGTGGATTAACCTAGCGACAAACATTAAACACTGCCGTGCCTCTCAGCCGTAAGGCCACAGTTATTTCCTTAATGCAGGTTAGCCACCGTCAGTGATCTAGTGAAATCCCACTAAAGCCATGGATCACTGCGAAATAAAACAGAGGTTGTGCAGCTCGATACAATTACACGGGAATCTTCTGTTTGTCCTGTTGCTTCTGGGCATTTTTGCTTGTTTTCTGTGTGTGTTATCTTACGAATAACTACATTTGTTACTCAATAAGAACTCATTGTGTTTTGCCATTTGATTGATTGAGCTTCCATAAACAATGTAACCCGTTTTGAGCTCTTGTTATTGTGCGTCCCTATATAGAACATCCCTACCTGGCATTCATCTGCAATGCTTAACAGCATCATAGTGACTGGGTGTCGCGCAAAGAAGTTTTAGCGCCCGTCTGGTGTAAGATGGCGAAAAGAGCTGCTCTCCTTCCACTGGGAATGTATAGAGAAAGAACAAGCAAGCCGAATAGAAAACAAACTATACCTCGTTATTTCGACACCACAAACTTTTTAGAATAACTACACAACAAGACGTTCATTAGAGGCCTGGTTTTATATTTTCATCACATAATAAGCACAGAACAAGGTTGATAAATTAGGCTTCTTCATCTAGGCAGACAAATAAACTTTTTTTTTTTTTTTTTTTTTTTTTTTTTTACTGTAAACTGACACACTACTGACCCGCACACTTGGAAAGGCCTCAGTTTTCGTACGAGAAAACACATTCACATAGTAGACGAATGGATTCATTCTTGTCTTGGTGGCTTCAAAACCTCGGGCCTTGGGGGCCGCAGCCCTGCTAATTACCTGGATCAAGTGTGTTCAATCAGTCAGAAGCTGGAAGATGAGGGCTGTGCAGGGTTAGTTAGGAAAAAGCAGGGCTGCGGCCCTCGAACCTTTGAGTTCGAGACCCCTGCTACACAACTGTACTACCAGCACTGCTACTAGTACCACAACGGTAATTACTTTACATTAAAGCTGTGACGCTTTAGACACCGTCAACATTGAATTATGAAAAATAATTTCTCATGATGTGAAAGATGGCCCTAATGGGACATGGCTATCATAGTTATGTCAATTCAATTTAATTATGAAACATGTTTGCCTTAAGGGGCTTAATGTTATGTCATATGGGAGATTATGTGGATATTTGTGAGGAAGTCAGTGCATTGTGAGTGAATATACAGATTCAAAAACTAAACTGAATGTAGTTTCTTGTGAGTAAGTATTTAAATATAAGCTCTATATTGCCTGTAACATTTTGACGTTTGTCAGCAACTCTATCATCTGTTGAGGGTATTTAAGTCTGCAATTAGCTGTGTTAACCTGAATCTCAAACTCACTGATTCTGCTGCATTTTTACACATAAATGTGCAAATCAATCGATATTTCTGGCTTTAGTGGATTACAACAGACGTTCCCCTCTTTATTCACCTTCTATAGGGAGGCTCCATCAACGTTTTTTTTTTTAAGTCATCATCACACATGCTTAACTCAGATGGAACTTAATGAAACTATAGTATATAAACTCTGATCAGCTGTTCTGCAAACAAAAACTCAAGAGCTGGTTAGCTCACTGATTAACGTCAGAGTTCAGTAAAGGCGATTTTAAAAATATGCTCCTGAGCTTCACAGCGACTAGACACAAAGCAGGCCATGGCCTCTGGAGTCACCTTCACACTGGGATTATCTCTGGCTAATTGACTTATAGTGGAACAATTGTGACGTGCACATTCTTTGACACATTTGTGACAATACATTTTTTTTGTCTCCAGTAAAAGGTTAAACTGACAGTTAAAAGAGTGTTGATGCTGAACAGGAGAAGCAGCTGCGATTAAATATTTAAACTTTAAAGTTTAACTTAAGCACTAATGGGTTTTCCTTCTTTGTGTAAATGTTATATACAGAGGCTGCCATAGAGAGCTGAATTTATTAGTTCTTTCTTAGTTAAACTACAATTTCTTAGCTGCTTTTCTAGTTTATTCAGTTAAAGAAATGAATTAAAGCTCCTCAGATGAGCCGACTAAGAGTTGAGTGACATAATCTAATAATCGAATCACTGTTTTAGTCATTGGTATAAGCACACATTTCCAATCTTTAACATTTATATCGTCTCCAACATGAGGCTTCAATGGTTTTCCTTGACATGATAGTAAATTTCAAATCTTTTGGACCGTCTGTCAGACCAAACAAAACGTTTGAACAGATCATCTTGAACAGTCGGAAATGATCGTTTCTTACAACTGTCGAGCCTTCTGCTGATAAATTATCAAAACAATATTGACAGACTGACTATGTAACTGTTGGTTGCAGCCATTAAATTAAAAGGACTTTTATGTGAAGCCGTTTATCTCAATTCACAGTGATATAGAGCAACCAACCCTCGTTTATTTCTGCTCTCACCACTGGGACAAACTACCGTAAATTCTGGACTATAGAGCGCACCTAAATTTAGGCCGCACCCGCTAAAATTTAAAAGAAATATATATTTTGTCACATATAAACCGCATCGGACTATAAGCCGCCAATATCCAGGCTGAGAAATAATATCTGTTGTATGCGCTCCTACTCATTGTTCACAGTAGGCATGAGGATGTTCTGTGCGCTCCGGTATTTAAAGAGTGAAATGTGTGGCTGGTATAACACATTACAGAGACAAAAACTTGTTATAAATAAACGGCTTGTTCCATAGCCAAAGGAGAAGACGTCTCTTATTCTTCACGAATTACGCAGGAGTTACTGCGCTCAACAAAAGATTTTGTACCATAAGTCTTTATTCATACACGCGCAACTGCGCAACTATTAAAGTCGCTTCATTCTACCGTGCACTGAAACCACAAATCGCTATTCATCTTCCTCCTGAGCATTGAAACCACTGTCACACTCGATTTCCTTGACGGATAGCCAGATCGATGGCTTCAAATTAAAAGCTGCATCATAGGAATTTCTTCGCGTGTTTTCCATTATGAGGGGTGAGGGTGTAAAAATATTACCCATTTTGCTGTTGTGCGTCTTGGGTTGCATGCGCTAAGAATAAAAACTGGTGCTTTTTTGTTTGCACTGACTTCCATCTACAGCGCCCATCTGAGGGCTGCAGAAAAATTCCTAGAAAAGCCGCATCTCTGTAAAAGCCGCATGGTTCAAAACGTCGGAAAAAAGTAGCGGCTTATGGTCCGGAAAATACGGTAACATTTTAAGAGCTCTTAATGTGTTTATTGGTTTTATCACTAACTACAATAATTTTCCTTTTAGAAAATCTTTAAAGAACAAACAACAGGATTACTTGACTTACCCGTGCAAAGGGGAACTCAACTCCCCATGTACAACCATCAGTCCCACGCTTTCCTTCTCTCTCTTTCTTTGACTAGTCGGTGAACAGCGAAAACACTCCAGTGCCACCACAATACACACGAGGAAAAGCAAGTCTACGGCGGCTGGTCAGCCGTATGGCACCCAAGCATCAAAGCTATTCCCCTCCCATGCCTCTTACATAAGAGGCCATATGACATCCAAAAAGGCTCAGGGAGGGTGGAATTAAAGAACAAGGAGGAAGAGGAGAGGAGGGGGCACAGCGAGCAACAGGGAGAGCCACAGAAAGGGAGGAAGAGGAGGGAGGGGGAGCTGCTGTTCGACAGGAAGTCAACAAATATGCAACAGTAAGGCAGAGTGATGGAACAAAACACATGCAAAAACATAAAGGAACATACACAAGGCAGGTGAAACAGAAGGCTGTCAGAAGATAAACTCAAGGTTCATGTATGTGGCCCAGAACTAAAAAGAGCTGCAAAACATTAAGCTACTACAGTATTTCTGATTCAGCTTCTGGTATGCATGATTCACCTGACATCAGGTGTGACCTCTAAACAAAAGTACTACAGGCAAGCAGCTAAAAAAAAAAAATTTACCACTACTTGCCACTCAGCATCTAAAAGCAAGAAGGCACGTTTAGAAGACAGCCCAGCATCTCTGCTGATAGTCTTTCCCGCATATTGACGAATCTTAGGTCTAAGAAATAACTAAGAAAAGTCATTTGAAAGATTTCAATGATGCAGAAATGTGTTTCCAATTATTGAGATTATGTAAATAAATATTCTGCTTGTCAAATACTTTATAAATTATGTTCTTATTTTGACCATTACACAAATAGATGATACTTTTATTATTTCATCACAAAGAGAACATGCTATTTCACACATCAAATTTTCAGAGCTGGTAAACGGGTAAAAGATCCACTAACACTAACATTAAGTGTATTAAGTGGATTATACTACTGTATTACCACTAGTATTACGTGTGCAAACACCAAATCTGCAATTTGAAATCATTCTACTACTCCTCACATCTTCAGAAAGTCTTGTGTCGCCACTATTAACTGAACGCTGCAACCTGACAGAACATCTAATTGGTGTGATTCATTCATGGCATAACTGTGCTGCTCACACAGTGGGAAACAAATGAACTCAGCAACTTGCAAGCACACACATTCACCCAGAGCTGATAAGAAGGAGGCAGTTACTACACCAGCATCCCCATAAACACAGCAGACTTTGGCTGTTAGGCTATCTCAGTCAGGGCTGGTCCTTCCCTCAACACGGTTGTGACATTCAGAAACCTTGAAAATGAGCCACCGTTAAAGCACCAAAACAAGGACACCTACACAAACACCCTAACATGTAATGTAAAGCCACACCTGGCCTCTGGCTTGCTGCTCTCATTCATACAAGACTGACAAGTTAAGAGGTTGGGTGGAAATCAAACGAAAAGTTGGAGGTGACAGAATAAGCGAGCGCACTAATCAGCCCTTAGGTTTATCTTTTTGTATCTGTCTCTCATCATCCATGTCACAACAGTGTCACACTTAGACAGTATTGGCATATTCAACACACTGACAGAATATTCAAAGACAGGAGTGTGTTTGGCACAGTGTCTTAATATAAAACCAGGCAAAGTTGATATCATCTCAGCACATGACACAGCTGTAAAAGCTAAACTTGTATCAGGCCAGATTCACGGGTGTTTTGTTTTTAACCAATGAGAATTAAACATCATAATTATGTTCTAAGCAAACCTGCTTATGAGCAGCTCTCACATAATCTCTGCCAGGAAAGATGAGCCACCAAGTCAAACAGTCACACAATAAAGATTATATCCATTTACAGCGCAATTTGGTGTTACATATTTACTGTTATCTGCAGGACGCCATCAGATGCATAAGGTCAAAAATCAAGCTGTATGGGAGAGCTGGCGTTAGCTTGGCCGTGTTGGGCCTGGCAGCAGCACAAGCACAATATTCAAAACTTGACAGCGCGATAACCTCAATAACGTTAGCTAGCTAACAATGTTAGCTCGCCGATCTACCGTTACTAAGCATTTAAATGGAACACTTTTGCCGCTAGCTAGTTGTCTTATCGTAACACCCAAAGCATGTATGTATTATGAACATAGAGACAATCCAGTCTTACATGAAAGTTGTCGAGCTTTATTTGAGAAAACGGCATTTAGGTAACGTTAGCGAGCTAACGTTAGTGCTGCGGCTATCGCGGGTTAGCTCAAGTTGAACATGTAGCCTTAGCTCATTAGCCGCCACCAGCTAGCTTTCTGTGCAAAAAGGAAACACAAGAAGCTTAGAAAAACACAGTGAATACATGAATTCTAAATTTACATGTGTGCTAATAAGGTAACGTTACCTGGGCGGGCTTGGGCGATCACCCATCATCCCAGATGTAAATACAGGGGCAGTGCTATTGCTGCTACCGTTAGCTAGCGCTCACAGACTGACAGACCGACTGGGCTGGGAAACACACACCGTCCCGAGTCCCGACCCGAGCCCGACAAGCTGCAGCCGACCGACTGGCCGTTAGCTCTCCAATCGTAGTACTTTACCTTGATCCTCTGCGCTTCGCAACGGAGACGGCGACGAGGAGTTATCCTATGTTTGGGGCAAATCTACCGGGCTAAGCGTAAGGCTACCTCCAGCTCGGTGCAAACAGCCTTTCCCAAGCAGCGGCGGAACAGCAGGAAAATCTTGGCCTGAAACAGCCAAACCCACGAGTACCGTTTTCCTTCCAACGGAATAATCCTCAAACTCCCATTTGTAACAAAATGCGGCTATATAAAACGATTGGGTTCACGCAATTACATTCCCGTTACTGGTTCGCCTGCGTGTCTTCCCCAAACCCCCGGATTTTGGTGTTTTCCTCGGCCCGTGTCGGATTCGGGGATGTTTCTTTTCACCCTATTGTCAACACTGCTGGGTTGAGACCATGGCACACATAACAGACATGCACCGTACCCTGCTAGGTGGGGTTCGGAGCGACGTGCGACGGCGATTGGCTGCCGGGGGCAATGTCAGCCGTTGTGATTGGACAGCGGCGGCTGTCGATCACAGTGGAGGGAAACGAGGCACCGATTCCGTCGGTTAGGTGGAGGCGAAGGGACAAGGAAAGGGATCGGAGCAGAAAGAGTAGCGCCGCCTGTAAGTGTGTGTGTGCGTGCATGTGTGTGAGTGTGTGTGTCTGTGAGTGTGTGTGTCTGCGTGTGTGTGTGTGTGAGTGTGTGTGTCTGTGTGTGTGCGCGTCTGTGTGAGGAGTTTTCACCACACAGCGTGCTGGAATGAGGCTAAACCTGTCCGCGGCCCTGCCCTGCACGTCGGGACGCCTTGCCCCCGCTTCGACGGTCCATTCGAGCCACGTCTCCCGTAGCCTTGTTAAATGCAACGCGGCTCGGAGCCGGACCGGGTCCGGACCGGGGCTGTGTGAAGGCCAGTGGATCAGGCACGAGCAGAGTTACGTCACATTAATACTTGGGTCTACGATGAATAACGCTCATGCTAGAGCACGCGCATGGGCGGCCACTCAGGGGCGCCATGGGGGCACGTGTTCCCCTCGCACCAGTTTTTGTTTTTTTATTATGACAATGTTAATAACTAAAACAAAAGGCTTTTCTGGCGCTGCACCATCATTTCTTATGGCTTTGGATTAACACGTAAACGGCATTCTACTGTTATAATCCGCTGCTGCATCATAGTTTGAGTTTATTAAAAACTCGTGTGCCAGGAGTTAAAAGTAGAAGTAAGTACAATACTGCCAAATATTAATATTTTACAAGTATATATATTTTTCAATTACACTTTCTTGTTGTTTTTGTTCTCTCCCATTAGTAGGTTTAAAGCGAGTATTAAAATCATGGAGCTGCTTCATATCTTGCTGCTTCCATTGCTCTGTCAAGACCTGGTCAAAGGAATTCCTGGAAAAACGAAATCCTTTTTCTTTATGTTTATTGTAAAATGACAAATAGTAAAAGTCTTTAGATAATATGAGTTCATGTTTTATTAATTCTGATAAATTTACCAAATAAAAATGGAAGAAAAGCAGGAATGCGGAAACACGTGTATATTAAGAATGAGCTTGAACCACTGTGAGGTTTTTCCGAGGCTTTAGCGGGTCGGCACCTGATTTGTTTCCTTTGTAAAATTTACAATTCTGCACACCATCTGGATTTACAGAAGTGGATCTTCTCTTGAGGACATCTCCTGGAAAATCATCTGCATGTTCACATGTAGTTATGAAATGACACATCGCCACGCAGCCATGAGGCCATTTCCAGTCATAAAAAGCCGTAAAGTTGTTCAATGATTAAAAACCCTCATACACTGATCACTGAGTCACCACCAAGACTCGCTGGAAAACCATAAAATGTGAGTTTGCTTTAACAGCCTGAATCACGGCAGGATTTCTCCTGACTCACACACGCACGCACACACACACACACACACACACACACACACACACTGCCAATGTTATTCCACTCCATGCCATCGGAGAGCGATAGCTGCTCTCCCAGCTTGATCGCGCTGGGCTCGGCAGCTTAGGTGGGTGATTGACTTTGTAGATTAATACACACAGTGACGCAACATTTGAGCAAACTTCGACAACATTTGGTATTTAACAATGGAAAACTCTAGGAAGATCCCAGCTGAGTCACAGCTTCAGCAGGTGTGGTTCCAGAAGGAAGAGTGGTTGTCCAACGGCTACAGAGTCAGTGGTTCAATTCCCATCTCTTCCTAATTTCCAGATCAGAAAATATCCTTGGATTATGCTATGTTTATTTATAAGATTCCATTTGTTTGGTGCTTCCAGAAAATTCTACATCTAATGTCAATCAATCAACCAGTCAGTTTGGTTGCAAAAAGCGACAAATATTTCTGTGAATCGAGAGCATGACTTTAGCTTATTCTTACCTAAATTCTTACCCCATCATGTATTTTTCAAAGCTAAGAAGGGTGATCGCTGTCTCTGAAATGGATTTCCACAAATCAAGCACATCTACTCTTATTATTTTGTTTGTTTCCAGCTGTGAGCAATTTTCTGTTGCCCTGCAAGTATAAAAGTGGACACTTGTGATAAATGTATTTCTTTATTTAATAAATCATGCCAAATCTTTTTTGTGAAATTCAGCAGCTACTCAGCAGTGTTTAAATTAACATGCATGTAATTTACTAATTCACAATATGAATATTAGAACCACGTGATCATCCAAAGAGATAATAACGTCATTAAAAAGGTCAGCAACATTAAAGGGACAATCATGAACTGTAACTCAACAATATCATAGTTACTAATGTGATATTAAACATTCTGCATAAAGAGAACCTTTGGAACTCTGAGTATTTTTTGAGACAGTAGTTGCACTGATACAAACTACACACCGGAGGTTTTCGGTCAAAATGTTATTATAAAACATTTATAATGTAAGAAGGATCTTTGATCACATTTGCCTTGTTTTGTCTGACCAAAGTGTGAAATAAAAGAGACAGTCACTTCTCCCCACTCGGAGAAGGTGAAACTGGAAATCTGCTGCACATTCATTCAGACAAATCTTCCTAATAATGGTAATTAAAATGCACAATAATGCACTGACATCATACAACCTGACAACTAGTACAGACTACACTTTAGCTGCTGTGAACAATAAAAATCAGCCATGTGGTGCTGATATCAGAAATTCTGGTGCTGGTAGCACTTTGGATGGGATCAAACGCAGATGCTGCGGCAATGTAGTGAACGTTTTGCCGAAAAAGTCCAGTCAGATCTCGGTTACGTTGCCTTCTTCATCCTCTCATAGCTGTGTTTTTTATGTGGTCTGGACTTTAATTTCACAGCTGACGCGCTCTTCATGGACTCCTTCTTTCCCGCTGAGAGCTCCTCCCCTCCTGGTGTCCACAGCAACAGCTGAGCATCCTCTCCTCCGGTGACCAGAGCCTCCTCCGCCGCGTCCCATAGGAAGCAGCGCACTGTGGAGGAATGGCCCTCCTTCAAGCTCCTCAGCAGATGGAGCCCGCTGTCGTCGCACTCCATCAGGTGGAGTTCCCCGCTGTTCCTCCCGCCGACCACCAGGAGCTTCTGGGACTCCTCCAACCACCTCCCCCCCACCAGGTAATCTACACCTGCTCCATCAGGGAGGGGAGCCAGGCTGCGAGCGTCAGAGGTGCTGAAGACGGTGAGAGGCTCCTCTGTGTCCAGCTGGCTCAAATCCCACAAGTGTAGCCCCTCATCGTGGCTCAGACACAGCAGCTGGGTGTACCTGGATCCGGACCAGCACACCGAGCCAGCGGAGGAGTCGCTGTTACACGTGGCCAGCAGCGCCTCCTCCTCTGCTCCTCGACTCAGGTCAAAGACATTAACAAGGCCGTCCGTGGAGCCAGATGCCAGGCGGTCTTTGTCCCGAGGATGAAAGCACACCTGTGTGATGTCATCACTGTGGGACTCAGAGTAAACCCCCAGAAGCTCACCACCTGGTTTCCTGGGATCCCAGAAAACCAGAAAGCTGTCCTCGTCGTTGACCTGCTCGGTGCCTGCACAGAGGAGCAGGTCGCTGCAGCTGAGGTCGAAGCTGCAGTAGCTGTGTGACGGGTCACTTTTAAACATCTGTGCCGCGTCTGTCGCGGGGCGGCGAACATCCCACGTCCGAACGGTCCCATCAGCAGAACCCGAGTAGAGGAGGTCATGGGAGGCGTGGGCGAATGTAACTCCACAAACTGGCCCACTGTGGCCTCGATACTCCCCCATCAGATGCAGCGAGTCCTTGTTGTGAAGGCAGATGGTGAAGTTGGAGCAGGACACGGCCAGGAGGCCGCCGGGCTGCAGGGCGACGTCCAGCAGGTAAGTGGGATCTTTGGGGCGAGAGCGCCGGGCAACGGACAGACCTTTGAGCATCACTTCCAAACCCTCCATGGCAGCTCAGTGCGGCGGTTTGTAACTACACTGAACAGGAAAGGAAAAAAACAATCACAAACTTAATGATGCATTTCCAAACCAAAACACAAAGGCTTCTATTACCGCCAAACGCGATTCAAAATATTCAAATTAGTTCACGTTTCTTTGCTTATTTGTCACATTTATGTTCAGTAATGGCTCATGGCTCATGGCTCATGGATCATAATATCCACCAGTTCCTGGTAGCAGTTCTGGGATCCAGTATCTGGTCTACAGGTACAGGTGATTACGGAAGTTACGCTCAGCAGGGGTCAGCCTGATCACACGTATTCTAAATTCAGTAACCATAACAAGATATAAGTGGCTAAAGATTATATAAAAAAGCCGTGTATAGTTATGACATTACGCAAAGATACATAAGATGCTTTTCATAAAAGCCGGTGTTGTGATGTTCAACCTACCCACGTGCTACAAATGTCCACAGCTGAAGGGGAAACGAGCGAGAACTTTGTCAATTGTTGACATTTTCAGCTTCATAATCATCAATCTTAATTTCAAACAAACTCAAATAAAGCAACAAAAATTAAGAAATGAATTGTCGCCGAACTATTTTGACTCAGAAAGGCGCATGGAGGATTTCCTGTGTCACAGTAGTCACAACCGGCTCGGAACTCTCCGCAAACATTAAAGGTTCCGCCCCAATTCCGGTAAATGAACTAATAAACAGTAAAATCAACAAAATTCTGAATCATCGCTTCATTTTTTCTATTGGCGTAATTATTTATTTGGCGTATTTACAAAGTTTATTTGGATTTTCTCAATAACAGAATTTATATCATTTTTATTATTTATTATTATTATCATTTTATAATTTTTTTTATTCGTTTAGGGCGGCACTTAATTATTTTATGGTCAATTAATCTATGGATCAGTTTTTGATTAATCTGTAGATTAATTTTCCATTTTTTCAATAAGAATACAAATTCATTTACAAAAAAAAATATTTCAATATTTTATTCAATCATCTTCGCTTTAAACAAACAAATATGACAAAGTCCGCACTGCAGGACTTTATTTAAACCTTCTAATTAACTTACTGTAATGGAAATATTCTGAATGTAGAAAACAGTAAAGTTTATTTAAAATATTCTAACTGCTAAAATATCAGTTTGCCTTCTTTTAAAATTCATATTATCAGCAGATTTTGTAGTCATAATTATGTCTTACTCTTTCTATAAGTGAGAGTTGTGAAAGAGTTTGTTTCTATTAATCTGTCCACCAGTAAAGCTCCTGTCTGCGCTACAACAACAGCAGCACAAAAAACAGCCTCCAAAACTGAATCAACTCCTCTGAGTGTGAGCGCAGACTGAACATTATCACCTGATGGAGGAGGATTTCGTGCAGGACGGTTGGACTGAATGAGTCTTAGTGTTTCTGACCTTGGTGAATAAATAAAAAAGTGTCGTATAAAGAGAAAGTATGAAGAGTAGCGGACATCTGTGTGCCTGTGGTGCAGAGATCCAGCAGGAGGCGGCAGATCTCTCAGCCGGCTGGACTGAGCTCTGAGCTCTCTGTGTTGACCCAAATCTGAAGTGGCACAGATCAGTCACATGGAAACAAATCAAACCTCGGCCTTTCATGGCTGCTGGAGCGAGAAGCCGAGGCTCCAGACTGTTTGGTTTCCAGACATTTGGGACACTGAGATGTGACTCATTCCAGCTTTCAGTCATTTCTGCACATGGCAGCTGGAGCTCAAACCTTTCCATTATTCTCTTACAGTCTTTCCTTAAACTGCCGGAACTTTCAGTTGCTGCGACCTGCTGTGCAGAGCATCCTGTTACTGCCAGAGGCCACGTGCTGCACACAGCTCAGATGCCCACTGATTCTGACCATAAAGTCTCATTGGACATTGGCAGCAGAACTTCAGCCCTAATGTGACAGCAGGTGTCTTTGGCTCAGCGTGTTTGATTTAGTTGTTTCCCATCAAACGCTGCAGAGGTTCGCTCTCACTCCTGTGCGCCTTCACTTGAAATCGAAAAAACAGACCAGTGCCTTTAATGGTCAGGCCAGCAGCTGGAGTCTGTCTCCTCTGCTGCAGCTTTGGCAGAGAGAAGCGGCGGCCTGGTCGTCCTGTGACACACCACATCACCACATCGCCATGTGTGCACTCCGGAGGAGGAGGAAGAAACCACAGGATTCAAACCCCTCGTGGTCTTAGTCAAACACCATCAGCCACAAACAGATCCTCACGTGTCGTCTGTCACACCAGAGAGTTCCGTGGACTGAACCCGCCCTGCCCGGTGTTACTTCATCTGTTTTCCTGGAAGCTGCAGCTGCATTGCTGTCTTTGTCTTTTCACGGTGGTCGCCAAACTAAGTGATAAAGTCCCTTAAGTCTCCCGAGAGCCACTGTGGCTCTGCACAGACATCGTTTCATTCAAGAAAGACACAGAAGAACATGGATCAATCTGGTGTTGATGCAGGGCACCGAGAGCAACTCACACCAGATTAGACAAGCTGCAACAACCAAGTATAAAGGCAAATCAGGATAAAACAATGCTGCAGTGGACGGACTCCTGCCCTCCACCCTCTGCAGCCTGAACAGGGAAAAGCACCTTACGATCACTCCACATCCATCGTGCACAAATGTCCTGTATCCATTGTTTGATCTTCCACGTCCTTTCCTGTTGACATCCTGTGTTCTGACAAACCAAAACATCATTAAATTCCAATCGTATTTATGTAGTAAGTGCAAATAACCACAACAAACGAGGTTTTATTCAAACATTTTAATTTCAGTTAATTTCACTCAAATGATCAGACAGAACGGAGCCTCAGTTTGACTTGGAAATGCAACAGTAACATGTGCACAGAAGTTAAAGAAAATACTGGAACTGACACTGAATCTGGCTTGAAAGATCAAATGACAAAAATGTTTCAAAAATGTTTTTGAATTCTGCTGATAATTATGAAAACAAACACTGAAATATTGATTTTACTCATTCATTGGTTGCCAGGTTGAGTGAGGTTATAAACGAGAACAGGTCATTTATTCCCAGCCTCACTCTCTGCAGGGAGAAAAGCTGATGCAGCTACAAAGTGCAAAACTTCAAACAAGACACACGTCAGGACAAAATTAAAGAATCTTCCAGAAAACCAGTGAAGGCACTAAAGGGAAGCGTGGAGCAAGATACAAATGTGAAGGTTCCACCACATATTCAGTTAACGCCACGAAGAATTCAACAGATAAAAGAAGTTATTCGTCATTTTGCACCGTTTTTCATCATATTGTTTAGTTCAGGGGCAGAGCCGCGTTCGTCTTATAATTTCTGTATTTTCTGAAAAATTCCCTGATTGTGTTTAGCTGACAACACATTTGTGTGTAAAACACATTTTATACAAAATTGGTGATTTTCAAAAACTTGGAAGATGTACTTTTACAAAAAAAAGAAGCACACATTTTTGAGTATCAAACAAAATTGTAATGATGCTACAGTTTTTAAAAATGTTCGCTTATGTTCTGGAAAACTGACAATTTCTTTCATTTTGTGACCGAACAACGAATCAGGTAACGAAGGAACAGTAGAACCAGTCCTTAGAATCAGCATTACTTTCCACGTGAATATTGTTGAATCATACTGCCGTGTGTTTTACATCTTGTCTTTCTGGATTTTAGGTCCTAACACAAACATGCTGAATTGGTTTGTTGGTTGAAGTTGCTAAAGAAAAGAAAGAGACGTTTGTTTCTGCATGTAAACACAGAAAACTAAATCCTGTGCCACAAAGTCTCTGATCCTCTTGGATCACGGCTGCAACGGTCCTAATTCCTAAGATACTTTTGGTGTTTTACCAACTTAATCAACTCAGAACAACTAAAACAAAAAAAAAAAGAAATTTAAACATAAATATCCATAGAATCAGCGGCTAAAATTCAACGTTTTCATTCAATTCAGATTTTCACAGTGTTCGAGGGACTTTTTTCAAACTTTATGCTCAGCTTGAAGTAGGGGGCTGGGGGCTGGGGGGCCGGTAACACGCCGCTTCCTGCTGGACCCTGCTGCCAGGTCAGACTCATGACGGGTTGGTTTGTCGGGGGTTCCGGGGGGAAATGCATCTAGATTTTCAACGCCACTCGTGTTTCTGAATAATAACCTAAACTCAGGTGACTTTATTTTCTACTGACATTTAGTTTTCAGAAGTCTGAGGGTCGGAAGCACAAATCTTAACGCGAGGTCCACTTCTTAAACTTCAGCCTGTTATTGGGAAACGGCAGGTTCCTCGACTCATACGTTCCATAAAGTTTTTCCCCGTAGAATTTCCCAGGGATAAAATTCGCACACTCGAGCGGTGGAAGACAAACTCGGATCATTTACTGCAGGTTGAGGTCGTGTCGGATGTCTGAATACACGTTACTGAAAAACTTAGCAAACTAATGCAGTAAAAAATAAAGTTACGTGTTTTCTTCTGAAAATAAGCCAAAGAAGTATCAGAAAGTCATTGATATGGTTTTTAGTCGTGTATTTATCAAAACATTGGCGTAGGCATGACTGGAGCTCAGGCGAAACACAGACTACATGATTGTCTGTTTGCAGACTCAAAAAATTCTATATCATTTGTTGGACTTTCTTTTCTAATGTCAAAAATAAAATTTCTTCTGTCTCTAAGATTTCAAGAACAAACCTGCCGCCATATATAAAAAAAAGCCTAATGCCAGCGTAAAACTTGCAAAATACTCTTATTGCTTCTCCAAGTGTCGTTTACCCCCGGAAACGGTAAAAGTTGTTGGTCACCTGTGAAGTTTAAATGTAAGGAAGGCACAGGGAGAAACTTTAGATTGGTCCAGTCCTAAAGTGGGCTACCGCTGGGTTCCGAGGAGCCTGCTTCAGTTTGTCCGTGTGACGGTGATTCTTCTGCTGTGATGAAGTGGAACACGTATGAACAGAGCGACACGCTCCAACTGACAGAAAAGTCACAGTCACACTGACAATCGTTAAACGCTCCACTGCTGCATCTGTTGCATCAGTTACTAGGTAAAAACGAGTCTGTGGTTCGAGCGAACGCCCAACGACGGGCCTGCGAACAGCCGCTGCAGCTCTGCTCCAGCGTTTTCCCTGTGGGCACAGCAGCCAATCAGAAAGCTGTTCACACGGCGGAGACGTCTGCACCCGAGGGATTCAGGTTTCACCCTGTGCGATGGTTATTTAAGTGCATTTCAATGTCGCCAAGGACGACGAGTAGCTGAGTTAGTGTTGGACTGTCATCAACACCACAGCTGGACATTTACTTACAGTTTCAGTGCTTATAATATTTAATATGGAGTTAAAACTTTGACCAAAAAAGGTTTTTTCCTCCTTTTCCCTGCTGTCCTCAGGGAAAAAAACACAGAAAGTTTGGCCAAACATAATGATAAATCAGATATTTCAAACAACATTGTTCTTTCTGGTGATTTCTGAAGGCTAGAGATGATCTGGGAAACTGAGTAAACTTTAACGTTGGCCTATTTTGTGCCTGTATGTTGGTCCTTGGCAGTGAAGAACCTGCCAACACTTGATTATTATGTCTGAGTAATAAGGCCACTGTTGGAGGTAAAAACAAGATTTTAATGATTTGTTTTCAATTTCTAGGTTGTAGTTTTCCAGTTATGATGATGTGAATATTGACTTTCACCTGTCCACTATAAAACAGTTTTCAAATTATTATTTGAATATTATTTCTTCAGCTTTCCGTTCAGTTTCAACACCCCCTCGCAACGTTCAATCCCTCCCTCCCTCCACGACCCCGATCCCCCTGCTGTCTCTGGACTATCAGAAATCCACGCACCTTCCTTCCTGAGACGAGGAGGTGAAGCTCCCATCTGTACAGGAAGTGCGTGAGTGCCATCAAGTGCACTTCCACGTTATCAAAGCAGAAGTCGAGTTTTACAGTGTTTCAAAAAACGAACAAACAGCCCAAAAAGACAGATTCCCATCATTCCTTCAGAAATAAGTAAGTATTAAAAACCTCTCTGTACATTTGCTTCCTTCTGAATATTATAATATGTGCCCAGTCACAGGAAACGCAACAAACCTCATAGAACAGACAATAATTTGTCTTAAAAAGTCAGCGATAAAAAGTAGGAAGAGCCCTTTAGGAAAGAAGCTGTACAAAAGTAAGCAGACACTTTAAACACAGGGACGCCCACTCCACAGGTCAGACGGGAACCTTTCTGCATCAACGCCACAATACGACAGTGAGGAAATACAAACCCCATTATTGCTTCAAGAGCCGAAGATCGAATGTTAATATTGAGAAATGTTCAGACAAAGTTTAAAAACCTTCTGCTTGACTTTTATGTGCCTAGAAAGTGAAAACACACAGTTGGAGCTGCTCCACTGTGAAGGTTTGCCGTTTAATTTGTTTTAATTATTGTCGCTCTTCTTCCCAACACATTATAATGATTTACAGAAACTGTGACACTGTCACGTTCTTGTTCTTTAGGTTTTTGAAGCGTTTGCTTCAGACCGAAAACGTCTTGCAAACGTCCTGTAAAGTGGTTACATAAATGTGGGAGCATCGCCACGAGTCGTTGTCTGAACTCTTCATTGGAATACTAAGACACACGTTATCCATCAGTAGCGATCAGTGGCAGTTTCAGTCTTCTAGATGTTTACAGGTGTAGAATGACTCGAGCTGGTGGAGGAGGACGAAAGCACGGCCTCCTGGGATGAGCTGGGGCCGTTTCATTCGACTTTAAATAAACCTGGGGAACACACCACTCGCCAGACATCAAAGTGATAACAGTCCAGTCCAAATGGACCAGACGTCCCGGCCTTCAGGACAGACTCTGACTCTCGCTCGCGAACACAACTCTGAGCCAACAGGAGTTAAAAAAAAAAAAAAAGTTTAAAACTTAACAAGTCCAGGTCAGTTTTTAGGCTTTCATTCTCCTTCAGTCCCAAACTCGCTGACTCCAGCTGAGAAATGGATCAAACCAATCTGACAACAGGATTAGATGAACATTTTAAAAGGTCAACTTCACTGTTTTCTAGTCAGTGACTGACCAGCCAGTGAACCAGCGAATCAGGAGAGCTGAGTTTGGCGGAACAGCAGTGGGACCAGGAAGAGCACGTTAAAGCCCACGGCCCCATACACGATGTAGCGGTAGGGCAGCTCCACCTCCATGTGCTGCCGGGCCTTCCTCACGTCCCCACTGGGCACCCCAAACACCCGGCACACCAACGGGATGGTGACGGCCTTCATCAGCGCCCGCGTGGCCACCAGCACCAGGACACCGAGGACGAGCCGCAGCAGCGCCATGCCCACCAGGCCGACGCTGAGGGGGGGCATGGTGAACGGGAGCTGCCCCGCTGTTGGATCAGGCAACAGGCCTAGGTAGTGGTTGACGTGGGATGCCAGCGCTATGCCGGCACCGGTACCCAGGATCTGAGCGGTGTCTCCTCGCGACGTGCTCCATGTGTCCAAGGTGAAGGAGAAGAGACCCAGGCCCAGGTGGAGGCAAATGATGATGATCGGGGCATAGCGGCAGGTCAGGTTGAAGCCATCGATCAGGTCCAAGGCCGGCAGGAAGAAGAGCAGGATGAGTCCACTGTAAAGGACACCAGCGATGACGTCCTGGAGAAGGGACAGAGACACGTGATTGTAAAAGTGATGAATTTGAAGAATGTTGTTATTTTTTTCACTCCAAACCACTTCTCATTCACACACGTGATGGCAGCAGACTGAGATAACATGTTGGGTTGGGCTCTTATCTGAAGACAGAAGAAGCCAGGGACTGAACTTTGCAATGAGTGGACGCCCTGCTGTGACCGCTCCGCAGAGAACCCTCACTTGCTTCTAATGTACACTGCTACAGCACAAATGAATCACGACAAAAGTTGCATTCGACATCCACAAACTATGTGAAGTAAAAAAATTATCTGCAAACATAAATGAGCTTGAAACTGTTTTCAAATTTTCACGTTATTCCCCATTTGTGATCACACAGGAAAAAATGACCAAAGTGTCCCAAGTCGGCTGCTCACTGCTCTTTGATCTTGTGCAGATAAAATAACTTTTACACACAAAACTGATTTAAGATCTTGTGTGCAGGAGACTCCAACACGTGCGTGGGGATGGAGGATACCAACGGTTTCATTTCATTCCGTCAGCGTTTGCATTTGACTCACGTAACCTTTCTAGAGAAATATTTGTTGGTGCATTTCCTTCTAATGGAAGACGGAAGTTGAAAAGTGTTGTCGGGAAACAGGAAATCAGTGAGCTCAACATGTCAGCAAACTCTGGACTCAAGCCTAAAGGTCACCGCTGTCGAATCAACCCAAGCACCAGGCTGACAGCTGGCTTCCTGCTGCAGGACTGATGATTGTCCCTATAACAGGTTCCTCCTGCTTGTGGTTCATCTGAGTCTTTGCAGTCTGGTGTCACACTGCTCAGAGGGAACCTGTGTCCTGGAAGTCTGACCAAGCTGACACAGTCCAGTGCAACGATGCGACCGAGTGGCGACATAACGGAGAGGAAAGCTTTCAGGAGGTTGTGTGACTTTACTGCTTTATCAGCTCTGTTTCTGTCCTAATCACAAACATACAGAGTGGAGACATTCAGCTGGCTGAGACCGGCACTGGGAACCCCGTGACAATGAGATGCTCGATCCAAAGACGTCCGGAAGAAGGACGAGACACGGCACCCTGTAGGACAACAGTGGTGCATTTGATTTTCACTGAAAATCAATGAGTGTGGGGGACCTCAGCTCACACGGAGCCTAATGACCAGTGATATAAAGGCTGACTCAATGTGACTCCTGTCTGTTGTTCATCTGGATCTGCATCTGGATCTGCATCTGCTAAATGATTGGTGCAGTAGTGAACACTCATGGATCTCATGATAACGGCTGCACGTCCGAATAACCTAAAAAAATGTCTCCGAGAGTGAAAAGTTTCTCATCGTTACGAGATAGGGAGCAAATTATCTCGCGCCGGGCGGCATCAACATGCTACCAAACGAAACAGCTCCACAGAACAACAAATGAAATCCTCGTGAATGAGCACAGATTTGAAACGTTAGAACATTAGAACCTTCATGAAAGTAGAACGTGTTGCGGGACTGTTATTCGAGACTGCACAGAGGGCACACGTCTCTGAAAACCGAAGTGAAAAGGCTCCTTTGGCATATGTTGACATCATCAGTAGCCGAACAGCATTTTGTCTTCCGGCTCTTCCTGCAGAACACAAGAGGTGGATGTCGTTTCATTGGGCGTGATGATTTCCAGAGAACGTTAAGTGCCCAGCGGGGCTGGCAGAGCAGACCACTAATGGCTCACCATGTGCTCCAGCTCCACTCCCTGAAACAACAGCTCCCATATGGCCCGAGTGTGGAGCCGTTAGCCCTTGGCGCAGACATCAGACTGTGTTATCAGGTGGAAAGAAGCTGTGCGCATGTCCGTCCGCAGATTACAGGCCCAGTGCCGAGTTCTCAACCGCAATCGCTTTTGAAATGAGTGGTGGTTGCAGAAAGTATGATGCTGCTGCCTGTGGTGACTTACACACTTCAGCCCATCCAAATGATACTCCTCCTTCCAGTCCACTACGTCAATTTAACACTGTGCCTCAAAACATGAAAATGCTGAAAAAAATAAATCTTCCTTAGAGGTGAAGGTTACACTGTCAAACATTTCCAGGCGGCTGTATCTAGTCACTACTATGCAAACGTCTCAGGCAGTTAGAGGTTTAAGCACAGTCAACGAGGCGTGAGGCTGGTCCTGTTCTTGCAGTTTGAAATAAGCATGTCTGAGGATTTCTGCGCCATCCCTCACAAACAGAGGTTCCAGTCAGACATATTTGATGGTGTCTCTGTGCAAACAATCCCTTTTTCTTCTTCAAAATGTTTGTCTTCTTCCTGTTTTGTACCAGTAGCAAAATAGCACAAAATACCTCGCTGTTAATTCTAAATCTGACGTTACACAGACTTTGTACTGGGGAGCTACCAGCAATGCGTCCTCACACACAGCTCCTCTGCGTTGGGTTGCAGCGCATTTCTGAACAAAGCTATGAAGGACCATCTTCAGAGACAAGAAGAAGGTGACACCTGAAGTCATGGAGTCGGTGTGGGATTTCATGAACTGACAGAAAATATAGAGACAGACTAAACACAAAGGACTGACACATTTTCCATATGCCTAGAACAACCTGCAAGTATCTGGAAAACTGTGCACAAGCATATTAGGAAAAATCTGCAGTGTTGTTAGTGGTCGTCACACCACAGGGTATTACACGTGTCCTTCTCGTGGACGTTGAGACACGCCGTTTACCTTGCACACTGCTGTACGTGGTTGTGATTCAAACAGCTTAACTAAAACTATAAGTCATCTTTAACTAAGTCGTGGGAACAATCTTTGGGCTTTGTTTGACAAATAACTGCACAGCTATTTTTTGAGGTATCCACTATGTAAAGTAATTTAAAGAACCCCTGTCGTGTGAAAGTAATATTAGTCTTAGGTTTAGTGAGATCTGTCTCACTGTCAAAGCCATGATCACAGTGAGGAAGGATGAACATGCATATTAAGGGAAGTGGGTACTTCAAAATGCTGACCCGTGCTAAAAGTTGTTATACTCTAAGTGCTAAGGATGCACTTGAATCTGGTGAGACAGCAGGACATGTCTCAAGTTGCTCAGACCAGGATGAGTCAGACACGCGTCGTGTAATTCACTCCCTGTGAATTGTGCATCTAATCAATTACTGAATTAATCATTTGAAAAACGTCTTGTAGACAACGCCCGGTATATCTGGGACAAACAGGAGCATATTCTCTGTTGGGATGGTCACACGCGGAGCTGAGGGTTCTGCTGAGAAATCTGAGCAGGCAGACGAGAATGTGGTTTTTGAGGTGGAGGCCTTAACCTACAGACAACCACAAACACGCCTTAAACAAAGTCTCGGATGTGGACCTCCTACGTTTATCTTTTAGAACGCGCAGCGTGTCGTAACGTCTGCTGCTCCCACCATCAGTCACTCTGACACAGGCACGGCAAAGGGGGGCCGCCGCCCCGACTGCCTGGTCCTAACAGAGCACCAGGGACTGACATCATCTACCAATGAGAGCGGCTAATGTGACTGACACACACAGAAGAACCTTTGTGGTAAATGTTGAAATTGTTTATTAGATGATTCCCTAAAATAACTAATGGTTCAAAAGAATATGAGTCACTTTGGAATCTTTTATCCAGGGTTCACAAACTTACAGATTTAGGTTACAAGAGAAGCGTAAAATGTTTGTAAATCAAAAACGTTGATGTTTGGCTCATTATGGGTGTATTGGTCCAACGATTGAGATCAATGCACTGATCCAACAACCACTGACATTTATGGAAAAAGTCAGCACTGTGTACACCGGTCACTTCTCGTGAATGTCAGACAATACTGTAATGCTGTGAAACACCTGCAGTAAAGGAAAAACACACAGTGGTGTCAGGTTATGTTTCTCATGACTGTACCTGTAATCATCACAGCCATGAGCTCATCCAGCCACAGCCCCGCTCTCGGCAAAATTGTCTAGTAATGTGAGAGCAGCAAATACAAGATAAAAGAGGCAAGTTTTTGCAGGCACAAACGTTTGTCAGCACTTTTCCATCGAGCATTTTGAAATACTGGCATTTATGGTTAGAACCTACGGCTAAACCGGGCTTAGCAGGATAGAGGCTTGGTCCAAACGGCTGCGTGCAACAGGAAGAGGGCGAAGAGGCTTCGCAAAAAAATATATAAAGAGAAACTCGAGGTCCAACGTGCTGAAGTAATGACAACCAGGACGGAACCGTACTAAACCGTGAAAAATAAAGACATAAGACACGAACTTCAAGCTAGAAAATTAAATGAACGTGGCAAAATGAAAAGGCAGTCAGATCAAATTAAACCATGAAGTCAAGGAGCCGTGGTTCATCGTCTCTGGCAGCAGCAGACAGTAGGAGGATGCTGGCAACCCTGTGTGGGTTTGTCCACACTGCGAATCGAAGTCAACTGTTGTTTGAAGCCCTGAGATTAGTTCCCGGCTCCCGCTTCAAATCAGCGGTTGGACCAGGTTCCCGTTTCTACCCCCACCTGCTAACTGCAGCATGCAAATAACACCACAAAGATCAACAGACAAAAGTCCGGCACTTCTCAGGAATTCTCTGAGCTTAACTGTGCAGACTGGCAGATGCTTTCACTTCCCTGTGATGAGCGGGGGGAGTCTCTCGTTACCTTAACTATCATTCAGTGTGTGGACGTACCTGCAGGATACGTGACATCCACTCATCTCAGTCACTCTCAGGTGACGCCGAGACTTCCCTCAGTGTAGAAACACAGATCCTGGTAAACGGTCAAAGGACTTTCAACATCTATTTTAAAATTGTTTAGGGTCAACTAGAAAACTTATTGTTTTATGGTTTTTGTCCTAAGAAGTGTGGAGATAAAAAGATGACATTAAAACCACTTGGGGGAAGTGCAAACAAGTCGTGAATGCAATGGTGCAAGATCGCCACATTTCATGTTTCATTCCCGAAACGTTCTGTGGGACGACTCTCCCGTGTGTAGATGAAGATCCGCAGAGGACAGGAGTCTCAGGTCATGGAAAACCGATTGTTGTGTGTCTGTCACTACACACTTAGCAGGCGTTTCCTTCAAGTACAAAGTCTTTTCACATAAATGACTTCTGTCTACAGACTTTGTGGTGTTGTTTGGTCTTGTTCGTCTCAGTTACACGGGTGGTGGTGATACTGACACTGAAGCACAACTCCTGGGCTGCTGGGCAGATACCCTTTCCCACGATGCGCAGATCTTGTATCATACAAAAGGAGAGGACGATGCCAAGGTGGCACCACCTGCGCCACGTGTGTGAGATCAGACTTACCAGGACTGAGTGCATTCCCATGTAGATCCTGCTTACACAGACCAGCAGACACCAGCAGAGAGCCAAGCCGAAGCCCAGCAGGAGCGGGTACTGTGGACGAGAAAGGAGACAGTTGTCAGCAGAAGATCACGAGCACCGGATCACACACGATTAGAGGCGTAACGAGTTGGACGAGTTTACGATTAGCGGCACTGCAGCAAACACAGTGTTGATGCACCGAACGCAATGTTTGCTATGAATTAACTGATGATGCTACATAATTTTAGATACTGATTATACTGATAATGGACAGATAATAGAGCTTTAGATAGTGTTTCAGCAATATTTCACTGACAACGAAAATGAGCAAGTCCTCATGTTGACACGTTTAGGCCGATTAACAGATTATGGACTAATAAAAACATGTTAGTTGCACCACGAAACCTCGACCAAGCACCTTGAATCATACAGAGCTGTGCACTAACGTTAATTATTTTACAGCTGCTTTAAAGCAAGTTTCATTAAAGTGTCAAGTTGACTCGGCTGCATACGTCTCCTAGTTTGATCTGCGCCGACAGACTGTTCTACTTTATGCAACAGGCAACTAAATTGCTGCGTGTCTGTTGCTCTTGTTATAATAATGATAAGATGATTGCATGGCTCTAGGTGACATTTAGCTAAACTTTGTGCGGCAGCCAGTAACAAGCCGCGATAACATGGGGCAGTAATGTAGTGGATAGATTATCTTTCAATGTGTAACGGACTCAAAGGACCTTCATAAATATTTCACTAGTTATGCCACTTCCTTATCACGTTTACTCATATGAGCTGTGGCAAACAGAGAATCTAAAAATGTTTCAGTCAAATTCTTCTTCCTTTCGTGAGAGTCGATTATGTGTTTTCTAATCAGAGTAAACAGCAAAAAAAAAAAAAAAAAAAAACCTGCAGTGAGTCACTGTGGTTCAGTGTTGATCCGAGTCACATGAGCCTCAACATTTGATCCAGAGCCATGAGACCTGCGTATGACATGTAACTCAACGCTCAACTTGGACTTTGTCTGTGTAGGCGGGACGAGGCGTTGTAAATGAACCAATAAATACAAAGAAAGTGTGAGCAGCTGATCTTTGTGATATGAGAAGAAATTCATAAAGTGGAGATAAACACACCAAAGAAAAAACAACTGTAAACTCAGCTTGAAAATAAATGTTCAAATATAAAAAGTAAAATCTAAACCACAACTTGAGTGACAGGTCAGCCAAAAGTTGTGACAGAATGGAGGCCGGGGCTGCTGAGGTTTGTACACTTGCGTAAAGCCTTTTGTCTTCCTCATCGGGGCTCTGGTGTGTTCAGACAGCTCGGATTTCCTCCCACACGCCAGCGTGAGACACCCCGGACGTTTGGGGAGTCGCACCATCACAGCGACTCCCAAACGTCAAGCCTTCTGGGGGAAGTGACACATCGGAGACCTGGCGCTTTATCTCCAATTAAAGAGAGATAAGGGACCGGGTTATGGGGCGGCCTCCCTTCAGTGATTTCCTGTGGATGTCTCTCCAATACTTCTTACAGCTGCTCGCCACAAAAACCGTTCAAGATATTATTGAACCTATAGCCGTCGAAGATATTCTGCCCTGTTTCCTGCTGTTGGCCTTTGGTCAACTTTTTGAAGGCACAAGGAGCGACTTGCAACCTGTGTGTTACTTTTCCAAGGACCCGGTTGAAGGGCCAAAGTGCACAAGAAAAGCTGAACGCCTCGGCTCACAGCAGGCACATAATAAAGATAACCATTCACGGAGATGTGTTCATTTGCACTTCACGAACCCTGCTGACGTTATCTGCTGTTGCTGCAGTAATGTTTGCTTCACACTGTATTTTAAACATGCCGCGGCGAGAACGTTTGATGGACGGAGCCACGTTGGCCTGTCTCGCTCTGTTCTGCAGGACAAACACATTTTTACTGAAACACAAACGGGTAACCTTTGTTCGAAATAACAGCTGCTTATCTGCCAACGTAACGCGCGGTTGTAGATAAACTGACAACAGTTAAAGTCGACTGGTGTTTATCCACAGGTATGTGGCGATTTCACGGCTTGTTAACGGTGGGAAAGTAATACTCGTATTCTTCAAACATAAACATGACTTTTTTGGCTCGGGTTTGGTGTACTTCACTTCATATTGTGTGATTATCCAAGTGTCTCCGTGCAGGCCACGCGCAGGTTTATGAGCAAAAAAGCATGTACATACTGATGTTTGTTAATGTCTTCATTATCCCTCTAATAAAAAGGGATGGAAAAATCTAATGTCATAATACCAAAATGTCCTAAAACTCACCAGGTCACCAGGCGTAATGCGGTGTAATGCGACCAGCAGAAGTGCGCATACTCTGGTTGAGGGCCAGATGGCCAAAAAAAGAGAAAAAAAAAAAAAAAGGAAATACAGCACCAATATTTGAAAGCATTATTAATGTGGATACTACCCTATATTGTGTATTGCATCACATCCAGGGAAAGGCATATTCCATCCTCATTTATCAACATCAAGCGTCCTCTGTCTCTCCAGGTCCAAAGAGAGCGAATCTCGTAGGTCTTGCTGCCGTGTTTGCCGTCCTGCTCACGCTGGACTCGGCGGTGGCGTCATGCACCACTTCACGGACCTGCTGGTGTCGTTGGCCTGTGTTTCTGCACACTGCTAAGCGACTGTCGGCCTCAGTGTTGGACGTGCATCATCACAAAAAGTTCTTTCAACAACGCAGACGTGCAAACTAGTCTGGTTACCAACGTCCTTCTCACATTGGAACTCCACAAAACCACAGCAAAAGCTCGAGCCCCGTCCCAGTTACTGACTAATAACAGTGTGTTTGATCTGTAGAATCTGCAGCTTTACACATATGTAGCTCACAGTATTCAGCCAGGTGAACACTAAAAGTTATGAGTTTAAATATACACAAATTGTGTAGAATTATTTTCTTCATTTTTTGATTTCCTTCTTCCTATTTTCTGCAGCTTCTTCTTTTATCCATAAAAACATAAGGGGACACATGTCAAAAATGTTGCTTCCATGCATGACACTTCTTTGTGAACCCTCTAACAAACGCAGCCACTTACTCTTAAGCTCACAGTACAAGCATCATGGACGCCGTGCAACCCTTTTCCTTCTTTTGAATTCAGCAGCAGAGATGTTAGGCCGATATTCATCTAGAACTTGAATGAAAACACAACGTCCAGCTCAGGGTTTGTTAGGAAACCCTGAGCTGTTGGAGTCATTCGTGTTTGCAGGAAAGCTGCAGTGTTCCCACCTAATGTTGCTACTCAGGGGAGGAAGTCTCACACAAAGCCTGTTTGCCCTGAGGCATTCTGTTCTGGACTGACTGGACCACAGAATGGGAATTTTAATCACACCACGTGTGATGCCTGCTTTTTTCAGTGTTTGCTGTGTATTTGTTCTATGCGCTCCCCATCAGGCCTGCACTCGTCGTCTGCCTCTCATCGTCTCCGCTCATCTTCTGCTCCAGCCCTCTGTTTGCCCTTCAGTCTGTCTCTCATCCTTCCCCAATCCCCTCGTCTAACCACTTGTCTTTCTCCATCTCTTATATTCTATCTGATGATGTGAAATCCCCTCTCAGCTACCATCTAGTCTCATCTTTGCTTTGCTTCTTGGTCTTTTCTGTCCCTCATCCCCTCCATTATTTCCATGAGGACTGTCTTCCACACAGACATCTGGCTTCAGTTACTGTCTGGCCCGGAGGAAGGAGGTGGGATGAGAGGGGGTGCGGCTGAATGCAGCCCATCCAAATCCAAACATTCCTGCTGTGCTCAGACAAGTCTGTCGAATCCAGAGATTGAGCAGGAGACCTCACAGAGAGTCTACGGCAAGCGGCTAGGCGAGAGAGGGCAAAGCCTTTATTCTCCCGGGAGACGGGAGGACAGCTGACGGGTACTTTCAGAGTCTGGGACTGGTCCACTGTGGCCTGCTGCCTCAGTCAGTTCAGTGGTTGCGTGAACTTTTGATGCCTGTTCTGTTTTTCTGCCTTTGAAATCGTCATAAGTTCAACGTGCAAAATGAAGATTAGTGCCTTAACGATTTTAGCAGTTACTATTTGGCCCTTTACCAGCCATATTACAAAGTGATTTAATCTGTATCGTTACTTACAGCACCGAACATTTTTCATGCACTTCAGATTTTTCTTTTTACACAAAGTCTAAAAGGAGAGAAAACATGAGTCACAACGTTCTGTCTGAGAGGGCCGACACCTAAATCTTCAGACAAATTCAGGCAACGACAAGATACTCTATGCTGGGGCAGCCACTAATCTATAGCAAGATGGGGATTTGCGTAAGTAAGAACACGCCCGACACGGGTCATTCGCTGTTCCGGGTTATGCACACGAAAGGAAAAATGTCAAGACCTGATTCTGCAAGTTTATTTAATAAAAAGACGAGACTTCGGGGACTCGAACACTTCAGTGCTGTTGAGTTTCACGTCTTACTTTAATTTGTGTATTACTAAAACAGTAACGAGGGGGTGTTCATGACATTTATGAGAGTTAATTAATGTCTGAAAAAAATGCAACTTTGATGTTTTATGCTCCTTTAAAACAAAAACTGAACGACTTATCTTCTCTCTTGACCACATTTCCCCAGGCTTTCCACAGAAGTGATGACACCACACTCAGACATAATCTACAGTTCTTATTGAATCATAAATCAGACTAAGACAAGAGTGAGTCAGATCAGACTGCAATAACATTAAGGCCAAAGATGGTCAAGAAAAAAAATAAACTATCTGCCTGCTGTGTGTTTTAGGAAAAACCGCTGTCTTTTATTAAAGCTGTTAGAGTCGTCATTTCAGCTGAATAATTCTGAGAGTGCATGTTCCCCCCGAGGTCGAACGCATGTGAGAAAATCCAAAATATTTGGTACAAATGATAAATCTTTTAAACCAAAAGTACGACCTGTCGCCTGAGACCATAAACCTAACTCTGCTCAAACTGTGCTCCCAGACCAGGACAATAACCACTTCAAAGACAGACAGGTCATGTTTGATGCACACAATATCTTATTCCACACCCGAGTGGAAAAGTTGTTTAGCATATCTGACATCTTCACCACATTCAGACAGGAAGTGCTGTGTTTTTCACACACCAGAGAGAACTGGGATCCATGACGACATTCTCCTGTTTAGGAGTTTAGTTGTGCTTCCCTCTCTCTGTCCCTGTCCACTCAGCCCAACGGGTCAAGGCAGATGTCCGCCCACCCTGAGCCTGGTTCTGCTGGTCCGTTAAAGGGAGTTTTTCCTCTCCACTGATGCCTATAGCTGCTCAAGGGGGATTTGTTGGGTTTTCTCTAAATTACTTTTTTATGTAAAGAGCCTTGAGACAACTTTGTTGTAAATTGGCGACAAAGAAATAAAGTTGAACTGAACTGATGGCTGATTCATACTTTCAGTTCAGGCTATGAATTTCATCACCTCCCTAGTTCTCTCTGTCGAGGACTTGGTGCAAGCCAATCATTTTCATTTCTCAGACTGTCCACAGCTGTACTACGTCAGTTGTGCTGGAAAGGTGTGTTACGGTTGAACGTGTCCATGTCTCTATCCCCAGTAGTTTTTTGTGAATGAGGTGGAAGGGGATGTATGGAACAGCCTTTAAATACCATCAAAGCTTAAAAGTGGCAGTTTATGCAGTAAGTGTGAGATCTGTAGGTGTCGGCACTTCAAACAAAAAAATCTAAGTTGAGGCAAAGTTGAAGAATGACAAAAATAACTGCAAAAGCCTCGGATCGAATCAGAAAGAGAGACAAAGGTCAACATCTTATCTGGTGTTGTACACAAGCCAGTCAGCAGCTGAGAGGAGATTACTTAGTTCAGAGATGTGCGTAGGAGTGAACCTCGTACGTTTTCAAGTTTAGGTTGACGAACAGAGAGAGAGAGAGCCACCAAATCTGTGTTATCTCAGAGTCCCCGCTTGAACGTCAGGCGCCGGCTCTCTTATCTCCAAGTCTCAAACACACGGGAAAGTGAAGCGCTGTGAATCGAGCCCACCTCTGTTCCCACACAACACGGGGATCCTCCACATTTCCACAAAACCGACGAACCTGTCTATAAACTGATTCCATCTGCCTCAAATGTCAGTTTACTGTTACCAGAGGGTCGACTGAGACAACAGGACTGCACTGCACATCTGATGGTTTTTATCGACTGGAACACATTCTCGCCACGTTCTTCCTGAGTGAACAGGAGGAGATGAAGCACAGAACAACAGAACATCTTACTACAACAAAAAGTCCTGCATGAATGTCACCGCAACAGTGTGAGGAACCTCCATCAGGTTCCATGGACTCAGCCCAGCGATGAACCAGTTCACCGTCGGCTAATGTTAAGGGCATCCACGAGCAGAACTTTAGCCATTTACTTATTCGATATTCACTGATTGAAAACACACAAGCAACCACCATCACTATATGGTTTTTGAATTTGTGCACACAACCCTTCAGCACCACTGAAAGTCCAAAGTCTGTTAGTCCTTGAATAATAACAAAGACACATGTCAGCGATATTGCAGTGACTGAAAGAAGCTTATACCTTTTTGTCATTCTAACAGGCTTAGTGACAATGATGTGTAGCTGCTAGCATTTCATTTTATTTTTTTTTTACTGCTACTACAGTTATTAAACTGCAATTTCCTGAAATAAAATTATTGTTGGATCAATTTCCAAAGTTAATAGCTAGAAATCAAGTTCTAGCAGTGGTTCTGTCATTGAATCTGCACGTGGATGTTAACTTTGCAACACTCTTATTTCTGCACAAACTGAGCCCGAGGTTCTGTGGTTAGTGAGAGACATGAGCTCCGCGTCCTGCCAAAAGTAAATGGACAAAGGCTACACACGCACAGGAGCCGGACTATTTGGAAGGACGCACTTGCACGTTTGCGTGACAGCAGGCAAACAGCGAGAAACGGGCCAGGAGGAAATGTGAAAGCAGGAGGAAGTGGCTCCTGCCTGCTTCTGCTTTCCACCAGTGGGACTCTGCGGTCCGGACGGGTTTACCGTACCTCCCAGCGGCCGTAGGTCATCAGGAACAGGGCGAAGGGGATGGCCGTGCCCGACATGGCGTGCGTGGACGGCATGCTGTACTCCGAGTTGTAGAACACCTCCACTTTGACCACGGGCGGGGAGGCGGGCCGAGACCAGCCGATCACATCCTTGGTGCACTGGCCCAGATACATGACCCAGACCCAGACCATGATCAGCCGTCTACCCACGAAGGCGTCCAGGTTCCATATGACGAACGGGAAGAATGTGATGTAGAAGAACTCGTTGCCCAGCTCGGTTCCGAAAGTGAAGAGGCAGTACAAGAACCGGTTCTCGATGTGGAACTCCTGTCCGGCATCGCCCGTCAGCGAGTTTCTGCGGAGGGGTTTCAGCGTGCTGCTCGCCGTGGGGCTTCCAGGGGCTTCGCCGCCCTTCCCCTCTGACTCCGTTACCCCCGAGAGGGGCGACCCGGCCCCGCTGCAGCCGCCCGAACCCGTAGCTTTAGTCGCGGCGAGTCCGCCACCGTTGGCGCGCACATCGGACGTGTCTCCCTCGGCGGTCACTGCTCCGTTCTGGGCAGCGCTCCCACCGTCCTCGCCGCGGGGTTTCGCGCCGTGGGCATCGGTGGTCCTCTTCCGGACCCCCACTGCTGTCGGACGCGTGGTCTCCCCGTCCCCGGCTCCGACTGCTGCCGAGCTGTCGCTCTGGTTTTCCCCGGTAGCGCCGTGATGACAGCCGCCGTTGTGGTGCGAGCGAGTCCTGTCCGCTTCGGCGCTGATGCCGCCGGCGTTGGTAGCGGTCCTCGTAAACGTCCCGCGCACGCCGCACATCTGCTGAAAGCGGGACACGAGGTGCGGGTCTTGCAGGTGGCGGAAGAGCTTCGCCAAACGGCTGCTGGTCTCCATTTCTGCGCGGCTCGAGTCCCCGTGACACGGGCGACGCTCGCGGACTCCGCTAACGTCACTTCAGCCCAAACGCTGGATGCTAACTCCCCGGGCTAGCGTTAGCGAGCTAAGCCCCGCATCGCAGCAGCCCAAAGCGGAACCACGAACCGCTCCTCCAGCGGGAACCCGGTGGGTCCGTGGAACAGGCGGGTTTTCAGTGACACACCAGCGGGAAACGCGAACTGCGCGGTTCTTGTTCGACACGGTCCGGATGAGCCCGGCGTCCCGCTACGTGAGCAGCCTCCGCTTACTGACAGCTACGCGCAGCCGCCCCGGGAGCGCGCAGCCGCCCCGGGAGCGCGCCTCCGCTGGTGCCTTCAGGTGCCGTCGGACAATCAACCGCACCACGATGCACTTAGTCAAATTCAGCTTGTAGCGTGTGCGTGTGTGTGTGTGTGTGTGTGTGTGTGTGTGTGTGTGTGTGTGTGTGTGTGTGCACGTAATATAGAACGTCTTATTATAAATTAATCATGGGTTACTTGCAGAGACGTTAGTTTTCGCTTTGAATTATTTTAATTTAGGATTAAAAAGTTTGAATTTTAGAGCAACATGTGAAAGCAACAGAAGGTTTCGACGTGCACGTAAGGACGCAGCGTGAGCGCGCTCAGTCTGCGCTCAGTGGGGCAGTTCACGCATCTTCAACTTTATTAGACAGACAGACAGACAGACAGACAGACAGATACATGCTGCACTGCTACAGCAAAATGCTAGAGGAATGCATAAACAACATAGTGCGACTTTGCATACTTTATTGGCTATTTGATCACCTGAAAAAATGTTTTATGACAATTTTTCAAAATAGTTAGTCTTAAGTCTGGAACAGGCTATGCATTTTCATCAAAATATAAATTCTTGTTCCAAAATATCAACTTGCAATTGTTGCCTTAAGTTTTTTGTATTTCGGTTGTAGTGATCAAGATTTTTCCAAACCCTTGGACAGAGACTGTACACTCAAAACACAAAAGCACTGAAAAAGGATGAATCATTTTCAGACATATGATTAGCTTTAAAAAGCCACAGTTATTCAGCAAAGCGTTTTGAATTATCTTATATCGTTGTGCTTTTTTCAAATGTTGTCTTTTCGCTTTTGTTGTAGTGTGTTCTGAAATGCCAGTGTTTTATTGTGAGGTTCGGTCTGTTGGGTTTTGTATTAGGAAAGGACATTTTAGGAAAATGTGTATCAATATATGAATTTAAACACACTTGCTCTCTGTGATATTTAGCTTTAAAAAAAAAAAAAACAACTCATTCATAAAAAACTGGTAGCAGAAAAAACATTGTCAGTTTATAAAGTGGCATTTTCTTTCTTTTGTCAACACAAACACAAAATAATTATTGTTTTCAACAACACTTTATTTGAACACCCCCATTTAGCCATTATAAGTCATTTTATGAAGCATTCTCAAGTAGTTGTGTGCAAATAGAAGGAATGTGTGTTTATTAATGTGCAGTTTTTGTCAACATTTATAACAATATAGTAAGTAAAATGATAGAAAAGTGCCTAAAACTTCACTGCAAGTGCCACAAATGTTTTATCACGGCAGAAGTACTTAGTATATGCTTTAAAATAGACATGAAGTTCAAAAGTACTTCCTTAGGAAAGGGATTTCTCTGGTTACCTGCCTCACTGGGAAACTGACATGAATGTACGAGTCGGCAGCTTTGCATCACATGTTTCTGCAGAGATGTTCACGTCCAACTCTGTGAAGGCTCAACATTGCCCAATATAAACAGCCAAACTTTCTGCACAGGTATTTATCCATAACAGTACTTAACTGTTTATTAGGCGAAAAGTAAGTGAAACTGTCAAACAAACGTTTTCCATTTGAGGAAGTATTTTTAGTACTGGTTTTATCATTTATAACTGTATTATTACATTACTTGAATGCTCATATTCTTCTTATAAACGCTAAATGGTGGATCTTTGAATAAAGTGGTTACGTTTTCTCTTACTGTGAGATTTGAACACATCAGCCACAAAGATGCGGCTTCTCTGACAGTCCGTTTGCCAGCAGAGGGCGGCCAAATGATGCCAAATGAGAACAGCTAGGAGGACGTCGACTGCACACAGGACGGATCATGTGAAAGGAGACAGTCCTCCCACGGCCACCTCGAGGAACACGACAGGGAAAGAGTACGCACGGGAACTTTAGAAATCACACAAACATGACAGAAGCATTTCAGCACATAATGTGTGAGCAAACCAAGGTGCATCGAAAGGAGCCTGCAGTCTGTACATCCCTGAATGTGCTCACGCTTCACATGAGCCACAATAGCTATAAAAATAAAAAAGACACAGCAACAGCAACACCTAAAGGAAATGCTGCCTGCTCAGAGGCGCTCACATTTGCACAAGTAGCAACTGGCAGTTTGACATCAAAATCCGAGACCCTGTTGATCCTGAGGCAGAAGAAGAATCAGGGTTTCTCACCTCTTTCAACCGGCCCGTGACGAGAGGAGGCTTCCCCCCCACACACAGGTCTTCTGTGGTAAACTGTATGGAAACAGCAGCAGCTTCCCCTCCGGATGGTGTAGCACCAGTGGAGCTCTGCAGACTCGGCCACTGTTGTCCAGAGGCCAGATGTATAAAGACAGAAAACAAGCACGCACCATTCCCCGCACACTGGTTTCCAGAGGCCGCGTGAAGGAAGTGAATGGAATTCAAATGAGACACACTCTGATATTGCACCTGTTTGTTTAGCTGGTTTGTCTTCTTAAGTTTCTGGGTAAATTAGGATCAAATGTACGTTTTAAGGCCTAATTTGAAATCAGTGAGTGATTGTCTTCCAATGTTACGCTTAAATGTGAAGTGACCACTTTCTCTGTTTGTCTGTTGTGAATGCATGTTTCTGTCTCTGTAGTCAGGAATTTTTATGCATCTGGCCCCAGGTTGTACAGAAGGACCTGGCGATTCGGAGTGAGTCCCGGACAGGTGCCCAGGCTGTACAGGCATCCGGCCGAGGGGTAACAGGGCACCAGCCGATAACGCTGCAGCTCCTCCAGGCCAAAGGGCGGAGAGCAGCAGTCTGTAACGAGCAACTTCACTCTCTTCTTGTCCGGGTACATCAGCCTCCGCTGCCCGTTCTCTCCAATAACCCCCCCCTCATCCTCGTCTTCGTCTTCTTCCCCTTCCTCTTCTTCCTCTTCCTCAGCCTCCAGCTCCTCCTCCTCATGGTGGATCTTCCTCAGCAGGTTGTTGATGAGGACGGAGCGCCGCAGATAGGCCTCGGGGTCTTCCAGGAACCTCAGCTTCTCCAGGGACAGCTTCAGGATGCAGCTCCGGTCCTCCTGCAGTATCAGGTGCTACAGGTGACAAAGGCCCTGGGTTAGTATGACAGAGTCGGACCCATGAATTTAGTAAAATACTGAGGCTGCATTCAAAATTGTACTTGTTCATTAACAGTAGTGTGTTCATTTCTTTATATCACTGTGCATTTAAAATACACTGCCTTTACTTTATGTACTTTGGTCAGATTACAGTACTTATTCAATACGATTGTCAAACATATATGTATGTTTGGAGTTTTGCCTGCATGTGAAAACCATCTAAGAGTCAACATTTCACGGGCAAACTGCTCCGTGTGGCTGTATGACAGCATGACCCTGTAAAAAAGCACAGCTGATAAAGGAAGTGGAGGGAAAAGTCCCACATGAGAAATGCAGCGTATTAAGGCATAAAGTAGGTCAAACGTACAGTAAACGTACGTAAAGTACAGCATTTGGATAAATGGTCAGTTGTTGCCTAGGAAAATGCCAGTTATTCAGTTCTCATCACCACAGATACGGGTGGTTCAACAGCTGCTTATAATTTCCTGGACCACCACTGTCATTGATGCAGTGACACAGAGAGAGTTGCATGTTTGCACAGGTTTAGGTTCAGGGTTTGGGTTAAAACAACTTGTCAACATTGGTTTGAAGCGAGAAAGGACCACCTGTGTCCTGAAGCACATCCACCTCCTGCCCATGGACGTTTGTTTCCTTCATCACTGGACTTTTAGAACAAATACTTATTAGTCGGCACCTAAGCTTTTATCGGGAGGACATGCACGTTCACTGAAAATTTTGGTATCTGTAACCATAAATTCAAATCTGTGAGCAGGTTTTTCCTCTGAAGTGAAGTCTGTCATGAACAAAAGGGTGTCATCTGCATAGAAGCGGTGAAGGCGCGCTGAGTTCTGGACTTACCCATTATAAAGGACGGTAAATAAACAGTTAAATCCATGGAAATGGGAAAGGATTGGATTAATGCTCCGATTTAGGAGCCAGTGAAATTACAAAATGTGAAGAAATGAGTCACAGAGGTAGGCGGCAAGTACAGCAGCATACAAAGTAAAGAGGGGGAGTGGCAAAAAAAGGAAGCCTGCAAACATTTGGAAACTTCTAAGCAAAGCAAAGACCAATAAATACAGCTGATGAGTTCCAAATGTCCGAGAAAGAGCAAATGACACGGCTCTGAAGCCTGGTGCTGGGGGTCAATGGGGGAAAAGAAGAGGCTCGTACTTTTTGAAAATATCCATGTAGGCCTCCGTGTAAATCCTCCTCCTCCGCATATTTCCTCTTGAAGTAGGCAACTTTCGACGTTGTTGAATGGTTTGGTCTCTCTCAGAGGGAAGGACCTGCTGGAGGCAAGAAAACACACATCGCACTGTCACGTTTTCTACAATCTTTTGCTGATCATTTCTCTGCACGTGTCGTTTTTGGGTGGAAGCTACTACACTAATAATCAGCGCGCTCAGTGTTTCTGCTGTTATTTCTGTGGATATCGCTGTGTGACGCACACACAGCCTTGTTCTTCAGGGTAGATTTGCTGCCATGTACGTTTCCTGTTTCAGAAACTATGTTGCAACACCCGTGAAGTCACTGTGGGGCGGCTGTGATTACCTGCTGCTGATGGTCCACAGCCAGCACTCAGCTCTGCCCGAGGTTGAAATCAGTGCGACTGAGCTGATCGGAGCCTCCACATTCCCATCAGATCTCTGCAGGAGGAGGAGGAGGAGGAGGAAGAGTCAGTCATAAAACAGCAGAAACAACAACGCTGCTGAGAGATGACGGGACTGTGACGATCTTTGGTGGAATTAACAAAAATCAAGTTTCTACAATCGCACCATTTGAAATTCAAAGTCAAACAGCCTGATAAAAAAATGCTGCTTGAATTGAGTCAAAGTTGGACATTTATTTAACGTTTATGTGACTGTTTTGTGTATAAAAAGTTTAATTATTTTAATACACGAGCATTTGATTTCATATGTTTTAACATAAAATCAGCTTATTCTCCTACTTTGATCGATTATTATGTTGGTGGCTGACAGCTTTGCTAAAAAATAAAACAGAATTTTGTGTCCTCAGAAACGTTTTAATATTCACATTGAGCAAAAGCCAAGAAGAGGGTGTGTTATTGAATGTGTGTGTGTTGCTTTTCTTAAAATGCCATGAATCCATCATAAACACAGAGTGGGAAGATTTTCACGCCGACTCCCCTGAAGCTGCTGCAGTGACTCACTCTGTTTTTAACATCCAACTGCAGCTCGGCTGTTTCATCAGAACCGACGAGTGTGAGAGTACAGAGAGAGAGAGAGGCTGCGTGGGAAGTGTGTGTGTGTGTGTGTGTGTGTGCAACACTTGCCATATCTTCTTTTGCATCATTAAAGCAGGAGCACAGTGTGTGCACAGCAGGTCATGACTTTTCAATTTCCCCTCTTCAGGTGCACTGAGGTGAAATGTGCAGAATGGGGGTTTGAAGTGGTGACTAAACCCGAGGAATCTCCACCATTTGCTTTTTACAAGCTTTTTTACGTGAAGCCGAGTTCTGAAAACCACTTTTCTTCAGCTCATTTTCTGACCATTTCAACACATGCACAACATCTACAAGGTCTGTGTTTGTCTATCAAGGTCTGGACACTTGTAGCTTCTTTCTCCTGTTGTTTGGCTTCTCATGGAATAAATCATGTGCAAACATGCCAAACGGAAACACGAGTGTGAGATGATTTAATGTTGCCCAAGTGTTAAAGTCACTGGGCAAAATGCGTGTGTGTGTCGCAGCAGCCCCACTTCACCCTCCACCATCACAGCTTCAGTCCCATCTGCGCCTCCATCCCGAAGGTCCACTTGAAAAGGTCCCGGTGCCCCTGTCACAGCCCCTCACCTGTGGTGATTCTGTCCAGCAGCAGCAGCAGCAGATCCGTAAATCCCCGCTCAGCGATGATCCACACACCGACGGAGCGGCGCTGCAGCTCGGCCCGAGGCGCGTCTCTCCCGCACGGACACACACACACACACACACACACGCGCTCCGGCTCTGGCTCCGGCTCTGGCTCCGGCTCCGGCTCCGGCTCCCGGGGTGACACTGTCGCTGCTCCACAGCCTCCCTCAAATATCTCGTTCGCAGCAACAAGAGGCAAACCCGCTCCGCTGCTCCCGCGCCCTGATTGGTCCGCACGGAGGCAGATGTTTCCTGTTGCTAGGAGACTGCGTAAGCGCGGTGGTGACGCCGCAGCATCTGTCCTGATTATGGCCGCGCACGACGCTGCGTGTTTCCTGCGGGTTCACCAGTTGTAGGAGGTTCGTCTGTTTTCTTCTTTAAAGTCCTTGACAGGTTTCATGTTTCCCATCTCTTTCTAGTTCTGACACTGTAGTCAGTTCTCATCTTCCTTAAGTTTTCAGTTTCTTTTGGAGCTGGTCGACAATAAATGCCAATTTTCAACCACATTAACAAATGAATCTTTTTTTAAACTCGAGTTAATTAACTCAATCCAAGAATTTAATTGGCTTAAAAAGATACTGCCAAATAAAACTGCACTCACTGAGAGCTGCACCAACAGAGAGGAGACTTCCTGAAAGTTTCAACTCAAAAACGAAGAACCCAGTAAACTACAACTGATGACAGAGCGGCTGTATCTTGTACCTGATGAAGTGGTAAATTTTACTGAAATACGAAACAAAAACAGTCGGAGTCGTCATTAAAAAGCTAGAGCCTTGCTGTTAGTTGGATTTATTAGAAGGATAAATTCCTAAGTAAGTGGCATATGGTTGATTATTATTGTGATTTGTTAAAATTACTAATAAATAAATAGCTCTGTTAGAAATGACATATTAACACAGAAGTATAAGACCATAAACCTAGAATTTCAAAGCATACAGCTTAATGAAACGTGGATTTAATATTCAGCTGTTCCTAATAATCAGCAGCATGCAGGAAACACACTGCGAATCCCTGTTTGCTGCCTAAATCTAAAGCCAACAGCAAAACCACGAGCTACTGTCCCTGATCTTTAATAAAGTCATCGTGAGATAAATGAAATAGGAAACCGCTTCCCCCAATCACCGGCGAAGAACTGTTTGATGTGAACTGTGGTGAGAAAGGAAAGGAGAGGAAACAACACAGATGGCAGACAGACATTCCCACAGCAGGGATGTTCTGGGTTTTATTGCCAACGACAAAAACTGGGTACAAAAAGTGGTCTGTGGGTGCCGTGGGGGGCTCAGCGTCGCAGCCCGGACCAGGGCTGCAGGTCTGGAGCATCTACAGTGGTTACACAGACATAATCTAGTTGATTCTCTCTCTTCTTTAAAGCAGGATCCCGTTGCTCTCGAAACCGCAGCCCTGGTCCAGGCCTGGATTCACGGAAGCGTGAACCCCCCCCTCCCCCCCGTGCATGCAGTCCTACAGCAGCATTCACAGGAAACAACGAGAAGGCTTCATGCAAAGTAGGAATCATCTCTTTGTCGTGGTGGATATGTTTCATCTCGAAATCTTACAGGCACTTCATCCGAGTCAAACAACAGTTTCACGATCTGCAGCACAACCTGATTGTCTCGCATCCGTAATCCGGCCTCGCAAACACAGCATGCAGATGTGGAGCCACTATAGAAATCCTGTGAAATATTGAATAACAAGGAACGCTTACCATGTTAAAAAACTATAGAATACATATTATAGATCCTGTACAACAACTGGACATGCATAAAATATAGAAGTGTGTGCAGTAAATACACGTCATGTCACTATTCACACTTGACACCTGCACAACAGAAGCAAATTCATCTCTGGTTAAATCTTCCCTGAATCGGAATCATAGAGGAGCAAATCACCAAGTGAGAACGTTGTAGTGGATCCTTTGCTTGGACCATCTCTGAGCAGCACTTGTAGTTCACCTGTGACCGTATCTGCTTCTTTATACTTTGGAATGTCTGATGACCCTCAACCCCCCCATCACGCAGGCACGGAGATTCAGGTTTTGGACTTGCAGCTGTGGATAATGTTCACGTGTGCATTTGTACAGGTAGTTTCTTTAATAATCTTGTATTTTACGGAGAGATTCTCGAAACTGTGTCTTCACAGCACAAACTTATCATAATTCTCTGGCGTAGACGTTTTATAAACTCATATTTTGTGGCCACGTTTTGTTCAAATATGCAAAAACTTTTTAAAGATCCAAACACATGAGGCTACATTTGGAAAGTGAGAGACTCCCTCAAAGCAACGTGTTGATTCACAGAGTTTAAATGGGGACAGTCCTCACACGATAAATAAAAGCACCGAATTTTTGGGCCCAAACGACTGAAAGCTCAACCCGTGAAAACGTCCTGGGGCACCTGTCTGCCAACAACATGGGAACATCGAACTCCAGCAGGAAGTTGTTTGATGATGTAACACGTTAAGGTGGATCTTCCGCCAACATGAACAACTTTCTGTCAATCTGAAAGCAAAGTCCACCATCGTTGTCTTCAAGACCCACAATCACAGAAGGCTCCAGCTGACTGATATTAAAGTTATTCAATATTGAAAAAGAAAACCTTTGCTCACAGGAGTGTGTGTGTGTGTGTGTGTGTTTGACTAAATTGACCCTGTAATGACTTCACCTGATTCCTTACGCTTTGCTTTGCCACACTAATTAATATCCTTTGTAGCCAAGAAACATTTCTGAGTAATTTCTCGCTTCCATTCAGTGTGAGTCTTAAGACAATTTTTTTTCACCTGCCCGAGAAAAAGGACTACTTGGATAAACACGTGTGCCCGCGGCGTGTGAACCCCCGAGGGTTTCGAAGCTGCGGCGTCTGCACACACAAACAGATATAATCCCCCCCCAGGATGAACCGCTGCCTTATGATTCAATGATGCTCAGACGGGAAGAGGATGAGCATTAGCAGCAGCATTACTGTCATCACACTGTACAATTCCACAGCAGTAACTACCAATTACCACAGAGAGAGTGTGTGTGGGACACACACACACACACACACACACACTTCCAGGATAATTCATGCATGTTGTTAATGGCTCCAGTGAGATATTTAAAGCTGCTTTTCAGCTCAGCGATGATGGATGTTGAAATGAGCTTTGCCCCGTGAAGGAGACCGAGCCGTAGCCAAATAACTCATCGAGTGCGGATGCTGCAGAGGAGGGAAGAGGCTCTCATCCCGACGGGGTGAAGAGTCTCCAGCTGCTGGTCTTCCTGCCTGTAGTAGCACAGGTTGTCAAGAGGACGTGGATGAATATGAATAAGACGCCTTCCTCCTGCACTTGAATCAGAAAATATCTTTGCTTCCACTCTCGTGACGCTTTCTTTACTCCGTCTTCCTGCGACACGTGACCCCAACAGTGACATCAGCCTCACTGCTCTTGACCCTCATTCACCTTATCGCAGATACACAGCTGTTCGCGCTCGCTACTTTCCCGAGCTTCATACCAAACTCCGTCGGCCACACAGAGGCTGACGTGTTTGGATATAACAGATATAACCGGACGGGATTACGCCGTGACATCCACGTCTCTCATTGTGCTCAGCGGTGAACAAGTAGCAGCACTTCACTTTACAGCTTTACACCTTACAGTAATATCAGGGTAATAATATGAGAATATCAAAGTGATACAGAGAAAATATCGACATAATACGTCAACGGGGCTGATATCCCTGTAATTAAAAGGTAATAAGTAGATCATATCTTACTAGTTACAAAGTAACTAGTTATTATAAAGTTATTATAGCAATAATAACAAGACTATGGTAATATTATTGTTAATGCTAAATTTAAATAACCTGCTAAGTGTAGGCAACAGGAGGTCAAAAGCCGTGGGTCAAACCGTGAAAACCCAACGGCGTGAGCGACCGCACTTAGCTGGACATTTTGCGTTTAGTCTTTGTGTAACGACCAGGAAACAAAACTAGCTGCTTCCTGTTTTCTTTGTCGTGGTCAATGACTGATGACTTGATGGCTCCTCAGAAGGAAAGCCATCTTAAGTCATGGTTGTAGTCTAAGTCATAAACCCCAGCATGTTAATATTGATTATCCCCATGATAAATCTTTACCTTATTAAGATATCCCCCATATTATCTTGCTAATATGAATTATATTTATTACCCCACTATTACTCATAACAGAGATGTAAAGTGGTAACAAACAGAGTGAATGTGTATTTATATTTAATAGTTCTTTTCCACTGCTTTTCTGTGGGAAAAGACTTTTCGATCCACTTTGCATAATGTGATATACATGCGAGCTGCAGTCACACGGTTTGGCCACTTTGGCAAAATGACTTCACAGCCCACGGCTGTTCCCAGTGGGTGTGAGCTAAATCCAACAAGTGGTCAAAAAACGGAACAATGCAGCTGCACAGGAGTAAGCGGAACACAGCTCCTCAACAGACAGTTAAACGCTGCTCTGGCCCTGGCTAAAAATTCGGACAGGTCATCTTTGGATCGACAGGGTGGCGTCAGAAAAAAATGAGCGAGAAGCGATGCAGAAAGATCCAAGGAGACAAAGAAAAGAAAGGAAATAGGCCGAAGGAACAATTCTCAAATTGACAAAAAGAGGCAAAAAGCACAACAGAAGGAGTGATGGCCTCAGTAGTTTTTGAAGGTTTGCGTGAACAGACATTTAGTCATTTGGCTCCTGGATAAATTCATCTCCGACCACGTTAGTTTGCTGTGTTGTTGAAGCACTGTCTGCTCTGACTGCATCACATAAACCCTCCGTTCTCAGGCTTTCCATTTTCAAACATGTGTCAGAATAAATATCCAGTGATTCTGCGGGACTTTCTCGTACAGTTTGACTCAAAGATGTTACAGTGATAATTTGGACACACACTTTCTAACATCATTTCACCAAAAAAAACAAATCCGCCTCAGAAAAGGTACAGGCTGCACCCGTTTGAGGTTGATGGATGTTACGTGTTGTACGTGACAAATAACATGTCAATTTTTTCAGCTTTGCTGGAGGTTGTTTTATGAATTGTATGATTTAATCATTTCCCTTTTAACCAACAAAACCTGTGATTGTGAGTCACCATCAGACTCCAGAAGCAGATTTGTTTTTTCTGTTGACGCAGAACCAGGTTTGGACAGTTGACTGAATCCATCGACTACGTGCATCACGCCTCCGCCCTAAACCTTAAATGTACTCCCTTTCACGTTACAATAAAAAACGAAATCCCGTCCACGAGGCAGCGTTAACCCTCCAGCAAGACGTGCCAGCGGCAGACCTGCTGTCCTCGACTCTCCTTCATGTCCTGCCAGTGGAGCTGCTCCTCCTCCCCGCTGCTGTTCTGACCCAGAGCGATCCAGCCCACCATCTCCTTGCGCTTCATGCTGCGGCGACTGTAGATGGAGATCAGCAGCGTGACGTCTGACAGCTGGAAAAGAGCCACCTGGAAGACGAATGTCTCCTTGTAGACGGGGTTGGGTTGGCCACGACGCACTGACGTCTTGCATCGAGAGATCTCCTGACCGACCGAGTTCAGCAGAGTTAGACGACCGTAGGTGTCTGGACCAGAAGAGAGCAAAGGGAAATGAGTCACTCCTTTCACGTTACAGCAGATTTATAGACTGTCATGAATCAACACCAGCATGTTCCCGCCAAACACGCGAGCTGCTCAGGCTACATTATGATGAAGCGTGTGTGTGTCTGTCACTGCAGACCTGGGGGCCTGTTGATGGCCAGGTTTCTGAAGTGGCTGCCCTTGATGACCTCCACAGACATGCGTCCAGTTGTGGCGTTGTAGGAGAGACCCACCAGCAGCTCGGGGACACCGCCGTGGGTCAGAGACTGGGTGGATGAGGCACTGTCGCTCTGAGACACAGCGGACAGACTCAGCTGGGAGTCCACGCTCTGAGGAATCAGAGACAGAAACAAACACGGAGCAACGTGCAGCGTCATGTGAAATAACGTAAGTGAAGGTGCGGTTATAATAAACTGGCTCAGGATCACGTCCTGTCACGTGTCAAAGTGTCCCAGAGAAAGACAGTAAGACATTTGATATAAGATCAAAAATAAGAAAAGAAGTTTGACAGCTTCACTGCTCTGTGTTTACTCTGCTTGCGATAAACTCACCTTGAGGTTACTTCGAGGCTCCAGAACCAGCGTCGTCTCAATCGCGCCTCCATCCGGGCTGAGCCTCTCAAGACGCAGCACCTTCTCGCCCATCATCCGCTCGCGGGACATTCTGCCTCCGAGTGCGTACAGCCTGAAGCGGACGGCCGACACCTTCAGGTCGGCCGGCTCCAGGCGCGAGAAGCGAAACGTCTCGTTGAAGTGCGGAAGCGAACCTTTCTGCACCGACGTCTTGTGGCGTTGCTTCTTGGCGGGCAGCAGGACCATGTGCACCTGCCAGGAGTCCATCCCGCTGCGGGCCTTGTCTGGGATGTCCCGAGCCGCAATGACAGAAACCAGCACCTTCTCTGCGTCAGGGTGGTATTCCAGAGAGAGGACCAGGTCCCCACATTTAGAGATCGGGGTTCGAGGGGAAGAGATGGCAGGCTGAGACGAGGCCTCGTTGTCAGGTGGCTGTTCTTGCTAAGAGGGTGAAACGAGAAACAACATCGAGCCAAAGTTACCAACAATTTCTGTTGCGCTTGGTCTGTCGAAACACGGGACTTCTGTTGCCGTCCTGACGGACGCGTGCGCTAGGGTGACACATAGTCTCAAAGGACGACTGGGACACAGCAGGCCCACCCAGGACACAGCTGCACCGGCTCATCCGACAACTCCAGCAGCGGCTAAGTGCGTTTCAGATAACAGCGACTACATATCCACATTACTGATCCACGGACTGGTCACTGCAGCTCTACTGGGTTGAGCAAAACATGCCAAATTATTTGTTCTTTCTACGGATTTCTGTTACAAATGACGAAAAGATCCGACTGCTGGTCGGAAAAAAAGACTTTTTCATAGACACAGCAATTAAAGTGCAGCAGATTAAATGAACATGAAAAGAGCTGTTAGTTAAAGTCACCATGACCTGATGACTCCTGACCCCCGTTAACGGAAGCTGAATTAATCCACAATTAAAGCCCTGAACCAGGTTCACGTATGCAGCACTAAACTCTTACTGTCAGTACAGTCACACCAGCCCGTCATGTCAAACAGACAGACCACCGGGCTCCTTATCAGGACCCAGACAGCACAAATACTCAAATCAAACAGGAGCTCAATGAAAATCTGTTCAAATTATTATTTAATGACATGAGTAAATTAATTTAAAAATATATACCTGTAATAAAATATTTGTTTATTCTGATTGCAGCCCTCCCTGTTGGAACAGTGAGAGAACGGATTTAGGTTCATATCTCTAAAAAATCTTGGAGCGCAAACCATAGTGCTTGTAAATGTATTCCGTCTCACATTTTTCTGAATACCAGCGATTTTGCTATTCTGCCCCATCTATTTATAACTGAGCACACAAACAGAAGAGACACAAACGTGGACACTTCGATTCCTTCCAGCCCACTAAAGCGTCCACCTTTGTCTCACTCATCATGTGGATTTGGTTACTGCACTAGAATCAATAAAGATCATGTCTGATTTTTGGAAATTGTTAAATAAGCTTCATTTACATTTTTTTATTTTAGCATATGAAATACATTATTGGGGTAATTATAAATAGGAAAGACACGTCAATTTATGCCTTTCCCATATTTTACAGTTTTCAAGATGTATTTCATTGATTTTTCTTTTCAGTTTTTTTGTTTTTCTCGATACACACACATATAAGAATCCTGTCAAAAAGTCGAAAAGCAGCAGCTCCTCCTCCTCATCCTCCTTCACCTCTTTGCTCTGCCGCCAACCGAAGCCTCCTGTACAGTCAGCAAACACAACACTGATTGTTTCTAGTGTTGACAGAACAGGGCAGAGTGTCGGCGTCGACATGGCAACCGCAGAGGCGATAAGATAATCACAGGGCTGCTGCTGGTGTCTATTGAATGTGCAGGTCAGGAGGTTAACACATGAAGAAGAGGAAAGCGCGGAGAGACACGCCGGCCTGATGAATGGCACGAGCAGCATCTTCTTTTTATCTAGGTGAACGGCCAGGAAAAGAAATAGCGAGCATTACTTTTAGCATCACAGGTTGTAGCAGTTGTGGGGAAATCTGCTCTGCTAGTAGGAACTGTTTCTGTCTTACATCACCGTTTTTTAGTCTAAAAGATCGAAGGTTTTGTGAACGCAGCTGTTCCAGCGAACGCCATGTCTGTCACACCTTATTTTGAATCAATCCAGTTGTGGACATGCGAGCTAAACTTCAAATGTATTTTCCCGTGTCTAACTGCGCATCATAACTACTGTTTGGTGAGTGTGTATTTCCACAAAGAGATTCAGAAGCACGAGCCAGCGATAGCCGGCTTTGTGGCTGAGCGCTGCGCATTCAACAGGAGAGTCACTTTACCTCCTGAAATGTCATAAACTAATCAGAGTAGGAGTTGCAGATGATTTCCCACTTATTACTGAAGCCTGAGGAAAACAAACAAACATGTAAAACAATTTGTCACTATCTGTTGGCGTCTGGTGATGGCAGAGACTCCCACAAACATCTGCCCAGGCAGAGCACAGCGTCAAGGTTAGCTGCTCAGCACCACACATTCCCACAACTCGAGCTCCGTTAGCGCCCCGCTACCGTCAAACACTTTCTGTCCCACGAGGCCGAGCCCGGTGACCACAGGGTCGACACAGGTCGTCTGGGCCTTTTCTTTCCAAAATAACGTGATTGCAAACTGCCACCAACATCCTACCGCGAGCTGCTTGCAGTAAACACAGGGGCACCATTATTATTAGCAGCATCACCAGAGCTGTTATGTAACTGTATAAATAAATTGCTACGCCACAGCTCGCTCAGGTTTTCTGCAGCTCCACTGATCCAACCTCATTTGTTATTTATGAAGTGTTTCTGGATGTCTGGTGTGTGTGTGTGTGTGTGTGTGTGGGAGGTGTTTACTGCACAGATTGCTCCCAATTTCAAAGTGTGATTTGGCGACTGAAAGGTTGGTAGATTCTACATTCCCGCTCTCCAACAAACACAAACACACACACACAAACCGCCAGCTTCACACAGAAATACATGTTAAGGAGATATATTTATGTATGTACAGTTTATTTACACACACACACACACACACACATTATTTATGAGCTTGGTGAAGAGAGAATGAGAGCTGTCTTTGGTTTGTTTCTTCCCGAAACGAACCTGAGAAGGTAACATGGCAGAGCGATAATCCTGGACGATACCTCTGCCAAGAATGATGGGCAACAGTCGGGCTGCAGGCAGCTCGCTGACCCCCTTAACCAGCCCCTGCTGTGTTTGTTTATGTCTTTTCATGTCTGGGTGATTTTCGTGAGTAGAAAAGTGAGAAATGTTGTCTTGTTGTGTGGACATTTGTCTGATCGACTTCCCACAGATTGCACCATAATGAAAGGTCCCCACGTAGGACATAGAAGGGCTCGAACTAACGCCCAGTTATTTGTGATGAGGGTTTAATCAGGGTTCTTGCCTGATGAAATAGTGTAGGTGCCAAAGAGCATTCAGACTGTCTGTAAACTTGAGTGGCTACCTCAGGGCTCCAAGTGGAGGAGGTGTCCGTGCCGTCATTTTTGTCTTGATCCACAGCCTTCTCGGTATCCTCGCTGCCGTCTGCTGCCTGTCGGTTCATACTGGGCGTGGGACTGTCCCTGGCATTTGGTGCCTTGACCACCGCGGGTTCATCCAGGGAGCGTACAGATGCCCTCTCAGTCTCTTCTACCGCTGCAGAGAGCGGGTCCTGGAAACCCTGCTGGCCCTGAGCCTCCATTTCTGCAGAGGGAAATTCAGCAAGTTCAGAAAGTCAGCATTAGCTCCTCTCGTGGTCACGGTGAAATCTGAGGCCGTAAAGACAGTTTGTTGGTGGGGTGAGATTTACTCTCACCCCTCGCAATTTTCAAAACCCTATTTCTGTCCTCACTCCCTTTTACAGATTCTGTTGGATTTGTTCAATAAAAGACCACAAACTTCTATCCTCCCTTTGTTCAACCACAAAAAATGATTTTGTCTCTTACGGTCTTGGTAAAGATACAGTAGCACACTAAACCCCACTGCAGAGGTCCAGTAAATGGTCCCGTCTACTTCTAACCTAAGAACTTGCTACAACAGACCGTCAAGCACGTGTCCTTATAGTCGCACAAACATAAAACCAGGAGTTTCCAGATCACTTTGGAAAGGTTTGCCTAAATCTCAACTGGTTCCATGAGGTTAGCACTGAAGTCCAGCCATTCTCCTCTAAGGGCTGACGCTCACATTTTTGCCGTTTGCCCACGGGCCCTTGAACACGCTGCAAAGCCGACAGGTGTGTAACAGTCACGTTCACGACACTCGTCTATACAAACCCCCGTAAAACAGCACGAACGGAGCTTTTTTCACACTGCTCCTGCTTATCACTGAGGCTTTATAACTATATGTGATGGAGGATACGTCTCACAGGAGGTTCCAAATGGCCCTGGCTGGCGTTTGGTTTGCGTTCTCTCTCAACCCACTTCAACTCCACATTTAGAAAATCTGCCTATATTAATGCCACTTGTGGACATCTATCAAGAGCTTTGTCTCTACTGACACCTGGACGGTGGTGGAAAGACAAGACGCTGAGCCCCTGGAACATGCCTGCCTCCCACCATCTGATTTGGTCTCAGCGATTTAGAGGAAACCTTGTTAGGGGCTGCTTTGTGTTACCAGAGGAGTTATTGTGTAAACCTTGGCGTTTTCCTGAGACAGACGCACTCCGAGAACAGGCTGTGCCCGAGAACAATCAATGGAAATTATCTCCAATTCATCATCATTAAGGTCGCTCTGACTGTTACATCCAAGTGTTCACCATGGCAATGGGCTGAGGTGACTCACTGGCCTGTGTGTGTTACCTTGTTTGTGTGGGTTATGTCACTGCACACGTTAGTAAAAATGGAAAAGAAATAGCGGTTGAGACAGACTGACCCCGGACAAACAATGTCGCCACCCACCAACAACCAGCTGCTCGTTTAATGAAGGAAGACTGGGCTCAAATCTGCAGCAGCTGACGGTTTTGGACATGTCATCACCTTCTAAGGTGATTCGGTGAGTTTGGTGACAAACTTAATCGTTTCCACATACTGCAGCTCTGTAAAGTTAACAGGAGCTGCAGGGTTTATAACTTCCATCTTTGCCCGTTTTATGGTTGTTAAACAGCTAAACTTCATCCCAGCCAGCATCTGTTTAGCACTGGGCCAGAAAACCACAAAAACGCTGTGTAACAACTTTTTTTTTCATGTTATTTGTTCTGTCTTGTTTTATTCAGGGACAAATGACGTTTTTCTCATTTTCCTATAAACTGAGACTGTAAATGTAAGTGTGTGAGATTTGTGCGGTTCGACATGATGGGACAGTATTACCGACAGACAGTGACAGAGCTGCAAGGCTCAGTGCCAAGTGATAATCCAGATTACTGTGTATTTTGCTGCACGTTAGGATTATTACTGAGCACCATTATTTAGGAATTATTTTCGAATTTCAAGAACCACATCAGTTAAACCTTTGGAAACTTATGCCTAAGATTTGATTAGAGAAAAATCTACGAACATGTGACCATCCTATCCTCCAATCCAAGTTTTTTCCATAAATCCTTTTTCAATCTCTTTTAAAAATAGTTCCATATTGCTTTAACAGCTATTTCTTTATTACAACATTTCCAGGAAACACCAGGAAACCAGTTGTAAATATGGGACCTGTAAATGAAAGCATTCGCCTACGACAGATTAGTTAAGCCTCGAATGATAGTTAACATGCTGTAAATGACGTTATCTGACTATATACAGAGTAACGTGAGAGATGAAAACCTTCGCAGTCTGACGGCTCAGTGCTGCCTTCCTCCTGGTCTGACAGTCGCGTGAACTTGTGACGGCGACCCAACGCCAGCTGAGTGTGATGGGACTGCTGTTCACCTCCCTTTGCGGCTGCTGTGCGGAAACTTTGCGAGCGTGATACCGAGATTTCAAACTGTTTCAGGACCTCGTCTTCACTGTCGGAGGAGCTGGTGCCACCATCATCATCGTCACCGTAGCTGTTCACTAGAAGGAGAGGAACACAGGAAAACAGAAGGGGTGACAAACAGGAAAAGCTGGGAGAGAAAAAGGACAGGAGAGGAGAGAAGAGGAAATCCAGGTGGAAGAAAAAATGTAAAAACTTTTTGAAATTACAGATCAAAAATAACTGCTTGACCCTGGATTTGCTGTTGTGTGGACGACAAATTTAAGAAGATCTAGGGAAACTCAAATGCAGCTATGCAGATGACACAGCTGTATGTTGCTCTTGTGACAACAACAAACACAATGCAGATAAAAAGCTAATTACAGCAAGAAGAACAAAGTGAAATTAATAGAAAACAAAACATCAGTTTTGGTTATATGAAATATACGGAGCCATCGACGCCCACAGGTACAGTAAATTAAAGCCATGTTTTGCGGCACTAGAGTGAAATTATTGTGGCTTTATGAGATGTAAATGCTCCTGAAATAAGCAAAGTGAGAACACGCACAGCCTCGCTCTGTCTCTCTGTCTCCGCCTGATTGTTAGTGTTAGCACAGTGGTGGCTCGCCCCGCTCACATCATAATTTCACCATAATTGTATAGCAACAGCTGAATGAGTTGATGCGGTGCTGGAGTGACTCCCCCCCCGTAAAGTGCAGGTAACCACCTCCACCTGAGCAATCGTCATGGTTACCTAAAGAGCAGGAAGCTGTTCTGAGTGGGCGAGCAATGGCTGCCTGGTCTGTTAATCTGTTTCCTAACGCTGTTCACGGAGCGCAGAAATGTGGCTCAGTCATTATATGCACAAACACGCTGGCTGCAGCTTCGGATTGTGAGTATTTGAAGCTTTTTAAGATCTGAAGACATCTCCAAGCATTTAGGAATCTAGCAGGGACATTCCACAATATTACAACATCTTAGAAAGAAAGCAAATTAGTAAATACTCAGCAGATTAATCTCTGTCTTTAAGTGCTGCAGAGGTGAGGTACTTTCATTTGACTACTGACTGAAAAACACACACAATAAATGCTGATCAATATTCCACAGTTTCAACAACATAACCATATATATTCTTGTAAAAAGTCAAATGTGTGTGCACCAACTCACTGAAAAAGCCCGACGGTGATAAGGACTCAAAGTGGTTATAGAAGGCAGCAATACAATAACACAAAAATATATCCGTTCAAATACATGATTTGAAGGTTACGTTTGAGGTGTCACCTGCTGAATTACATAAAGCCCCAAATTCACTAAGGGCGACGCTTCAGCTTTTCGCTGATCTCGGTTTTCAGATTAGGCCTATGTCACATTCAAACTACATTTCCTACATAAAATGACAGTATTTGTGGTGGAAAACATACGCGGTTAGAGCTCCTACCTCGACCGGGGAAGCTCCAGAGGATTTTAAATTGTGACTGTTGTGGAGAGACTCCAAACAGGATGTGTTGTTTGTTCAGAAAAACCAGCTGAAAATACCTGAGACTCCACCTGCTGCAGGTGGAGAACCAACAAACCGGCCCAGTGTTTGCCTAGTGTCGCTCTCAGTTTCTGCCTGGATTCATCCGGCTGGTGGATCTAATTAAAACCCATGGAAAATGTTTGCTCTGCCTCGCTGGACCAGCTTACAGTTTTGTTAATTCATTTAACTGTTCAGAGTTTCGACTTTGATCTTTTCGTTTCAATGACTCACACACGTTTCGCCAGACGAGCATGAGTGGCAGGATTTACCCTCTCCAGCCCACATAGAGGAAACTCCTACTCTAATAGAGTCCTGATGTCCCACTATTTTGGGAGAATCACTACCCGTGTTTTGACGGAGGGTTAAACACTGGACTGTCTCTAGCACTAAACGACACCTTGCAGATGGGCGTCTCTGCCCAGAGTCTGGCGGTGACGTTGACGGCTACGTGCAGCCGGTTTGTTAACTTGGTTCAGAGCAAACACTGGAAAGACCTGGAAATAAAGGCAACAAAATCCACCTGCCGGCATCTTCATAGCTCACAAACTCACACATTACATCCTGTTTGCTTGGCCAATAGAAAAACAGAGGCACCAGGAAATTCTTAGTTACTGATAACATGTGAATTTGAGACAGGGCGGAGTCGCATTATGATGAATATGCCCATTTAGGTTGCCCATATAGGACCTTTTTAAAGCAATAATTAAATAATACAGTGGAATTATGGTCATGTTTTTAAATTCCAGTTAACGGATTGACCATAAACCATATGCACAGTTGGTCACTGAACCTTAAAAACAAGAGAAACTCTGTCCCTTTAATGTCACATGTGGTTCCACGTAAGCGACCTTGGCTTTGGGTGTTTGCATTGTTTGTCAAGTGGGAGGAAACTGAGTTTTACTGGACGACAAAAGGAAACGAATTCAAAGCTACAACACGAGTCTCGTCCTCTCTTTTTCTCTCTGAAAACATTTTTTATCTTTTGCTGAATTCTTCTTCAAGGTTTAATTGGTCGATACTTTTAATTGTGAGCTGCTGCGGTGCTTTGTAGTGGTATGTGGCTGACTCACTCAACACTGTCATACGCACAAACTCGCCCACAGGAGCCACTGTACTGTACAAACACAAACTCTCCCACGTTCTCTGTCGGCTGCTGCAGGGTTTAATTGGACTCATAAAGCCTCCGGGAAGCATAAACTCCGTCTTCAGGTTAGAAAATTGATGAACCTTGACTTAAAAGTCAAAATATGCTCGAAGCAATTTAAAACACAAAGACTTCTACAGTCTTGCTGGTTTTCAGTGAGAAGCTTTTGAAAGAATAGTTTCATCGTAATTTTACGTGAGAGAGATAAGAAGGTTAATATGTGTTAAAAGACGCAGCGAAAAGTTCTGAGAAGTTCTCACACAGCCACTGCAGAGAATCGAGCTGGACGTGAGTTTGGTGAGTTGGGTCTTTTTTAAGCAGCGCATGAACTTCAAAGCAAACCTGGCTGAGAGGTTAACGCAGACACTGGACATTTAGAGGCACGTCTCGCGTGTCCAAAAGGGAAACTGAGTGAGGATTAGGAGACGGGAGCTCCTTTCGCACTGAGAGGAGTCAACTGTGCAGCTCCCCTTGGAGATGTCCCACACACGTCCAACTGTGAGGACATTAATAGTTTTAGATGTCCCATCTGATCGTAGGATTCCCCGGACAAGCTGAGCGAGGAGGTTCTATGGGCTTTTTTGCTTAGTGCACTGCCGAAATCGACAGATGCACAGCACGGATAGATGATGGAAAAATCATTCATGTGCTGCTCAGTTGAGTGTTTTGGTATACATTTTATTGACTATCAATTCTTACTTGCTACCCTACGCCTCGTTTCAAGTGCTCCCTCGTGTTCACGTTGCCCCTTGGTAGGAGCTGAAATATGTCCCTATTAACCGGGACCACCCTTCAACACACCTTCATGTCATCGGAACCAACCAGTTTCATGACAGCTGTAATTCATTTGACCACTGGAGATCTCTGTGTCTGCAACTCACTTACTTACCAAGCCCCTGGCGGATTCCCACACGTCCTTTCTTCCGGCGGCCATGTTGCTCAAGGCAGGGCAAGCCGCCGACACGTGAAAAACACAGCTTCTTGTTGATGAAGAGGAAGAGGACGGCCAACGCCACAATGAAGACGCCCACTGCTGACAGGAAGCCGATGGCCTCTGGGGTGACTGGCAGGAGGAGGGAGAGGGAGAGGGGACATACAATGACACACTGATCAGACCACACAAACAGACAGCCTGGAAACATGCGCCCACACACACACACGCACGCACACACACATACACGGGGTACGCATGGTTTATGTGATACACAGACAGAATGAGCGACACTTTAGTATTCCAGTTACCCTTAGTGCCTTGCTCAAGAGCAGTGTGAGAACAGCTGGAGTGCAGCTGCTGTAGTTACTCTGTACTCAACCAGCAACTGGCGAGGGTTTGATGGGTCGTTTGAACAAGTCATTTATTGAACACTATGACATTACTGTGTCATACCACATATTCAAATAGAGTTCCGTAGGAAGGAGGTGTCATCCATGAGTCTATGGGTTTTCAGTTAAATGCCTGAAATAAGGTCAAGAGATGTTCATGTTTATTGTAACACATGCAATTTCTTTCGTTTTCTTTCTTACTGTTATGGCGCTTAATGAGAATACAGAGACTGTAAGAACTTAAAGGTCGTCATGCCAAGCTACACCAGGTTAATATGGGAAAAAAGGCTTAGTGCTTTAAATAAAGCTACAAGTTAAACGGCGGTGACGTGGCCGTTGTATTAAGGAAAAATCTTACAGGTGGTGTTCATCTGTATTGCTGAAAAGAATAAGTAAGTAGCATAAAGTGACATTTGTCACTAGGCTTATTTTCTGCAACAATCCAAAAACCCATGAATTAATGCTATTGGCCTTTAATGAGGAAACCAGGGAGATGCTGACTTGCCGTCCTAATGTCACCCTGCTAAGTCCAGCACGGAGTTGCTCAGTTTTGTGGCTGATATGGAAACTACACCTCATACCAAAATCATGAACTCATAATGCTGATGCATCATATGTCATATGTCACCTGTCAACACATCAAATGGTTAAAATCAGCTCCACCTTTACCAACAGGGATCTTTGAGCCTCATGCTGTATATGGGCCAAATCACCATAATCACTATTGTTTAAAACACTTTGTTTTCTACTATGTTCACCTTTGCAGTTTAAATAAAATACTTCTGATAGAAAAACATTCTGTTAGAATTGGGAAAGTTATTCAAACACAGTGTGATCATAGGTGTTTGTCGGCTTATAAGGGGTTCCTTATTTTCATGCAAATAACTGTCATGACTTCCAAGTGTTCTTCTGTTAAAACTGCAGAAATATGTCAAAAGAAAAACGGTGAGATCCTGCTGAATAATTCACAATTTCCTGAAAGGTCTGAAGAGGATAAAGTAAAGTGAAAGGAAAAAGTAAAGGAAAGACATAAATGACAAATGAGACTGGAGAAAGACGTCGCAAACAGCAGAGGGAGGAAAGAAATCAACAAGAGAAGCAGAAAACAGCGGAACCAAATCTCAAGAAAAAAATAAGCGAGAAGAACGAAAAGAGCGAAGAAACAAAAAAACCAACACCAAAGTAAAGAGGAACAAATGAGGCGAGAAACCGAGGTGGAGATTGGATACGAGGTGCACTACTCTGCTGTCAATGAGGCGACTGAGTCTCCTTCAGCACAGATGAATAGAAATGCGTATGCGGTGGGGGGGTCGCCATCTCCTGTTTCCACGGTAACATTTCAGAGAGAAGTAAATCAATGGGAGCAAACAGAGACGGGTAGACATCCTGCTGAGAGCCGATGCCAGAGAACGGACTCGGCAGCGTGGGCGTGTGTGTGAGGACATAGTACTATCAGGTTTGTTTTACTTCAAACACCAGCTTTGTGCTTTGTCACACTCCTGTCTCCCTCCCTCTCTCGCTGTCATTTTTAAGAATCTAACCCCCCACCCCGCCCGCCCCACTCCGGCTTTACACACGTACATTATTAATCTGCGCTGAAAATATCTGCTCACACCATGTAAGAGTGTGTGCAGCAGCAAAGATAATGAGCAACAATGGCAGATGCTGGAGTTGCTCGAGCAGGACACGGAAACATCTGTAATTCGTCTCATTCCCATTCAGGGTTATGCAGATTTGAATTATGTTGCTATGGACTGTTTATAAAAATAAATTAGCCTTTCATAAACACACTAAACCACACAAACCTAATGTTCTAAGCTGTTTTCTTTGCTAAACATGCCAACATGTATTTTGCAACGATTCAAAACGGACTGCGCAAAAACAGCAAATCATATCTGACTGGCTCTGGATTTTTCATACTGGTCCCAACACAAGCTGAGGTGCCTGTATGTCCGTGGCAAGTAGTTTTACACATCAGCTCATCACAAAACTATAGTAAAGTCAAACAGACACAAGCGAAAAGCAATAAACTACATAATTAGCACAATTAGACTGAAGATCTTTTGGTAAAACAATACTGTCTTTCAGTTTTTGTATTTTGTTGCACTTTCCCACTTAAATTTCTATGTTTTTCTGAATATCAAGCATGTGTTGCTTATCTCCAAATGCATGTGATTTAAAGCCACTAAAGGAAGCTGTGGATCCCTCAGAATGGATCCCGTAAAGGTGGGTGTCCAAATGCCTTGGATTAATGGTTGACAGAGAAATCTTTTGGTAAAACAATATCTGTCTTTCAGTTTTTGTATTTTTTTGCATATAAACTTTCCCAATATCCAGGCTGAGAAATAATAAATTTCTATGATTTTTCTGAATATCAAGCATGTGTTGCTTATCTCCAAATGCATGTGATTTAAAGCCACTCAACAAAAGATTTTGTACCATAAGCTGTGGATCCCTCAGAATGGATCCAAATCGCTATTGAAACCACTGTCACACTCGATTTCCTTCACGGAAGGTGGGTGTCCAAATGCCTTGGATTAATGGTTGAACCCAGAGAAACTCATTTATGTAAAGTGTCATCAACATCTGGTCCACATTTACATGTTTTCTTATGTTCTCACTACAGGTTAGTTGGCTTCTCTAAGCCTACGTTAACATCACAGGCCTCAGTGCTGAGTTATATCTGCGTCCACCTGTGAACACTGCTGAGGAACGAACCGGCCACACATGTTCTTTCCAGTTTTGCTTGAACACAAATCAAAGTGTGGGAAAACTGGCATAACTGAAAATCAGGAGATTAATACTAGCTCTAAAACCACCTACATATATCTAATTTATAATGGAAGAAGTGTTTTAGTACAAAGAACACGGCCGCACTTAACAGTTTTCCTACTGCCGGGTGTTTTTGTCTGCACCAAAAAAAAAAAAAAAAAAAAACGTCTTATCACTTGATCTTATTTGTGGGTGGTGGTGAAGGGGAGAGTCGTGGCTTTGGACCTTAAAATGTGGAGCGGCACACAGATAACGTTAGCTAACTTTAAACTGCTGGTAGGATACTGGACCATGGTGGCGAGTCTTTGTAGGATGGATCAGTTTCCTGCTGGAACAGTTAGCAGCCTACAAATACGACCAATCAGAAACTGGACAGGTCGACTGAGAACTAAAGGCATTTCTGCAACTAACATGTATTTGATGCTGCCAAGCATGTCAGCACTAAGATCTAAGTGAATTTGGATTGGGAAATGCGGTGAAAAGCCCCCCCCGCTCACATGATCGTAGTGTGACAGTACATGTTTGGATGGTGTGTTCGGGTGCAGCAGTAAAGTGGAGTTTCCCTCAGCTGCTCTAACAGTCGGACACAGAGCCCAGTGTTGAAGACTCAGAGCCTCCTACTGTCTGCATCCAGATGGACAGGAAGAAACCCTGGGTCAGGTCTGGCCTCACACCTGCTGCTACACACACACACACACACACACACACACACACACACACACACACACACACACACACACACACACAAACACCAGACACACAGAACTCAAACATTGATGCATTTTCAAACCCAATTCAAAGTGCAGACATTCCCGTTTGCTTGATTCTCTCCGACACACAGTGCATATCCGTAATTATACCGTCACTAACCTAAGACAAAACCTTTACAGGGATCCAAAAGCACTTATTCTTCTCAACATGATTTTATCTGTTGATAAATGAAATATTTAGGATCTAATTTACAATTTAGCAGTTTTTTAAAAATCCACATTTTGAGCCAAATTGATAAGGACAAGTCCGTCTCACTTTGCTGATCCTCTCACATGAGCTGACACCTTTCTCTCATTCTCAGCTGACGCTCATCCTTTACTCACACGGTAACATTGTCATGCACGTACCATGGTTGTCAGATGTATTTATTTAAATATATAACTAAAAGGTTGACAGAGATTGTGAAGTGACATCACGCCGTTCTAACCTTTGGGGGGTAACTTTCGTTACATCTGGTAAATCCAACGCTGACTGCTGACGGCTGACGGCCTGTGAATGCACACAGATATAAAGATTCCGAACTGCCCTTTCTGACAGCTGTGCCAGAGCCTGGATCTAGATCTGATTCAGGACCACGTACAAAGGCGCCCCACATCCTATTCAAAAAATCATTTTGGTTTGTCCACGTTTCTTAAAAAATAAAACACCCACATTTGAATCACTTGGGGGGCAAAAACTTTGGCTTGGGGACACTTTAGAATGTGTACGGCTGAAAAGAGATGCAGTCCCATTCCAAAGACTCCAGAGGACATAAAGCTGTAAATGACCAAACAAAGAGAGATTAGAAAACTAAAGGACACGACCAAATGTGTCGTTTGGGTCTCGATGGTTCATAGTGGATGTGTGGAACCTGCAGCACCCAAAGGCTTATTTTTTCAGAATTTTAAGATCTCAAAACTCTTTCTGGCCTGACAAAGGTCAAACAACAAGTTATGGCATCTTTTCTTAACCCGATAATGTCACTAAATCAGAATTTCATACCATCAGCCTGAATTTGTGTTTCAGTCAGCAATGAGGGGCACAGTTCTGTCGCTACGTTACATAGAATATTTGTGTTCCATGGGTGATTACTCCCAATGACTAATGAACAGGAATGAGGAGTTCATCTTAAATTGTTGGGAAAACTGACTTGATTACATCAAAGTAATCTCGTGACAGTGAACTGCAGGAATATAAATATAGAAAAAATTGATAAAACGTGCAAATGTAATGATCTAGTGTACAAACAAGGATTAGAGAGGCAGCGTGGCCCAGAAGTCAACAAGAGGCGTCAGATCAGGCTAATGAGAACATTTAACCTAATCTGTGACAGAAAGCTCGTCTGTGCGTGCGCGTGCATGCGTGAATGCTAAATCTTTATCCGCTTATTACCATGCAGCTGCTGACATTTCCACCGCGGCTTTGAAGCGAGTAGCTCCAGAGGAGAGAAGAGAACACTTTGATGTGAGGTTAGATTAGGATGAAGACACAGAAATGGAGGCGAAAGCCACGTTGTTACAGCTCATTAAGCAGAGCGAAGACGAACGTCCTGCTTTGTAGTTTCTTCTTCTCTTTTCGTGATGAATAAAAGCAGCAGCTGCTGCCTCTCGTAGTTCGTCCTGAGGTCACTCATTACATTTCTTTTAGGACTGTAGGCGTGTGCCTGTCTCCCCAGACTTTGCCCACAGGTTAAAGAGCAAATGTTGATTCAATGACGGCATCCTTGCTCTTATTTAGAGCGACTTGTGGAGATGCAGACCAGAAATATGGGAAGATAGATAGAGATGATACAACATGCAAAGGGGATGTGCAGGAATAACAGAATATTCAATTATTCAAATAATTCAACGTAGTTCTATCAAAACTTAATATTTAAAGTCTACACCGTTTTGAGCCGTTTACTTTTTATATCGCAGATAAGTAGAAGTAATGTAAAGACCGTGTTTCCTCTCACTTTACACAGGTATGAGAGGGTGGGAAACATTTCAGCTGCAGGCTCCTGGAAATGAAGTGAAGCACGGTGTGAGTTCTCCTTATGACAGATGAAGCTGCATTGTCGCGATTGTACCACCAAATGTTTGAAAAACACTTTAAATGCCTGGATTATTGAATCTCAAAAAAATGATTCTATTTCAGATCCATAACATGCAGCAATAGTATCAGGTCAGAACCAAAGTGACGACGTTTCGGTTTTGCTGAACACGCTCTAATCGTTTAGCTTCCATTTAAATCCAGTTTTAAGAAAGCTGCCACAGGAACAATCGTTCTTATGGAGGGGCTGTCGTTACTGTCAAGTACACGCGACAGACCCAGACTGACTTGGGACTCAGTAATGAGTCTCCATTTGAAGGCGCCATATTTGAAGCCTGTGTCGTCGTCCTCTGTGTTAACCTCCTATTCTCACTAAACCAGGCATTTTTTCACTCCCACAAAAAAAGCTGAAAATGTTTCATGTGCTGTGGGCGTGAAAACAAAGCTTTTCCACAACAATGACATCTGCCTACTCAGACAGAATCGTGTAACGTTAAACACTTTTTTCTCTGCTCATTTCAGCTGAGCTCAGACAAAGCCGAGCTACAGCTGTTGTTACCGATGCTCTGCGACCGTACAACTGTGGCGCCCACTAGATTCACAGCCAACCTTTAAAAGGTGTAGTCGTGCAGGAATACAGTGAAAAGCCTTCAGAGTGTAGGAATCACAAAGACCCATCAAGGTGGTTCAATGTGTGCAGACAGACTTCAAAAATGCAAAGTGTCTCTATGTCTTCTATCACAATCATAAAAAACATTCTAAAACTGATATTTGAAACTATCACCCCCAGAGTATTTGGCCTTTTATACAAGCTCTGCCATAATCCTAAAACATCGAGCTTCACAGCAAAGAGTCTTGGTGCTGTCTGTGCGTTTAAATATAAAATTCCTAGTAACATCAGATTCTTTTATATTTATTTGCTATTGTTTTTCTTTCTGAATCTTTCTGAAAGAAATTATTTTGTGTCTTTTGTAGCACATGTACAGTATTTATTTGGGATATGTTTACAAAGCCATTTGTAGCTATTTACAGCACATGTTCAGTGTTTATTTTATTTTCTTAATTTTTATGTCCTCTGTCTTTACAACAGATGCCCTGAAATCTCACTGAAATAAGTACTTGTTGTGTGAATAAATAAGAAAGTTTTTGAATCTGAATCTGACTAAATGAAAAAAAAACTGAAAACGAAACTCCTCGAGTTTTGAGTGATTAGTCATAAGATGGTCAAATAAAACTAATGATCTAAAGAAGTCAGCTTGGCCTTAATGAAAATGTTACCCACATTTTATTATTACATTTTACATTTAGTCGTTTGACAGACTCTTTTATACAAGACCACATAACTATTGTACTACAATAAATGCAAACATCTAATTTAAATTAAGTATTAATGATTTCATCAGTTAAAATAATGATCTAATGATGATAGGAGTTTTCATAGTGTGCGATTCATTCTTAGCAGGAAACAAATTACGCAAACCTTTGTGATAATCCATGCATAGCTGTTATGGATAATTTTGTAAAAACTAAAAATGTAAAACTCGTTAGGGAACATCACCAGAGCCATTTGGATTCTTTGTCTGGGAACCACAAATGTTTGCATGGATATTCAGTTTGGAGTGGCCAAGCCTGTAAACTGAAGACTTTTTCACTGTGTTTGATTTCTGTAAAAAAAAAAAAAAAATCAACAACTGAAACCAGTCAGTATTAGTGGGAGATTAGTCAGTGCTGGTTCCCTGATGCTGGTGACCCCACTGATCCATGTGAACAACCAGGCTGAACTCCAGAGTTGACACGTGACGTCCACTAACCCTGCTGCATTAAACACACAGGCAGCCAATCTGTTGTTGCCAGGACGGGAGGTCGAATCAACCCGAAAACATCAGCACTTCATCCTTCACTGCGACTCAAACCCACTGACTGCGAGGCAAACACACACGTGAAAATCATGGTTTCCGTGGAAACAGCCCAGTGGCTTTATTAAGATATAATGAGTGTGCCTTTTCCCACCCACATGTAAAGAGGTCTCATGTTACCATGGCACTGTCTGTCTGTTTGTCCCGAATGACTGGGAGGACGAGAGCGTCTCAGGGCTGAGATGAAGAGAAAATGAAAAAGGAAAACTAGAACTCAGGAGTGGTTAGACAGAAACTCGGTGCTTCAAGGAATTAAAGGCATTGGAACTGACATTTACTGCTCACTCTACACATAAAACCAGGCATTCAACAGCGTAGCACAAGCATTTAATAACTGGTTCCTCAGAAAAATATGACTTACAGTTTATAGTTCAACTGCATTTTGCCGTACGGTGCTATACACTATTAATATGTTTGAACAGTGGTGCTTGAACGTTTGTCCAAACAAACTAATCTGACCAAAAAAATATTTGTTTCAAGGTATCAGGTGAAAAAAATAATTAGCAAATCAATTTAAAAAAATGTTTTTTTTATTTGAAGCTGATATTTAAATAAAGGCAAACGGTTGTGAACAAAGAATAAAAAAATGATTCTAGTCTAAAACATAACGACCACATGCAACGAGGAGCATTGAGGGACTTTTATCACCCATTCAGAATCACTGATCATTTCCCTCACTAAAAACAGAGCCTGACAATATCGATCATAACTCTCCATCTGCTGGCAAACAACTGCATTACACCGTCCAACGCCAGAGCACAAACCTGCAAACACGCTGAGCGCTGACAAGGTTTCCGCTGCTGTAATACAGGCCTTCATCAAAGTGTTCACTTTGGAAAAGACCCGCTAAGAAAGTGGCAGCAACTTTTGTTCACTTGACTGCTCAAATATAAATAATAAAACCGGAGCTGGGCTTCATCACTGGGTTTGGCACGTGGATCATAAAAGCAAAACATTCATCAGACCACACACAAAGTTCACCCTGTATGACAGCGGGTGAAAATCTATGAGCAGGATGAAGGACGACAGAAAACGTGACTTAGTTGAGTAGAGATTGGTAGTTTTTAAAAAGTTCACTTCAACGCTCACTCTCTCCATCTGCTGCTGCCAGCTGAGGCTCGGTGGTTCCTCCTTCGCTCGCCATGTCTTCTCCTCTTACCCTCTTCTCTTTGAAATGTCCCACTATTGCGGAGAACAACTGTGAATCCTACACTCTCCTCTTTGCTGCTTTATTCTCTTTCGATGAAATCACATTCTTCGCTCTGAACTGTTCGGTGTCCTGCGTGAGCTGTCAGTCAACAGAGTTTCCTGCCTCCCACTGGGCGAGGCGCTCTCTTCCTGACTGCAACCACCAAGACACAACATGAAGGAAGGTGGAGAACATGGGCCGGCACAGGCAGCAGTGCAAGACAATAAGAGCCAGAACTGCCTAAATGTACCGTTAGTTTTCATAAGAACAATTTAGCATAAGACCTAGTATCTGCAGGTGTGCAACAACACATCCACGTAGATGAGGAACATGAGAGAAGCCGCTGACTACTGGCAAGGCCTAATGAGGGAGCAGAAGCAAGATCCAAATGGCCAGTGTCAGTACAGGGAAAAGGAAGAAGCAAGGGGCCACCTGGTGGCAGAGGGGGGACAGGCAGAGGCCGAGGAGCAGTGTAAGGAAACCAACACAGAACCAAATGAACTAAACCAGGACACGGGCTGGTGCCGCGGCATTCATTTGGTCATTTGTAGGAGCGGACACTTTCCATGCAGAAGAACAATCACAATCAGCGACATTTCTGCACGGCTGCAAAGATCCTGGGTGAGGTGTGTTTTGAAAGGATTTAAATCGTAGGTAGAGACCAAAAACTGAGCTCAAGAAAAGGATCAGGGCCTCCAGTTAGATTTCAATGTCGCTGTGTCTGCTCCCAGTGGATTATTAACTTCATCCACTGCAATTTTAACTAACCTGCTGCGCTGAGAAATGGTTATGCAACTCCCATCAACCTGTAAAGCAACATGAGAGCGACTATAAATGACTGAGACAAGTCTGATTTCCCTTCAGTCTGGATTGAAAGCAGCACAGCTCTCGCAATGGGCCCCAGAGCACAAATAAACAGGCACAAACATGGATTTCAAGGCGGTTTCACGCACCCACCCAGCAGCATCAATTATTACTGGTGAGTCCCCTCTCAGACTGTCAGCTGGCAGCCTGAGCCATGAGTCGGTAAGTAGGGCACAATCACCAGACACAGTATCTGACCGGCTGGTCCCTGCTGTTTGAGGGTGTTTGGCTTCTGCTCCAAGAGCTTTTTTCAGACCCATGTCCACATGTGTATAAGCCACATTCAACTGTGTATGAGTTTCGCCTTTTAGGGCACCCTGGGATTTACTTGCATTAATGGATTCTAACTTTGTCCTATAGAGGTGCAGCCTGGAGAAGAGAAGCCTCTGTCCATTCAGCACTTTGTGCAGAGACATTTGGAGGAATTCAAATATCCATATGTTTTATCATATATCTACAGTATATTATATTACTGTCTTGGGACATATTTGCACAGTAGGATTGAACCTGATGGCCAGGGATGTTCAGCAGCTGCTGAGGTTTTAGGACGCAGCATTCAGGTCGGCTAACATCCATCTTCAGCCTCTCTCTGACCACCTGCACCGTCAGCTGCCTCGGCGACTGCTGACTTAGCAGCTCATAGCAGAGAATGACAGAAATGAATCTGTTTCTGCAATCCAAACCATTATCCCCACTAGAATGGTGTCCAAATGCCAAAGTCTGGGTGTCAACCACCAGACTTGAAAGTGGATCAAGGACTTGGGTCCAGGCCCTCAACATTAGGTCAGCGATTTCTAATTCCTGGGAACGTACATCGTTGTGGGTCTCACGTGGTCTGTAATCACCGGGATTGGTGATCGTGTTGTGAAAAGAGGCAGAGCAGCAACTGGTGTGAGGTGACTGAAGATTGTTAATCTATCCCTGGAACTGCTGCTGTCCTGACGTGTCTTTAGTCTGTCTCAGGGTCTGTCCACAAGTGTTAACACATTCAATATACAAGTGTTGCTAGAGTTTTCACCTTTTTAGATTGCATTGCCTAATACATGCACCTGGGAAGAATGCAAAGTTGTTTTCCCATCGATGACGTCTCATGACAGAGAACAGGAATCAACAAAATGATCAAATAACACGGCCAGGATGTAATCTACTTTGTGTCTGAAGGTTCAACCTATAGCTGCTTACCCACTGTCATGCCGCAGAGATAGAGTCTGTTCTCTGCACAGCCATTACTGCTTGGCTTGGTCCTGCACAGGACCCCAGGACAAGAACAGACTGGACAGACTGGGCCGCAGAAAAGATCCCTGCGGTCAACCGTCCACTATTCAGGACGTGTATATCTCCAGAATCTGGAAAAGCTCAAAAAACTCACTGAACTAAATCACTGAACCTGCAAATACTCGTCTGAGATCCCACTGACATCCATGCAAACAACTGAAGGAGCAGATGCTTGAACTAAGCACAGGCACCGACTTTAATGATCTTTTATGAATGATAACACTTTAATGATCGATAACACTTTAACAGCATCATCACTGCTGATGTCGACATCAGCCGGAGTAAAGTAGAACCGCGCACTGCTCATCGACTTCCACCACTTCACGTCAAAGCTCCGGTCAGAGTCTTTACTCACAGTTTCACAGAAGCATCTTTACTTAGACAAGGCGCAAATTCAAATATTGACCTCTGGATTTTAGGTAAGATCCTTTGAATAAAAATTAATTTTAATATGTAGTACTACTTTGCAAGACAAAAGGACAAATACATCAATACATCTATATACAAATTAGGAAGAATTGTGTGGGCAAATAAATACTTACACAGCATCTTAATTTTGCAGTTGGTTAAGATGGAGCTCATTTGATCTATTCATATTCCTTTGAGCATTTTCATTATAACAAAACAACGCAAGAAGGTTTTGTATTTACATTTTTCATATTCACCCACGGCTGCACTTACTACAAAATATTTTTTCTGGAATTTAACAGAGTACATATTTAAAGCAACGTCAAATGGAAATACTCTAGGAAATTATGTTTATCTCAAAATAATTTCATTATCATGTCATGGACAGAAATATCAGTACCACCACTGCCACCGCTGTTTATTGTAAAGCTCTTGTGTCCGATTTTCTTTGATCGTTCTGACACGCACAGCTGTTGGTTTGGTTCTTTTCGTTCTGTGGAGCAGAGATCAGCTACAACAAGCAGTTGCTCTGTGGGATTAATAATCTTGGTTGAAACTGGAATGCTGAATCTTAAAGCAGGATTCATACACGTTTTGTTTACAAACCACCCTAAATTACATTTCTATTAGACATGAATATAAACATTTTTTAGGTTGCCAGGTTGTGGAAAATCCTCCAGTCAATGTAACACGCTGACTGTATGAATTTCTCATTCTGCTTGGTGTAAATGTTGTCAAACCATTAAAAGGAACTTTAGGTTCCATGTTTTCTTTTAAGTCTTCAGCATTTCATTTCAAATGTTGGCAGTCTGTCTGTAAATTAACGAAAGTTAGCCACCGCTAAAGGTTATAAATGTTAATAAATCGTGGGTTCTATTATGTCTGCAATCATAAATGTCAGTAAGTAATAAATACATGGATTTTGGTACAATGATGAGGTCTCAGAGGATTCACCACAAACTGGCAACTCATATCAGAAGCTTATATCATATCTAAAAAGCATTAATAATGTAAAGACTATCCTGTAACAAACCATGTAACTAAAGCACACAAATCCTTTATGAAATATCAAGTGTTAACGGTGTTTCATAAAATGTGATGCAGGACGTTTTTGAAGTGGCCATGATGAAGCAATTGTCAACTCCGGTGAGCAGCACAAAAACCGCCTGTGCCCAGCAGGAATATGACAGTTATTAAGAATGATTTCTGCTGGTGACTGATGCTTGTGCATATCTCGCTGGGCTGACGACGAGCAGCAGCGTTGGACTGACATAAATCGGTGGCAGTGGCCTACTCATCCAGCCGAAGCCCGGCAGCCCGAACACGGCGCCGATCGTCAGCCCCCGTGGGGGGAAAAGCCGCATGAGGGGCCCGACACACGGGGGGTAAAAACGCGGGGTACTTACTGTCCGAGGCCATGGCTGCGGCCGTCGCCCTTCACGCTGGCAGCGGAGCGGTGTGTGTGCTCGGCGGAGGAGAGGCAGCAGCATCCCCGCCGCCGCTCGTCCTCCAGCCCCGCAGATCTGCAGCCACCCAGCGGGGAGCGGGGAGCCCTTCACGGACTGTCGGACAGCAGCGCTCCCGTGACGCGCACACGTCTCCTGTTCTCGGACCCTTCAACCTCAATTTCCATAAATTACCAAACGTCACAATAATTTACATTTGCAGTATTATTAATAGTGAACTAGTATAATTTTCTTTCACGAATTCCGCAGGGAACATTACACAGCAAAAGTTAAGTGGTTAATTTGTAGGAACATTCTGCTTTAGCATGGAAAGACGTGCTCGTTAATTAAATCAATTCATATAAACCAGATCAAAACTCACTACAAATAAAACAAGGCCGCACATTCCATTCAAGCTAACGCTAGCCGACTAGCTATCAAGTGCTACCATCGGGGAGTTAGCGCTCAGCTACTCACCGTGGGCTCTGGGTGGAAGCCAACTTTTCCTAATCTAATTCAATAAAAAACATTTGAAATGTTTCAATGAAACATTTGGCTGAATCCAGTGATGGAGACTTAAAGCAGCCAAATGACTCGGCTAAAGCTAAACTAGCTCATCCAGAAGCTAACCTTCGGAGACTACGAAGCTAAGTACGCTAGGACTAATGTTACTTTCGACTACGTTTCAGCATGTTTAAGTTTACGATATTGTTTTTTAAATACATTTTATTGTAATTAATTTTAGAATCACTATTAAAATTGCCAGAGAAAGGCCTTTGTAACGAGCAGAATGTTTTGTACTGATCTGTGCATTATAGTCTGCATAAGGTAAAGTCAGCTAAATCTTTACTGAGCCACATCGGGGAGATTTACTTATTACACAGCTCATAGAATTAATTAGTAAGTAAATTGACAAGAAATACAACTTATTTAAAAGTAGCTTAATATTAAATTTTAAAGGTGGATTCTTACCTACTGTATTTCTAAAAAAATTTCAATTCACTTCAACTTTATTTATATAGCACCAATTCACAACAAAGGATCTTCCATAAATTCATTTGAGAAGAAACAACAAATCCCCCGTGAGCAGCTGTAGGCAACAGTGGAGGAAACACCTCCAGCAGAACCAGGCTCGGTGGGCGGCCGTCTGCCTCGACCCGCTGGGCTGAGGACTTTAATACTGTGGCAAAGGCTTCACATGGAAAACCATAAGAGAAAAACAGAAGAATAAGACAAAATGCCATTTGAATCCACCTACTTACCTACTTTTATTATTTGGTTTAAAATCTCCCCTAATTATTCTTGGACTGAATCGCATGACACACATGAAGGACATGGACAGAAATAAGCGGTTTAAGAGGCTTTATATAAAAAAAGACTTTTAAATATTTAAACACTAGAAGCAAAAATGAAGGCAGAGCTGCAGAACACAACCCAGTTTAAACCGGTGACAAACTAAGCTGCTCAGACAGCTGAGCTTCATATAGAGTTTCCAATAATTTACCTTTAAAAATATTCACTTTGTTCTGTATTTGGATATAGATACATAAAATCATCTTGTGCTCCAGTGTATTTGTTTTTATGTGTTCTGTATCAGAAACATCTGCTCTGTGCTAATCCATCATTTAAAAGGTTTAAACGTTCACATTTTCGGTCATGGTGTCTATTAGTAAGTGGAAGCAAAAACAATCAAGGTTACTGAAGATTTAGAGAATAAGCATTTTACTAATGCAGCAGTGAAAAAGTTAAAATAAAAACAGTTACTATTTCTGCTCTATGAGTTTATGTAATAAAAATTATTTACAACACTTTAAGCAGTAAAAACATTCACATTTTATGGAATAATGGCCCCAATAATGTGGTAGAACAGACTTTCCAGGTTGGAGAAAATAAAATGATAAAGACATATGAGCATTTTAACAACACATCCTCCTTGAAACAAACATGAAAACAGCAGCTCCAGCCCAGGTTTAGGATGAAGGTCGACTCCTGCTTCAGCAAGACCACTTGAATTTTTTGTACGTTTTGGGTTTTTCTGAATGAAGCAAAAACAAACATAATAAATGAAAGTAATCAAGTGGATTCCTCCTCCACACTGTGGGACACAAACTCATGACGTAAGAGCAATAGAGTGAGAAGCGGTTTAAACGTTTAAGGGTTTGTGACGTACCAGGAGCAGAGTCCAGCGTGGTGAGACTGTTAATCATAGTGGTGTTTGCAGCTTCCCTCCATGCGTCACCTGAGAAACATACAGTCGTCATGGGTGACGAGTGATTTACAGTTAAGGAACCCCTTCCCCGACTCCCTTCAGCCTGCCTTATCCTCGGCCAACCCGGCAGAGTCTAATTTCAATCGTCCTGATGTGTTATCTGCGTCCTTAGTGTCGGACGTTTGTAAGCTGGGCTGGACTTACCTGAGATGAGCGCACTCCCACTGGTTCTGGCTTTGAGTGACGGTCTGCTTATTCTCGAAGGACCTGACAAGTTCAAGGATCCAGCTTCATGACGGATGAAATCCACCTCCACCTGACGATGACGACGTGACCTGGGGGCCTGAGACACGTGTACATACAATGATTTGAACAAAATACATCCACTGCATAAAAGAGAAAAATGAAAATGAGCGATCTCGAAAAGGAAATGTTTAATTCTTTCCTATGGAAAATAAAAACCATATCAAATTTATGACATGAAACAAACCTCTGCCGCCTCGCCGTATGCTTTTGACTTGATGAGGGCCAGGCGCTCGGCTCTTCGGGAGCACTGGGGGACACAAAACAGGAGCTCAGTAAACAGCCCCACTCGTTGGACACAGTAATTATTACAGCTTTCAACAAGATATTTAAATTAAAAAGACAAAAAAATAAAGCACTTTTGGAGCCCAGGAGATATCATGGAGCATTCAGAGATTTTACTAAAATATGACAAAAATGCTTGATTTTAATTTGAAGACACTCATTTGGTGCCTACTGCTGTGTGACGGTTAAAGGGATCCAATCCATCCAACTATTTATTAATAAGTAACTGCTTATCCTGACCAGGGTTGTGCAGGTCTGGGGTCTACGCCTGGTCCACCCTGGACAAGCCTGAATGTGACTTTTGTCTCTCACCAAAAACAATAAAAAATAAAATAAATAAATCTGTTTAGTTTTATTCTTCCGACACCTCCCAGGGCTCCCTATAATTTGCTGCACACTCCAGGGATGTTTCATTCATCCTTTAGGAAGTGGATGAGCTCTGAGTTCAACAAAGGGAAATAAGGTAAATGAACTTACATCCTGCTGAGACGATGTCCCCTCACTGCTGTCTTCATCATCTGAATCATCCTGATGGGACAAAATATCAGACTGTTTATTGGGTTCTGTCTCAGATGTGAGGATTTGGGAGAATTTCCCTCACTTCTAAATAACCAATTTAAAATTATTTAAGAGTTTGGCACATTATTTTTCTCTGTGTGTAATTTGTAATTCACAAACTGGCAGAGACAGCTTTTAAAATTACAGACAGATATTTTGTCTAAAGAAAAGTGTAAAAGAGTAAATATCAATCAACCAAATAATAACTGATTTAAATGCAATTCAATAACCAACCAAGTCATGTAAAAAATAAAAGTGCACAAAAAACATTAAGTCAAGAATTAATAAGAAAATATAAGCACAAACGCATAAAAACATAGGTTGAAATATTAAAATGATTTTTAAAAGACACTGCTTTTTTACATCTGCTTGTACAGGTTATTTAAAGCTTATGAAGTAATAAAAGGACCTTAAATCTTAAATTTGGAACCTTCAAGTATTGAGGTCAGAACATGTGGCAAGAAAATCTACTTGCGAGGAAAACAAGGATGTTGTGTTGAGATAAACAAAATCACCCACGACTGCAGGCCCATGCCCGGATCTAACACCATCATTCAGTTTGCAGACTACAGCGATCGGTCTCATCACCAACGACGATGAGACTGCCTATAGGGAGGAGGTCCAGGATCTGGTCACCAAGGAGCTCATTGTGAACTTCAGGAAGGAGAAAAGAGGCTCACACCATCCCATCCATGTTAACGGGACGGCCGTTGAGCCTGTCTCATCCTTCAAGTTCCTGGGTATCCACATCTCGGAGGACCTGTCCTGGACCTCCAACACCTCCAGCCTAATCAAGAAGGCTCACCGGCGCCTCTTCTTCTTGAGAACGCTCAAGGAAAACCAACTCCCCTCGGCTATCCAGGGAACTTCTACCGCTGCACAATAGCGAGCACCCTAACCACCTGTGTCACAGTCTGGTATATGAGCGGCTCTGCAGCGGGTAGTGAAAACGGCGTTACAGGGACTCCACTTCCAGCCATTGAGGACATACAAAAGAAACACTGTCTGCGTAGCACGCTGCATTCTTAAGGACTCCTCTCATCTTCAGGTTCCCCCGGACGAGAACCACCAGACTGAGGAACAGCTTCTTTCCTAGATCTGTCTCCTTATTGAACGCTGCCCCCACTGACTATCACACATTTATATTTGTAAGTTTCTGTTTATACAAATCCATATGTAAATTCCCAATTATAGTAAATAGCAGACAGTATATCATATTCATATCTACTTGTATATTCCTGATTACTATAGCAACCAATATATACTTTCTTATATCTGTAAATTTCTGACATAGTTAATAGCGACCTGTATATTATTTACATATGAATTTGCATACGCTCATATGCTCATCTAGTTAACAAAAACCTGTATAATATGTTCACAGCGTCTTTAAATATGATCCATATCTTCTCCTGTACATATTTTCTAGAGCTTACTGCACTTCTGGTTGGACATAAACTGCATTTCGTTATAATGCATAATCGAATAGCAACATTTCTACAATGGTGAAAGACAGTTTTAGTGACCAACCCAGTTTGTTAGACGATGGACCATGACACTCTGATCAGTCACGTCAAACATCTCACCTTCCTTTGCTGCCACTTGTAGAAATCCACCACGGTGTTGCGCAACTTTGGGACAAGGTCTTTCCGGATCAGGTTGACGGACAGGTTTGCCTGTTCTGACGTGGAACAAGCAGAGGTCTTCAGCTTCGCGTAGAGCTCGTTAATATTGGACAACTCCTGCAGGACGACAAATCACAGAGAAACATCTTTGTTTGCAGGTTTGTCTGAGTAGGAGTGAATGCTTTCTCTTCACTTCTCTTCTCCGTGTTTACCTCCAGCAGCTCAACGCTGATCAGCTCCTGAGGACGACATGCTCGCTCCATAAACTTCTCACACAACACCTTCTGCTCAACCTTCCTCTTCTTCCTATAGACGAGCTGGGGAGAAAAAAAATCATCACAGGGTATGAGGGCCCCACCAAAATTCCCTTTCTCCAATAATAATAATATTAAGATACTTTAAAATAAGATTATTTTCCTAATAGGCTCAACATTTGTTAAAAAACAGGAGCAAAAAAAAAGAAGATATTGGATGCATAGACACATGCGTTTTTACAGTAACTCAAAAAAAGGATGGTGACAAACTGTCCATCTGCACAGATTGGTTTGTCTCCTGTTTACATGCACTTCCTGTAGCAATTACGAGATAATGGGACATAGCCCAGGGGCATTTGTATGCTACCAATGAGCCAATGTGTAACTCAGTAAGAAAGCGATTTCTCTGAGCTACTAATAAAGAAACTAAAACACTATTGAAGTTGATGCTGTTGATAACATGAATGTACAAGTCTAGTTCAGATATGTTTGACATCTGCCTTATAAACAGGGTTTCTGTATAAATCCAAAAATGTTCGATTCATTTTACGTTTACTCATGTACAGATTCTAGGAGACTATTTACAGTGAAAAATTATCACCATTCATTTATTTTCTTATAATAAACTATTTATCCAATATCAAATTAAAAATAATGTGCTGTTTCTCACACTCCCTACATTTAAAACACGCTGAAAACAGAACTCTCCCGTATCTTCCTTTGCACTTAAAAAAAGAAAAAACTTCTGCTTTTTTTTTTATGAAACAGAAACATTTCTTTGATGTGTTTCTCCTTACTTGGAATTTTTGCTTGCCTGTACTTCACTTGTAAATGTTAATGTAAGTAGCCACATTGTTGCCCTGTTTTACACAGGACACACAGATACAAGGTTTTCACTGTTGCAATGCACCTGTGTAGATTAACGACACGACCTACTCAAGCTGTGGTTGAAACCTTGGTCAAATCAGTACATTCTGGAAGCTTGCTGGATGGTCATCTGTATCCTTTTTTGCAGGAAGCTGACACCACAGCACTGACATTTAGGTCTGCATTCACTCAACCTTGATCAGTCCCATTCCAAACTATCATTTGCTGGTCTAAAGAGCCTCCTCGCACAGTGAATGTGTGTATGGATGAAAGGCAGGCAGCTCACCAGAGTGGGCATGGCAGTGAAGTGGAACGCTTTGAGATACATTAGCTGGTGCAGGATGTAGATAGTGTCAAAGTGCTGAGCGTCCATAGCATCTTTCTCAAACTTTTTCACGTCCTCCCAGTCCTTTAGAGCCAGACGGATCTGCAGCCAGAGACAAGAGAAATACTCTATCTTAGACTTTATTGAACGTATGGCTGCATTAAGAACTGTGGCTGTGTCTTCTGACCTTCTCTGGGTGTGAGGTGTTCTGGCACTGATACAGGCTGTACAACAGGTAAAGTCCTCCCGCTCGGATCTGGAAGCTGAATGGAGGCAGGAAGTAGGTGAAGGCCGTGTCCAGAAGTAGACGACTGAACATGCGCTTCTCGTGATTCACAGTGCCACTGCAACACACACACAAAAACACCGGGCACATCAGGTTCAATGATCAGCTGACCTGTAATTACATATTAATACATCACAAATATGAGGATACAATTCACTTAACCTGAAGGAATTCAGTGATCATTTGCTGCTTTTTCAGCTAATTTTGAATAATTGCACACAGATTTTTTGGCGGACTGTTGGCTATTAAAAATGGAATTGTATTGGGCATTTTGTAAAATACACGTAAAATTCAACCAAACACATTATTTTGTAAATATTTCATGAGCAGTTGAAACTCAAGTTTAAGTTATCACATGTTTACACAAGCAAATATATTTTCAACAAAAACCCCAAAAATCTTTTACTGTGTAACTAAAAACAAGTTGAAGTTTACAGTTGCTTTTACACGCATCAATGGGAAATGAAAGAAAATAATAATAATATTTGGACTTCATATGACGTTTTCAAGTGTAAACCTACTAGAATATTTGTGCAAACTTCATCTCTCTCCATATTTTGGAGAAAATCTCGAAGCGGACAGACTCTGTTCGCTGGAAGCGAGTCAGCAGCTCCTCACAGTCCGACTTGACCTGTTTCCGACAATAGTCCATCGCAGTGCTGCTTCCTCACGCAGATCTAAAGTGAAACAAAAACTCCTGTGGATTTTATATTTAATTAGCAGCTACATTTTAGATCAGAAAACGTTGGAATTTGGACTGAAGAAACGTAAACACACGATTCGACAACGAAAGTCGAGCGTTTATTGCGTCATCAACAGCCGCCACTGATGCCTTCAAGGTTCGTCGGAAAGCTTCAGACTTTGCATTTTCTTTGGCAGGTCACTTGTGAGTTTTTTTTTAGAATATATATTTATTTAAAATATATTTGTATTTTTACTAAAGCGGTTATTAATGCCTGTGGTTGCACACCCTGTAAGACAATTATGCTTTTATTCTCATTATCCTATGACTGTCATATTTTTTCCTTTGTGTTTTATTTTGACTTTGTAAGTCAAATTTTCACCGCCTTTTATCGTCTAATCGTGACGTTTAACCTCCCGTTTTGATCTTTTATCCTTATTATTTTCTGTTGCAAACAAAAAAAAAATCACTGAATGTATTCTTACACTCATCCGCTGTATGTGAACGCACCACCCGGATATGCGTGACTCACGTCCTACGGAAGTAAACAATCCTCAGCTGACGTGGAGGCTACACTGCAGCACCAGTCGGACAAACTGGGCCCACTGGAACCAGCCTAACTGGTTTGCACAGACACTCGTCGCTTCAGACGCGGTCTGGTTTCGCAGGAAATCGAATGGACTCTGCTGACGCCGCCTGAACTCGAGCAGCAACTGACGGTTTTGGAAGAACAGCTTGTCCGCGCACTAAAATGGCGGCAGCGGAGGAGGTCGGCAGGCCGTTCGCCGGACTGTCTGACGTCTCCATCTCCGAGGACATCCCGGTGGAGGGGGACATCTCCGTGCCCGTCGGCGCGCCCAGACGGGACGACGAGTTCTCCACGCTGGACGAGCCGGTGAAGGAGACCATTCTGCGGGACCTGCGGGCGGTGGGGAAGAAGTTCATCCACGTGCTGTACCCGAAGCGGAGCTCGGCTCTGCTGCGGGACTGGGACCTGTGGGGCCCGCTGCTGCTCTGCGTGACGCTGGCTCTGCTGCTGCAGGGCGGCGCGGCCGACAGCGACGACCAGGGGGGGCCACAGTTCGCCGAGGTAGGACCGTCACGTCCCCCGCAGAGACGGGAAGCAAACGGAACCGACTTTATTCCAACGTGGGCCTCGTGGTTTTAGTCCAACTGTCCGCTGGCAGTTACTTGTAAATCACCTCAGCCTGCTCGTGAGAAACAGCGCCAAGGATTTTTCTAAATAAAGGAAAGAACCTTGAACATAAAGATAGAATAAATACATTTCCTTTTGGGGGGGGGGGTGTCTCCTTATTGTGTTAGACTCATCATTGTCTTAGACTCATCGTCAGTGTAGCAATGTGGAAACTCAACCTTCCACCATCTTTGTTCCGTCTGCAGGTGTGTGTGAGTGTGTGTGTGTGATCTGCCTGCTTCCTGATCTGAACACATCACACACACACACACCTGTGCCCTCAGTGCTGTGCTGTGAATCCCACCGGTGTGTGATGAGTGTCAGGATGTGACCCAGCCTCGCTAACATGATGGACTGTGTTCTTCCCCCCAGGTCTTCGTCATCGTCTGGTTTGGCTCCATCATCATCACCCTCAACTCCAAGCTGCTGGGCGGCACCATCTCCTTCTTCCAGAGCCTGTGCGTGTTGGGGTACTGCATCATGCCTCTGACGGCGGCCATGGTCGTGTGCCGGATCGTCCTGCTCGGCAGCTCGGGGGTCGTCAGCTTTGCGGTGCGGCTTGTGGTGGTAACGGCGTCCTTCGGCTGGTCCACCTTCGCCTCCACGGCCTTCCTCGCCGACAGTCAGCCGCCCAACCGCAAGGCGCTGGTCGTGTACCCGGTGTTCCTCTTCTACTTTGTGATCGGCTGGATGATCCTGTCTTTTTCGCCGTCCCAGTAGAGGTTAAGCAAAGAGCCGAACAGACAAAAATGAGGGATGTTTTCGAGGAGAGACAGAAGAGAGTTGAAAACCAGAACCGGCCTTTGATTGAAGATGAAGAACTACTGAACTGACTGTTTCCAAGTTTCCACAGCAGCATTTAGACTCAAAATCTTTCTAAACTAACCGGACGCCTCCAGCTGAGGCTGTGCAGCAGGTAGAATAAGAGAAAGGCTTCATATTTTTCCAGTTTACTAGCTGTAAATAATAAAGTCTATAGGCTTGTATATAGAAATGCTCTACGAATGTTTGAACTCCAGGGTTATGATTGTTTTTCTTCGCTCGTTACTCAGCTTGACTAGGAAAACAGTTTAGCGACTTTAGCCTGTGTTTGGTTCTAGGCCCTATTTCAGTATGTTTTTTTGTAATTATTATCATGGGGAATGTTTTTGATTTTGTTTGAAAGACGACAGCAGACAGATGCCACAAAAGGAGAGTGAAACAAATGACATGTATCAAATGTAAAATAAGGACGAGTGGCTCAGATGATTTAATTTAAACCCTTTAGTCTTACCAAGAGATAAATAAGATTAACAATAAGTCTACACTGTCTGATTGTGATTATTTTTTAATCAGTTGTAATAGTTTCTGTAAAATATCAACATAAGAAGAAACACTCACTTATTTTACACTTTACCGGATAAACCCTTAATGATCCTTACTTTACTGTAATAAATGGGGGAAAAACAGCATCAGACTCTAATATTAGAAAGTTGCGCGCAGTGAATGTGTGGGGAAAAAAAAGACATGAATAATTGTCAATATTCTGCAGTTAATTTTCTGTTGATGTACAAATTAGTTAATCAGTTATTGTGGCAAAAAATTGCAAAAATTCAGTGAATGCTGTTTCTGCCATGTGAAGATATACTGCTTTCATCCACCGTATATTGAAACATAAATTTAACTATAGTTTTTAGACAAAACAAGACAAGGAAAATGGTCAACACATGAGGCGGTAAAGGAAATAATGGCTGCTGGTAAATGTTTTGACTAATCATTGCAGCTCTAATTAACTATGGGGCTGCAGACGGTTAACTTAACGTAAAAGCTAGAAACATGAAAATTGTTCTTCTGGCCTAAAAAAAAACAACAAAAAAAACATCTCCACCACATCTAAAAGTTCCCAATTCTGTTGTTCCATATTTGGTTAATTATAAAGACTGAAATGGCAATTTTCCGTGTTACACCGGTTTATTTCTTAACCAGGTGTAGACGTGACAGTGGTATTGATTATCAAATTTAATCTGCAGTAAGTGTTAAGAGAATCTTTAAATACTCAAACTGGAGACGGTCATCTGAATTCTGAAGACAATGTCTCCTCCTTGCAGCGTGGGCGCTCACAGCATTTTTCCATACACTATGGAATGTAACTGAGCTGATACTCCCCGTTTTCAGCTAGAACACTGTCATGTCTTATCTATTCTCACGGCCATGGTCTATGGGGATTCGTGGAGAAAGTTATCTGTGCAGATATGCCAGGAAGAGATAAGTTACGTGGGGGTAAGTGAGACCTTGGGAAACAGACAAATGCCCATAGACCATGGTCATGGTCAGTGCGCGCACAAAAACAAGATAAGCAAGACATCACCGTGTATTAGCTGAAAACAGGGAGTATCAGCTCTGTTACATCCCATTCTGTAGCACATGAAAAAAATGCTGTGAGTCTCTATCAAGCTGTGTGCGCCCACGCTGCCAGAATTCAGTTTGAGTATTTAAAGATTCTCTTAACAAAAAGTAACAATGAATCTCATGCTACTGGATCTAGAATCGGAGATGTTATTCCCCCCGTGCCACAGAGCCCCAAAAACGGTCCCAAAACTATTGGAAATGCAGAGACAGGCTCGAGAAGTCAGAGCCCAACACAGTCAGTTTGGACTTTTTTCATGAAATCCACAAATACAATACAGGACATTTAACTACGTACTGTAGCAAAGGCCTTAGTTGATGAGTTCCTGTTTACATGTCACATTAATGTCACGTACTTCTGTTCCGTATTTGACTTGAATGAATGCACACATAAGGGTCCAAAGGTTTGAAGGTCTGTGATACTTTTATTTAAACCTGCAAATAATCACAAAGTTTGACAATTTAAAGACACAGGAAGTTCTGATGTGTACAATGAATTATAAATGATATTAGATTTGGTTTGATTTCTCGGTCAGAAATCAAACTGAAGCACACGTACTGTCAGCACAACATTGCCGATGGTGGAAAACACCAGAACTAAGTCAGATTGTCGGGGTTCTGTCACAGTCAAGGCAATACTGGACTGAAACGGCTCTAACGGACTTTGTGGAAACTGGATCAGTCATCAGGAGGTGCATTAAATAAAAAAATTGAATAAAAATTTTATTCACAGAAAGACTGAGCAGCTGCTTCATCAGAAAAAAAAATATTTTTCATGTTTCACCTTAGAACCTTGTTCTAAATCCTCCAACTTACTGATTATTTCCATGAAAACAGCGGATCAGATTGTAAAACGTTCCTGTGGTTCCGTTTCTTTTCCATCAGAAGGTGTGTGTTTGCTGACTGCGAAATGACTCTCCAGAAACCACAGGAACAGCTACCAGTTCTGGACTGGTCTACATATGAGTGAGAAACTTCAGTTGGGCCAGATAGAGGCGAGACCAGGTTTCTGCCATAAATGAACAGAAGTGGACACTAAAAGGAATTTTAGGAGGTTGTCAAACCTCCGTAGCAAATACTGTATGACAGTAGTTGGGAGTCTCACTGTGATGTTCAAACGTTCAGGTGGACGTCAGAACTCCAGCAGGAGAGTCAGCGGCTCGGCAGAGTTCAGAACGATCTCTTGTTTCTGTCCGTACACGCCCTGCTCCACCTTCACGCCCGCCTTCCTACACTTCACCGAGCCCAACGCGAGCTCCGTGCAGGTGGACACCAGGCTGGAGAAGAGCTGGGCCCCCCGCCACGGCTCACACACACTCTTATACTGCACCTTTCTCTTAGGCACAGGCTCCCCGGCCAGGGAGTCCTGAGGGATGAATAGAACACTCCCAGGAAGGTCAAGAACGGACATCGTGTGTCTGGCGTTTCTGCGGAAAAGCTTGGTGTTCATCAGACTGTTGGCTGGAACAGACACAGGAAAAGATAAACTAAGCTGAATTAACAGTTGTTGTTAAATTGATATGTGACAGTTATTTTATAGTGCTCAAAAAAAAAAAAAAAAACGTGCGCAGTTCCTTTGACAAGAAATTCACTCACTCATTTAACTGAACATAAACATTAACATTAAAATGTTTTTAAAGCTGCAGAGGAAGTGACAGCCGGTCAAGAAAGTCTGACACACAAACAATCTAATGATCAGTTTGCACGGACGTGTCTGGCAGTGAGGGAATGTCTTTTCTGAAGCCGGTAAAATCTTACCCATCTCATCAGTGACGTCATCAGTGGCTCCGTCGAAGAAGCACACGTACACCACCAGGCCTTCCTGGATCTGCAGCATCAGCACAGACATTTTCAGAGAGTCTTTTCTGCGGGAAGAGGTTCTGAGCTGTCCACGTATCAACTGTGCCAAACAGAGTAAATCTGTCTGCCTCACCCACCCAGTGACACGCTCACAGCTCCATGTTACAGGAAGAGAAAATACTTTTGGATCAAAAAGATCCCTGTGCATCATCCCCAGCCGTAGCCAGGTCAAATCAGTTGGATTTATAAAGTGCCAATTACAACACACTACGGCATAATAATAAGTGAATTTCACTAAAAGATCCCTGAAATGTGACGTTTCAAACAGACAAAAGCTGCTTTACATTGCAGGTCTTACAGCTTGATTCCAATCGGATCTTATTGTGGGGATGAATCACATTTACTGTGTGTGTGTGTGTGTGTGTGTGTGTGTGTGGGGGGCCACAGCATGAAGCTTCTCCATAAACTCAGAAAAACTTGAATAAAATATTAAGCAAGAAAGAACGTGTATTTAAAACTAAAGCCATTAAATTGTGTTGAATATTGTTTTTGGTAGAAATATGTTCCAAAACTAACCCGAATGAGGCGGTGCAGAGACATTCAGTCTTTACAGGTTTGAGGTTGAGTCTTTCTGTCTGTTCAGCACATGTGGAGCTGTCTTATGTTTCATACAGACTAAAAACCTGCAGCACCGGCTGGAGAGTGGCACAGCTGGGCAGAGCACGACTGATTTCACCCCGATTCCCTAAAGTCGTACGTACACAACTGAGAAACTTCAGAGTACTAGTTCCTTTTTAGAGATGAAGAACTAATAAATGTTTAAAATACTCTGATTCCTTAATGAAGTGCTTAGAGCCTTGTAATGACAGTAAACAGCATGTACGCAGTTCTTCAGCGTCAGTAAAGGATTCCATTGTCTACTTGCCAAACACACACACCCACCTCGGCCCACTCAGCGTCGACTCCATCCAGGGCGGGTTTGACCTTGACCTTTGCCTGGCTGCACTGCTGGATGATGGTTCGGGCCTGGAGCTTCCTGGGTGTGGGAACACGATTTGGGCTACACACACACACACACACACACACACACACACACACACACACACACACACACACACACACACACACACACACACACACACACACACACACACACACACACACACACACACACACACACACTATTTGTTAGTTTTGTTAAGACACACTTGAAAAGTTTGAAACTTCCAAAAAGAACTGTTTTTCGTTTAGCACTTGTCTCGTACCTGTCCACCTCACCAGGGGGTTTTGCCGCCTGGGCTGTCGGGGGGCCGGCGATGGTAAAGACGGGCCAGGGTTTGGTGCTTGGAGCCACCACAGGCTCCAGGCCGCAGCTGAAGCTCCTCTTCGATGAAGGTCCCGCCTCAGGGTCTCTCCATCTCTTCACCGGGTGCTGGAGCCTGTGACAACTCTGGGGTTGTGACGATGTCTGGGATTTGCTCTGGGTGTTTCTCGTGGCTCTTGGAAGTCCTGCTGTGAGCTCAAGAGGAGGACGTGGCTCTGGAAGACATTTGGTTGCAACCTGGCTGTAGTGATTAGTCCTGGCGCTGCCCTGAAAGCCACCTGTGTCTGTCTGCTCCTGTGTCTGCTCGTGCAGCTGAGGTTTAACCTGAACCTGGACAGCGGGTTGACTCTTAGACTGCAGAGGGTTCACGGTCTTGATGGGCATAAGCCTGGCAACAAAGGGTGTGTTAGAGGTCCTGGACTGGGGGTTGATGGGGGACTGTAGGTGAAGAATGATGGGAGTTCTGCACTGAGGGTTTATAGGACAGGCCGTGGACAAAGGGTTCTCCTGGGATAAAAACAGAGTGAGAAAAACGATTTGATTGTTTGTAGAAGTAGCAGATAAATTAATTCATAATACTGATTTTGTCCTAAGAGGTAAGGAGCATTTTTCGCTTCCTACAGACATAATAATGAATGTAGTGTGCGTTTCCTCTCCTGCACGGGGGGGAGCGGGAGACACAACCTCTTACCATTGGGCAGACTTTTTACGTTCAGTAACCAGCCCGTGATTCTCCCTAACCACAGTCTCCTGCAAATATTCAGAGCGAGGAGCTCAGAGACAAAATGGGTTTCAGGGCATGAAAATGTGCATCCAAACCGGATGGAGGATCGCCCTATAAATGTATTTGAGATCTTTGAGATTCTTAGCTTTAGATTATTTTTTTATTCTGAGAAATTCTCATCTCTGCAAACATTTGCTCACTTGCACATCTGGGAATTCAACATGACGAATCCTCGGACGTGTTGTTTGTCTCTGTTTGATAAATCCAAGTACAATATTTCGTCTTTTCTCTCTCTGTTTTTGTTCTTCACCAGCTGGGAAAATCCTCCTCTGTATTCAGCAAACAATCGCTTTCTGAATTCATCATCATAAAAATGCTAAAACCAACACTGAATCTTACTCCTGATGGAGTAAATCCCCTTTGTCGTCCACATCAGCCACACACAGCACTCCACTAGTGACATGTTCCTTCATTCCACAAGCTCTGTTCTTGAAAAATATAGTCAAACTCCTCTGCAAGTGTCCCGCGTACGTTGCGATACACGAAATGCCAAATTGTAGCATGTGGGGTAACATTTGCTGAAGGCATCAGGACGTTTGTGCGTCATCCAGAGCCGCGGTGTGTCTGATTAATGTGTTTGAATGAGTGCGGACAACAGTGGAGACCAGCACAGTGGAATAAAGTCAACTCGGCTGCAGGCTCACAACTTACCAAACATGGTTAGAGAAGATTCTGTGTTGCTCCTCGTGTTTGGATTGAGCAGGTGACGGGCCGGGATTTATTTTCCGTTCTGGGAGCAGTGAGTGTGAACCTATCCAGTAAAATTGTGAGCTCGTATGTACTATAACGCTACCTGAAGCCAAGAGAAGATACCTCCCCGAAGATTCATCAGGACTAGAGACACACGGTGTGTTTAGAAACGTCAGTTACTGTCATTTCCTGAAGACACTTCACCAACTCTATCAACTGTTTTGGGAGATACTGCACTAAAATATGCAGAATCTGGGTGTAAATGTTGGACCTTTTAACTTGACATTGACAGACTGTCCTCAGAGTGGACGCAAAATGCCATTTCATTTGGTTAGTTTTTTGCTTCCTTATTTTTAATTTGATTATTTAATTATTTGATTTGTTGTGTGTAGCATCACGACAGCCCCACTGAAACTCACCACTCTGCCCTGTGTCACTGCTGGCTGCCTCTCTTCTTCGCCTGCGTCCTCGTCATCACTGTCTCCATCGTTATCCCTCTCGCTGTCAAGAGGCCAAGAGAGAATAAGAGGCTGCACATGTTGCAACAGCATCGATACTATTACTGCTCAAGTTACCACCACACCTGCTAGTTAAAAAATAACTCAAACATTTTACATTTGATTGGTGTTTAAACACAGAAATTATTCCTTCCTAAAAGCCCTGAAGAGCTGAAATGATTAATCAGCTGAAAATTAATCTATTCAAATAATTGCCATGTGCAAATACATACTTAAGCAAATCTTTAAAAAATGGATTTTTGCAAGAAGTGTTTGAACATTTAAATATGTTGGAATTGTTTGTTGCACATGTTTGTTGCTCTGAAAAACAATGAACAGTGTTTTTGAACATTTTATACTTAATTTAAAACTTAATTTGTTCAACCAAGAAAAACAGATGAAACACGGTTGTGAACCTAAAGAGTTGAAGTTTAGCACATCATAAAAAGCTAACGTGTGAGAGATGAGAGGCAGGAAGGACCTGGCTTTAACTAGATCTGTTTCCAGTTCGTACCTGTCTGAATGATCCTGAATCTGTGGTGAGTGCAGCAGTGACTCCGGTCGTCCTTGTTGTCTGAGCGTTTCTGGTTTGTTCATCTTCTTCCTATTGCACTGGCAGCACTTGTTGATCCACTGCACCACATCAGGTCTCATGGTTTTCCAGAAGAACCTGCCACAGATCACAGCGACGAAGTAGTTCTATGGTTACATACACCGACAATACAACCGGCGGATTTAAGGTTGACTCTGGTCTCCTACACTAAAACCAACAATGAATTTCCTCTTCCTACGGTCGGTCTGGACTGTTTCTGTTAACGTTTATGAAGCTGAGAATTTCCGGGAATTCAGGGAACTTTTGATAAAGAACCACAGAGCAGAGCCGACATCACGCTGTGGCTAATTTAAATAATCTAAACTATCAAAAATATTTGCTTGTTTCAACACATTTTGTGCACAAAAGCGTGTCAGTGTTCAGCATTATTTCATGTAGGAAACAACAGGAAGCAGGTCGTTAAATGACCTCTCACCTTTCTTTGAGCAGTCGCAGACACTTGTTGACGTCCAGGTGGTTCAGTTCATCGTGGTAGTCTTTGAGAACGGCTTCAACCTGCTCTCTGCTCCTCAGCACCAAACACTCCCGATCTCCCTTCACCATGTGGAGCTCATTATCTGGGAAACCAGGGAACAAGTTGTCGTGTAATCACAGCATCCAGTGACTGAGAGCTCAACCTACTTTCATCGTGACAAAGATTTAGGATTTCTTCACTGCATGTGTGTCACGTTACGGATTCCAGTGTCACACGCTCACTCTGACTCTAGTTTGCTGTCTGTTGGAAATGTCTCAGTTTGTTAGAATTCAGCCATAACGTGTGTTACTGTCTCCTACAGCGTAATGATCACACACAGACAACGTTCAATATAACATTTACATTTCGTCATTTAGCAGACGCTTTTATCCAAAGCGACTTACAGAGTAATTTTGATACATACATACATACATACATACATACACAGTGGTGATGGCTGCCATGCAGGGTGCTCATCACCACTGGGAGCAACTAGGGGTTCAGTGTCTTGCCCAAGGACACTTTGACATGTAGCAAGCAGGGACTGGGGGATTGAACCACTGACCCTGTGATCCATGGACGACTTGCCATACCAACTGAGCTACACGATTAGGGCTGCACCTGCGTCCCAACAAGTAGGAAGTAAAGTGACTGTGTCTAGTGAGTCCACTGATGTGTAAAACACAGATCAACAGTTAGGACTGATCTAGTTCTGCAGAGTCTGACATATTTGTTCATATAAAGAAGGAAATATTAAATTCAGTCCCGAATTACATTTTTAATTTGTAGAAAAATTAATTACCATATTAATTAAAATGAGCTTAATGGGAAAATAATCTACAGACTGATCGATTTATCCCAAAATAATCAATGTATTAAACGAGCAAACCATCCGTTAGGTGCAGCCTGGATTTGAGGAAACTGCTTCCACAGTAGAATCCGTACATCTGTGTGTGGATTCTAAATTTGTTGGATTTGGTGGGTTTTAGTTTACACAAACCTTTGATGGCAAAGTTCCTGCAGAACCTCCTGAAGGTGTTTTTCTCTACGAAGCTCAGACCAGGAGGATAAATACGTCTGCGGATGTAGAGCTCAGCAGCATCGAACTTGGCAAAATAGGTCTGCTCACACAAAGGCAAACAGAGCGTAAGCAGCTGTGTATGTGTTTGGATTTCGTATTTCAGACATCTCAGATAAAGCACAGCTGGGACATACCTCCTCCCCCAAAGCGGGCTGGGCTGGACCACTGGACTTCGTCTGTGGAGGAAGGACAGAACTCCAGTTTGTGCTTCACCAACAACCACTGCTGTCCTTTTACTGAGACAGTCTTACCCCGGTGTCTCTGTGGACAAAGAGTGTGGGCACGGCACCAGGACGGAGGGCGACCTTCTGCCCGCTGCGGTCAAAGCAGTCCTCGGTGAAATGGGTGGAACAGATAGACGAGCGGAGCCGAGGATGCCACTTCGGACGGCCGACTGCCTTCAACCACTGAGCCAGCAGGGCCGTGTTGTGAAGCGGGAACCTGGAGGGGAACATGGATATATTAAAAATGAATTAGACATTCTGTTAGAGATCCATACTGCAATGCAGCGATGACATCTCTTCCTCTTATTTGTCATGGTTTCCACCTTGACCACTGTTGCCCTGGTTACCGTTCTGTTTTCTCCTCCACCTTGCTTGGTTGGTTCTAATTAGTGTAACTCATGCCACCTGTTGTCTCCAGGTCTTAAGCCTCACTCACCTGCCTCTCCTTGTAGAACATCCTCATGCACTTTGCTGTTCACACCTCCTCCTCATCTCAGCTTCTTCCTCATCTCTTAATATTTCTGATTACCAGTTTTTTGCCTCCCCTTTTCATCCATGACTCTACCTCCATGAAGGTTTTTGATTTGTGGGATTTTGCTCTCGGGTTTTGTGTTTTGAAGACTAGAAGATTATGTGTTTTTCCCTTGCAAACAGAAAATTCCCCTGCGTGTCTTTTTCCTGTCTAGCTGATTTCAGCTGGTATTCGTATTCTCAGTTGTTACTTTGTGAGTTGTGTTGTCACTTTTCCTCTTGCTTCCTCCACTGCCAACATTCCCGGTCATGGCCGAGTTGCTCTTTCCCTGAGATCACCAAAACATTCCATCATCTCTGCACAGTGAGCCTCGTTTATCTCCCTTACTTCAATTATAATTCCTCTTTCCTCTGCTCTGCTCTTTTCCAAGGCTACCACTCACCCTTCAGTTGTCCCATCTGCCCTGAGACGGGACGACTGAAGGTTGACGACTGAAGTCAGACGGGACGACTGAAGGGTCCCAGACCCACTTCACTCCCCGTCATTTCACTACATCATTCAGTAAACTTGGTTTTCGGTTCTTCCATTCCCGTGTTGTCCAGTCTTACTTCTGGCTCCTCAAATGACTGTGATAATGTGCCCACTATGCAGTACTTCATTAACTTTAAATAAAAATGTTATTTTAGCTCCTGTGAATTTAAGGGACCACAGCTTTTATGTGAAATGCAAAATTTGCCAGAGGCAATGAATTTTGTAGATAACTGTGAGATAAACATGTTCCTTAAATTGCTTGCAACTAATCTAAGGACTGTAATTTCAGTCTGTGCTGTGCATATATTAGTTTAATTAAACTGACGCATTTTAAACATTAACTAGGAGATGGGGAATTCGGACAGACGGACTCCTACTCGTGAAAGGTGAGTCCCAGGCCTCTCTCCACCGGCCCGCAGCAGTTGGTGCAGCTGTAGATGCTGCAGCGGAGCCACTTTCTCTTGGTTCTGTTGAGGCAGGTGTGGCAGCTGGCGATCCAGCGGGCCAGGTCTCGGGTCATGTTGGTCCAGTAGAAGTGTTTTGTGAGGTTTCGTTGGCAGATTCCCTGACCGCTGTGACCCTGGTTGTCATGGAACTGCTGCAGAATGGAGTTCACCTGGGATCAAAGGGTTGGGGATTATCCACATAGACGTTCACATGCACCATAGGATGAAAATCCTTGTCCTGCACTGTGCAGTTTCACATTTATGCATGTTCGTATACAACTAACACTTGAAATAAATTTGATTATTTCAAATTAAATTAAACAAACAACTAAATTTGACTCTTCACTAAACAGTGAATTTATCACTGAAGATTTGCTTCGTATATAAAAAAAACGAACAGATTTTTTTTGTCCGAGGATCTTTTTGTAAACAGCTGTGACACCTGCAGCATCTCAGCTTCCTACTCGTATAAGTTCCCGCCCACCCTGAGCCTGCTTCTGCTGGAGGTTTCTTATGTTCAGTGTTCCTCTCCATTGTTGCCCTAGTCAATCAAACTACTCCACAGCAAATCAGAGTTTTGGAAATATTCTAGCAAACAAAGCCTGAGGTGTGGAAGCAATCAGGGCTGGAGGGTTCCCACACCAGGCGACCAGGAAATGATGCATTTTTGTTAAAGCTCTATATCTTGACATGTGGGACTTTCGCGGTCATTTACTTTAAACCTTTAAATAAAGGGAATTCCTTAAGTTTGTACATGAATTCTGCTGCTGCGTGTTCTTGGAATATTTAACATTTTGCTGAAATGTCCCGCTCATGTGCTGCTGGCTTTCAGACCAGCACACATTCGGAGGCTGTCGATGTTTGTGCAGTAATTATTTGAGCTGAATCCAAACCTCCTCTCTGCTGCGTGGCACTCTGACGGGAGGAGAGACTCGTGTGTACATCAGCTCTCCATCTGAAACAGAAGAGAAATGTTTTTCTCCTCCTTCCTCGGTACCGGACTTTCAGTGAGGACAGAGAAGTCAAATAAAAGGACACCAAAACTCACCTATGAGACCAAAGCGCTTGGCCATTCTTCTAAAGGAACTTCTGCCTTTCTTACTTTGCAACGGTACAACCCTGTGACTCAGATACCTGCAGACAGCCAAATCAAAACTTTCAACACACAAAAAGAAATTCTACCCGTGACATGTGGGAAACTGCTTAGCGGATCACATGTCTACCTGGCCAGCTGGTTGTAAAGCAGAAAGCTGGGCTCTAGGGTGGTCTTCCTCCTGCTGTCCTCGGCCACTGTCTGGACGGCCCTGTAGTACGGATCAGGAACCGGAAGGCAGTACTGGTGTTCCTGTAGCTGCACAGGCATTTCACACTGATTGAGGGCAAGTTCAGAGGGATCTGTGGTTTCTAAATCAGATGCAGCGAAGAACTCTTCCAGATTGTTGGAATCGAGGATATCTTCATCTGTAGGCACAGCAACCTAAGATCCAACAAGGATTAGCTGATTAGCCCGTGAACTCTCCAGAATCACTTGTTGAGAATAGTCCTAAATCCATCTGCTGTGGATGCATCGGACAAAATAAAACGTCATATTTAATTTACTTGGCTGCACAAATATGAAGCTATTTCTAGATCAAAAGAACTGACGACACAGATCACTACAAAGCATCTACACACACTCACTTGATTCTTCAGTTTACATCCATTCATAAAAGGACAGAACAGCGCAGACAAATTCATTCTTCATAAACATATTTCCATAATTGCGTATAATAAATGCCAGTAGACATTGGGGAGGACTGTAATAAATCATTCCTACATTATAAATCAATCTTCTGACTGTGTCCACTAATACTTTCTTGATTACAATTACACTTTGTTGTTTTCCGAGACTTAACAGAAACAGCTTCAAGCTTCTAATCTGTGTATGTGTAATAGAGAATATTAGGCAAAAATGATCTAGAATTGTGTGTGTGCCAGTGTCTTTACGAACAAATGGACACATTTGATGAGAATTGTAATAAATAATTGTATTAAAATGCGTTTGAATCATTTTTAATTCCTGCATTTCAAATCACATAGCAATATTATCACCCCATTTTCATACTTGCATCTTTTTTTGTCCAACTGCTTTTGTAACAAGACACAATTGGATTATACATTTCATTTTCATATATAACTTTATCACTGGCTTCCAGCTGCTCACGTCGGCTCCAACACTCATCTACAGAGCAACTTCCTAAATGAACTCCCTTCCCCCAGATCTACAATCCCTCCCGTCTGCTCTGCTCTGCCAACAAACACAGTCAGATCCCAAGCAAAGCTTTTTATCTCAGTTGTCCCACGATGGTGGAACAAGCTACTCGGCTCTGCACTCAGAAATCTCACTCCCTATGTTCAAACAGTTGTTGAAGACGGAACTTGTCCAAATTTTCTTATGCCTTTAAACTATTAAGAAAACCTGCCCTGGCCTTTCTTGCGCTTGCATCTTCTGAAATGAAACATTTTAGTAGCACTGTGCTGTCGTGTTTTCTCCTTTAATTAGATTTTTTTTGATGGCTTCAGAAGCAGGTCACTTTAGATGAAAGTGTTTATAAAAATAATCATGAAATCATCATTAATCCAGATCTGACAGACTTTTAAAGTACTGCAGCCACGTGTAGTTTTGGAGAGTTGGAGCAATTGTTTTTCACATCCGATCTAGAAGCTGAATGAGCACATGAAATACTTGCAACTTCACGTTTGATCTGGACTTTGTCACCTCATCCTCCTGCACTTCAACAGAGATGACAGTCGGCACAGCGTCTGGTGAGAGCGTCAGCTGACCGTCCTCGTTCAGTGTGAAGCAAGACGCCTCGAAGTGCTGGGAGCAGAGGTAGGAGTTCGTGCGCAGGGAGCCTTCGTCTCTGTGAGCCACCGCCAACCATTTCTGTCGCAGCTCGGCGTCCTTCGGGAACCTGCAGGGCAGCCGAAGGCGCAAATAAGAGCTACAGAAAACGCTCAGATCTGTCTGTAGTGTACCACAAGGTTGGGTAATTTTAGAACATGCCACATGTCCTGTTATTGTTATGCAGATGACAGGATTTTCTTATTGTCATTATTTCTTTGTTATATTTCCTTATTTACAAAAATAAACTTTAGATTAACTTTACAGCAGACTGATGGAAACTTACGATGGCTAACGAAGAGTAAAAATAAATAGAAAACACGTTTTGATTCAAGTAATGATATGAGGGACATTACACACGCGTCAGTTTATCAAACTACTTTGTGAATGTGCTGTTTGACCTGTGGAAGGTGAGTTCAGGACAAACGTAGCTGGTGGCTTCGCAGCTGTAGGCTAGGCAGCACTGGATGGGCGGCTCGTGGGATTCTTTGTTGGTCCGGCTCTTGCACAGAGCACAGTTTCTGATCCAGCTCTTCACTGCCGGCGTCACTCCAATCCAGTAATACATCAGCTGGATTGACACAAGGAAGAAGATGGGTTTCTTACCCCATGCCCACTGTCACGGCAGCATTTATGATGCTGCAGAAATTAAGTTTCGCCGTGATTACAGACATGATGCAGAAACACTGTGTCCTTCCTAAAAATGGTCTTAAAAAAAAAAAAAAAAAAAAAAACACCATTTGACCAACACGTCCGCTGACATTTAGCCCTGCAGCTGCTCAAGTCCACCTGATGTCGTGACGTTAACAAAAATTAAATTTAAAGTGTAATGAAATGAAATAAGAAGGAATGACTAAAACACTGAGGATAATTCAGACTTGCCTAGAAAAGGAGAATTTGCGTTTGAGCAATTAGTGATGCAAAAGCTATAGTAATCTTTTAATAATTTCAGAACTGCCCAAAACCAAAATAGTCTCAACTCACCATTATCTCCTTAACTGCCCGGCACTGGCCAGCGTGGTTGTTGTTGTCATGGTAACGTATCAGAATCTCCCGCATTTCCTCGTGACTTCTGACGACTTGGAGGAGGCGGCCTCGGAAAGTGCGCCACAGGCGGCCATCTGTAACGAGTTACAGAAAACTCATTTAAAGTCCCTCAGGGCGAGCTTTAAGACCAGTTCTTCTGCTTTGAATATTCATTTGCGTCTCATATTGTTTACAAACAAACCAAACTTCATTTTTGTGATTTGAATCTTGCACTGACAAATCTCACGTAGGAAAATTAACATCAATTTAGGACCAGGAAGCAGGGGGCCCATTGTCCACATTACCCTGGACCTGACTACTACCTGACATTTACTGCATCCGTTTCTATTAAAGAAACGCTGAAGGTCGTGTGAGATCCGTTTGGTGCAGATGGGACAGATTTGAAATCCTCTGCTCTGTGTAAGAAGCGTCTCACTGCCAGTTGTCAGCTCCAACGTACCTTTGTAGGTGAAGTGTTTGCTGGCAGCTCTGGTCACTTTCTTTGAGCTTTTCGATGCATCTGCGTGAAACGTTCCTGTCCGCACAAAAAGCTCCACTTTGTCCAGAAACTCAAAAGACAGCGTCTGAAAGGAGACAGCAGAGCCACAGAAAAATGATTTATTATTCATTAGTAAATCCACTAATTCTTGCAGCACTAACATATCATAAGACATGAGATGCATGTAAATTATGAATCAAATCAAACAGAAATCAGTTGATTATGGAGTGTGTGACATGAAATTAGAATTGATTCAGGACATCAGTTCCAAAACTCAGCCCTAGTTTTTAATATGAAATAAAGCGAGATATCATGATCACAAATGATATTCTCGCTTTCCCAGAGTTCGCCGTGATAAAATATAAATTCAAGCACAAAAAGTCAGTTGGACTTTTGGAAACAATGCTGCACTATTTCAGATCATTTACAAACCAACTTATTAGGGGGGGAAACTTAATAAATAGCCCAGCAATAACTCACAAAACATCCTAAATTCCATCAAAGCCAATATTTGTTTGTTTTTTTAACTTGTTCGAACAAAACATCAACACGTGGTCTACATTCAGATGGGAATTTCTAAAATTGTTTCTAAAAATATTTAAAATCATTGTAGGCATATATATAAACACCTGATATATTTATTTTGAATAAGTCATTTTTTAATTAATGATTTATGAATAATAACACAAAATTGTTCCGAGTAATTGATGAATTAAGTGTTTGCAAATAAATAAATACAGAAATAAGAACAGGCTAAATATGTGTTTGAAGCTGCAGAGAAGTGAACGTTTTGTCCATTACCTACTGAATGTATGTAAGTCTTGGACAATATTTCATCATAAAACATAAGGTGAGTTCCTGACACTCCAGCACAGAACCTGCCGGTGAATCCTGAGAATCGGACTCGTTTCCTCACCCTGCCCATGTTCCGTTCGGTCCACACAAATCCCCGTTACACCGTCGTCAGCTTTCGACCAAAAATCTCGCTTCGGTGGGTTTTTAGCCAGCGGACCTCACGGGACAAAACACGGGACTTGTTCTGCTCCGTCGGAACCACCCGCTGAATTGCCCAGGAAACCCATTTCAAGTCGAACTAGAAGCTAAACGTCGCATCTGGTGGTGTGCAGGTTTAAGCTAGCTGCAATAGACTTTTAGCTTCCGGGGCGCCGACTTTCAAAATAAAGCTCGCTACTTCCTTTTATTTTCATCTGTTGGTCTTTTCTTTTTCAAACATTTTCAGGTTTGTCTAAAGGTGTGCAAGAAACATGTCAATTATTAAAGCCTCTCACAGGTTTACCTAATGATCCTGGCTGGATTTTGAGAGGAGTATGGATGGAGATTATGAGGAGTATGATCATTTATTTGCAGCACTCGCAGTAGATGGAGATATTATAATCTTTTTTTCTACTGTCTTATTTTCTATTCTGATTTCCTTCTTCTGCACCTTTTTGGCACTGCTTCAGGTTTCTTTCTACTTTTGGAAAGGACATTATTGCTCATATACACCTTTTTATTTTTTTGTTTTGCTTTTTTAAAAGCATCTACATGTAACTTTTTTAAAAAGCTGTTCTAGATGACATCATCAAACACTTCAAATGTAATAATCAGTGACAGAGATGTACTAAATTAAACAGTGGCCACAGAACATGTGTGACTACAGCTTGCCAATAATAGTTGTTTCCACTCATTTAATGTCTCTTTGTAGTATTTTTTGCGATCACTTTGATTTGCATTTTGGGGTTATGTAGGGTCATTTTCAGTTATTGTTTGCCTTTCCATTTATTGTCCATTTCTGTGTGTTAAGGTTGTTTTGGGTTTGTATTCATTTGTGGATTTCTTTCGTTTCTTTGTTTTTTGTATTACTTTTAGCCATTTTGTGTCTCCTAGTAGTGGATTTCTAACATTTCAAAGTTCAAAGGTTTTTCAAGCAGAAAATGGATCAATCTGACGTGTGACCTGGAGTTTTATTATTTATATCATATAATGGGGGCATTAAATGTTGCCTCTGGCGATCATTAATCCCCAGTGGGAAAATAACAAGCAATGCAGCAGCAAGTGTTTGATTCAAAATTTCTGCATTCACCCAAGTCCCAAACTTAGAGAAGCTAAGATAAATCAAGCAAACCTTTCAAATGATGTTACCTTTAACCTTATTTAATGAAATTAAAAACATTTGTGTTTTATTTAAAACATTGAGAACAATGTCATTTCTCATCCAACACAAATCAGTTATCATGGAAAAACTGTACAAATAACAGTATGAGAGCGCGGAAACAGTACGCCTGCATACGAACAAAATGTCCCTTAAAAAATAAGCACTTCAGTGTGTTCCATGGCTGCTGTCTTGCAGCATTGTTAAACCTGGCGTTACCTGCTTCCTCCGTTTTTTCAGCACGGCCCAAATCCACAGCATGCCTGAAAATGGCATTTTGGACAAAAAAATGATCTGCTCTGTGCATTTATACATTGCAAAGTGTAAAACTGTTAACTTACAGTGTCAGAAACTGTAACCAGGTGGAGCAGGAGAAGCTTCACTGTGGATTAAAATCTGAGTATTTTAATACCTCAGTGACATAAATAAATAAACTACCAGTCAAAAGTTTGGACACACCTCGTCTCTCTAATGGTTTTCCTTTACGTACCACATTAAGGCAGGAAATTCCACAAATGAACCCTGACAAGGCCACACCTGTGAAGTGAAAACCATGAAGCTCATCGGGAGAACGCCAAGAATGTGCAAAGCAGGTTTTAGTTAATTCAAACTTTTTTTTCACCACATAATTCCATGTGGGTTCTTTCATAGTTTTGATGCCTTCAGTGAGAATCTACAATGTAAATAGTCATGAAAATAAAGGAAAACACTTAATGAGAAGGTGTGTCCAAACTTTTGACTTGTAGTGTATGTGCTTACGTTGATAATGTCAATTATTATAGAGGACAGAACATGTGAGACCTTATGTCACTTCTTGAAGGACAGATTGCAAACATTTTGCTGGTTCACAGCACTGAGGAAATGCTGCTTTCGCTGGTCTTGAGTGATAGTAAACTGGATGGTGAATGCGCCGTGGCTGCCAAAGTCACCTCGCAGCAGGAAGGTTCAAACCTCCACACACATGCCGGCTGATTGGCAACTTGCAGTGAGTTACAGCTGATTTAAAAACAGCTCTTTGCTAATCGAGACAATTCTTTTAAAAATAAAGAACGGAAACAATGAAAGGTTCCTTCAGACATTCCATTGGCATTAGAGCTGGATGTTTTCTTGCATGATTGAGGCGCAGTGAACCTGCTCCTAATTGTTTGAGCTGGCCATTACTCCGTTTTAGCTTTGTCAATTTGTGCGCAGTTGTGTGCTCTTCTATTCTTGACGTCATCCTCCAGTCATTGTCATATATTTCATTATTCTAAAGACTTTTAGTGCAGTTCAAAAAGTGAATACCACTTCCATTTATTACCAACATCTGTGATCACTTCATGTTTTTAATCCCTTCTCATTCCAGCTCTCAGTCGCCGTCTCGCTTCTGGAGAAATTCATCTACTTTCCCAGTTTCTCGTCATTCCATTTTCAGTCCCCCTCCCACACACAGTCACATTCTCGTAGAGGGTTTCTCTGGCGCATTGTGGTGATGACAGTGATCCGGTTCTCTGACAGCTCTTTGAGCTGCTTGATCAGCTGCTGCACACAGGGGCTGGGCCAGGGGTGACCGTTCAAGTAATCTCGGAGGATGAACGAGCGCTCCACCAGCAGTTCCAGCTGCACCAAGTGTCGCAGCCGGTGGAGGCTCAGAAGGTCTTTCTCTGGTTCCCGGCGGAAAAACCTCAGACACAAGAGAAGACAGAAAAAAACAGTTACTATTAAACATCCCATAAATCGTCTCACTAATTGGTCCGTAGACGTGATGATTGATGCTGCGTTAGTTGTCCATGTTTTTTCGCTTTCTATGGTATTTTAGTATGTATAACTGTATTCTTCATCCTGCTTTTATGTCTTTTATGTCCTTTACGGTTTAACCGACATTTATTGTATTTTATTCGTTTTTTGTTTTATTCTGTACGGTGACCTTCAGTGCCTTGAAAGGCGCCTAAAAAGAAAATGTATTATTCCACGAGGTCTTGTTTTTCCTGTTAAATTACTATTTATCAGACTATTCATCTCTAAGTGTGTCTTCTCCCCGTTAACCTTGTGTCTTTGCATGCGAAGTTTTAAATGTTTGCTGTTTCTATTCAAATGCTTCCTGTCGGTCTCACCGAATTCTGAGCGTCCTGAGCTGTGGAAACAGCATGGGGATTCGTCTGCAGAGGCTGCCACTGGAGCGGTTCTGCTCGATGTCAAGGTGCTTCAGTCCTGGGACTTTAGGAGCGATGGAGTCCATGTCTTTCAGAGTTATGGCCACACGCAGCGTCAGCCTGGTCACACTGGATGGGATGGTGGTCGTGTAGGCAGCGAGAGAATTACCGCCTGGGAAGAGAGAAAACAAGAGGAAGAGTCGCATTAAACTCTGGATCTGTTTAGACAGGTAGCAGGGACCCACATTTCAGTTTTTGAATATCAACTCGGAAATGCTTGATCATATTCCACTGACAAACAATATCGTTTATGGGTACCATAAACAATATTATGTGAATTTTGTGGTATGGAATAAGAGGGACAACTGTTGTAAACGGATTTCCCAGTAAAAGCTTCCAAGTACACAACAGTAAGTTAAAAAACTTCTCACAGAAATAAAAGAGAGGCCAGTGGGTTCCGTGGCTAACGAGAGGGTCAGTTTCTTCTTTGATAAATGGTTACTTCTTATACAAACTGCAGGAATTGCTTAGAGAAACCAACATTATTCACATACAAAAACATTTTTAAAAAATCATAATTCATCCTTGAGACCTCCTGTGAAGCAGTTAGGGCACATCAAACTAAGGCTTCCGTTGTGTCCAGTCTGTAATAATTCATTGTGAATGTAGAAAGACACGGAACAGCAAGCACAAGCTGACAAAAGGCAACTGACCGATGATGGTGAGTGTTTCCAGCTGCTGCAGAGGACTGAGCCAGGAAGACAGGCGACATTCAACGCCCTCTCGGATGTACCTGTAGCGCACTGTCAGGGACCTGAGAGAGGGAAGGCTCCTCAGCGCATTCTGAGGCAGGATGGTCTCTGGGTAATCCACCAGCTCCAGACTGGTCAGCGCTGGGCCACCATACCTGGGTGCCCCTACATGAGGAAGAGGAGGTTCTCCATTTACACCTTTATTACAAAGATCTGTTACAGTAACTCACATCAACATAAGGCCAACTACTCCCTGAAACCGGAATACCTATTATTATATTATTATTATTATTATGATTATTCTGGCCGGTTCACACCGGGATTACAGCTTCCATACAACTATCCAGCAACGTGCAAACCGACGCTCGCTGACCTGGGTGCTCAGGGTCCAGAGGGCTGAGGTAGTCGTCGGGCAGCGGCTCTGGCGGCTCGCCCCTCATGCCCCAGGACAGGTGCCGCAGCTTCTTCAGGCTCAGCAGCAGGTTGTGGAAGACGTCCCGGGGCACGGGTCGCACGGTGTCCAGCCCGTAGCCCTCGCCTTGCTGGTGGAAGAGCAGGTACCGCAGGTTGGCCAGCGTCGACACGGCGTTAATGAAGTCCACGGTGCACGGCAGCCGCACGTTGCACACGCTCAGGTGCGTCAGCCGCTCCTGCAGCTGCGCGATCAGACCGCGTCCCAGCATCGGCTCGTCCCAGGTGGCGTTCCGCACCCCGAGGTCCCTCAGCTCGCTGAAGCGCGGCAGGTTGTCCAGGTACTTGGCTTTGTAGAACCGCCCGCCGTCCACGAACACGATGGCGGTGAGCGACGGCAGGAACTTGACGAGCCGCCTCCACTCTTTGCGCCGCAGGTGACGCACCGCCACCCGGGTCAGCCTGCGATGCTCCAGCGTGTCCCAGAAGCCGTAGGTGTAGCGGCGCAGCTCGGACAGCTGCACCGTGTGGCCCCGCCACAGGGACGGGTGGTCGACGAGCCTCCGGAGGTACCTGCAGCAGGTACGGGTCGTGTTTTTCTCCTCCGTGCTCAGGAAGCTGAACACGTAGACCCAGACTTCAGGCGGAAGCTGCGGGAGATGCTCCATCGGCAAACAGCTGAAGGCTCAGGCCGCTTCGAGGGACCGGCGAGCGGGTGGAACAACGGCCGTGTTCGGACGGAACGGGGCGTGTGGGCGGTTCGTCGGGACCAACATCTGTGACATTTCCATGCACCGTTAGCTCGTGTCCAATAACCGTCGCGCCGTGATGACGTCAGCCCATCCTCAAATCAATCTTAATTTATATTATTATTCATATTTATTTTTATGTCATATTTATTTTCATTTTATTTTAATGTTAGATTTTATTTGTTTTTATATTTATGCTGAGGCAACATGTTAATTGATATATAGGAAACTATGTTTTGTATGTTATACAGTTTTTAATAAAGCTGAAAAACGAGGGACTTTCAAATCTTACGCCTCTGGATTGAAGCAAAACCTGAAGATCTATCTGCTTAACAGAGCGACACGGAACAACGTTCCTCTCTGGGACCACGGGACACAGAACACAACACATTTTTATGAAAACTGAAATAAAAATAAAAATCTTCGTTGTCCCCGGAGAGCACGGAGAGGCCTGCGGCTCGCCCCGCCCCTTTTTAAACGACGTAATCATGCGACAGTGATTTGTCTTTAGTTAAAATATGTTTAAACGTGTAACGTATGTCCGGCAATGAAATCACTCAACATTATCTACAAATATGCTGATATTGCAGCTACATAAACATTTAGCCGTTAGCCGAACTGTTACCGGCATCCGGCCTAATAATTATTAACAAGTGTTTCTGCGTCGGCGAAGCTGATTGAGAATGGCCGGAGTTACGGGAGAGTAGAACAAGAAACGTCACGATTAAAACCGTGAAAAAAATTGTAATAAAGGAGGAAAAAACTGAACTGAAGCTTAACTGTTTAAAATAACTGGAGGTTTTATTATAAAAAGAAAGAACGTGACATTTGTGATTTGAAATTGAAGAAATGTTATAGATGGGTGAAAACTTTGTCACACATGAAAAGAACAATAAAACACTATTAATGTTACAAACAGTCATGTTAAAGTTGTATTTCCAGTAGGTCAAAGTCTGCAGAACCATTTACATCTCAATGTGGAGAAAGTTAAACAAGGAGAAAAAAGGCTGTAAGTTCATTAGATGTGTTTGAGGAGCTGAACTTTGGTAGTTGGAGGGTTTTCAACTTTATATCAAATTATTCAGGGACATAACAGGAGAGCAAGCTGTGTCTTGTTCTATTTTTGTTTTTGTCTTTGTTTGATAGACAGTGACCGTTTCCATAGAGATGAATGAACGAGAGAGGAGAGGGGTAAGATTCACGTGTTTCCCTTTTTATACAGTATAGTTTCAGCTATTTCAGCTAAAACTGTTCAGCATTGCTTGGAAAATCCTTTGAGCACTGAATCTTTCGCAGTGCGTTATTTTTTTGGAAATGCTTAAAATAACAGTGTGAATGCTGTCCAAAGAGACCAAAGGACACGGTTCTCTTGTTTTATTTATTGTGATGTTGAAGTGATTAAATGTAGATCCACCACTTTCCTTTAACGTTCTGTCTATAAAACGCAGCTCAACAGGTAAGACCTGACAAGTTTTTGTTATAAAAGTCGTGTAGACTTTGTCATATTTGTTTGTTTAAAGAGAAGATGATTAAAGAAAATATTGAAATATAAATGATTAATATTTTTTGTAAATTAATTGTTACATGAATTTAAAAAATTATAAAATTAGCTTAACAATAAATAATCTACAGATCAACCAAAAACAAATATAATTTGTTGATGATCATCAACATCAACATCAACTTTAGATACACATTGGAAATATTTCTTGGATGTTGTGTCATCTTTGATATATTACAGCTGTGAGTCACCTGGGATCTTCTGAGAACAGAACAATACAAAATAAATAAATGTCACACAGGTTTGATTCAGGTTCAGAATATTAAAAATATAACGGACAAATTCCCAAATGCATGATCTTATTTATATAAAAACATGAATGAAAGGCATGAATCCAGTATCATACATTAGTTTAAGAGGTGTACAGTGACAGCTGTGTCGACATCATTGTTACGTCTACAAAGGCTTCAACATGTGACTCAACTCAAACTTCCCTTCTCCACTCTCTGCAGTTCAGAACTCCATCAGATGCGTGTATGGTCCGTTTGTGTCGAGCTTCAACACTTGTCTGTTTCCGTAGGTCCCGTGTTTAACCGTCACCTCAGCTCCACTCCCAGCTGGAGCAGCAGCAGCCATCAGTTCCTTCTCACACAGAGCAACGAAGGAGCTGTATAGCCGCAGGCCGTCCTCTTTGCCGATGTTGTTGTGGTACTGCATGCCCCTGCCTTTGGCCTTCCCACCCAGCGTGGCCTGTGGGACGATCAGCAGGCTGCCTGGAAGCTCCAGTACCGAAACCAACTTCCCTGAGTCGGACTCACACAGCCGCAGATTCAGCAGGGTGGACACTGGACGAGAGAGTGGAGGACACCGCAGTTAGTTTGGGGACTCGTTGCTCTGACAACACCTGCTCAAAAACGCAAAACCTCCAAACTTGTGTTGAATCAGCAACAGTCTAAAGAAGCATAGGCCCAAATGAAGGTAAATGACCTCAGTCAAAGGTTAAAACAGATCACTGACCCATCTTGGGCAGAATGTCGTCTGTCGCTCCTTTGAAGAAGCAAATGTACATCACCATTCCTCTGTTGATCTGAGAACAGTAGAAACACAGCAACGGCAATAAAAAGCAAACTCCTTTCCAAACTCCTTTACCTCCATGTGTCAAATATTTTCACTGAGGAGAATCACGTTATGAAGCGCATGCTCAACTTTCAGACAGACTTTGTTCCAATACACGGAACACCTGCACACACGTGTGTTCGTATGACGGCGAACACGTGACGCGTTGATCCACTTTTCTTTCCTCACCTGGACAAACTGGGCCTCGGATTGGTCGTCAGCCGGTTTCACCTGGAGTCTGGCGTGCAGACACTGCTGCAGCACGGCCCGAGCTGCAGGCGCAGCGGCTCCCTTCTCTGTCATCTCTGCTTATTGTCCGATTGTAAGTCACACGGACAGGACTTTATCACGGACGACACAAACAGCCGGAGAATGACAGCAAACACAGACATGCAACACACACTTCCGCGTTAGCGTCAGCTTCAGTTACTCAAAGTTGGTCAAAACTGCGCACGCATTGCGCAGTCGTCGTCTTCTTCTTCTTCTTCTTCTTCTTCTTCTTCTTCTTCTTCTTCTTCTTCTTCTTCTTCTTCTTCTTCTTCTTCTGCTTCTTCTTCTGCTTTCTTCTTCTGCTTCTTCTTCTGCTGCTCTTCTTCTCCTTCTTCTTCCTCCTCCGGAAATTTCCGGATTTGCTTATGTTTACCATTGATATATCGATTTTTGTTGTTTTGATCAACTTTTTAAATCAGTGCAAATGTGTAAAGTACTAAACTACTAAATCTGAACCTTAAATTTTTAATTTTTAAAAATAATTTTATTTCAAAGAACTGAGCAGAGGTAATATTATAAATAACACAAGTATTAAACAATTATTATTTTTTCTTACTTTGACCGTTAACCTATCTGAATTTTTTTAAATAATAATAAAGGAAATAACAAAGAAAGAAATCAGGCAAGAGATGTGGGTTTGTTTAAAAAAAGTAAGAACGCCAAAGAAAAGATATTCATGTTTAACAAATGTAAATTTACAAAGAGCAAATGACTAAACATTAAGCTGAAACATTTGTTTTAGTTGTAAATTCTAAATCATGCAAAAAAGACTCAATCAAAAACAAGTGTCCAGAAGATAAAGTTAATATTTAGTTGTTCCTAAAAGTGGTCAAACTATGATTCAGAAAACACAATATTACTAATAAATTCATCGGTAAAGCACGTATTTAATAAATACGTGTTTGAATTAGAAAAAAGAAATAAAGTAAAGATTAAAACCCGGATGCGGAATGTTTCGCAAACGTGATGCGCGCTGACACGTCCGGGAGTCAAACATGGCTGCGGTCACTTACAGCAGGCTGCGACATCTGCTGAGATTATCCGTCCGTCGAACCGGGCCAGAGACGAACCCCGGGCCTCTGTGCAGCGGACAGACCAGACGCTGCCAGGTGAGAGTCACCTTCGTTTCCCTGAGCGACTCGGGCCAAAGTAGACCGGACCGGAAGTTCGGACGTACGAGGTAGAAAAAGAACAACAGCAGCGAACATCCCCAACAGATGGAAGTTGTCACGTCTATTATTTGATTTATTTAGTTTGATAAAATGTGGCCGTGTTTCATTAAGGTTAACGCCAAGAATTGAACCGGAAGGGGTTGTCTTTTTCTGGACTTGACTCGTCTGAAGATTTAAAGTCAGACATTTAAAAAAGTTTTGTGACACAAAGATCGTTTTTAGCCGTGAATGTCCGACATAAACCGGCCCAGTCAGGTTCAATTTAGCTTTGTTTGTAATTTGTACTTTTTTAAATATCAAATTTAGGCAACAACAACAACAACATCAGTTGCTGTGTGACTATGAACTAGAAACCGAATTCCGTTACGTGTCATCCCGCCCACCGACATTAGAAACATAAAAAGAAACAGTTCATTTGATTTTAGTTTAAATATTGTAACAGCTAAAACATCAGTTAGACTTTTTAAAAACATTCAGATTATCAGCAGATTTGTTTCCGTACCTTCGACTGCAGAGCTGGAAGGGGACGAGTCATAGGATGGATAATTTGGCTGTAAACTATGAAACCGTTTTTGTCCCATAACAAACACCCTTAGCGACTTAGACAAATGTCCGTAACGAGTCGACGCTCATCGTGCCATTAAAGATGTGGCGTTTGTTCTTTGCTGTGGTCGTGTGTCAGAGGTCAGTGGACAGTAAGGCCTTACAGGAGCGACAGAAGCAGCAGATGGCCAGAGGTCTGCCCAAACAGAAACCCATCACCGGGGTCAAGCGGGTCCTTGTGGTGGCTTCTGGGAAAGGGGGCGTTGGCAAGTCGACCACTGCAGGTACAGAGCTGCTGAAACACGGAGGGTTCTTTACACATAAAACACGTTTCTCTGTTTTCTATATGAAATATTTGTATCTGTGCGTAGCAGTAAATAGCATGAGTTTGAAATATTACTCGATAAACTTATTAGCCTTCAAACATTGGCTGGCAGTGCAGCAGGAAACAAACCACATTGTAACCTACCGGCCTTTTGTCCGCAGTGAATCTGGCCCTGGGATTAACAGCAAACGATCCGGTAAGGAGAGTTCCGTCTCTTCAAAGTTTGTATTTTTCTCTTCTTTTACAGTCTCGCAGCCTGTCAGCAAAGAGGCTTTACTAAAAACCCTTCTAGTCTGCCAGGGAAAGTGTGTCCTCCATCAGCGTGATCAGTGGATACTGCAAAAAAATCCTCTTACAAAGACTGTTGAGTGTTTATGAGCCTTCACCGTGTGGGGCAGTCCTCAAATCTAAGCCTCGGCAGAGAAACCTGGTGAAGAGCATTCTGTCTGCATGTCTAGAGATGAAAAGAGAACTCGTTAAATAAAGTGATGCCTCATCCAACTGGAAACAGGTCCGACTAAAAGTGAAACTAACAAAACGTGGCCTGTACACATCAGTTTTAAGCACGTATCCGTGAAAAGAAGCTCAGTTTTGTCTGTCTTGGTCTCACGTTGTTGTCAGACACGCTGGATCCAGTGGACGTCACTTTGTTTTCCGATTACGTCCATCACCTGATTTCATTTCATTCATGTATTTCAAAAATGTTGACTTCTGTTCAAAATGACGCCCGCTTTCTTTCTCAGACAAAGTCCGTCGGTCTGTTGGACGCTGACATCTACGGCCCGTCGATTCCCAAACTGATGAACCTGAAGGGAAACCCGGAGCTCACTGACAGTACATCCTCCCGTCCCACGAATGTCCCCTGATGATCAGTTATTAAAGTGCCGGGTTGTCAGTGATGGTGCAGCTGACCTCAACTGTCTTATTCTTCTTGCAGACAATCTGATGATCCCTCTCACCAACTACGGGATTCCTTGGTGAGTTTCTTCACTTCTCTTTTCCCTTTGCTTTTGCTTTCAGACCAAAGGCAAAGCAAAAAAATCCATCTTAATTTTGAAAAGTGTTTTGTCTGCACATTTTGGTCTAGCGGGAGCTTTTTGAGCTTTGACAAAGGGAACGTTTAACACCGTCATCAATCGGTTTGGTTCAGACTTGTCTCCAAAGGGGCTCCCACACTGGATTAAAATTCCATGTGCCTCTGTGGATTCCCCTCAGTATTTCTTAACTCACTTTGATTTGAATATTTGAATTTAGTGCTAAAATTCAAAGAGCTGTTTTTGACAAGAAACTAAGGTTGTTACTTAATTTTCATTTAGGTAGATCATTTTCAGTCTTGTGCACAGAAAGGTTCAGCTCATCCGTCCCCCTCTTTCTTACATCTCTCTCAGCATGTCCATGGGTTTCTTAGTGGACGATGTGGCTCCCATAGTGTGGAGAGGGCTGATGGTGATGTCTGCCATAGAGAAGCTGCTCAGACAGGTGACAGCCGTTCGGACTTTGTCCGTTTGTTTCAGTGTTGTCCCTTCATGATAGACTGAGGGGTTGGTGTGTTTGCAGGTGGACTGGGGGTCCTTAGACTACCTGGTAGTCGACATGCCTCCTGGAACAGGAGACGTCCAGCTGTCCATCACCCAGAACATCCCAATAGCAGGTAAGTGTCACACGCTCACACACGCACACACGTTTGTGGTTCCACTCGTTATCATATAATCCAAAGTAAATCCAAACTCTTCTGGTGACCAACGAAACTGATTAAACAACGTCATCTCCGGTGTGTGTGTGTGTGTTTTCTAGGAGCCGTGATAGTGTCGACGCCCCAGGACATCGCTCTGCTGGACGCCCGCAGAGGAGCCGAGATGTTCAAGAAAGTTAATGTGCCGGTAAAATAAAATACTGAGAGTTGAGATTTGAGCTGGATCATGATTCGTGGTTCATAATCGGATTTAGCTTGTTAATTTGTGTTTAGCATCAGTTGTACAGATCTGATGAACTTACACTTTTCTTAAATGCTTCTGTTTTATACTTTAACTTTACTTCAATTTGGAGGCAAATGTCGGATGTTTATTATACAAGATATAATAAGCTACTGAAGTAAAGTACATAAAGGGGTTAATATTACGTAATCTAACATTTACCAGCTGCATCCTTTGGGATGTTCAAGCTGCAAATGTCCAAATGTCAGACCTATGAAACGTACTGTGTGCTAACCTGCTGCTTCGCCTCGTCACACAGTGCTGTTCCCGAGTCAGGATCACCTGTCAAATATCCATTTTATTATCCATTTTATTTTCCGGAAATTGGTTTAAAGAACTGGGTTAATCCTTAACTAATCACAGACATGGAGGTAAAGTTGCAATAAAGACGAAAACGTTTCTGTTTGCTTCCTGGAGGTTCTCGGTCTGGTGCAGAACATGAGCGTCTTCCAGTGTCCCAACTGTAACCACCAGACTCACATCTTCGGCTCTGACGGGGCCCGACAGCTCGCAGACACGCTGGGAGTCAAATTATTAGGTAGGAGCTCCGACGCATGGATCTGGACAGTAACATGTGGCGCCAGCTGTGTGTAGGTCACAGGACAGATAAACCAGTTAACTTGGTTAAAAAAATATAGACATTAATAATCAAATTATAGAAGATTGAATTCAATTGTGACAGAAGTAAAAATATCAACTAGTTTTGCTTATATAAGGCAAATAAGAAAGGACCCAGGATCAATGTGGGTGTAGACGAGGCACCTGAACCACATGCCCACACTCAGCTGTGGTCTCCTGTCCTCCTTCAGGTGACATCCCTCTTCATCTGAACATCAGAGAGACGTCAGACAGAGGAACACCGGTGGTCGTCTCCTCACCCGACAGCCCGGAGGTCTCTGTTCTACTTTGTTGTTTTTGTTTTTAGGTTTTTTCTTTTTCAGTTTAGTTAGTTCTGTTCTCTTTTCCTTTTCCTAATAATCTGTTATCCCGCCCGTTGTACCGGAATTAAACCTCAGAACTTATTTTACACAAATTTTTAAAAAACATTTGTTAACTGCAAGATAAAAAGTTCAATAATAACCAAAGTTGCCCAGCAGGAAATACAGTCAAATCATTAAAAAGCTGTGTGTGTGTGTGTGTGTGGTCGTCTGTCTAGGCCGAGGCGTACAGGAAGGTGGCGTCTGTGGTGGTCCAGAGACTAGAGGAAGTCAGCACGTGATTGACAGCTCCGACAGGACGTGAGCTGTTTGACTGACAGCACGTGCACAGAGAACATCACAATCCAAACACGTGTACTTTGTATTGTAGCATTACTGAAGAAATGTGACTCGTTAGATACGTGATGAGATTTATTTAAAACTGCTCAGAGCAGGAGATTTTCCTTCAAACCCACAGTTTGATTGCATCTGAAATTAAAAACCGACTCAATAAAAAGAAACGGCACAGAACATTGTCATAATGTTGTGTGGTTTGCTGCAAGGGAGAAACATGTTTTTAGTTTGGATTCATTTTAGTTTCAAGTTTGTATCTGTCAAAATCTCTGTTGTTGCCACTTTAAAGTAATTGTATTTATTATAGTTTGCGCTTCTGTGGAAAAGTTAATTCTAGTGGCCCCAAAAGCAGCAGGGGAAAGCGTCGTAATGCAGTAACTTCTGTTGTAGACTAAAAAACATTTGGCAGATGCTTTATTGTCGAGTATTTGCATGTCAGGAACTCAGCCACTCTTTAACTCGCTCTGCACATGTAAACTGACACGATATTTGGCCTTTATTCACAGATGCTCTGGACAAAGCTGATGCTTAGGAACAACCAGCTGTTAGAGAGTCTGTGTCTGTTGGACTTTAGAGGAGCAGAATGAAGATTGTGTCTCATTCTGTGTAAAACTAAACTTGGATGTTTCACCTGCAAAACTTCACCTTCTTTTTTTAGTGCGTTTTCTGTTACAGTTTGGGGATGTGTCATTTTACAGGTCCACTTTTCTTACACCTCTGATCAATATCGCATCTCGTCTCATTTGTTGTTGTAAATTTGTGTGTGCTCTATGTGAGAACGCAGTGAGGAGAACCCCTCAGAGGCTTGTGATGTAGGAAGCCTCCCAGCACTGTGCACTTCCCCGGACAGACAGCAGAGAGCGACGGTTGAATATGAACTACAGATTACGTAACAGTGGACGAGTAAGTTCACACCATAAAGTCTCAGGCTGATGTTCCTTTTACTTAGATGGAATCTGAAGGCGTCTTTCCAAACTGCAGCACTGCTATTTGCAAAAATACATAGAACAACAATAACTTAGTGGCTGCTGTCGACATGCACATGCAGGAGTTTTATTCCTTTCACAGAAGGAAATCACTGTTATGAAGTGGTGCAGAAGTGGCAGTTTGAATTGAGTCATTTATATCATCCAGGATAACGTCAAAAACAATGATGGTCTCCTAAATGATGTCTTTGTTTGGGTCAGGACACAGTCACTGGACTGTCTCTGTGACTCGTGGGTCACAACGGGTGTTTTTTTCACACACTCTTTGCCAAAAACTGTTGACCACAGCTGTGAAATGTCTCACTGTGCCGGAGCAGAACAACACAACCAGGTCCTGCACACACACACACACACACACACACACACACAGAGGGGAGGGAGGGGTTCTCTGGAAAGGTGACAGGAATGAGCCGACAGAAACGCGCCTCATCTGGGAAAATTTCTCTCTGCGTGTGTGTGTGCGAGTGAGAGTCAGCCCACACATTTATTCCTGGCTGATTGTGTGATTGGCAGTTTGCCTCGACAGAGGGGACGGCCAAGGAGACACACACACACACACACACACACAATCCCTTGCTCGTACACTCTGTGTGTGTGTGTGTGTTGACCTTGTGCACGGCTTCAGAAATTTGTGCACATCAGTTCATCACCAGTTGGGTAAATAAATGTGTTGTAACGTCAGTCACCGCAGCGCTGAGGGTTACAGGGAGTTCAGACGAGGCGAGATGCAGCAGGCGAGTCCAAGAGTCCAAACAGGTGTCGGCAGACGGGAACAGACGAGAGGGGAAATCCAGAACGGGGGAACGAATGCACGGAAAACCATCAGCCACAACATTAGTACCACCTGTCTGATGCTTGTAATACGGGTGATAATTCTACTCTGTGTGTGTGTCTACAACGAGCTGTGGGAAATATTGCTGCTTAGCAAACGTGTTTGGAACCGAGTCGAAGGCAGACAGCGTTCTTTTATATCTGGGGACCACACACACACACACAGGGTGAAAGGGCAAAGGTCCAGCTGAAAGGCTCCAAAAGTGCGTTTGTAGATGCAAAAAGAGAAACCGCCACAAACAGGCCTGACGTAGGTGATTAGTGGAAAATAAAGGGCGACTGGAACAACAGGAACCTGCAGGACCCGCTGCAGGGGGTCGGCATCAAACTCACGTAACCTCGTGTGAACGAGTCAGTTGTATTTGAGCTGTACAGTTCAACACAGCAGCTCAGCCGTGAATTCTACTTTTACAAAGTGATAATTTGTCAGTTTTCAAGTAGAAACTGTGAGACGGGTGATAATTCTACTGTGTGTGTGTGTGTGTGTGTGTGTGAGGTCACAGTGGGCTGTGGAGTCGTACTGCAGGGAATTTGTTGTTTGTTGTAATATGAATTTGGTCACTGACACAATCCAAATATTTCCTTTAACATCTGAATTACTGAGACGCGTTGTTTTGGTGAGTAAATGTGTGAGCAGTCGTGTGTAAAAGTGCCACGATGTTTGGGCTGATACACGCGTGAGTAAAGAAGCAGAACTAATGGGGACGTACTGGTTCCAATGCTTTGGCCCCTCGCTCACTTTGAGGGGGGGGACGTGTAGCCCGTCCCCCACATGTGACGCTCGATTTGTGGGTCTTACATCACGTTTTGCTCTGATAATAACACATTTCCAACTTGTGTTTTGACTTTGTTTTAAGTTGGATTCAGGCTGATCAGCTGTTCCTTGGAGCCCTGCCGCATGTTTACAGCGACATAAATCCTTCTTCTGCACTTAGTCCAGGTTTGATTACAGCTTCCAGAATTACACCGAGACACTGAAACGGTGTTTGCTGTTCCAGTGCTGCCATGTACCAAGCCAATTTAAAAAAAAGATTCAGTTTGACGACGGGAGAATCACACACACACACACACACACACACACACACGAAGAGTCGGGAGGGAGTTTCAAAAATAGAAGCTGCACGTGAGTCATCGCCACATGAATAATTAACAGGCTGAAATATATTATGGATTCAAGTTATGGTAAGAACCACTTCATCACAAGCTGGAAATGTCTCAGAGATTCCGTGTTACTCGTTTCCTCGTCCACAGTCACTGTGTCCTGCTTCAGCTGTCTGTCCACACACTGCAGGGGACCTTCCAAGTGTCCCGACGCTCGTACGCCAAGTTTTTATCTTTACGCATCAGCATTTTTCTCCTGCTTGTGGCCTAAATTGCCAAAAAATGCAACAGCTTTTAAAAATTGTGATGCATTTTGTCATGAGAACATCACAAACTCTGGAGGGACTGACTGACGTGTGAAGCAACGCTGACGCTGACAGTGCTGCTATTAAAACGTTTCCTACTTTATTTATGCTGCAATTTACAACGACGTCCATAATTCAGAGGTTTCAGTTGTGTGAGGCCTCACCTCTGCTGCCAGCGGACACCTTCAGACCTCTGTAACGTCCATGTCTCTTGAGGTCAGAGCCGTTTTTGTAGGAGACGAGGATTTGCACAGTAATTAGGATCATAGTAAATATTAGAGCAGCCTAAAAGCAGGACGAGCTGCAGGAGCGGGAAAAACATTTCACTTTCTTCAGTCTCATTGTGCTGCAGACCACCTGTCCTTCTCTGCCGCGTGTCCCGTGGTTAGAGACCACGACTCCAAACCAGCCGTGTTTGGCTGGAGGCGCATGTGTCTGAGGAAATAGGTGTAAAATACGTCCTGCAACCAGTGAAAACACTGGCAAAGAAAGTCTCACAGAAACGAGATTGTTATATTACCCACTTAAATTATATTATTCCAGGCTTTAGAAAGATTTTAGTAATGCTTTTATGTTCACTGTTTGACCAAAGGTGAACGAGACAGTGAACATTTTTCCTATTTCCCAACAGTTATTGGACCTTGTGTGTTTCCACGGTGACGTCACAGTTTATATTTGGACATTTGCAACCAGTTACCACGACACACGTTGTTCAGTGGCAGCACGGAGATGCCTCCTGTGGAATAAGTCATATGAAAATCCTGCTCCTTCCTAAAAATAGCTTCAAACAGACTCGGGTTGGCAGATGTGCTGCAGTGTGTCAATACAGGATTTAATCAGCGTCATCGATCGAGCACACGAGAGGATGAAAATCCATGGGAAATTAAAAAACATAAAGAAGCAGCTTCCATCCAAAACCGTCAGGCGACACAAAACTGCCACGACCTTAAAGCGTCCGCACACGTCACGAGCTCCTGATCTCTGCAGGAGCACGAAGCTTTGGGATCCTCGACAAATTATGAAGTTTAGAACAAAACAACAACTTTTCATGTTGATCTTCTCATAAACCAAAAACACAAGGATCAAAATGTTATGGCTGATTTGCATAAAGTTCAGCTGCCTCCACATCAGCCATGAGATTTTATGCCTCTGTGTATTATTGTGTGTGTCGCTTCCATCTGTGTGTGTGTTCACGCAGATGCTCCGTCTGAGTGTTCAGATGCTTTTCTGAGTCAGTTTTTGTCAGTTTGTGTTTGTGCGTCAGTCCGTCCCGGTTGCTGTGAAGGCCACATCCTGCACGGCCACGTTAGAGGAGAAGAAGAACAGGAATCTGCAAAGAAGGAAACTAACTCACCTGAATTTGTTTCACCTTTTGGGCCAAAGAGGGTGGAGCTAAAAGGCCTGACGACCCAGCTGATCCACGTGGTCCAGAGGTAACTGTAACTTTGAATGGTTGGTAGCAGTCAGTGAGGTCTGGGTCCAGGGGGGCTCGTGCTGTTCATGTGGTCTACAGAGGACACGTGTGGTCATCCCGTCGCAAAGGTGCTCGACATCCCCGTGATCAGTTACCATCATCATCATCATCAACGGAGAAGTTTGGATTTCAATGTCAGTGTGACACATGTCCACATGCACGCAACCAAAGAATCCAAAGACACTGATCTGAGAGGAGCACGCCTGTCCCCCCTGCTGCTGCCTCCGTCCCCTGCCAGGGACCCGTCTACACTTAGTCCCTGTCTGAAACAGGGAGCCAGAAACAGAACCGATGATGTTTCAGGTCCCTGAAAATGTCCCGTCAGACTCTGACTGGAGAATATTTGGACAAAGAGTCAAATTATTGGAAATGTGACAGACACACAAACCACTAAACAGGAACAAAGCAGATGACAGGATGTGTAAGACAACATGAAGACACAACAGAGACCAGTGTGTCAGTACAGCATGTTAGACTCAGGTTAGGGTGTAGGACTGTCCACGGAATCATGTAACACACACACACACACACACACACACACACACACACACACACACACACACACACAGACAGCAGAGGCAAACTGCAGCTGAACACAATCAAACTCAGTCAGAGGTTAAACACAACTCTGGATTTTCCTCCTGCAGTCTGTCAAAAGATTCTTCACACCCGTGTCTTTACCATCAGTGTCTCCCACACACACACACTCCTCTTTGACCTCGCGACCGGCTCTCTCGCCTGCAGCCTTGAGCATTGCCTCGTTGCCGTGACAACACGGCGGTACCACTCCTAACGGGATAAACTGCAGCAGCTGCTTTCAGTTGTGCTGTGTCACTGTGTGTGTGTGTGTGTGTGTGTGTGTGTGTGTGTCCTCTCGTTAAGGCAGCACCCACACACTCCTCCAGTCATCTGTCTTTTCCTTTAGGGAGGCGAAAGCTCCTCCTCCTCCTCCTCCTCTCTCCTTTTTATCTTCATTATCGCCCCTTTTCCTGCTCTTACTCTCACATCTTCCATCCTCTTCCTCAGCTTCTCTTGTCCCTCGGTCTCTTCACCCTGTCGAACTTGGCCCACACTGAACCACTGAAGGTGGATGGACTGGTTCAGGAAGTCCATGTGTTGAAAAAACTCCTGATGTTGGTGATTTTCTGTTCAAATGAACTGCAATAAACTAACAAAGTGCCTTTACTCGCTGAAACGTGTCCAGCGAATAAAAACCCGTCAGTGAAACAGACCAGAGCGTCTTTCAGATACAAATGACCAGTGAGAAACGAATTACACACAGATGGAGATGTTCACAAAGAAAAACAGGTGAAGAGACAAAAACCCTCGTGGTAACAGCTCGTCTTTCCGTTCGTTCCTGCAGCTCTGTACAGAGGACACGTGATCCGGGCACCGCCTCAGCTCGCTCGGAGTAGCGGGTGCCAGGTATGATCCACGCCTCAAACCCAGGGAACGACTCACACAGCTGTTCATCGCTGAGTGGAGCGACTGTTTGATCATCCACAGGGTTCCGAGAGTCTTCGGAGACACTTTCAGGACAACGTTCCTGCTAATGACCTTTCAGGCACCGACGGTTCCCGCTGTCATTACCGCAGATGCAGGTTGACTGACTCGATATTTAGGGGAATTGAACATGTGCACCACTCTCTCCCCTTTATCTCCCATGATGCTCTGTGCTCCTGAATGATGATAGAGCCCAACACGCTCCGCACGTCTGTGTGTGCGTCAATAAGCCGTGTGCTTCACCTCAGGACAGGCGGACAGACGTGTGTTTTCTGTGCGACTGAATAATTCTGAATGGAATCAGAATCTTCATCTCTTTGTTTTCATTTTTAATAACGCTCCTTAACTTTATTGGCAGAACCCGAGCTGCTGCAGTAATAAGGAGCGACAAGATGTCTTGTTCATTTAGAAAATGATTTTAAAAGTTTTCAAAAACATTTCCACGTATGATAATGTCTTTATAAAGTGTTGTGTGTTCCACAAATGTGACACGCGTTATTATTTTTGAGGTTGAGGAAAAATCCATCTCTGTACATAGTGTTTGTTTTTATTGATTTATGATCATCATGTATTTTGGCCTCAGATTTCGGGGGTTCTCCTGGGGCGGACAGTTCCCCCCCCGACCCCCCTCTCGCCCCGCTCCTTCCTTTTAGCCAAACAGCAGCATGTGTGATGAGCTCCTGCAGTTTTACACAGTTTTCACTGATTTGATTAGGAAGACATAATCAAATTGCATTTTGTCCATATAAAACATGAATTCCAATATAATGTGTATTTATATTTTAAATATTTGCGATTCATTTTGCCATGCTGCCACTCATGTTATTGCACTATTTGATTATTTTATTATTTAGTCCAGTGAAAGAATTGAAGCACCACCATGTATTTATGTCAAAGGTTTCGTTTACATTTATAGCTTGACTAAATTAAAGTAAAGTAAAAAAGTGAAGATATTCAAGGACAATTTAGCATTAATTTCTTTTACCTTTTAAACATAAATCTAAAAAACTGTTCATTCAAAAAAATTCAATTTAGTAAATTGTAAATTAAATATATTGACAATACAGTTGCAGCAGATGAAAACAAATCTCGGCTCGGTGGAAGGAAACATCCAATTCATCCGAGACACAAACAAAAGCTTTTTTTATGTCACATCATCTCAAATCGCACAAAGTTAGTGGATGTTTCTGCGGTTTTCATGCATGTTTTCTGAACACTAGCTGTAATATTTGTGCTGTTGGTTGTGATGGAAACCTAAAGCTATCACATTAATTATTCATAGTAACACATTCATTCAAATGCGCTAACGTAAAACGTCTCTTCCTTCCCTGTGAAGACTTGACTAAAGCTGGGAACACGTCACATGAACTTCTGCTAACACACGCGCATCTTTCAGCATCTTTCATCATCTTCTTTCATGATCTACAAAGAAAGAGCGTTTAGATGTTGTGTTGATTTCATAATAGCAGATCTTAATCCAAAAAGCATCTGATCCACCAAAAACTCATCTCACGCTAACAGGGACTGAGGTTTGTCTGGTTCACGCACCTGCCTCACAAACAGGCCGGGAAAATGTCACTGAGCTGCTGCAGACTCCGAGGAAATGCAGCAGATTGTAGATCTGCAGTTTCCTTCGTGGCATCTCGACCATGTGGTTTGATTGTTTGCAGTTCAAACTATAGCTCATGTTGTTCTCAGAGACTCACCGTCCCTCTCAGGCGGGACCCTCCCCACTAGTTTAATACATGTTAAATTCAGCTGCAGCCTGAGCGAGAACAGGAAACGTTCAGCTTTCAGCGTGTGTGTGAGCCTCACAAACACAGGTTTGTTAGTGTACGACTTCCACGTCAAACAAAATGAGATCCTCAGGACAATCAGCTCCACTAAAACCACTGCGCACGGCTCCGGTGCCGCTTTCTTTGTGAGGACGTTTAAGTCACAAGAAATGTCAAAAAGGAGTAAGACGAGTAAAGAGAGGGAAGGGTTCAGGCTGCAGGAAGTAAGAGGCCGGTCAGTGAGATGATGGGCGAGAAACAAAGTCTTTCCTCACGGGCTCAGATGCAAGAATCAAACCTACGTGAGGGCAAACAGGAAAATATTCTCACCTTCCGACCCCCGGCCCATTGTGTAGACATAGTTTAACAGGAGTTAATGTGGATCTAACGTAAATTTACAACTATCACTTATCAAAAAGCACTTTGACATTTTCAGTGTCTTCAGAAGCTGTGGAGTCTTTCATCCGAGGCGGTGGTGGTAGCGAGTGGGTGCTGACATGTCCAAATGTGTTTAGCTGTTATTTGAGTTGCGTTTGGGGAATGTAAAAAAGCTTTACACAGTCGATGTGCAACATCACGGTTTTCTTTTGGAAGTGGCACATTGTTTGAAAGTGAGCAAATCGCAGTTTACAGACAAAAAATACGAGACACACAGGAACTAAACTGCCAATGTGAATAATTAGAATCATAAAACAAAGGAAATGGAGAAGAGCTAACGTGTGTGAGAATTCTGTCAACGTCAGCAGCGAAACGCGTGACCAGAGGAGACGTGCTAGTGAACGTTACGATGACCCCGTGCTCCGGACTTACGGACATGCGCGGCACCTGGATCGGGCGTGTCCTTTTTCAAGACACACAGCAACAACTGGAGCAGGACCAGCAAAGCACAGAGACGTCAGAACCATCATCAAGAGCAGGAATGAGCTCGTCCCTCGGCTTTGATGGAATGAATGTGCTGATTATGTTTGATGTCGAACGAAGAAAAGCAGTTACTGTAGCAGACGCGGTCGACACCTCGTCCTCATCCATGAGTGTCTCTACAAACGTCTTCAAAGGGACTGAGCTTGGACCTGGACAACATGTCAAACAAGAAGTTATTGCGTGTTTGACGGTGCTTCAGGTGTTTGAATACAACTAACTGAGCTGTGACTGAACCTAACGTCCCAGTTGGTGGAGACAACGTCCCCGAGCAGCGTGGACGTGCGGAAACAGAGAAAGTGCATCTGTATGTGTCTCACTCAGCGAACTGTGAGTGTGCGTCTGTGCTGAAGATGAAAGGGATGCGCAGAGCCCTCAGGCACCAATTAAAAACAGGCTCAGGTTGCTATGGCAATGCAGGTGAAGTGAAGTACTTTATGAAATATTACTGACGGATGGACGGAGCGACTGGCTCCCACCTCCAGCAGAGAACAAACTGCTCTGTGCTTAGTGCTCCAGCTTTACTGAGGCTGTCCTGCTCCTGATGATTATGACAGCACATCATAATCATAAGGAGCCTGTTCGGATGAGAATTCTCGCCCTGTCCACTCTCCTTAGAGACTTGGTTGGTTGGTGTCTCGGTTGCAACCAAAACAGGTCATTAAAGTCTTAAAGTACAACGTGTGTGAAACTGAAATGTAGTTCGGCCTCACAGAGCAGACGATGAAAACACACACTGACCCTGCGCTGGAATATTCGGGATGTTTGTGACGCCGCAGAATGAAAACGACGACGATGGTGGTGATGATGATGGTGGTGATGATGATGGTGATGATGATGGTGGTGATGATGATGGTGGTGATGATGATGGTGATGATGATGGTGGTGATGATGATGTGATGATGATGGTGGTGATGATGGTGGTGATGATGATGGTGGTGATGATGATGGTGATGATGATGGTGGTGATGATGGTGGTGATGATGATGGTGGTGATGATGGTGGTGATGATGATGGTGGTGATGATGATGGTGGTGATGATGATGGTGGTGATGATGATGTGATGATGATGGTGGTGATGATGGTGGTGATGATGATGGTGGTGATGATGATGGTGGTGATGATGATGGTGATGATGATGGTGGTGATGATGATGATGGTGATGATGATGGTGGTGATGATGATGGTGATGATGATGGTGGTGATGATGATGGTGGTGATGATGGTGGTGATGATGATGGTGGTGATGATGATGGTGGTGATGATGATGGTGGTGATGATGATGTGATGATGATGGTGGTGATGATGATGGTCAGCTCTGTCAGCGAGTTACAGGAAATCACATCCATTTGTTTGTCCGGGCTCCGCCGACTATTTCAGTCCTTCACATCGACTTCCTTAAAGCCGGTTCCTTCTGCCTGTGACACCTTCCTGTTCTTGCTCCCAAAGCAGCCGCAGTTTGAGTTTGTTCGCCGTTGCTCAGGTTTCTCCGTTTGTGATTTTTGAAAAAACATGTTTTCTTCACGTTCTTCTGGTTTATTTTGAAAGCTTCTGCTTTCACTTCTCTTTCCTCCTCTTCGTCCACACTTCTTCATTTCAAAAAGGCAAGACACAGTCAAAGTGGGGCTCGGGTTTGCAGGTCTGACAGCATGATCCAAAGCTGGAGACTGTGCACAGACGTAATTGGAGCTTGGAAACGCTCCTCCCGGTTTGTGAAAAACGCTCGTTTCTCATTGACCTTCGCCGTCGGAACAGTCATCAGTCAGGCTGTAGAGACACAAATCACTCGCCTGCTGGATTTTATCCTGGTGCTTGTTCCTCCGGAGTCTGAATCGTTCCACCTGCTGCTTTTCGCCTCCTGTTGTTCCCTCCCGCCTCTTGCTCATCTGTTTTGTCTTTATTAAAGTCCACTGCACCTGCCTCTGCCCACGCCCCCCCGTCTTCCACGGGACTTGAACAGACCGATGGGCCACAAACTGTGGACTCACTGTTCACGTTTCACAAAAGTATCGGAGGGATGAAACACAGACAGAGGAACAAGGAAAGTACAGAGAAGGAAAAACTGCTGAAACACTGTTAGTTGACACAGTGAACACAGCAAAGGTCTGTGTGTGTGTGTGACCTGTGTGTGTGTGTGTGTGTGTGACCTGTGTGTGTGTGTGTGTGTGACCTGTGTGTGTGACCTGTGTGTGTGTGTGATCTGTGTGTGTGTGTGTGTGTGTCTGTGTGTGTGTGATCTGTGTCTGTGTGTGTGTGTGATCTGTGTCTGTGTGTGTGTGTGACCTGTGTGTGTGTGTGTGTGTGATCTGTGTGTGTGTGACCTGTGTGTGTGTGTGTGATCTGTGTGTGTGTGTGTGTGTGTCTGTGTGTGTGTGATCTGTGTGTGTGTGTGTGTGTGATCTGTGTGTGTGTGACCTGTGTGTGTGTGTCTGTGTGTGTGACCTGTGTGTGTGTGTGTGTGTGATCTGTGTGTGTGTGACCTGTGTGTGTGTGTGTGTGTGTGTGACCTGTGTGTGTGTGTGTGTGTGATCTGTGTGTGTGTGTGTGTGTGATCTGTGTGTGTGTAACCCTGTGTGTGTAACCTGTGTGTGTGTGTGTGTGTGATCTGTGTGTGTGTGACCTGTGTGTGTGTGTGTGTGTGATCTGTGTGTGTGTGTGTGTGATCTGTGTGTGTGTAACCTGTGTGTGTGTGTCTGTGTGTCTGTGTGTGTGTGATCTGTGTGTGTGTGTGTGTGTGTGATCTGTGTGTGTGTGACCTGTGTGTGTGTGTGTGTGTGTGTGTGTGTGTGATGATGATGAAGATTCGCCAGTTTCATTTGAGCAGCTGAGACAAACTGGACCTTCAGATTCCTGTTATTCCAGAATGTTCAGTTCCAGGAAGTGCTTGTTCACTCGAAGTGACAATGAGTTCCGCTAAGCTGCCGTGACTTTCAGTGACGGGTTTGTGTGACCGTGTGGACACGCTGCTGTCAGGGGGAGGCGGAGACATCACAGGCGGAGGGGAGCACGGGGATTACGACGAGAGAGCGGCGACTAATGAAACAGCTGCTGCTCCCTCCTGTCGGTGAATGTCACCTCTGTCTGTCTGTCTCTGTCTGTCTCCTGGTGTCTCACCGCTGTCCCCCACCTTCTTCTCCTCTCTGGTCTGTCTGCCCGTCTCTCATATCTTCACACAATATTTGGCCAGAAGTATGTGGACGCCCGTTTACCGCTGATCTGTCCTGTGTCTGTTTCAGCTCAGCTTAACAATTACTTCTAAATCCTCCACTTTTTTTTTTTTACTCTGGAGTTAAAAAATCTGCTGCTTAGAAACGGAACATCCTGTGAACACTGTACGTACGTGAATAGAGCGATTCAGACAGAGAAATAAATCTTTATATTCATTCAAATAAGCAAAGTTATCAGTGGAGATGCTGATACCAGGATCAGGCCTTTGTGGACATGTACGTGTAAAACGTGTTTCAGGCTGTTTGAGGGAAATAAGTAAAGCTGAACACACACACACACTCTAAAGCCTGTGGATCTGGTTACTAACCTTTAATCAGTAACGTCGTGGCTCATGTACAGTATCCGGAACGTTTCCTGAGCGTCACTTGAACATTATTTTGCCTTCGTGCTCCTGTGGAGCCTCTACAGTCCATGTCGTCCACGCTTCTCCATCCAGGATCTCGCCGTCCGTTCTCCTGGGATCTGCTTCACTGCAGTGGACTTTAATGTCTAACAGCTCGTACTAGAGACCAAACAATTGGAAAAAGTGATAAGGGAACATCTCCAGATAATACATTAGCTTCTGTTTGAAATTAATTCTGTATTTGCTCTGCAGATGCAGACTAATTATACAAAATATTACCAGCTGCAAAATTAGCAACGTTTACGCCATTCCAGTATATTTTATTGGCCACTTTAAGTAGAAATTGATGCTAATACTTTGGACTTTCACCAAACATGAGCCCTCAGTTATGAGGCACATGTGGAACAAATCTGCACAAGACTTCAGGTTTGACCATTTTTAAGGACGTTTTTCTTTAATCAGTAAGTCAGTCCGACTGAAGGAATGACTTTCTTACGTTGTTTAGTTAAAGTGATTTCTAGTAAAGATTCAAGGTGGTACTCGCGCTAAATTCGCTGCACCGAACACAGAGGTTAACCAGGTCAGTACGCCCACCGAGTTATGAGCTTGTACGTTTGTCAAAGACTGTTCAGGGTTCCGACTCAGATGCATGACTCAGAAACGTGGGCGCAGTTCAAACTGTTCATTGTCTTGTAAGGAGCAGTTAGAGGACGAGCCATCGTCAGGAGCAGACGACAAAAAGGCAAAGTCTACTTAAGCAAGACCAGCAATAGTCCAGAACCACACGGGGAACACTGGGGATGAGACGAGGCCCGGAAAACTGTGGGTACAGCGGAGCGATAGATACGTGTGTAAAGTTTTCACAAGGTGGGTAATTAGAGGGATGAGCTGCAGGCGAGCCGGGGGGGGGGGTGGGGGGCAGAGGAAGAGTCAGGTGAAGCAGAATTACTGCAGGGCAAAACAAGAGGGAGTGTCTGCGTGAGAAGTAACAGAGATGTTAGCGAGTGTCTGTGTGTGTGTGTCTGTGTGTGTGTCTGTGTGTGTGTGTGTGTGTGTGTGTGTGTGTGTGTCTGTGTGTGTGTGTGTGTCTGTGTGTGTGTGTGTGTCTGTGTGTGTGCGTGTGTCTGTGTGTGTGTGTGTTTGTCTGTGTGTGTGTCTGTGTGCATGTGTCTGTGTGTGTGTGTCTGTGTGTGTGCTTGTGTGTGTGTGTGTGTGTGTGTGTCTGTGTGCATGTGTCTGTGTGTGTGTGTGTGTGTGTGTCTGTGTGTGTGTGTGTGTGCACGGTCACAGAGACAGCGTTTTTTTTCTTTCCGCCACTAATTGCTGGATTTGAAAGCAGCGTAAAAAGCACACGATTAAACGTTCACTCATTCACGTTAATTCTTCTGCTCATTTCAGGAACAGTTGAATTCTTAAACACTTGTACACTTTGCATGTCTGGAAGGATCGTAGACTGAATCAATAAAATCCTTTATTAAGATCATTGAGGGCTACGTACAGTAGCTGGAACGTTGTTTTCCAGCGTTATTTTACCTTCGCCTTCCTGCAGAGACTCGACAGTCCGTGTTGTCGGCGCCTCTGCGCCCGGGTTCTCACCCTCAGCCTGCGCTTTGGTCGCCTCTTTTTCATTGTTGGTTCGACTTTTCACTGAAGGTCAACAAAGGTCAAAGCCACATTTGTCTTGGCACAAACTTTCCATTCTTGCAGGATTTGCTTAACTGCAAAGGACTGATGAAGATTTTATCGTCGAGGAGCTTTTACTAGGATTTAAACAGGTTAGTAGTTGTTTCAGTATCAGACTCAGACTTCCTCTTAGAAATACAGGAGGAGTTTATGATCCATTTTAACTGATGGCAGGTTCCCTCATTACTCCCACCTCAGAGAACTACTCCCTCCCTCGTTGACTCCGTCCTCCAGCTGTTCTCAAGTTTGCAGTTGTGAAGCTTCAGGCACCATGTTACATGATCTGATCCAAGCAGACGCAGATAGAACTGGACTCGGCTGAGTAAAGCCGTGGTGGGAAGCTTTCCGGCCGGTTCATGACTCACCTGGACCCGATGCAGGCTGGTGCCGTCTGAAACGATTCACAGGCTTCACCTTTTTAACGGCAGGGTGCCAGACTTCAGGGACGGATGGAAATCAGGCGTCGATGTGATCCAGCCACCTTCAGCCTAATGTTTTGGAGCATTTCTGGAACCTTTAACCCTGCGTTCGGGATCCGAAGTTCGAGTCTTCAGGTTTTGTCAAGTCAGGTTCAAAACTAGAAGAATCAGCAATATTCAAATGTATTGATTTTCCCCCCCAAACTATTTTAAATTATTCTACTAATTCATAATTTCATTGTATTTTTTGAAATAAATTTATTTTACTATCACTTACGTTACGCTCACTTCTCCCTCATCTTTCTACTGTTGTGTACTAACGTGTGTGTTTGCTCCTCATGTTCCTCAAGTTTGTTTTCCAAAAACACTTTGGTTTCCAACAATCAGCAAAGACTCAAACCGGCAGGGAATCGCACACATGCGTTTTCATTCCACAACAAACTCGCCCAAATGTTCTAGATGTGTGAGGAAACGGTACAGTCACAGCAGCAGTTTCTCCCAACGACGTGGGTGGATCTGTAGGAAGTGGGTGGGATCACCTCAGGTGTCTGGTTCTGTTATTTTTCACTGCTTTGGGTTTAAAGCAATTACAAATTATTATAAAAAAGTCCAATCTTAGATGCTTTACTTGCCTTTGGATTTTGCGTTGACATGCAGCAGATGACGAACTCCACAACAGCACGTTTTGACACGTGAAAATGTTGCCATTAAAAACTCATCTCCCACGACTTCTCTGAGATGAAACTGTGTCGCCTCCGCACACTGAGCATCTCCCATTTCACCTGTGGGAGCTACAGTGTTGTCATCGTTACACAGAACGTGCAGCAGGAAGTGAGTCACCTTTTGGACTTTGACATCACAGGACGAAACCGTCTCGGGTGGAAGGAGTGGCAGCGCTCCTGTTGTCTCACTCTGTAATTTACAGCTGCAGTGAGTCAGTGTGAAGCTGCTTGAACCTCTGAAAATGAAACACAGTCTGCTCTGTGTGTGTGTGTGCGAGGCGGCGTCTTCCCAGCCTGCTTTGCATATGACTGCAGGCTTTCGGGATCAAAGAGAGGAAGTCATGAGGCAGGCGGCGGCAGGCCTCGTCTGATGAAACGCTCTCTGCTGCTGCCGGGGGGCTGGGAGACGTTTTACTGTACGCCGCGAACGCTCCGCATTTACACTTTAGACGCTCGGGTGACGCCTTAGTTCACGTCGCTGTTGTGCTGAACGTTGACAGAAGTCGAGGGAGCTAACGGAGTCCTGCTGCCGGCGGCTGGTGACCTGCAGCTTTAGAGAGCGGAGACCTAACAAACCTCTCCCGTTGAAATATCAGTGAGAAACTTTTCTACGAGCTAATAAAAACTCTTGCTTCCATCCATCTTTCCAGCTACAATTTGACAGCGTGGTTGGATAATTCCAGCTTTTTCAGCCTATGTTTTGTGAGTAATAACTGAACATCACATCACAGCTTACCGACGCACGTCCCGCTCTAACTCTGATCTTCATCTTTTCGTCGTGTGTTTGCAGTTTTTTTTCTTTCTAATGAGAAAATTTGTGGGCATGAATTTGTTTTGCTCACTGTATGGGTCGACTGCTGACAAACTGCTGTAGACAGACGGCTGGGCCCGGACAATGGAAGGCGAGTCGTTCTTTGTAATTTTGTCTCTGTTTTTGCATATTTGACACTTTTAAGTGTGTGTTTTTGGTCACGTCACGTTTTCCGTTGTGCTGTATCTAATTTTCCATCGTTTCTTTCTGTAAATGTGTATTCCCCATTGGGTCCTTCATGTCATCGGTTAGTGTCTTTATCCCATGATATTAAACCTGTTCTCCACCTGATTCCTGCTCCCCCAGTTTTCAACTGTGGCCTGTTCATAATCTGCCACTCCACCTTTTTGAAATTGTCTGTCTGTCTCTTCATTAAATCCACCTCACTGGCCTTGCCTGCCTGCACAGCTGTCTGAGCTTTCGTCCTCCATCCTGCTGTCATGTGCGCTCACACTCCAGCGACAGGGTCGTAGCATCAAACATCTGCCAATCCAAAACATACAGCTGTCACATATGATGAGTTCAAAAAAATGGCAGAAAAAATTATTCATGCATTTACACATTACATGTTTTATTTTCACGAGAGGATCAGTGATGCTGAGTCTCTAGTCAATGGATTAATAGGATCCAGGTTTAGTGTTTCCATTCCCAAAAGTAATTTTTCTCCAAAGCAGATGTTGTAGCAGGAGGTGGTTTGATGCTTGACCTTATGGTAACTTTCAGGAATGATGGACAACAGACGTAAGATACAACTGAGGACTATCATCAAAACTTCACCCCAGTGGTTTAGGATTTTTCTTTCTCAGGGCCTGGACAGTTTCCTATAACAGCTTCTTTATTCAGCGTCTTTATCCCTGTTTTTGGCTGAATGTGGAAATCTGGAAGGAGCTCAGAAAGTCCTTCACCTTAGAATATGGCCAAGGTGAAGCAGATCTGGGAGTGGGGTGGTCCAAACTGGGTCCTGAACATTGTCGGGGCCTGATCCACAAGTACAGGAAGAGCTTGTTTACAAGGCTCAACCAGTTATAAAATCCGAAAATTGACTTCCTGTTTCCACCAGCAGCACAAATAATGGGTGTGTTCAATGAAGACACAAAAGATTGGAATTGTTAATGTCTTATTGGCTTAATCGCATACTCGTACATACTGAACCCACGACTTAGATGCCGAATTACGACCCATTCATGCAGGGAAACAGGTCATTGGAAGGGGTTCACATGCATCTTGTGTTTATGTTCAAATGCCAGTTGTGTGTGAAAAATGCTTCACACAGCAGCAAACAGCAGAAGAAACAGTAAAACAGATCAAACTCCCACAGAATATTAATCCCAACACCAAACAGAGCGGAGTCTTGTGATGTTTTGGCGTGAGTCAGTGTGAAATCCAGCTCTATTGGCTCATTCACAGCTCTGTATTGTCGGAGAAAAGCGAGATATAAATACTCCGACAGCTTCCTGCTTCCTCCTGCTGGGGTTCGGTGTTACAGCCATCCCAGCTGAGCACACAGCCAGACACAATAGACCGGGCCCGGACCGCTCGGCAAAGCCTGGCACAGCGGTGGAGGCCGTCATGAGGGATTATCACAGCAGCCTCCTGCATAGTTTTATTCAGAGCGTGACAACGGGACAGGCTCGGAGACACAAAGGGATTCAAAGGTCGTGCTTTTAAGACAAAGGGACACGAGTTAATGAAGTCCTGCTGAAATCTCTTCAGGACAGGAGAGCTGTGCAGCGTGTTCCTCGCTTTGAATTATGACTAACACTATTCCTTCCTGAGTCCTGTTATTACTCACCTCAGCGGAGACAGCGCTGCACTTACTGAACTTTAGCTGCAAAGAAACACAGCAGTTTTACAACGGGACGCGATGCTGCGGTTTCATACAGGTGACCATCCATCTGGGTGCAGGCGACGTTCCACATTTGTTCCAGATTCCCTAGACGACTCCTTTCATGTCGGCTAATCCTCTCAGCGCCGTATTTGACAGAAAGAAGCAGAGCCCAACCACGGTGGCTATTCTTCCCTGTGGTTTTTCTACAGTCACGGTGACCACAGTTGTTCTCTTCTTTAAGACAAACCTCAAGTGGCAACTAACAGGAAATGACGACAACAGGAACGGGCCAATAAACGTACCGTGGGACACCAAAGACGCAGCTCCGCCTGGCACCAAACACGTGCCACCTCCCTTTCATGTCCAAACACTGGGCCCCTGCCACTGTGAGACGACTGGGAGAACACGCCAAGTTATCACAAATCAGCAGCCACAAAGTGACACACAAAGACAAAACTGACCAAGATGCTAAACGACTGAAAAGGCACCAACAAAAACTACAGACAACGACAATGTCAGACTATAAAAACCAACTGCAAGAACCAAAAACTAAAGAACAAAAAACACACAGATTAAAAAACAGAAGCACAAGTGAAATCAAAGTGTCACAAAAAGATGCAAGATGACGACAAACAGACACATCACTGTAGATGCTAAACTAGCTAAGAGAGGCACACAACGCTCCAGACACCACGAAGAGACTCTGGACGCTGTCAGTACAGGACCCAAAAGCAAAAGCTGACACGCGTTGAGCACGCAAATGGTTTTTTAACCATGAATTACAGATACAGTTATTAATAAGCACCTATAACTACTGACACTGTAACACTCAGCGTAGACACTTGAGTTAATAACAATATGAACTTAAAGGCAGAAACTTAAGACTACAACAAAATCCTGAACTGCTGAGACTGTAATACTCAGCTCAGACCTGAGATAACAAAATTCCCTCTATAACAGAAAATCACTCTTACAGACATTACAAAAAGAAACTAACAAACCTACTCGAACTATCGACGGACTCACAACAGTATCGAAGGCTGAAGATCAGGAAAGGAAGAAACAATTAAGATAAGATGAATCCTTACTGACGTGTTACACAGCTCCCAAGTAGAACAAGGCAATAACGGCAATAAAACTGGGTAATGACGGCGATGATAAAGGGCGAGTGCACCGGCAACCAGTCGAGTAGATTCCAGAATCCTAACGATGACGACGAAAGGCAAAGGGCGAGTGCAGGGACACGCGCAGAGAAACAATGTCTATATGAAAAATAAGGGCAGTGAAAAAACTAAATAGGACAAAAAACACCAAACTTCTAACGGCCAGACGGCGGCCTGATGCAAACAGGCCCCAAAGGCTCACAGACACCCACTGCCCTCACACGTCAGTTCATCAGGGGCCCGACGTCCTCACACCAGTCAACGTTCTCAAGAAAATCTGCATTTCATAACGTACTGAGGAGGAAAACATGTTGTATATAAAATGACAGAGTCTGACGATAATGTGTCAGCATAAATCAAAGGGAAAAAATGGCCATCACATGACGTGAGGGGAAAGACTGGCTGCGAAGGAGCAGCTGGCCGCCGTCACCAGCCAGCGTCACCGTGGAGCTGCAGGGCAGAGAGGAGCAGAGAGCCGGGAGGCGTTCGGCGTCGAGCTGCTGCGTTTTATCAGGAAATCAGCTTATAAATCGCTCAGTCCAACGGAAGATGCTCTCACCATTTCACCAGGCAGCACAGTGGTATTTTACCCGTCTTACAGGGACGTGGATCGTGTGCAGAGAACCGGCCTCCACAGACATTTCGTTAATGTCAAACACTAACTGCTACCTGATCCATCTGTATCCCCCTTCAGTGCAAAGGCCCATCGTGTCTAAATGCAGCGTCTGAGTCAAAGGCGTGACAGTCATTTATTCATGCTCAGTCGATAACAATACCACACAATATGAAATGATGCTTTGAGAAAATACCATACGGCGTGATATGACACAGCATGGAATAATACAACTCAATATAACACAATACAGCACTGTGTCAATTGGACACTCTGATAAAATATGATACGACACAAAAAGATACGATTCCATATGATGTGACATGATACTGTATGATACAATACGATAATCTAAGTCATGATTCTACACGATAAAACACAAGTTATGAAATGATGCAATGCATTAGGATATATGTACGATACGCGGCATTATGTGTCTTATGATTCAATAGCATAAAATTGGATACAATATGATACAACTTTGCCACTAAAATTCATATTTTGTGTCAAAGCAGCCCCGTGACATATAGCACAAATATAAAACATCAGCTCTTAACAATCTAAGACGCATCGCTGTGCCCGCACCAGTCAAATCGCACTTGGCACCGCACACGTCTCCGTTGACAAAAAACAGAACAGACTCATCTTGAGAAGATTTGTTCATCTGGCTGTGTGTATGCTGAGGACATATGAATATTAGAGGGCCGTGGGCAGCTGCAAGCTGTCCTTCATGCAGACATCAGCCACGAAAGGAAAAGTGTTGCGTTCTTTATTAATTAAAAGTATCGATAAAACAATAAAACAACTCCTGCTTTTAAAATTTCTACTTATGCAAAAGTAAATTGTGGTTATTAGTTTAGACGTAGCTTTGCAAAAATCGTCATCCTTTATTTATTATAAATAAGTTTACAGTTATAGTTATACTTAAGAATGGGTGAGGAGTGTATGAGAACAAGAAGATGAATCCTGCTCACGACATAATTAATGGGTGATGAAAGAAGACCCCGTTGTCAGACTTCTCTTCGCTCTTTGTTTGTTTTGTCAAATTCTACATAATTTTCCCTCTTTGAACCTTGAACGCTCGTCTAAGTGAAGCCATGTGCGCAGTTTAGAAGCTCGATGTTTTCCTGACAACTCACACACATCTGAAACACGAAAACCAACACGCCCCCCCGCCTGTTTCCACAGTAAAACAAACACGGTTTATTTTGTGAAGTTTTTAATTCGCAGTCTCACCATCGACGCTGAAAGTGCACGGTTGTGTATGAGTTTCTCAAACATTGTGCATGAATAAATACATTCCTCTTCTCCAGGGCCTCCTCTTGTCACTCTGAAATGTGCTTGTTTGTTCATCATGTCAGAAGAAGAGGTCACGGCCTGAACAAGCAGGCAAGAGGAAACAGGTGACTTGAAAAGTTACAACATATTGGGTCACCAAAAACAAACTCGCCTAAACTGAATTTAAGAACGTTTCCTGAAACATACAAAGACTAACAGGCCCATATCTAACAGATGCAAATAATTCATTTATCTATTTTTATCCTGAACTACTACACAAAATGCCCAACATAACATGGCTAAACAATCAAACATGGTAGCAGGCTCTTGGTACGGCCCAATTTAAAACCTCCTTCTAAGTGTTCTGCTTCCTGGACTGGATTTACCTTTAGTCACCGTCAGACGCTTTTATCCAGAGCGACTAAAACAAGGCAAAGATCTAAGTCATGGAGGAAGAATCAAAGCAAAGCGATATCAACGTTTCTGTTTCGTAGATGTAAGTACGAGAAAGAGCAGAAAGAAGGTTTTGTCCTCTTTTTCTACTTTTTTCTCTTCACAGGAAGAATCGGAAGAGTTCTGTTTTCAGCGGTGTTTTAAATATTGGGAGTGAGGTCGCTGAGCGTGCAGCGTTTGGCAGCTCGTTCCACCGTCGTGGGATCACTGAGCTGAGCCGTTGTCCTCGGCGTCTTCTGTGCGGCGCTGGGACCTGCAGACGTCGTTTGCTGGCCGAGCAATTGCAGGATTGTGGAGCTGAACGACTGAGTTGAGGTGGAGCTGACCAACCTGTAGGCAACAGACAGAGCTTTGAACTTAATCCGTGCAGCCACAGGAAGCCGGTGCAGAGATCTGAGGAGCGGAGTGACACGAGTCCTTTCTGTCTGGTTAAACATGAGGCCAGCTGCCGCGTGTTGCGGGGGTTTGATCGTGCATGCCGGTAACCCCATCCACAGGGCGCTGCAGTAATCGAGACGAGATATATCGATGGATCATATGGGTCACCTGACCCTGATTGTCCTTCTAGCAGCAGAGGCCCACAGCACCACCTAACCTAAGAAATGATTATTAATGTCACATTAATAAATCCAGGTCCACAATGAGCGGTTAAGATAATGGAGAGACGGCCTTTTTTCCCCACAGCCCATTAATCGGATCAGTTTTACCGCACTGACGCGTCTTCACAGCTTCGCTCACGGCGCTCGTCACTTTACACGAATCCTTTTGTTTGGCACCTCAGCAGAGTGTTAGATTTGCAACGCTAATGACTAATGTTAATGTGCTAGATGGGAGTTATTATTTATGTTCTGTGGAAAGTAAGTCACCAACTCTTTTAAGTAGTTTTTAAAAGCATTGTTTGGAGATGATTATAATATCAGTAATTGTAGTGCTGTCAATGCATCTGTCAAAGTGTTTCTCAGCCAGTAGATGTTTTTTTTCAGATGATCTGAGAAAAATGTCTCTGATAAAGACTTTTGAAAACATGTACAGAATTCCCATTTACACAAACCTTTTCACAATGGTAGCGCGTGAAGGGGCAGAAATGCTCCTAAGGATCCACATGTGCGGACAGCAGGGTTGGACGGCACGGCGGACGTGCTTCTGCTCATTATTCACCAGATGCTGTTGGTGGTGGTGGTTGGTGGGCTTTGTGGCAGCTATGTGGACCCTGCACAGTCAATAGGAGCTGAGACGGTCTACGGACAGAGGCTGTCGTTGTACAGACTCCGTTGGTGACATGTGAGGCCTGATGTGAAGATAAATCCGTGGGATGTCAGAATGCAGAACGGTTCTCACGCTGTTTCAAAGCGTTTCCATTTGTATTCCAGCACCTTGGATGGAGCTACTGCACGACTGTGTCATGGCGTCCAGCTGTGCTACAGCTGAACACGTCCACGTCCGTACTGAGCGCACAGCGTTTTGACAGGTTTATTCGTCCACTTCCTCACTCTGCTCACTTTTGTCCGCTTTGCTCGCTGCTCTTGACTGTTGCTCGGCATCAACATTTCCAGCACTGTTACGGCACATAATGGGCTGTTGCTGCTCTACCTGCTGTGATGTATTTGTAGTCTTAATTACTGTAATTGTGGTGCTGCAGCAGCTTGTGCTTCCAGAGGAACTGGCTCTGTTTTTTTCCTCTTACTCTTGCCGGAGCATGAGAGTGACAAATTAAAAAATAAGCTTCTTCAGTGTGAAATTGAACTTCCTGCACTCACTGCTGCTACATCCTGCCTCGCTCAGAGCTGCTGTCAGCGGCTGCATTTGTCCTTCATGCTGAGTTTGACAGCGCTGTTCAGCACCACAAACTTTGAGACTGGAGGAAAACCGAAGGATCTGGGTGCATGCTGAGAAGGGAAAAAGGAAAAAAAAAAAAAACGCCCTGTCAGGATTTTACAAACCGGTAAGGTGTGAAACATGAAAGGCTGACAGAAAGTGAAAATCTGCAGATTCCATAAAGAGGTGCTGATGGTGCACCGCCTGCAGCAGGGGTCGCCGGTGGCAGCCACTGGACAAACACCAACAACCTCCTCAGCACGTTCTAGCTTTGTGCTCATTGACTACATCTCCCAAAATGCCTTTGAACAACTGCCCCGAAGAATGTGAGTCTATTTTAGGTCTGACTTAAAGTCTCGACCTGTGGCGACACAAAGTACAACAAAACATGTTCCTGCTCGAGTGTAGGATGAGCGTTAAATGTATCAGAAAAACTGAATATCCATTATGATCATTAAGCAAATAGAACAACTTGCTTCGTATGAAGAGAGTCTTTAACGAACCTTGAACTTCTCTGCTTTCTTCATGTTAAACTATCTCAGCTTTGAGCTGACCCTCGTTCAGCATGATGTCATCTGTTTGCTCATGCCATGGGGGCTGTCGTCTTGGTCGGCCTCACTCCTCCAGAACTACCCCCAGATGACATCATCTGAACTGGAAAACTCCTCCAGACGCTGTCATCTATATTTTAATACAGGGAAGACAGAGAGAAATGTGATACCTGTCAGATTCTAACTAACTAGAGCCAAATAAACTACATTAGAAATCTGCAAAGTCGTTCTTCAAGTCTCAGTGAACATTCGGGCCAGAAGCAGCCGAGATTTAAAACAACACAGGGGGGCCCGTGTTGTTTCAGGTGCTGCTCAGACGTGAAATGTGATACAAGAAGTGCAATTTGAGTAATAGCTCTGTTCATTTGAAAGACTATTTAATGCCAAACCCTGCGCGGCAGTGTGAGGGCCGACTTCACCAGTGCATCATTCGGCTTATCAATAATCGTGACAATTGTGAGCCAAATAGCAGAAGCACGTTGCATCATGGTCCTGCAAAAGTGGCAGCGAGTTCAAGTTTTCTCCAAGCAGATGAACTAAAATGGTGGTTACTAATCACACCGCCAACCACCTCTGAAAGAACCCTAAACCTGCTGAAGCTGAACAGGAAGAACCGTGACAGCTGATGCACAATTTGCTATAATTTATGTTTCTGCAGTGCATTCATCTGCACAATAGACAGGTGAGCTTTGCGTGAACATGCATTCAAAGTGGCAACTTCCAAATGGCATTTTAGTGCATAATCACAGTCACTAAGGCAGCCTGATACTTTGGAGGCGCCCGTGATGCGACTCTGCTGCTCCATCACATGCCACAGATGCTCTACAGAAGTTAGATGTGGAGAAAGTGAACTCATTGTCAATTTTAAGAAACAAAACTCAGGCAGGCTGTGGCAATTTAAGTGATGCTACAAACGGCCCGAAGTATGTGAAGAAAATATCCCTCACACCATTAAACCACTGGCAGCCTGAGCTGGCGTGGCATTCATGAGAAATGGTTATGCTCACTTTGAACTTTATATTAATGCTGGCCTGTGATTGGCTGCAGCACCTAATTACAACAGACATTACGAACTCTGCTAACAACAAAAACAAAGTCATATCAAATCATATTTGAAATTACTGTGAGTAATATGAGCCTTTATATAGTTTTTGTTCAAAGTATGCTCGATTAGTTTGTCTCAGTCCAATGATGGATTTCTGATAGATCTCAATATCATTTGAATATTATAATAATTGTCACATTCACAAGTGTCTTTTTGACTTTTCTGTCTATTTGTGCTTTGGGGTTCCAGGCTGCTGTGGATTCTGGGTGGTCCACAGAGGCCGTCCAGAACTTTCTTTTCCTTGCGTGTTTATTATCTTTACGTGACTCCCAACCATTAATGTTTCATGCTAAAAAAATGTTCCTTCATTTTATTTTTCACATACTGTTTCAGCCGCATAACAAATTATACAAAGAGTTTTTGTGCTTCCAAACTGGTGGAGGGACGACGTGCTGACGAAATGGTACGTACAGAAACTGACATATTTACGTAAATTTGTCGAACCGCTGATGCTTCCAAACAAGTAGGAAGTAAGACGACTCCACCACAATCATCCAAAGTCTGTACGTTTGTACCAGCTCTTGTAGAGAGACTTTCTATTAGTCTGTAAAACCCAGATCAGCAGTTTTTGTTTGGGGAATAAAGTCGTGCATATAAATGACTAATGAATTCAATTTTTTATTTTTAGTAAATAGTTATACTAATTGAAAAATAAAATAGAGTTTCATGGGAAAATAATCTATAGATTACTTTAAGACATAAATGATAAGGACATTGCATTTTGGTTTCTGTCCTGCTCCTGTGGAGACAGAAACGTGTCTCTGTGTTTCCTCCTCTCTGATGAATTTCTCCCTGTGGAATTGTTACATCACTTGTGCAAAATGGCGCGCTAGAAAGAACTCCGGGCTCCAATTCTGAAGGACTGAATGGAAAACCAAAGGCTCATCGTCAAAAACATTCTGGGATAAATCTGAGTTGACCTCACCACCCTTTGTTTACATCTGACCAGTTGTCTGGAGGAAGGGAAACGATGCTGAAGCGATGCCGACCAGAAACAAAAACAGACTTTCTCCAATATGTGTTTTTGTTTTAGAGATTCTTATTTAAGAGCTCTGTCTGCGTTTTTAGGCATTTTTAATATTAGCAGATGAGTTTACAGTATGTGACACCATCAGTCTCCGACAATTTGGCCTCACATTGGGCATGTTTGGGGATTTCTGGCCCATCCCCACCGACTGCAGGATTCTGTGTAGGCTTCAGAGCTCTGAGGCTCATTAACACAGCATTGCACTCAGGGGAACACACTGGAACCAGCAGCCCATATTGATCCCAACCCAGAACAACTGAAATATAAATGAAGGATTCTCACTGCGGGCTCCATTATCTAACAGTGTTTTCAGAAATTCTCTTCATTACAGTCAATATTCAGGCTGTTTTACCTCACCTTTTAGGGAAACTCAAAAGGCATTTTTGAGAGCAATAGCAAACAAGTAATTGACAGTGAAATACATACATTTTCTGTTTAACTGATTAATTACTGGAGCAAATGTTTTAGGGTTTATATTGCAGAAGTAGTAAAAACAGTATCCAAGGCTCCTTTATGACAGATACACAAACATAATGCATCCCTCTGCAACCTGCATCCCCCGTAGAGCAAATATCCAGGCACATTATACATAATTAAACAATTTTCACAGAAAAAAATAATCCCTGGCATAATCACATCACAGAAAGTGTGATAGAGCAAGAGAGAGAGCGGGACAGAGCGAGATTTTAATTTGTATTTAGATGCTTTGGCAACATGGTTCATCTAACATTCATGCCAATAAAGAGGATTATTAAAATGACACAAAGACAAGAGAGGAAATATTTATTCTATATTTAAAGAGGATCCAACACAGGAATATGCAGCACAAAGGCAAACCTCTCACCTTTACAACATCTCAGCTTCGTTCTCACCTTCTACACTGAACACACTTTTGATGTTTCCACCAACTAGAAATGAAAGTGATCCAACAAAGACTCCTTCCAAATCATATTTGGGCTGAATGCGCTGATTCATTTCTGATTCCCAAAAATGCAGGAGCACTAGAAGTTTTGGCTCCAGGGCCCGTGAGTGATCTACAGTACGGAACATTGTTGTGATGGTGCGTTTATGGTCTTTGTCTGACACAGGAAAGACTTTACATGAATATCACATAGTATGAACGTGTGTGTGTGTGTGAAAGAGAGAGAAAGAGATACTGAGAGAGAGCGGTTGAATGGAATGGTGGAGCGACCTAGATCGTGAGTGGGGGAGTGGAAGAGAGAGAGAGGGAGTCGCCATTACCGCCTGGCAGCGCCGCGGACAGGGAGGGAGCAGAGACGCAGGTTTCGCCTTTCAGCGCATACCACACCAGCACCGCCGATCCACACCGAAATACAGCTCCGCCGGCCGCCCGGGACCAGCACGGAGGACACCGCCAACTCCACCTGGCTCCGGATTAGTCGGAGGACTCTCATGGGCGCAGAGTGTGGATTGTAAACGGGAGTTCTCTGCCTTTAGTGCGGGGATGCTTGCTGCTCTTTTCCGTGGTATGTGGATCTGGGAGCGACCATGTTATTAGGTGGGTAGGGGAATGTATTGGGATCGGGATCGGGACTTCATTAGCTTAGCTAGCGCTCGTTTCTGTGGGCGAAAGCTGGCCGCGGCTTTGCCACTTAACTCGAGACGAAGGACGGCGGCAGGAGATGCGAGTCCGGGCTGTTACGTGAGCTCAGGTCGGGATTTAATCCCGTTTTGCTCCCAGCCCTAAGCTGGGCTGGTGTTGCTCACGCTAGCTAGCTAGCTAGCTAACTCCCCCCTCTCGGCATGCTAGGCTAAGCGAGCTCGGCTAATGGACGCTAATCTAATGGGAAAGGTGGGTTTTCTCTCTCCTGGAGTATCTGGGCCAGGCCAGGCCGAGCTGGGTTTCATCTTTCATCTTTCCCCAGGAGAAATTAGCTAACACCCTGCGTATCAAATGCTGTGGTTGCCAGTGAGCCACGGTGCATTGACGCATTACCGTGAACGTCTGTCGGTTGGAGTTCAGGTTAGACTAACTCCGAAACTCGGTCCCGTCTCCCGGCTGCGGCTCCTTGTTCGTCGGCTTCGGCGTCACAGTGAATATCCAGGCGAACGCCTTTAAACGCAGAAGCCTCCGAAATGAGTTCGTAAATCGACAAGAAATGTCGTAGCTTCGAGTTCAGCCGGAGCCTGACGATGCACCGCGTCCATGTCTGCGGACTTATTCGTGAAGTTTCTGCTGCTTCCAGCGTTAATCGAGGGTGAGCGCGAGGCGATGGATGGGCTCGGATCAAGGAGTGTCTCTGCCGAGGTGATGCTGTTTCCCGACACGGTCTCTCGGGTTTCTCAGCTCTTCGAACGAGTTGCAACACACAACTTTTTCAAAACGACTGTGTGTGTGTGTGTGTGTAGCATCAGTGAGCGGTGCAGGTCAGAGGGTTTGTCCTGCTGCTGCAGCTCTACATGCCATTAACACGGACTCTGACTGCTGCAGCTCACTCTGCTTCTGCCGAACTCTCATTAAAGGGTCAGTCCGGCTTTCCTCCAACCAGACAAACTTGTAGGTCCCTTCCACCTTTCACTGTCAGTTCAGTCTGTGCTTCAGGTGAAATGTGCCTCACTGCTGAGTGACAGGGGTCGACAAAGTGGCACATTGCTGCTGAAACCGTTCTTTGAAATAGTCCTCGGAAGGAGTCCAGCTGGGTTCAGGTTTTAGTTCCCAGTTGTTTCTCCTAAATGAGCGTTTTGGAGCAAAGATTTTGATCAGCTCTGTAATATTTAGCCATAAATTCCTAGCAACAAAATTCTGCCACACTTCTTTGATGCCTTCAAGATTCATAAAGCCATTGCCTATTCTAATTTATAAATATAATTAGAACATGTAAAATGAAGCGTCCAGGTCAAAAGTGTGGATTTCTTCTGCTCTAAAGTTGCCTGCTGACGTGCCCTACCTTCATATTATACTGACACATGTAATTCATTGTCTAGTTGACAAGCAGTGAGCCTCTCACTGGTTGACACAGATTTAGCACCTCCTTCTGGTTTAGGACCAGTTCAAAGATACATATTGGTACTGGCATAATGCTAATATTGTGGAGTGTGTTTGACGTTATTATCAGTGGCTACAAATTACAATAGAACATTGGCAATGACAGCCCCCGTGAGTGATGACGGGGAGGATCATGTCAGTTGAGCTGTAAACTGTTGATCTCACACCATCAACACTTTAGCAAAGACTGAAGTCAAATGAGTGATGTGCTGCTTCAGGTCCGGACCTGACCTGCAGCAGAGTGACATAGTTTTTCAATGAGCTCGGATTGCGTTTCCAAACTTTTCAGCTTCTTTAAAAGGAATGGTTTTTCAGGAAGCACCAGTCTGGTGGGTTTCACAAATCTATAATGACGGAAATCAAAACTTAATTTCAATTGGCAACAACGGAGATGTTTTGTTCAGTAGGTTCATGTTTATTACCGAAATATAATGCCTTTACACAACAGAATAAGAGAGACCTAAAAAAGACTAAGATATTAAGGGCTCAATTAGGAATAAGATGGCCTCACCTTTTAAAAAACACCAGGACTAGTCTGATTTTCTCCAAAGCAAATGGTTGGAGTTTGGATGTGTTTTGATATTGACATTTCAGGAAGTTTCAGTCGTCTCTGTCTTGAATTTTGTTCTTTTGTAATACAACTGTATGATATGTTTGTGTGATGATGTAGCTGCAATTTAAAACCGCATTGTGCAACTTTGCACATTGACAGTTGAAAATGGCAGTCACTTGACTTTGAGAATCTGAAAGTGAGAACTGAAAAATAATGAGGTGCATTCAGTATGCTGTCACACCCTCCACTCCATCTCCTTAGAATCTCATTCTAAGGAGATGGAGTGTTAAGGGAGTCAATCTTTCTCAGGTCATACTCAGCTTTATAGTTTGGATTTTGCTCATAAGGTTTGATGAATGTCTTCCTGTGGGAGGAGAGTTGACTGTACCTGAGATCAGAATTCCTTTTGGGGAAACATAATTAGTCAGTGGCACCTCCTGTAAAGTAGATGGGGTGCTCTTCTCTGCTGGAGCCCTGCTTTTGATTAAGGCTTTTAAAAAAAGTTTATTTTAACCTAGAAATCCAGCTGGGTGCAGCTTTAAAAGGTTTACCATCCTTGGCAGTGTGCTACGCTGTGTTTCAGGGCTTAACAGCATTTAGTCATCTCTAAAACCAGCTTGCCAAGTGATACCTTAATCCCCCCGGCAGCCTCTCAGCGAATAGACTAATTATGATGCACAGGGCTACTTTTAGCTATTTGTGCACCACAAATGCAGTTGGGCTGTAGTGTTGCCTGTCTGCAGCAATACGATCAGACGCAGACTCCATCGAGGTGTTTACAGAGTTACAGCTTTGTGAGTAGTCCTGCTACTGTTTTTGTCCTCAACCATGTTTATTATCTACATGCATTCATCAGTTTTGTATTGACCTCATGTGGTGACAACAGAGTGAATATAGACTCGATATTGGCTCACAAAAATGCAAGCAGATGTTTGGATTTGGGTGGCTGATCTTCTAAAACACTGTGGTTTGGATAGGAAATGGGAGAGGAATGTAGAGCTGTAATAATTAGTTGTTTAGTTGATCAACATGAAATTAAAAGAGCCCAGATTTTCTAATTGGTGCTTTTAGCCAAATAAATACTCTCCATGAGCTTTTTCTGTATTATTATTATTATTATTTCAGGAATTCAAAAAAGTGCCATTTTACAGTCCCAAAAAATAGGGATTTGTTGGATTAGAAAGTAGTAACAGTATCTGTTAGCTTTAGGTTTACTTATTCCTGTCTGTTACAGGGAGGTGTGGCGCATGTAACAGTATTGTCGCTTTTGTAGAGGCTAGTGTTAGATTTGCAAACTTGAAGGACCTGCCGGACCATTTGCTTTCTGACATCATCTAATAGTCTAAATGTGTTCTGGAGGGTTAATCGATTGGAGGTGACCAAATTGCAGATCAGGTGACAGGACACGTAAGGCAAGATTTTCACAAGTACTTGAGTAACTCTTACATATTGTGTTTTTCTTAACAAATATTTGTAAGGGCTGTGTTTGTGTCTTAATGTTGATATGCTAAACTAAAAAAAGTTTAGTCACCTTCCCTGCACCGCCCTCCTTCCCTGCACAGGTGACATCATCACCTTGGCCTCTATAAACAGTCACGGCAAACCTAATTTCATCGTCTCAGCGGACTGGATTGCTACTCTGGTGCAGTTTCTCAGGCTCAGCATGCCGTCGTGCTGCAGCCAGCAGTTCCAGCTCACACAGGCAAATTCACTGGCTGATTGCCATCGTTCTCTAAAACACAACAATGACTGCAATTCTCCCTGCAGTTATCAGTTATCAGCCTGTAGTTAGGTCATGGTAGGGTTCAGGCTTATGTGACTGTGTCAAAACCAGATAATACTGACCTAAAGGTTGCACAGCGAATGAGGTGTAGGGCTTTGTCCTATTCTTAGTTGGCATAAAGTGGTAGGAACTGCACATTTGAAAAAATACTTAATTTCCTATCAACTGGTTAATGTTGAATAGATGAAGTGCAAACTACAAAATAGTTCTATGGTCAACACTGCTAATCAGGAATAATGATTATGACCAGAATTTCTGGAAAAATGTTCTGAGAACCACAAGCAGGATGATCAGGATTATGCATTTATCCCTAATCATGTAGCTGTAGGCTGTGGTGGTGATGATAACAAATCTATGAACTGATTTATTTTCTCAGTTTCATTCTCAGAGAGAAGCAAATTATTTCTAGGTCAGTGGCTGTCAAAGGGCCTGAGTTGCATGCCATTTTTATCCTGCCTCGACACAAATTGGTTGAAAGCACTTCTTTTTCCTCTGCGAGGGGAAAAGTGACATTGCGGAACACAATTCATGATTCAATTACCCTCCCTTTCTCTTATGTAAGTTGTACTGTCACCATTTTTTGTTTTTGTCTTTTCGGAAGGGCATTTTGACAGTTTTTTTAAAACACAATTAACTTTTATATATATATATATATATATATATATATATATATATATACGTATATACGTATATACGTATATACGTATATATATGTGCGTGTGTGTGTGTGTGTGTATGTATATATATACACACACACACACACACACAATATGCAGGAGACTTTTTCATCTTTTTCATCAAATGCTACATCAAATGCTACATTAAAAACATTTTATTGTAGTTAGTCAGTGCCAGCTCATATTTATTTCAACCGCATGAAAGGCTAATCAAAACTTTTGATTCACGTTTCAATATTTAGGAATGATTAATTTCTCCTGAACAACAGTAATAGTGTGTGCTTTTTCTAATTTTCTGATAACTCCATGTAATGCCAGATTAACATGTCTGATTTGTTGTTTTAAATCACTACAGCGTGCATGCATATTGACACGTGTGTCCCAGAGGGATACGCAGAATAACAAAAAGCTAATTATATTATTTGCGATAAGGACGCTGAGGTGCTCTGAGGACAAATCAGTGCAAATATGTTTTTGTTTGTTTTGTTTTTATCTTTTCCTAATTGTGAATTCCATGTCTTGCAGGCAGGTGATAAAAGGAGAAGCTGGCTGCTCTATCCCAGCTTAGAGAAGCCCCAGGATAGAAACTGAGAGAGATACACAGAGTTGGAGGGGGGATTCATCACTACCAAGGGAGAATCAGAATGAAAGTGCCTATGTACCACTGACGAGCAGAACTGGAATGATATCGTGACCTTTTTTCCTGGAAGTGGCAAAGTTAGCGATGAGCGGGGGGATATAATGGCCAAGAACAAGGATGCCCGCCCCCCGACATTTGCCGTCAGTGTGGTTGGCCTCTCGGGGACAGAAAAAGAGAAGGGAAATTGTGGTGTGGGCAAGTCTTGCCTCTGCAATCGGTATGTACGTCCCAATGCAGACAGCTACTACTCGGAGCACACCTCAGTGCTCAGCACAATAGACTTTGGCGGACGCGTGGTTAACAATGACCACTTTCTGTATTGGGGAGAGTTGTCCCATCGAGGGGACGATGGGCTGGACTGTAAAATCCAAGTCATTGAACAAACAGAGTTTATCGATGACCAGACATTTCTTCCGCATCGGAGTACAAACCTGCAGCCGTACACTAAACGGGCGGCAGCAACCAAACTCCAGTCGGCAGAGAAGCTTATGTACATCTGTACAGACCAGCTGGGCTTGGAGCAGGACTTTGATCAGAAGCAGATGCCTGAAGGAAAGCTAAACATTGATGCCTTTGTGCTCTGCATTGATGTTAGCAAAGGTTGCAATAGGAAGTTTGATGACCAAATCAAGTTTGTCAACAGCCTCTACTCCCAGATTGTTAAGTCAAAGAAGCCTATCGTTGTTGCTGCAACAAAATGCGATGAGTGTGTGGACCAGCACCTGAGGGACCTGCAAGCTTTTGTTGCCAGCAAGAAGAACTTGTTGCTAATCGAAACGTCAGCACGCTCTAATGTCAACGTGGAGCTCTGCTTTAATGCCCTGATCCAGCAGCTGGACAAAACAAGAGGAAAGCCAAAAACTGTGCCATACCTGGAAGCCTATAAAATCCAACGGCAACTTGTGGCCTCAGTAACAGATAGGTTTGAAAAATTGATGTTGCACACCGTGAGAGATTATCATACGACATGGAAAACGGTCAGCAATAATATGAAGGGACAACCTGACTATGATGAGTTCATCACCTTAGAGGGTTCCAAGAAAGCACGAAACATGTTCACAAAGCACATTGCACAGCTGAAGCAGGAACACATTAAAAGGAGGAGGGAAGAATACCTGACAACATTACCGAAAACCCTTAACAACCTACTCAACAATCTGGACGAGGTTGAACATCTCACATGGCCTGAGGCACAGAGTGTGATCCGAAACCGGGCAGATTTCCAATATTGGTTTCTGGTTCTGGAACATACACCATGGGATGAGACGGACCACATCGACAACAGTGATCGCAGGATACCCTTTGACCTCCTTGATACCCCTGAAGCTGAGAGAATTTACCATAACCACGTACAGCACCTGCTGTCAGAGAAGAGGAGGGTGGAAATGAAAGAGAGGTTCAAGAAAACACTAGAGAGGGTTCATTTTATCAGTCCAGGGCAGCCTTGGGAGGAAGTCATGTGCTTTGTCATGGAAGACGAGGCCTACAAGTATATCACAGAATCAGATAGAAGGGATGTTTACTGTAGACACCAGCAGGAAATAGTTGAAAGGGCCAAAGAGGATTTTCAGGAAATGCTTTTTGAGCATGCTGAGCTGTTCTATGACTTGGATCTGAATGCCACCCCCAGCTGTGACAAGATGAGTGAAATTCACAGTGTGCTGAATGAGGAGCCCAGATACAGAGCGCTGCAGAAGCTTGCCCCAGATAGAGAGTCGCTTCTCCTCAAACACATTGGGTTTGTTTACCATCCCACAAAGGAGACATGTCTGAGCGGGCAGAACTGTGTGGATCTGAAAGTGGAGCAGGTTTTAGCAAACAGGCTCGTACAGCTCGACCACGGACGTTCTAATCTCTACTATAATAGTGCCAACATCGATAAGGTCAATCTCTGCCTCCTTGGAAAGGATGGCCTCTCACAGGAACTAGCTAATGAGATCCGAGCTCAGTCCACCGATGACGAGTACACCTTGGACGGTAAAATTTATGAACTGGAGCTTCTTCCTGTGGATGTCAATTCCACTCTGCTTTTTAGCCATACGTGGGACAACACTTTCAAGCCACATGGCTGCTTTTGTGTCTTTAACTCCATAGAGTCCCTCAACTGTATTGGGGATTGTATAGGCAGGATAAGAGCAGAGATAGCACAGAGTAGAAGAGCTAGATTTGCTCAACCACTGCCATTTATTCTCATACTGGCAAATCAGAGGGACAGTGTATGCAAAAACATACCTATCCTGAGGCACCAGGGGCAACAGCTGGCAAACAAGTTGCAGTGCACCTTTGTAGACATCCCATCTGGTGCCTTTCCACGTAAATTCACTGAGTTCCAAATAAAGCAAGGTCTCCGTGCAGTACTGGAGGGACTAAAGCATAATTTTGATGTCTTTGCTCCACCGCCCTGTATCAAAGACATGTCTGAGACAGACCTTAGGATAGTCATGTGTGCCATGTGTTGGGATCCTTTCAGCGTTGACCTCATCCTCTCGCCTTTTCTTGACTCGCATTGCTGCAGTGCAGGGCCTCCGGGCCAGAGCAATACACTAATATTGGACAAGATTATTGGGGACAGCAGAAGGAGGATTCAGGTCACTGTCCTCTCCTACCACTCTGCTATTGGTGTCCGCAAAGATGAAATGGTGCACGGCTACATCTTGGTCTACTCTGCCAAACGTAAGGCTTCGATGGCGACACTGCGGGCATTCTTGGCTGAAGTGCAGGATGTGATCCCTGTCCAGATGGTTGCAATCACTGACAGTCAAGCTGACTTTTTTGAGAATGACGCCATCAAGGAGTTGATGACAGAGGGGGAGCACATCGCCACAGAGATTTCGGCCAAGTTTACAGCTCTATACTCGCTGTCACAATATCACAGACAGACTGAGGTTTTCACGCCTTTCTTCAATGAGGTGCTGGAGAAGAAGCCAAGCATTGAGAGCTCTGTAGTGTTTGACAGCTCATCACGTGAGTGCACTATTGCCGCCAGTGAGGATGTGTTTCCCACTTCACCTCGTAGCCATTCCTCGGCCTACAACACCTATTACCCTGAATCTGATGACGATAATGAGGCCCCCCCACCCTATAGTCCAATAGGTGATGACGTCCAGCTTCTCCCTACACCCAGTGAGAGGGCAAAATACCGGATCGACCTAGAAGGGAATGAGTATCCAGTTCATAGCACACCTGTTGGAGACCATGAACGAAACCACAAAGTGCCTCCACCTGTCCGGCCCAAACCAGTGCTTTCAAAGCCTAATGTCAAAAAGTTGGACCCCAACCTGCTTAAAACTATTGAGGCTGGGATGCGAAGTAACCGTAGGATGCAGCGTGGACCAGTGGCACTCGGTGAGGACCTGGAGGCATCAGACAACTATGCAGACCCTGTGGACACCTTGCTAAGATCCAGGGGGCTTCAAAGTGATGACATATATGCTGTGCCTGATGACACACACAGTCGCCTGGTTAAAATAAGAAACTCCTTTCCTGTCTTACATGGTCTTCATGGAGGAGTGGAAGAAGAGAATGGATATGACAGGAAGTATCAAGCAGGACGGCGGCCATCAAAATACAAACATCGTTCGAAAATCCTGTTTAGCAAGACAAAGGCCTACCAAAGACGGTCCCACTCTGATAGCGATGGCGAGGAATCTGGACCAGCTATGCAGAAAAAGAAGAAGGGTAGAGCCCACCGGGGCAGCGAGGAGGACCCTCTCCTCTCTCCTGTTGACCCCTGGAAAGGTGGGATAGATAACCCTGCCATCACCTCTGATCCTGAGCAGGATGACAAGAAGATGAAGAAAAAGAAGACACCCAAAATGCCAAAGGAACCGAAGAAGGTGGGTCATAAAGCCAATGTTTTTTTTTTTTAATAAATGGAAGAGACTGTCAGTGAATGTTAAAGAGAGGGGAAGACAGTGAGCGTGAATGAGAGCAGAAGAGATTGTGTATAGTAGTGTGTGAGCAGATGTCTGTGGGTGTGAGATGTGCGCAGATATTTGTTTTTAATAGGCTCGGGACTCGTGATGAGAGTAAACTAATCTGGTAATTGATTGATGCCCCACTGTTGAAATATTTTACGAGCATCCACACCTTACAGGCCCCAGACAGTCAATAAAAAATTCTTGATAAAATATGCACCATCAAAGACATTAGGTCTATTTCTCAGCAGAGGCTGCGTCTGCGATAAGATGCCATCTCATCCTGCACAGGATCTGTCAAAAGCGTTGTAAGAGGCTGCTGAGACGTGTACGCTCATGCTTTCTGTTTCCGCCAAATGACAAAGACCGTAGACATACACATTTAAAATTAAACACTTGTCTGCAAATAAACACTCATGTAAAAATAATGACACACATTAATTCATCAACTCCCGGTAGCTGTGTTTAGTATGCGGCACACAACAGGATACAGCGCATGTTCACAAGTACAACCCTGAATTCATAGCAACCACATTCAGGTACTTTCATATTTGTGATGCATTTCACATGGAAATACACAGCGAAATAGCAACATGAAGTACTTATGTGCTCCAAATAGCCGGTCATATTTTAGATTTGAGCCACTTGTCCTTTATTCACATAGTGCATATTTAAAAAGTTAGCAATCAAAACGGCACCATACATGCGTACTGAGGATATTTGTAGTCATTGTTGCAGAGTTCAGCCAAATAATCACATCATGCCAATTTTTCACTTTCAAAGAGCCTCGGTACAACACACAATTGGACTTTGACAAACACAGAGAATTATGCGAGCGAGCGCGCTGGCAGGAATCAGATAATAGTGTGCAAATCAGTAGAGAAACAGCTGCTGGCGCTACATGGGCATCATGAATGCAGGGCATTGTTGGAACATTCAAACTGTCTTTGATAATCAGGGAGGAGAGCGAAAGCAGAACCAGAAGGTACAAAATGGAAGGTGTTTATTCGCCGTCCTGGCCAATTAGAGAGGAACCCGATTGCTGTAGGCATGACAACACTTTGAACAGCAGAGGAGTGTGGGAAATCAAAGCCACCTCAGCACCTTGTTACTCGTCCCAGCTTCGGTCTTGAATAACAGTTTTGTCTGTTGTCTTTCTTCTCGTCTTCCTCCACATGAACCTCCCTCTGCTTTCTCCCTCTCTTCCTTCATCCCACCAACTTTCCATCTGATCTATTCCCCGATTGCCCTCCTCCTCCTCCTCTTCTCATCTGTTATGTTCTGCCTCCTCTTCAACCTCTCGCTACCTCCATCTCTGCTCTCTCTTGTGTCCTTTTCTCAATTCCCTTCGTATTTCTGTCTGCTTGTGCTCTTAATTCTCTGTCTTAAACTTATTTTTCTTTGATATTCCACTGTTTCTCTTTTTGTTTCTCTATATTAATTCTGTTTGGCTTCCCCCCCTCTTTTCTGGCCTCAATCTTATCTTTAACACTGCTTTCCTGTTTTCTTTTTTATTCTGTCTCCTGTCTTCTCTCCCTTGTTTAATCACTCATTGTCCATCTGGCCTGTCATTTTTCTGTCATCCTTCTTTTTATTTGTCCTACCATCCTGGTCTTTTCTGTTTCACTGCAACACACCTCTTGTCTTATCTTGGTTCTTAACATCTCATGCATATCTTTTAACCTCCTATGTTCCTTTTTTTTTGTCAGCCGAAATCCTCTAAGCCGCCCAAGCCTCTTTACCCCCCCACCCGAAGAACCTGGGAAAGCAACTACTTTGGTGTTCCTCTGCAGAACCTGGTGACCCCGGAGCGACCCATCCCACTCTTTATTGAGAAATGTGTTGACTACATCGAGCGTACAGGTGAGTCATGCGTCATCACGTTCCCCCTTTTTCTCTGCTTCCTATCTCTTGTTTTGGTTCCTTTTGTCTTTCTTTTCTATCCTTTGCCTGGTTGTTCAGGTGCAACCAGGCCCTGAGGCTGGTATTTCATAACTTTTCTAGGTCTAGCTTGGTTGTTTTTATATGTGCTTTGTGATCTTTTATTGTTAAAATGCACGTTGTCGTCTTCTCAAACTGAGGCAGAGAGATGGACGGTGATGTGTTGTTGAAGGGGGAATTAAAAGTAGGTTTGTAGTGAATGTGCTTTTTGTTGGCACAGCATTTGATCCACTGCCAAAGGACTATTGGGATGATTACAATATATGATCGCAAAAGATGTGCCGTTAACTGTGTCCCAGTTAAGAGAAAATAAAATAATGATACCATTAAAAAAATTTGAACATGTTTAGAATTCCCTGGTGATTGCTATAGGATTTATTGGTATTAGAGTTTATTGTGGATAAAACTGAAACAGTTGTACTTTGGGAAAAATAACAAACATACTAAATACTAAACAACTGAGGATTTCCAGTGTTTCTTTGTTTTATATATTGTTTTTTTTTATTGGGGGAAGAAGCAATATGACCAGGGATGGGAATGAGTAATTGATTGTATTGACAATAGCGCCATTATTGATTTTGCTGTCCAATTCTTTATTGATTTTCTTACTGATGGCTTATGAATTTTCTTAGTGGAAAAAATGTAGGCCAGCACAGTTTTTTAGTCAGTACAGCTGTTTTACTTTTTGGGTTTGAACAATGACTGATACGAGTGCTTGCTGTTGCATGTTTTCAGCAATTTTGAGGCCATGTCACATGTGCAACTATCAGAAAAACATGCTGGAATTGATAACCTCAGAGGATACAGTTGTGATGGAATGGACTAACTGGAATTATTTCTCAATTCTCTAAATATGAAAAATCATATAGCAGATCAGGTCTGGTCATTGTCATGAGTATTTTCTTATGCTTCAATTAGTACTTTTTTAATTTAAATCTCACAAAAATAGGAATCTCCAGAAACCCCAAGTGATCTTTTTCAGACAACCTGTTTTGTCTAACCAACGGTCCAAATGACAGGTTTCAGTTTACTAAATGAAATACAAGGTGGCTTTAACTATTTTGGCAAACTTTTGAAACACCATGTCTTAATTATGTTATATTACACCAAGTTACATATTTATGACAAATTCTTTCCTCTACGTCACAAGTCTCTGTTAAAATGCCCCTGAGCAAGGCACATCTCCCCCGTCAGCTCCCTAGAAACTGCTTAATCAGCCATGTGCACACACACTCACAGATCTATTCGCCATAAATAAGGGTTTAAAATGAGACTCTTGGCCTGTTCGGACACGTGTGTCTCCAAGCGGTGACGCAGCCCTGCAGTGCATGCTGGGTATGTGTCTGGCTTCCTGCCCAGCTGTTGTAAAGAAGCCTCTCCCAGAGTGTGAGAGATTTCTCGGTGCTGCCATAGTTCAGTCTGATATTGAAACGTTCTCTCAGCGTTTTGACAGTGTTTATTTCGTTTAAGGGTGACTACACTGAGATTTAGATCTCCAACCTGGTCATTTTTTATTATGTTGTTTTACATATTTATTCATACATCTCCTCCTTATTAGAGACCCAAAGAGCTACGTGAAGGGTTTTTCCTTCTGCCCACTGACATGAATTTTTTAAACATCTTCAATATTTTATGAGTTTGTTGCATAATGTATTTACACATGGTCCAGTACTCTTTTCCATGTTTGGCTCCTTTCATTGAGCTCTAAAAAGCGAAAGTGACCTGAAGGTAACTTTCCCCGCACCAGTCAGATTCTTAAGGGTTTGTGCTGGGGCATATTTGTGTGTTCAGATAGGAAAGTCTGGGTTTGTTTTAAGTCAGTCTGAGGCTGTGATGTTGTTGTTGTCATTGTTGTTGTTGTTGTTCTTTTTTTCAACATAAAAAATTTTTATAGTAGAAGACTGAAAATATGTCCTCATCAAGTTATTTAATCTTTTTCTGTCCTTGAACTTTTAACCTCTTCATCCTCCATGTCAAGCCATCTGGGCAGCAAGTGACAGCACCTACTTTATCCTGGTTTCTACCAACATTCAGTGAGGAAGAATTCAGTTCTGTTTTGAGGGTAGAGCTTGTGGCTGAGCTCTTTTCGTTCTGGGGCTGTTAATTCCTGTCCTGAAAATCCCTTCCGAATATGTTTTGATATTCAGCTGGATCTACATGAGCCCGTCGGTGGCTGCCAACCAAATGTAGGATTAATCCCAGCGCTGTATGTTTGTGGATGTGTTCTTGTTTGTGTGTGTGTGGGCAGACGCCTGCCAGTTGACAGCAGTGTATCGGAGATTTCATGGCCAGTGCCGTGAAACCTTCTAAGTCCAGACGGTCTGTTGGGTGGATTTAACAGCTTTGCCCCTCTTTTTTTCTAGAATATCATTTCTCAACAGACACAGCAAAAACATCTTTTTCCCCTTTTTTTAAAAATCCATCTGATGTATAAGGTGTTTCATATCCAGACAGCTTGATGAGACCTTTCAGGTTGTTTCTTCTAGGCAGAGGTTTAAGTAGTCTCCACATACAGCCTGGTTATTGGTTTAATATGTCTGTATACCATATTAGAGGTTGTATCATACAGGGTGGGGTCATCCTGCAAATGTAGACAGTAATAAATGATTGTGGGTGCTGGCGTGATGGCTCCGTGGTTAGAGAGACCCTGGGTTCGTGCCCCTCTGTCTGCAGTGAACCACCATGGGAATATCTACTAAAGTTAGATGTTGCATTGCTGCCAGTTTTGCAGCTGCTGCTCTCTCTGACCTTTGAGCAATGAAGGAGGAAATAGTCTCTCCCAATGGAAATCATTAGAACATCAGTATTATATTATGTTATTGTTAATCTTCCACTAGACACCAGACACTTGTCATGTTAATGGGGGTGGAAGTCAAAACGATAAAGCACTCCACCCCCTTTTACTGTAACAAATTCAATCGTGTTTCCCTCGCTGGAAAACTCAGAGAAAACTGTGGGTTCTGTTTTTGATCAAGAAAAGTTATGGCATTACACCATTCCTGCTGCGTCCATGAGTGGTTATCGCTGTGCTTTGCAGAACTATCCAGAGAGTGATCTAACTGAAACTAAATCAAAATCCTTTTACAGAGCAATACTATATATTTTCAGTGTACCTATGTTTCTGTCACATTGAATATGAATATTATGATTTGGTGTCGTTTTTGTCAAAGTTCAAGACCAGTATTTGAGAATTTGCGTTCTTTGATTGGTGACTAAAGAATTTTATAGCTAAGAATGTCTCAAAGCAAAGTATTGAAAAAGATAAAATACACAGGCAAGAAATATCCTCAGGCTCTACTAACTGGCAATGGTCACTTTTTGCCAGCTGTTGACATTTTACATTGTCTTTGTAATTAATATTCCACACATTTCCTAGTAAATCTTTAAAACAGTTAAACATCTATGTTAGTGTGAGTCAATGGGGACACATTCAGATTGCTTCTTTTGACACTAAAATTGAACAATGTTCAATTTTCCCCCACCGAGTTGATTTGAGAATCACAAACCACTAAATTTTCTTTTTGAGGTTTAGATTAACAAAGTAATTTCAACCAAAGTAACAAAGTCCTCTCAACAAAATGGAAATAAACCTGCAGTCATATTTCTTTTTGATATTAGTGAGGAGCAGTAATCTCAAAGCGGCCAGACAGCTGGTTGGTTGATTTTAACCACATGTAATAAGCTGCCAGCTGGGAGGCACAGAGGCAGAGAGGTGATGATAGCTATTTGTGATGCCTGTGGTTTCAGACCAGAAAGTGTCAGAGGAAAAACTGTGACTTTGTGAGACGGAGCATGGCTGCAAATGTGACTGAAAGTGTGGAGTTTGTGAGATTGTGCGTGACCTTTTTATTTTGTTGCTTTGTGGAAGTGATAAGACAGTGTCATGTGGTTTGTGCATCCACTCCTTTCAACCTGGTCAATTTTATTTTAGATTTTTTTTCAGGGGACTTTTGTGGGGTTTGTTTTAAAAAATGTTCCATAAGTCCACTAATTAATTGCATATTTGTGTTTAGAGCTTTGTGTTCAATGTGCAACATCAAAGAACTGTTAATGTAACAGATATAAAATGTTGCCTACATCTCTCTGTAGATGTCTGGACACTAAAGGTGTTGCCTAAAGGAGAAAACTATTTAAAGTTGGAGGATCTTGGGCTTTTTAAAGTAGTTTTAGATAGCTAATAACCTGAGGCTCTTTTGTTTGCAGATTACCTGTCGGATCATCAGGACATTTTTTAAAAGCATTAAAATCAAGTCAAAAGTTAAAAGAATGCAGGTTTTTTTTTAATAACATCAAACGCCTATGCACACACACATTTGCGTTTTCATAGAGGAATAAATGTGAATAAACACACTTGTAGTACCTGAGTGTAAATAAGTGGGTGTTTATGTACAAGAGTCGAAATGATCGTTTCTGAAGGAGTTTGTTTGTCTGTCCCAAAGGACTACGCCTGCCTTTGCCTTGGGCACATCTTTGTGTGTCTGTGGCCTTTAAAGCACCGCTGATAGGTCCTGATCTTACATTTCTCTAAAATGCTGCAGTCAGAGGATCAGGCTTTTACACGGCCACGGTTTTACCCAATTGTACAAGGTCGAGCACAAATCTCTCCTCTGTATTTTCAGCATTAACCTCGTACTGTTATCTGTGATACTGTATGGAGAGCTCAATGCCGGAAAGAACTTCAATTTCTACTAGCCTCCTGTAGTAAGAAGGTGAGGGGTCGGAGCTGCAGAGACCTGATAATACCTCTGAGAGAGGTTCTGTGCTGAAGAAGAGAGCCAAGAAGAGCTAAAGCAAAAGGATTTTTTTTTTTAAAGAAACGAGAATGAATAGTGAGTGAAAAGAAGGTGACATGAGGTACTTTTTAAAAGTTTGCCTGCCCACGCACCCAGCAGGCCGTTCGCTTCTGTACGAGAAGCGAACACAAAAATGTTCAGACAGCGGTAGTAGCGTTTTGAAAAACGACGCAGCAGGTTAGGCGTCCTGCAGCTCCACCTCAGCAGTTACAGCAGACATCCCTGTTGACCGAAAGTCCCACTGTCCAACTGTCCTAGAGGACGAAACGCGGGGGGAAGTCGTCCTCCTTTGCTTTCACTTGACTGTCTTCAACTGTTAACTCCAAAAGATGTGTGTCGTAATGTTCTAGATGCTGCTTCAGAAGCAGAAATCACAGATTATCTTTATTTATTTTTTTGCATAAAAAAGTATGAAGATGGTTCCACCATTTAAACTGCAGATTTGAATAGTTGGGCTGAAGCCACTTTATTAAAATACAGCAGCGGAGTAAATAATTAACTCTGAGTGCTCACTGATGCTGGGCTCTGATGCAAATTCTTCATATTTTATATGCCACCCATGTTGCCTTTTTAGCAGAGCAGTAGCACTGTTTAACAGCCCCATCACTGCACAAGGCGGGTTTATATGTGACACACGCCGGCTTTCTGCGCACTTCATCAGACGGAGAATTATTATTCTTCGCGTGTTGTATTCGTTCTGATGGCACAATGCTTTAAGAACCAGGTGAAAAGGGTGTTTAAAGCGGAATAAGTGGGGCAGTGGCTCACTTGTTTTCCCAGATTGCTCTTTGTTAACTCAGAATTGCTGACAACTTGGTATATTAAACAGGCTAAAACACACAGACCCCGGGCTCTAGTCTGCACCAGTTTGAGTTGCATATTTATATGTTAATCTGCTCTCAGTGAACTCTTGCTAAAATACCACTATTGCTTTAGCTTCCAGTGAAAGAAATACTAGCTAGACACATTAAACTCTCAGATTGTGTGGGGCCCTTAGCAGCCTTTGCAACCTCAGGGCCTGAAGTCAAAACGTTACAGGCACAATAGTGTGTTTGGCCTCTGAGAATAAAACCTTTCTGATGAACTAGGTCTCAAAGAAGAAGTGGAGTGTTTTTGATGAGGAGCGGACGGCTGCGACTCCACAAGCGAGGCCGCGCAGCTCTCTTCCTTTGAAACTCGATTAGAGAAGTTTTATTAAATGTTTCCTGTTCTCTAGAGACATGAAATGGTATTTGGCATGAAGGCTGGAAGAAGCAGGGGGAGAGCGAGGCAGAGCAGTGATTAAATGGCTTTTTGATGCTGATGCATTTGGAAGTCCCATTGGTTGTTATCTTCCCGAGCACTTAGTATAATGTGAGGAAGGATGGATGGATGGAGGGAGGGAGTGGAGGGGAAGAGGAGTTTCTGTTCTCCGCTCTTCAAATGAACTTCCATCGGATATTTGACTAATTAAAACAAGACTTTAAAGTTTGCTTGTGGAAAAATTGGATAAAAAAAAAACATTTTGACGCCATTGTATCAATTTATTTAATTTATCGTTTGCTTTGAATTTTCTAGCTTTTAGTGATTGTGTAATTATTCCTTTTTAAGACCCTTGATGATACAGCTGCGTCAAACATTCAGTAATCATAACAGTGCAGAGAAATAAAAAATGCTTTACTGGCAATAAATACCATACAGTATGCTGCAAAAACCAACTAATAGACATGGATTCAAAATAAATAGACCAAGTTCACGTAATTTGTTTAGAATGTCTGTCTTGCATTATCAGCCTATTCTAAAGTAAAAATTGATAATCTACTTAGTGACACTTTACCGACATGAGATAACAAATAACATATGGCTAAAGCAAAACAGCAACAGATTGAGGCACATTTACAAAAACGGCCCCAAAAATGTAACATCTGTTTCTTAAGTGTTAAGATTTATGACACAATTTGTGTTTCCTACATTTGCGTTTTCTGAACAAGTCTTCATTTACTTAAGTGATCATGCTGCACCAAATAACCCAGTGCCAACATCACGAATCAAACAAACAGATGGGCTTTCGGAATATGCTTTGAGTTCACATTTGTTAGTGAAGGTAGAGATTTATGAGCAGGCTTGGATGCCATATTTTTGTTGTTGTTCTTTTGTCCCACTTTGATATTGTATTTTGTACAACTCAAGTTCCTTAAGCTTCTTTGATTTTAACTCTATTTACTCACCGTGGACTTTACTGAAAACCTTAATCCTTGTGTCTGTGATACTGTTTTGCAAATGTAGTTAATCCCAAGTTCCTTGTAGAAATGTTATTTTTTGCTGATTTCTGACTGGTAGGGTTGTTAAAATGGTTGGGAAACCACAGTGGACTGTTTTTTTTGGCCACTCTGAGCTTTGGTGGAGAATTATTCAGCAGCCATGCCAACCATGCTTCACACAAAGCTGATTATTGGCTATTTTCAGCGCGCTTCAGATCGCTGACAGTGTAGACGAGTAGAGGAATTTTCACCGGAGTCAAACTGAGTTTATAAATATAATACATACATGTTTCACATAAATCCTGGAGTGTGGACTTGAAGAACATAGCCATTCAGGGCTTGGAAAGAGAGTGCTCAGGATGATATAAGAGGCTACAAAACACAACTGACAGGAGATGAGAAATAATTTTAATATACAGTGTTCTTCTACCCTTCGCTGTCAATCATTCTCTGCACGTCGCCTTGTTATAAATCTCCCTCTAGTCCTTTGTGCATTGGTAGAAGTGAGCAGAAATCGGCCAAAGGGAGAGTTGAAAATTGGCGGCTGCCGTACCCCCGTTTTCTCACTATTTGTGTGCGTTTGTGTGAGCGATGTGACCTGGCGTGTGCTGTTTTCCTGGTGGCAGCTGCGCTGATGTCATGTCCAATGGAAACAAACTGACCGAGCTTCCTGTTCAATGGCCAACGCAGCCTGTGCTCCCAGCACCCTGGTGGAACTGGTGTATCTGTCTGAACTGTGGCACAGTCCTGTTACTCTCTGTCTGGGAAGAAGAAGAACTCTTTAGTAAACGGCTTACTTGACCGAAACAGTCCAGAGCTGCACACGAGTTTTAGACGGAGGGAAAAAACAACCACCGAGGAATCCACAGATGAGTGCATGTTGACATGTTTACCACATGGACAAGTGTGCATGTTTGTGTTCTTGTGCATTTTTCATTTCATTTCTAGTAAACTGAGAACTGGCGGATTCTGACATTTGGAGTCAACTATGTGCACTGTGGTATGTTTGGCAGAAACCTAACTTGCTTCCATGTGTTCCTGTTGTATTTAATCAAAAGGAAGCACTTTGAAAGATGAATACTCATGCTAATGTTCTGATGAATTGGCATATTGTAGTTTCAGTACAGCATTTAAGGCCTGGTTGTAGTTAAAGAGCTATTGAAGAAAACTGATTTCTAGACCTCCATATATAGTTGTATAGTTGGTCATAATTAAGTGTGTATAGCCCCCCTCACCATTTAGGGAACGGGGTTTATGGCCCCCAGTTTGCAGAACTATTCCGTTTTGACATTAAGCTTTTTAGACCACTAGCCCTTTGGGCTGGTAGCTGAGATGTTTTGCTTGCCAATAGAAAGTGTAGACCTCTTTAAATGTCCATAATATAAACAGCCATGTGGACCATTATTATATTTTATCAGCATAGAAGAGATCAAACCAAGAGGTAATAATGATATATAATCTTTACTTTTTAAATCTGTGACCAGCTGGTAGAAAGGGCCTTCCAAGGATGTCAAAGTAATAAAAAAGTATAAAGATTTATTACTGAGATTGTCATCAGATGTGAGCTGCTTTATTAAAGATTAAAAATAACTAAATGATTCAATGTCGGAAGGCAGAAATACAGCTCACAGGTCAGGATAAAACCTCGCAATGAGATAAATAGCAGAGGAAATGTTTTTGTGTTATATTAATAGGCTATTTGACAAGTCCATTGATCCAAACACTGAATGGCCTGATTCACAAATATTACGTTTTGCGGCATAAAAAGTTAATGACATCAATGAGTGAAAGTGGCCTTTGAATAATGCATAAGATACACACAGGCAGACATGTTATTCCACCTTTTTATCACATCATAGATTGCAATTCATGTAATTTAAACATAATACAAGTGAAAACCTTTATTACTAGCAAAGTATTATTATTTTTTTGTCATACTTCTCTCTTTCAGTGGAGTTTTTTTTCTCCAGGAAGTCACAGAGTACAAATCTCGACCTTTTCCTGTTACATCTGGGTCACTGCTGAATTTCATTTCTCACATGAATGCGCTCAGTCAAACTCGGGGGTTTGTGATATTTCAGGTGTGTCATACAGAACAGTTTACATTACATCTGTGCACCGATGGAGTGAAAAACGTCCCGCTTATCCGGGGGAAATGAATTCTTTGTACAAGCCTGCTTCTGTGACCTCTGACCTTTTTACACTGTCAATGAGATGACAAGAGCTTGTTCCACTGAGTCACAACTGCAGCCATGTTTCTTAATAATTTTATGCGTCACTAAATGCTTCTGGATTTTTTCCCAGTTAGAGAGGGCGACTGGAGGCTGATGGTTGCTTGAGTTTTACCCACATGTAATGAACCACCTGCTGTGTGGCCGAGAGGTGACGGTAGCGTTTTGAGTTGCCTGTGGTTTCTGAACAGATTTGTGTGTGTTTGCCTGTTTTAAACAGCAAAGAGAGAGACAGTGTGTGTGTGTGTGTGTGTGTGTGTGTGTGTGTGTGTGTGTGTGTGTGTGTGTGTGTGTGTGTGTGTGTGTGTGTGTGTGTGTGTGTGTGTGTGTGTGTGTGTGTGTGTGTGTGTGTGTGTGTGTGTGTGTGTGTGTGTGTGAGGTGACGCACGTGAACACACATACAGATTACACACGCATACAGTTTGTAACGCTTATTTTCAAGATTGTCGGTCTTTGAAATATCAGTGCCTGTGACTGTAACCTCCAGCACTGGTGTCAGGAGACGACTGCACAGATATTCTGCAGTTTATTCTTTTAAAGACAAGGAATTGTTGCAAGTCTTAGTCGGTGAAAGAGGAGACAAATGGTGTCAAGTGGGGATGCTTTCAAAAATGATAGGCAATTTTTATTTTCAAGTGCTGTAAACAGAGAAACCTAAATCAGGTCAGTGTTCACTGAGACTCGGCCCTTTGCCTTTCCAACTGGACTGATGCTTTATTCTTTTTTAAGGTCCTTGAAACGTGATCCAAACGTTAGAACTCGCCACAGTTCTTTGTGGATTCAAGTTGTTTTACTGTCTTGTGTCCCTGTTACCTCTTTATTTAATCCATTTGTTCTCTCTGAAGAGCGTTCTTTATGACTCTGGCTGTAAGTTTGGCTTGTCGTTGTGCTGTAGACTGAATCGGATGCTCGCCCTGATACTGCTATCGTGTGATGGATAAGAATCTAAACGTTTAACATGCTTCGAATGTATGACATTGTAATTAACGTGCAACATTTACGATAACTGTCTCTGGAGTCAGCTTTTTGAAATTCGTTTAGCTTAATGTACAGAAAATCCCTTTTTTTCCATTTAAATTTCTCTTTCAAATAAACGCACGTAGGTGAAACTAGGACTCTAACCTCTTTCATCCAGGCGGCCCATCCCTCTGGGCAAACTCTGCTCTTTCAGCCTCCGTTGCTTGCCCTCTGTATTTCTTTTCATGCGTTTGTTTTCTCTGTGTTGATCGTCCCCAGAGAGAGAAGGAAGTGGCCGTAGTTCTGCCTTTGTAGTTTACTTGCATGAATGTGACTGTCTGTTTTTGCGTAGCGCATGCCATGCCTTCTCCATGTCTACAGTATGTTAAAACACTGCGTCGTCTGCGTTTTAGACTCCACTTAGCCCAAAGCTGCTGGTTCCAGATTTAATGCTGGAAATGTGACCTGGTTAGGAGATGTGTCGCAACAAATGTAGCAGGACAACTTCCTGTCAACTATTGACATAAGCTTGTATTTATTAACAATTTCTCAAACACTCACTCATGATTGTAAAAGATTGATATACGGCAGCAGAACTGTTTAACGGAAGTCATTGAGTTGTGTAAAGCTCAGCTGTTGGTAGTTGAAACGATTTGTAGATTTGTTCAGTGGGCAATGGGCTAAAATGAGCTGTGACCTCTCTGTGATGATCTTTGTATTATGGGTTTAAATTAACTTTATTTGGCTTTTGATCAGTTTTTTTAACCAAAGCAGGTGTCCTGAAGACAAGAGGTTTGGCTCTGGGAAATCATGAGGTCGTTTTTCAGTTTTCTGACATTTCATAAAGCAAACGGGATCAAAGAAAGCGGAAGGCAGCAGTAGTGAGGTTTGACCAGCTGGACCCCTGTAGGAAACCAGATATTTTAGCTGTGTGCTGTAATACATATTTTTGTTGTTTACAAGCTGTAAGAGGAAGAAGAGATTTTGATGTTACCTTGTTAGACATTTTGTTGTGGATTTAGATCTTTAAACCGAAGAAAAGTTTGCGTTGTTACAGTGTTTGCAGAATGAGCTGGTGAATTGCTGACATATTTCTCTCTTTCCTTCTATTGCTTAAAGTGACGGGGCCTGTATAAGGGTTAGATTAAGGTGATTGGTTATGGCCACTGGCGTGTGTGTGTCTGCAGCAGAGAGTGTTAGGGCAGCGTCCAATTGCCACTAACCTAAAGGCGAGTGACAGACGAGGCCAGTGTGAACCAGGCTGCGCTCTACTATACGCTGTGGTACGATGAATTAGCATGCTACCGTCTCTTTGTGTGTGTCTTGAGGGCAGGCTGAGGAGAGAGAGCGAGAGAGAGAAGCAAACGGGTGAAAAAGAGCGAGGCTGGTGCGGTGCCACCTGGCTCCGAGGCAGTGGTCTGGTCTAATGGGGTGTGTGTGTGTCACAGAGGGAGTGTGTCCCGTGGCTGTATTTGAGCAGTCCACTCTTCCATTAGTTTGTCTTCAAAAGCCCTTATGTTGCCCTTCTCTCTTTTTTTTTTTCCATCTCTTATGTTTTCTGCCACGATGCCGCCAGCAAACACGTGAGCGTGCCGCAAACAAATGAACAGGAAAGCAGCAGAGAAAGTGACCGCGATAGAAAGTCCTCAGTGTTGCCAATAAAAAGATGATGTATGAAGACACAGCAGAGCGCATCAAGAAAGCCCATTATCTGTTTTTAACTGGGACAGCTCGGACTGCATAAGTGCCAAAATCAGATTATCCAGAAGACATTGTGTCTGATATCTTCTTTTACACATAGGGTTACTTATATTTGCCAAGGTTTTCATATTTCTAGACAGGTTCCGTGTGTAGTCCAGTACATTTAAATGTAGTGTGTGGTGCTTCCAACAACATTTCTTTAAAGAGTCCGTGTCCCAGTTATCCTGGACTGTGACTTTCTGTTGAGGTCTTAACAGTCATAACCGTCGACATTATGTCATGTAAAGGACATGTGTCTGTCCGCCGCATTACCACTACTCAACAATCTCTGCACCTACAAGTATTTTCTGCATGAGTGCTTTAACATATCCAGCCTCCCCCCCGGATGGTGCACAGTGGCAAGAGCATAGTAGAGGTTTTGTGCACACACAAAAAATATTTGACGTCCGTTTGTGGTTCACTTCGTCCCGCGAGACGTTAAAAAGAAGCGTATTAGTCTTGAATGTAGCATCACTAGATATAAAAATCTTTTTTTCCTGTCGCGTAAGCATGGTGAGGGGTCTCGTTACCATGGCGATTCGCCATGCTTATGGGTGTTTACGTGGATTCTTAACATGTTTCTATCAACCCAACGCTGTTTAATTTTATTGGATTAAGAGGTGAAATATAAAATATATATTTGACTGCAAAAGGCATTTTCAATGTTTAATATCATCTTAATCTAAATTTGACGGTTACTTTGAAACACAGAACATCTTAGCTGCTTGAAAACGTGTGCTTCAGCCCAGTTAGAGAATTATTTATTTGAAGGAATGACTCATAAGAAAACAAACATTGTCCAGGGTTTGTGGCATGATATGTGGGCACACACGTTTTGTTATGTTCTGTTTAATCAGTACATTTTCCTAAAAAAAATTGTCTTTGTGTTGCATTTGTTAGGCTGTGTGCATTCAGACGTGTCCCTTTTTGACATTCAGCAGAAATTGAAATATTAAAATGAAGTCTGACAGCCTTTACACTCCACACACTTTCCCCATTTCTCGCTGATAACGAGACAGCAGTACAAATGTCCTGGCTCACTGCTATTGTCATCCCTGTCTCAGCAGATCAGGAGGGAAATGTCACCTCATTTTCAGCTGTAACTGCAGCGCTCGTTGATCAGTATCATTCTGAATGTTTCCCAGAACTTGCGGGAAAGGGGTGACAGTCTATCTGGCGAATAGATTTTTTTTTTTTCTTCCTTCTAGTTCGGTGCCTAATTCTCTGTGTATTTCATCAAGTGAAAGTGTCTAACTTGAGTTAATATGCCATTCTGTTTTTTGTTCGTTTTGTGCTTTTGGTTTCTGAACATGCTGCTTTTTGACTCTGTTTATTTTAACTTGTCAAGCTACAGAATGAATTTTTGTTTCCAATCAAATGCCTCGTGTTTGTGTGGAGATTTTGTCCTCATGCAACCTCAGACCCACCTGTGAATTAATTGAATTTTGCTTTAACTTTTTAGGCACAGCAGTGGATAACTTTCAAAATCAGTGGAAAGGAAAGTGAATTAAAAACCGAGGAAAAACCCCTCTCCAATTAAGGACAAGACTTTCAGAAATTGGCCCCTTAGATATTAGCATTCAGCCATGAAACTGAGGCTCTCTTGCACACTGAAGAAGGCATGGAAGAAGCAATTAAATGGAAAAGGGAATTCTCTTGTTAATTTTCCTTTTGATTTCGTTTTTCAGTTTTGAATGTGGTCCTGCCTTCAAAAGCTTGTAGTGTGTAAAATCAAAAGCAAAAAAATAAAAAAAAAATGCTGGACAGTAGCCGTGACTGCGAAAGTGCCGGGAGGATTTTGAAGTCCTGCTGTGACAGACGTGTCAGTCTGTCACCCGCTTGCGAGCCGCTGACCTCACAGAGCACCTCGCTGCAGGCTTATCACGCGGACACACACCTGCTTCTCTTTTGGACTTGCAGGGACCCTCATTGACAGTCTGCATTCCCAAGTCCAGCAGTGCTCAAATACAGATCACACAGGTCCACTCCTAAATTTTCCACCGCGTCACATGTGGAGCGAGATTGGGTCAAACGAGTCAGATATGGCTTTAGAAATGTTTTCTGAACAGCTTAGCAGATATGGGAGAACAAACTGGATTCATGTGCGTGTGCAAAACCAACCACTTAGTCTCCAACCTTAAGGTTTTTCCTGACGTAAAAGTGTCGACTGTGATGTTTCATAGCCGTTTGTGCCGTTATGTGGCGTGTCCAAGTCTAACCCAAAATATTTTAAATTTTGCCATTTTTTTCAGTGCTTTATTGGACGTGCTTATAAATGCGGTTCTTTACTTTGACAAGAGAAATTAAGCCCATGTGGTTTGTCAGTGTGGAAGTGAAGCCGTGGGCTGTTTAACTGAGCGTGTTAGGTTTTAGTTTTATTCAGGGTCTGGTCTGGATGTGGTCCAGAACCTGGCTACAGTACGTGTGGGCACTGGCTCTGTACCCGGCGTGATCACAAGCCTAATTCTAACCTTGACCCGTAAACCAACCTGAAAGTAAACTCTGTCCCCACGATCGTACAAAGACCCGTGCGCAGCAGCAGTGTGTGTGTGTGTTACTGATGACGTGGTGGCTGTGATGAAGGTCTCTGGAGGACGTTCAGTCAGTTTTGTGCCTTACAAGGCGCTGACGCGTTCTTGCTTCCTCCCTCCTCCTGTTTTCATTCTGCATCTCATCCTCCTCTTTTTCGGTACCTGTCCATCTTCTTCTCTATGTCCTCTCTATTTGCCGTCGTCCTTTCATCTCTCCTCCCTCCACCCCTCTCCTTCCCTCCTCTGCCCTCGTGTCCTCTGTCCTTTTGTTCCGCCTCCTCTATCATTTCAGACCCTTATCCTCACCCTGTCTCTCACTCTCATCCTCCTATCATCCTATCCCTCTCTCCTCTCACCCCCCTCTCTCTTTCCCTGTCCTCTTATCCCTCACTTTCACCCTCTCATTTTCTTTTCTTCTTTTCTTCTTTACTCTTTTACCCGTCGTTACCTTCCACCTCTCTCTCTTTACCCCATCCCTCCTTCTCTTGCTGTCTTCTTCCCACGTCCCACTCTTTGTACGTGTTCTCCTAACCTCCCAGCCTCTCATTTTTTTCTTTCTTCTCCCTGATCCTCTCCACCTCATCATTATCTATTCTCTCCGTCCTTTTCACACTTTTCTGTTACTTAGTCCTACCAAAAATACATGCGCTGTGTATGTGAGAGAGGAGTGTGTGTGAACACCTAAGTAATATGCACATGCTGTAGAACTGACTCAATGAATCTGACATTGTTCAATGGTCCTAACCTTCAGCTACAGTGGATCAAGATTTTAGTCAAGCCCCTTTCAGATATGTACTGGAGTTCTGACAGTATCCTGACTTTGTCAGGAGGGGGTGTATGTGGGAACAGACGTTATCCAGATTATATCCTTTGAGCCCCTTAGTTTAATGCGTGTGAGCTCGTATGTGTAGCATGTTGCTCTGTGCCGAATCGTCTGAAAGATTAAAAGCGAGCCAGTGGGCGTGTTCGTTGCACAGCTTCTATGTGCCATAAACCAAAAAATATTTCCTAAATTTTATATCATGTCGTGCCTCCTGTGCGCACTGATCACACGTGGAAATCGAACAGCTTTTCACCCAAGAGGCTGCTTCTCACTCGGGCAATCTCCAGCTGTGTGTTGGATGTCTGAAAGGCCACTCCGACCATTGTCCGAGGCCGAGTTCTGCTGACGTGGTCTGGAGTTCATGTGTGTAATGGGCTTCAGTCTCCTCCTCCCCGTTGTCATTTTCCAGCACACTTTTGATAAATCTATTCTCATGTAGAGGTCGTAGAGGCTGTGACTAAGGGATAGAGCGAGTTGTCCATTAATCACCGGGTTCCTTAAGGTCACATCAAATCGTCCTTCAGCACACTGAACCCATAGTTGTGCCATTGCTTGCATGCCAACAAAACCGTCCTTGGTGTGTTGTACATTTTGACTCTTTAAAATCAAAGAAACAATATGCAACGCTTCCCCATCGTCGGTAATTGGCGCTTCTTTGTTAACGTGGCTGTTTTTGTGTAGAATGTAAGTCATTAGGTCTAATTAAAATTCATCACAGTCTGCAAGAAGACACAGAGCATCCTAAAAAAACCTGGATGCAGGCATGTGTGTGGGCATGGGTGTGTGTCTTTGTGTGAGTATATGGAGCAGTAGGTAGGTAGCTGCAGCATGATGGCTCTATTTATAATACTAGCCCATCTGTCTCTGTTACATTAGAAATTAGTGTGTGTGTGTGTGTGTGTGTGTGTGTGTGTGTGTGTGTGTGTGTGTGTGTGTGTGTGTGTGTGTGTGTGTGTGTGTGTGTGTGTGTGTGTGTGTGTGTGTGTGTGTGTGTGTGTGTGTGTGTGTGTGTGTGTGTGTGTGTGTGTGTGTGTGGAGTTGGCTCTATCTGTTGGTTCCTGAAAGCTGGACATCTGTCCTACTGTCAACGCACATACACGCACAGTTCACAACAGCTCAGCCTGGCTGTGTGTGTGTGTGTATTTGCATGCAGTTTGGTGTGTTTTACATTGGTAATTATTGAGGTAGAATGTTATATTTTTGCAAACGATTGAATGAAAGGTGAGGTCAGACTGTTATTTACAGGTAAACAACTCATTGCTGTCCAAAATAGATGCAGACAGAGTGGAATAAAGGCTGGGGCTTTGGTTGGCAGATATGAGCATGAGACTTGTACATGCTGAGAACAGGATGATGCTGGCAAAAAAGCCTTTGGTCTCGAAAAACAAAAAGCCCAAAACCCAAAGCCCATTCATTATCTGCAGCAAGTTTTCCAGGATTGCAGGGGGCTGAAGTCTGTCCCAGCTGTCACTGGGTGAGAGGAGGGGTCTACCCCATACAGGTCTCCAGTCTGTGTCAGGCTCAACACAGAGACACACACATACAGACCAGCATACAAAGTGCCACTCACACCTACGGGCCATTTAGAGTCACCAATTAACCTAATGCACGTCTCTGGACTGTGGGAGGAAACCAACACAAGCTGAGGGAGAACATGCAAACTCCACAGTGAAAGACTGGCCTGTGAAACTGGGAGCTGAGAAACCAGACTACTCGTAGAAATCAGGTTATACGGACGATTAGGAGCATGTTTCCATGCACTGCAGTAACCTGGTTACTCTGCAGCAGATCAGTAATCAGATTACTTTAGTCATTTTGGAAGCACGACTCACAAATGTTGATGACAGAATGATCGAAGATGATGGATCCTAATCTGTGTTTCTTTTTTTTTTTTGGTGTATGTGTCTGTGTGTCAACAGACTGGTTGACCAAGCTCCTTTTCAACAGATCAATTTTTTTTGTTCACTAATAAGTAGACTTATAAGGAGGTATATCCATATTTCATCCAACCACTTCACTCTGCTACTTCATCTTTTTGCAGTCATTTGTCGTTCACATGTATATGTGTTAGAAAATAAAATAAAATGAGGAGATCAGGAACTCAGTTTCAGGCATATGGATGGCAGGGAAATCAGTATTCTGCTAAGCGACAGCTACCTGGAGAAAATCAGTTTCTCTAATCCCCACCCTGATTTTTTAAAATGCATTGAAAAAAGGGCTCATGGTAGAAAGCCATTTGCAGGTTGCGTACGGGTCTGTGAACGCAGACAGCGCCAGTTCTGACTGTATGTGGGTTGTTGTGTTTACAATGGGGACTCGTGGTGGTGGACTCAAGTAGGATTGGTTTGTTTTCTGGTTGTGTGTGAGCGTGCCACATGGTCACGGTTACGCATGTTTGAGTTGGGAACAGAAAGTAACACCCGAAAATAGTTACAGAGTTATTGGCAGAATCAATTTTAAGGCTCTTTTTGGCCAGTTTCTATTTGTAATACAAATTTGAGTTTATGCTTTTAGTTTGAAACAACAAAGGATAAAAATATGTGACAAAAAATCTGATTTTTTCAAGATTGTGTTGCCATCACTTTTTTGTTCTTAAATAGCTTTTGCAAACATGAAACATTTACAAAGAACATTTCAAAGGGGTGGTTGGTATCACACGAACAGAGGGAGGTAAAAGTAGAGGAGTAGGCGCTTGTGTTGATGTTAATGACAGGTTAACCGCTCTGCTCCTCCCCTTCCCCTCCCTGCTGCAGGAGTCTGATAACTCTTCTCCTCTCCTGTCTTCATTTTGCCCAGTGATAAAACAGAGGCATGGTTAAAAAATGGAACTCAAGATTCAGGGGGACGTGATGTAAATGAGGCATTTATGCAGCAGAAACAAACCAAAAGATAAATGAAAACATTTTATCCGGCATCAGTCACGCCACCGTCAGCTCTTCTTTCTTTCTCCTCCTTCTGCCTGTTTGGCTTAACTTTCATGCTCCAGATGAGCAGCACATCATCGAGTCACACATCAGTTCAGTGGAGAAGACGCTCTGTGTCGTAGCTGGTCTCGTACTTTGCTAAGGAAAAGCAAAGAAAACACTGGTCTTGTTGTGACATTTAATACAGCAATTTCTCTAACAATTAGTTTGGAAATGCTTTAGAAATTCTTCATATTTAAGATCTGCGTGCAATAAGTTTTAAAGAACAGCTTTCAAATAATGTTACATTTTTGTAAAGAAAATGTTTGGACATTGGAATGATTTATTATAATTACTTTTTGCAGACTACATAGGCCCTGTAGTGGTTTCATTATTACGCTTGGGGACTGGAGGAGACCTATTAAAAAAAGATGGTCAAAATTAGTTATGCTTTTTGCATAAAGCATGGTTCAGGTTTGAGAACTGCTGGATCTCACTGTTGCCACATTGCGGCCTGACAGGTCAGATCAACTGTTCTTACTGTTTTCTTATGGTGATGATGGCAAAACATGTAGAGTAATTAATAACAAGCAAGGGTCAACGATCACTGCTCCTGAAAGTGTAGATAATACTTGTATAATAAAGCCACCAGGGGGTGGTAACTTTTTTGCTAATCACTTTACATTTACCAATTACCAAATACAAGAGAGAGCTGTCTGGGTTACACGTTGCAGCTGACTACAACTGGCCAGCTGAACTGATCCGTCGATACTTGTAAGTGAAATGTGAGTAACACCAGGTTCAACAAAAAGTTGTAGCTCCTCTTTAATATTGGGGCCTGAACTGATGCAAAGCCAACGTGACACTTGCTGATGTTGGGTTTGTGCGCTTGCTGCAAACTGGTGGGTGAACAAACGGCAGTGCTGCAAGAAAAGCAGGCGTGGTTTATGAGCTAAGAGGCATCGGTCTCTAATATCACTCCACAGTCGGGGCTGACTGAGTGCTGGGGGCTGCGTAATAACTTGCTTTGTCTGAAGCTATGCATATTTCTAAAGAGCCTGGGTGCCGTCGTGTAAGAAAGATACGTCGGAGCCTCAGTTTGTCCTCCTCTGACAGTAGTGTAGAGAATTGGCCGTGCTTTATGTTCCACATAAAAACAAACTGGACATTTGGTAAAAGTGTGATTTTAATAGTGGAAGTCTGAGCACCAGCACACTGAGGTCTGCTGTCCGTTTGTGAAGACCACAGCTGTGGGCCTGCCGTCTGCTGGGACTGTGTGGGTGTAGGTGGCTGGGTATAGATCTCGTTATCCAAGGTGCCCAGATATTAAATCATACTCTCTCACTCAGACACACACACACAGACACACACGTTCTCCTCGCAGCCTTTGTATTGATTTATATTGACCCGTGGTTGTACGGACGGCCGGCCATTAAATTAACACACCAGCGGAGAAACTGATGACTCCACCAGACCACAAGCTCAACTTTAAGTGTGTGTGAGAGCAGGAGAAAGAAGGACAAAAAAAGGGCTCAGTTTACTTCCATAACATAACGCTAAGCTCTCTCTATCCCCCTCTCTCCCGCTCTGCTGGGGAGTATTGGCAGCATAATGACTTCCAGACCAGAGAGTTTAGGTCATTCTCCAGCCCGAGGATTGTGGGAAAAGCTGTGTTTGGTGTCCTCAGGGAGAACAAGGGCTTTTACCTGCACATTCGTCTTCCTTACGCAGCCTGTATAACGAGTGGGATAAGAGCTAAATGTCCTGGTTGGGAGGAAGTGGGACATGCGGACTGGGATGTGCTGATATGAAGCAGAAGCAGGAGCTGGTGTTTATTTTCTGCTTTAGGATTAACTACATAACACAGTGCTAACACACACAGAGCATCAGCGTTACCATATGCATACGCAGATAAAAACATCTTTACTTTTGGGTTTATTTAAGCATCGAGCCGGGCCAGAGCCTCACCCCGGAGCTCCTGTGTTTAGATTACTAACATTTCTCTCAATTTTGACTGCTGGATTAACATTGTTAAAATATCAGCATGCAAATATCAATTTGCTTCATTGGCCACTTTGATTTAACAGATATTAACGATTCTTACATTTGTCTTACAGTTTGTTTTCCTCAGAGCACCTCTGTGTAAATGCTGATGCCGTGTTTATCTGTTCAGCTGCTTTAATGTGATTGTCTCTGTTCTGTTCATGTCCCCTTAAAGTCATTACCTGAATGGGAATAACGCATTTAACATTGAACACTTGTCACCAGTTTGTCTGTCTTATAAGGACAAGTAAACGTCTCGCTCAGATGTGTCATTGTCAGTCTGTTCAGGTCGAGGGTCACCACCCCCAGTGACGTAGATGTTAATGAAACCAGAAAAATGCTGTTTTTGAATAACTCACTGAACAGCAGCAGGTATTAATGACATTTTTTAATCAGGGGCATGAACAGTATTCACAGCATGACAGCGATCATCTCAGTGTCTTTTTTAAGTTACACTTTTATTTGATACACTGACTTTGTGTGGGAGCGTTGACTCGAGTTTCATTCAGTGAGTCCGAAAAGGTTCAGGATAGTAGACGTGTCGCACTAAATGGAACCGAAAAATAAATGTTGCAGTTCTGATTAACAATGACAGTGTCTGTTGAAAATCTGTGTGTCTTATTTATTATGAGAACATCATTGAAGATATTTCAGGCTTTTACATACAAACAATACTTGTCAGTAGGCTGCTTTCATTGTTGGTTTTGGTCTTTTTTGGGGGGATTTGTTGACAAGAAAATTATAGAATATAGCACAAGTATTGTATTAAAGACTTTGCCAGAATGTAATATCTTTAATCAGAGACGCTGCCTGAATTGATAAAAACAAAATAACAGAAATGAGACATTTGCCAAATATTGATACTTGACAGTCTAAAACACCCAATGCTGACAGACATATTTAGGTCAGTTGTCTCACACCGCGAGTGTTGTAGGAATTGTGTTCTTTGACACGTAATCAAACTCTGTGCATCCTCACATTGTAATTGAACAAATCGGCTCTGTATTGGTGTTTCTTCTTATCATCTATCTCTTACCTAAACAGCTTTGTCTTGTTAAGGGTCCTGAAGTGGTTGATGGGCTCTCGAGCCGATCCTAGCTGTCACTGGGCTAAAGGCACAGGTCCTGGCTAACACAAGGACACACAGAGGTGTTCACATTTCCCTTTTAATCTGCACGTCTGAAAGCCAGAAGATGTGCAGGCAAACTCCACACAGAAAAGCTGCGGCTGGCTGGCCTGGTTATGCAAAAAAAAATCCAAGAATTGGCCGGCTGACTTCTTTAAGCTTATCTTGAAACGTTTCACAGCGTCCACCATTCATCAAAGTAGCTTCTTCAATCTGAAGAAGCTGCTCAGACCAAAGAATCTACTTTCCAACCAAGAAAGAAGGCCGACTTACACAACCTGACTACACCTGGATGGCTGAAAAACCGAATTTCATCTGTAGTTGGTTTCTTAGGTTTGTTAAAGCGGAACAGCACCGTTTATCAATATCAGCAATGAGTTCCACATCACACTCCCTTCAGTTTGTGGAGAAAAGAGGCTCGTTTTAAGCCGCCATTGTTAATACATTTACGTATTGTGTGTGTCCCTGAACGACAAAGTAAGAGTTAAAAATAGCCAGTGATTGACTTTAACTTGTTGAACTGGCATCCTGTCCTCTCCTGTTGCCATGGTGATGTAATAACTGTGGCAACTGGCCAACGTGTAGACGGACAGGAAGAGAGAAATGGAGACAGAGACAGGTAGAGAGACAAAGACAGTGAAGCAGCTCTGATTTAAGATCGACACAGAAGATGGAGATTAAGAGAAAGTGATAGACGAGGTATTATACAGTAACTGTGTGTGTGAGGATATTAGATCATATCACAGCAGGATGAGTCTTATCAGATCCCAACACGCAAACATGAGCTCCACTACTAACTTCCTTCCCCTCAGGGAGTGGGTGTGTGTGTGTGTTTAAATCACGCCTTTAACCAACAGAGTGAGGACATTTTAGGATCAGGGTTAGAATTAGGTTTGGGTCAGAGTTTGGCATTCAGTTGTTAGTTGGGGGAGGGGCTAAGGATTGTATTATGTCAATGAGTGTGAACAAAAATATAATCTGTGTGTGTGTATTACATCCTGTTAAATTCACAAGGACAGAGAGACGCACAGGGTGAAGATATTGAAGGGCATTGAAGAGGTCAATTTAATTCAGTGTGTTAACGAGTGAGGCTGAATTCAGGAGATGGAAAATTTGTTAAGTAACAAACGGGAGGTTGACTGATCAAACACTGCAGGAAATAAAGCTGCATTTACTAAATGGTGAGTAATAGTTGGATATACACATAGACAGGGAGTCTAAAACAACATTACTCCCTTAATTCTCACGTCTTTTCCACTAAAACAAGCCAGTTAGAGAGCAGAGTCTAACAAATGATATTTTAAACTGTTTTGTTCCCAACATTTAGAAAAACTCTGGGAAGTTCAACTCTCGGCTGATAATTCTCAGTCTGACAGTCGTGCTCACGTTATGTTCATGCTCACACGTGCCAGATTTGTCCCCCACACAAGGAGGACATTCAAGAAGCATTCAAGCTGCAGATAACTGGTAACTTAGTCTTTCAGCAGAGGCCTCATATTGCTTGGTGAAATCATTTTCACATGGATCGCAAAATGTCACCTAAAAAAAAATAGTTACACGTTTTTGTGTATTTAGTATCTTTATTTTTTTAACCGCCGGCAACCATAGTTTCAGCCCTATCTCAGGTAAACCCACACCTCTGACCGAACTAGGTTCTGGGTGTGTCGCTCTCTTCCTTTAGCGGTTGGAGTGAGTGGAGGACAGACAGAGAGAGGGGAAATAAAAAAGGGCAACAAGAAGTAATTAGCAAAAGCATAATCAGGGAGGTGATGAGCAATTTCCAGGTGCCTCCACCAGATATTCACTGCAACACACAAGCTCCTCTCTATCATACCCAAAGATGGATGGAGAGTGAGGGGTACACAGTCTGGGTGCTCATGTACTTAGAAGTTGCAGTGATCTCCTGTAAAAAATACAGGGATCTTGTCTCGACAGCAAGACTGTAGACTGGGTTTAATGAAATTCATTAATAGAGGGGAAAACAACCTGTAAGTAAGAGTTTTGGTTCAGAATTAAAAATCTGTTCTCAAACTGTGTGATGTCAGCAGGCAGGTTACTCCAGAGGAAAGTGCACTAAAGGAAAAGGCCCTGTCGCCAGTTCACTTGTTTTAAAACCCGAGCAAAGAATCTGTGAGCGACTTCTGAGAAATTGCAAAGCAGGAGTGGAATGTAGTCTCCTTACGGGGACATACAGTTGAGTATCATCTGCATAGCAGCAACAGAACTTTATTCAGTCGCTCCAGGAACATAGGATTTTGTGAATTTAACAAACAATTCAACCAACCCCCCATGAATTCTGAGCGACCCTGCAATTTAAACCTTCATCAAAACATTGCAACATGCCTCTGTAAGTCTTCGGTAAGTTTAGCTAATAAAATGTCTCGCCAGCTTTGTTGACGATTCCGTGGATGTAGTCTCTTTGTTCTATAAGAGTGAAGACGGAGCATTGTGCTCTTGTGCTTCTGTAAATGTAAAGGAAGAAGAGGAACTGATTGTGTAACTAATATTAGTTTTACTTCAAAAAGGTTCAAGAAGATCTTGAGCTTTGAAGGGTAAAGAATTCAGATTCAGGGACTATGAGTAAGTCTGGAAATGCAATCTAGGATTGTTTCTGTCGCTATTGCTTAAGCAAGAGTCAGTGCTGCTCTTGCTGTGGACAGTGCACATTTCAAATCGGTAAAGATTCAAACTGTGACTTCTGCAGATCTGCTTAGGAACGATTTTTCGGTGACACATTCCTTTATCCTCATCAATGGAGGAGGACGGGTAGAACTGTTTTCATGTCATTGGTGCACCTCTTATCAAGTCCGTTGCTGCAGTGAAAGGAGCTAGAGCCATATGTCAAACGCGTTTACCCCATTACTATGAGGACAGTTTAGTGTTACCTCTCATTTAATGAGGAAGTGATCTGACCGATGTAATGGACGAGGCAGTGAGGTCAGAAACCACTGTCCCTTGGGATCAAATTAAGTCAAGGGTGTTACCACTGCAGTGAGTCGGCTCCTGCAGTGTCAATAAGGGTCATGAAGGATTTACTGGGAGGACTGGAGATTTGTGTTATTGGACTGAATTTTAAAGTCAGCCATAATAAAAATGTCCTCCAGATGAGTAACCAGATCAGAGAGAAATTATCCCAAAACTTCTTTAGTCCAAGCACCTTAAAAGAGCTGAAGGTGATGTCAGATTTTAAACTGAAAATAGATTTGTACGTCCATCCGTCACCACCGTGTGATTTGGTAGTGTGAGGTAGACACTGGTGTGTTCAGGCAGCCAGGCTTCATTTCATGGGAGCAAAGCATCCGGTTTGAAGCACGTTCCATTCATGTCCAGAGAAACGCTGCAGCATCAAATGATTTATCAGTAACGTTTTAGAAGACAGTGATGTAATATTTACAAAGGTGACTTTCACCCCACCATTTCCGTGGCGGTCTACAGAGCTGTGAGTAGAGGACGCAATCATTTGAACTAGACACCTTGTACTGATAGAATAGTCCGAGGTGGTCTACACACTGTGTGGTAGGGAAGCAATTTCAATTTTCTTTGGGCTGTTATTATGGGGAGTTTTTTTTCTGCCAGCGGGGGTTCTGATTAGTGCTTTGGCCCACGTCTTTGGGAGGTTCTAAGGATACAGCAGGGAAGGGGGACAGCAGGCTGACGGTCAGTGCTCAGTGACGCTCCCTGACTGCAGGCAGTAAACGAGTGGACCCCAGCACAGCAGCATCATTACGCCTCGTAGGTTCTCCAGCCGCATGTGTGGAACGCACAGTGCTGCACTTTACTTTGAACCTTTCGCTTTTAATAAGCAAAGTAAAATGTTGACATATTCAGTTATATTTTAATTCTGTATAATTGTTATCAGTCATATAACCAATGCGAATCCCACAAATCCCACATTCAAATATTGTAAATACTGCAGGAAAAACAACCCCATTCTTATTTCAGTTTGACCCATTTTCCCCTTATTTCTTCATCCCACCCATTAAAATTCCACTTCAGGAATGTGCTGCTTGCCGAATGCCTTCAGTTTGCTGTGGAACGTGAAGCTGAAGGTGCACACATCAGGACCAGTGTGCAGAGGAAAGTAATAATGTGCCTTTGACTCAGAGGTTTTATCATATTATTTCTCCGTGCCATCAAGCTGAAGGTCATTGAAGGTTTTACAGTGCAGACGCAAGACTGTCCTCACACACACACCCACACACACTCACACACACACACCCACACACACTCACACACATATATATATCTCAAACACATTCGATGTTAAATGTGTTCCACCCACTCTGTTTTCTGAGCATGTATATATTCTGCTGACTGTGTGAGGCTCTGCCAGAAGACACACACACACACACACACACACACACACACACACACACACACACACACACACAGATTAGCACGAGTGGGTTATTGCAATTCAGCAGAAACATCGTTTTCCTCACATTCCTGTTAATTTAAGACCTCAGTCACACACACACACACACACACACTCAGTGTAGCACAGACAGACACAAGTAGACTCAGACAAATGCACCAGCGGACACACATTCTCTTCTATACCCCCTCACACACACTTTACCTCAATCCATTAAAGCTGAATTTACATAATTCTCTCTCTGCTTAACTGCCGCTGTGCTCGCACACACACACACACACACACACACTTGCCTACATGTACACTGCAGCGTGAATGACCTTGCAGCAGCAGCAGCAGCAGCAGCAGAGCAGAACTACGGCCTCTGCATGGATGGTTTCTTCTCGCGCGTGTGTGTGTTGTGTTCATCTCTGCAGCCAGAACACACATTATAGCTCTAATTAACACACTCCGTCTCCATATGTGCTGCTCTGAGATCAGCTGTCAGACGCCAGCTGGCAGGAATATTGACGGTCAGAAACTCAATACTGCTCTCACACCAGCTGAAGCCTGTAAGCAAAATCAAAGTTTATTATTTTAGGATGCCTTTTATAATGAATGTTTTTTAAGAAACAAGGAAGGGAATGTTTTCAGTGACTTTGTCTTTACATGTTTTATTGTTGCATCGTGAATAACTCCAACCAAACATACACCAAACACGATTCCTTTATGACATGCCATTATTATGTATATGTGAAAAGAATAAAAACGTATTTGTTATTGTGCCAAATGTTTTAAGACATAAATGTCAAACACTGATGATAATACTGATGTTTAGTGTGCAACATGGTTGCAAGAGGAAATGTAATAATAAGAGTCCAAGTAACTAATTATTTTAGTTTAATAATACATACACACACACACACACACACAGGCATTGCAAAAAATGGCGGCGAAATACAAAAAGGCAATTATACATAAATGCTCAAAGACGAATTCTGCTACAAGGCAAATTAATTTGTGTATCAACATTAGGGACTTCACGCTGCTTTACATTAGACATAAAAAGGAAAATGAAAGGTTCATTTGAAACAATTCAGAATACGGTAAATGAAACTAAAGCATAAAAATACAGAGTTTGATGTCGAAGAAAAAAAAATTGTCATGTTTAAAACGGCAGCTTGTTTTCTTCCTCTATCTTTACCTACTATACCTAATTATGTCTCTCTACTTTTTATGCGGCTTCACCAGTCATGGATAATTACGGTTATTTAGAGCTACATAAAGATTTGCTCTCTACTTTCCAATGATTTTGCTTGTGAACTTTTTATTTATTTGGTTTTGTTGTTGTTCCTTGCTTATAAATGAAGCCAAATACTTTATAGAAAAACGTTAAAACTTAACACTGCAAATGAATGGACACTCAAATTATCTTTATAGCAGGCTATGCCCACCAGGACCACCAGACACAGAGTCAGCTTCTTCCCCCAGGCTGTCTGAGCTGAGCTGACACACTGTGCAATTTCTGTTTTTATATTTTGTAACATATCTACGGTTTTAATGTAGCCAATAATTCATGCAAATAATTGTTAATAGAGAGTTCCAAGAGACCGAGATAGACTGAATACAATTCATTGCTTGTGTTGTAGTTGATTCTGATTCTAAAGTTGATTCTCTCCTTATACAGTAGCACTGGATGACAGTGGTCCGTGAACCTTGGTTTGATGCTGGAATTATGGTGATAAATGCAGAATTGAGGAATTTGCACGTGAAATGACCTACAATTTATTGGGAAAAGCCAAACTGTGTTGTGCTAAACAGTGAATACTGATTTAAAACCTGCTGAAACTTGGAGAGAGCCCTGAGAACCTCCTCATTCTGTGGAATTTGGAGTTGTACAGCTCCTAGTTCAATCAAAAGCAATGTGGTTAGAGACAACCACATTAGATAAAACCTGTTACCCTGCTCCCGTTGGCCCTTCTGTTTTGATTCAGCGGTGTAACACACGGTTTTGCCCAACGCTGCTTAAATTGCACACGAATAAGCTGTTAACAAAACTAAAATGTTGTTTTGTGTTTGCAGGTCTTACGACTGAGGGCCTGTATCGCGTCTGTGGGAACAAGACAGACCAGGACAACATCCAGAAACAGTTTGATCAAGGTAAAACGCTCAAAAGCACACCCACGCAGACCCAGACGAGCAGCAGAGGCTCAAAAACACCGAGTCAGCTGCCTAGAACCTGAAGAACGAGTGCATGTGCAACCGGAGTTATTATTTTCACTCAACGTGGTTCTAAATAATTTCCCCATGAACTCAAATCGTGCCATTTAAGAACTCGGGAGTACTTTGAAAAACACGGTACACATCGAGCTGCACTTGACTGATGTGCGTAATAAATCCAACCAGCGGAGAAAACTCCAGCAGACTGAATCTAAGTCTGACCACAGAGCAGACGTGCTTAAGGAGAAACACATGAACGAGGGGCTGGTCAGCTGCCAAACGGACTGTTAGAATAAATAACGTCACCACAGGCAGAAATCACCAGCGCGCAGTCAGCGCTGGGAGTCCTTTGGCAGGCAGATGATGACTTGGGGAGAGTGGAGTTGTTTTTAGGGTCTGACGATGATTATCGATTGTACCTTCCCGCCTCATTATAAATGACCAGCGTGTGTCTCCAGGTTTCAGTCCATTCTAGGATTTTAAGTCCAATCTTAAAATCCTAGAGAATGAGTAATATTTACATGCTAAGCGTGAATTTCAGTTGCATGTTTCCTCCCACGCTCCAAAGACGTGCGTGTGTACTGGTGACTCTGAACGTGAGTGGGAATGGTTAGTCTAGTCTGGTGATGGCTGTGTGTGAATACTCACACCATCTGTTCACAGTGTCACAAAGCAGTCGCACTGCACCATACACACATTAAAGACACTTTTGAGCTCAATCGTTTGATTTGCAGTTCCTCTGGTGGCCAATGCAAATGGAAATCAAGTTCAGGTGTTTCTATTTCATAAATCACCTCTCGTGATCTGTGTCTTAAAATTAAGAACAAAACCTAAATGTCATGTGCAGATATTTTGGAAAACAAACCGTTGAGCACAGCTGTCGCAGCTGCTCCAGGTGAACTCAGCCTGCTGTTTGTTCACTTTCCAAGCAAACTCGACTTGTTCCCCGTGGGCCTTCACCTCGTGGGTTGCCGTCGGTGACTTTGTCAGGTCGTATATTCCTGTTTGGACTCTGCCCGTGTGTCCTGGAGCGGTTTCTCTCACAGCACTTCAATAACTTCTGCTGCGAGAAACGCACCATTAGTGCCAATTAGCTCCTCTGTCAATAAGAGGGGAGAGTGGTCTACTTCCACCATGTAGGCTGAATATATTTTTATGGGAATTGTTGCAGACTTAAATCACATTGCTTGGGGAGCTGTGCAGTTGTGATGGGTTTTCCTTGGGGATTTCAGTGTCACTGTGGTTCTGTCTCATTAACAGTTCTGGCTCAAGCCAAACTTGTTGTTTATTAATAAACTTAATTAACAATCGTTTTTTTGTCTTCCTCTCATCGTTCCCTTTCCATAAGTCTCTCTTCACTGGTTTATGTCTCGCCCTTCATGTTTTCACCATTTTCCTGTAATATCCTCCTCTGTTTTTTTTCCTCAAGTATTTCCTGTTTTTCTATCTCTCTGCTTCCTGCTACCTCTCTTATCTCCTTACTGTATTTCTGTGTATTTCTGTTGCACGCCTGTGTGTTTGCATGCTGGCAGTCTTTCAGATTAACTTCGACAGCTGTTGTGTTACCTCAGGGTTCTGTCCTCGTTCCCTCTCCTTTTTCTCCTCCTCTTCATCGCCATTTGGCCATTAGTGTGTGTCAAAACAGGAAGTTATATAGATTTATTTTTCATCTTGTAGCCATCATTACACAGTATTTTTGCTTGGGGTTAATGAGGAAGCTGACACTAGTTTGATGTGTGAGTTAAGACTCCAGACTGCAGAGATGACCCGGCCTGCTGTTCTTGTCCGTTTGAAAAAACATAATACTCCAATAAACTCAAACTGAGGGGATGGAGCGGGGGCTTCCATCTTCTCCCGACTGGAATAACAGAGCAGAAAAATGGTTCTTTGAACCGGACGTGTATTCTCTTCGCGTCCTGCTGCTCCATCAGAGAAACACTTAGGCCTGTGTGTCTGCAGACAGACTGATGATAACCTCTGTTGGCCGTGATCAGAGAGGACCTCTGTTCTCCACACACACACAAAGCTCTGCTGTGAGCCTTGCTGCTGAAACTACTTTTTCAAGCTTTTTGCAACTCCTTTCAAACTGATGCATTGACCCAGGGAAATCCTATTTGACTCATGTCTGAAACGATCAACACAGGTTATTGGACCCAGGACGTAGACCCTGCTCCTCCTTTGGGCTCGTGATGGATGTTGCAGGGCTTTGGAGACACTTCATTTCCATGCCCTGTAGTGTCTGTGTGTAGCCCAAAGTTTAAACAAGTGGCAAGAGAAGTATGACTGTTCTGGAAAAATGTCACCTTCGTGTCAGTCTGAACAACATTTTTCTTGTTGCATTGTAGCCTATCAAGGTGAGCCAGGCTGCAGTGTTGTTTCTATAGAGATCATAACGCAGTACGTATGGTGTAAAAGGGCAACTGCATACCAATGTGAAAACATAATCCCAACAATGGAGCAAACGTCATGTTTCTGGGCTTACTGCCTGTGGAGGGGGAAATGTATTTCTGACTTCATCAAGGTGTCGTTAAATAAAAATCTGTAGATACAGGGGACCGTGGTTGGACATTCCGAGGGGGTTGAAGTAGAGATATTGGGGATTTGTGATGAAAGTAAACCAGTTGGTTCTGCGTCTGGTAAGAATGAAACCTAAGTGCCTTCTCTTGGAGGTTATCCTTGTAGACCCAGAACAGGAGAGATTATCTTGTCTGGCCTGGGAAGGCTTCACAATCTGACAGGAAGGGCAGAATGTCTGGACTACTGTGGTCAAACTACTGCCACCGAGACCTGATAAGAGGAGAGAACCCAAAGACAACCCAAAACTCAAACCAGCAGAGATGGTGTGAAATGATCTCGAGAGCCGTTGACACCACACCTACAAATATGTCTGAGCTGAAACACAATCCCTCCTGTTGTGCCGATCTGGTTGGACGAGGTTTAACCAGTTAGCACTTTTTGAACCAGCATTATGGTTGTTCAATGGGTAAACTATGTAGTAACCCATTTTTGCGTGTTAATGAGGAATTATTCACATTAATTAATAGCTTCGAAGACATTTTTGATATTTGTGAGCGTGTTTGCTGTTTGCACATATTTTCCAGCGTAATGTTGTTGAAAGTGTTGGCACGTCTGCCGCAGTAACGTCGTCTGTGTGTGCTGCTGAAGACGAGTACGAGTAGTGGGGTTGTGACCCAGCAAATTCTCCCGTAGAGACAGTTTTATCGTATTATCCAGGAGCTCTGCTTGGGCGGAGCTGTTTTCCTGTTGGCTCTGTTTGAGATTCAGAGCATGAAACCAACGGCCTACAGTAGCCGAGGCTTCCATAAAACAACAGGAAATAAACATGAAAACCAACTGAATTATTCAGGCTTTGACAAACTTCAAAACAAAGTGACCTTGTGATTCTGCTGCTGAGTCTCTTTCTCTCTCTGTCTCTGTCTTTTCACCTATAGATCACAGCATCGACTTTGTGACAATGGACGTGGCAGTGAATGCTGCTGCTGGAGCACTGAAGGCTTTTTTCGCTGACCTGCCCAGCCCACTGATCCCCTACAGCCTACACCCGGAGCTGGTTGAGGCTGCAAGTAAGCATGAACACAGACACTACATGTAATTACAGTCTCACTGTATTTTCAGGATATAAGTTAGGAAAATACAAAAGTGTTTGAATTTTATCTTAGAACATTCAGCTGGGAACACACATGCGTTGTCTAGAGACAGACAACAGACAGTTGGGGATATGGACACGTTCCACACACGATAACAACCGTGGAGCCTAGTACCAATAAAATGAAGCGCTCCTCTGTTTGTTGTGTTTAACTGGAACATTTGGAAAAGTGAAGCAAATCAAACAAATCAAGTGTCAAAAGACGCTGAAATGAATGAGCCATACCTTGTGATGTGAGAATCGAGTGGCTGGTTCGTGCGTGGCCGTGCAGCCACACAGTTTTGTTGTTCCCAATAGTTGCAGCATGAGGTGAAAAGTGAAGGTGTATTTGTGTGTGGGGCGTGTTGGAGTTCATTCACGCTGGTCCAGAGCTGTGTGAAGAACCATAATCATGTAACAGTCACATCTGAACCTCATCTCAAGGCTTGGCTTCTGCTAAAGTTAACAGCGTGAGCTCACCACGTCTCCACCACGGTGTGACGGCCTCTTCGGGTATTAGTCCTGATCAAACCACGTAAATAAGAATCAAGCAGCAGCTGGATTTATTGAACTTTGATTGGTTAGATGCGTGAGGGTCTCTGTCGCTGCCAGTGCTGCTCTGTCGGTCTGACCTGACGTCTCCATAATAAGAAAAAGTTGTGGAACAAAAAGTTACAAACTGTGGGTTCCGAGACTGGAAATTTGGATAGCAGCTTGCCTGGCTCCCTGCAGCACCTACCAGCTGGTGCTTCGATTTCATTTTCCCAATCCATACTGAAACGGACATGTAAAAATGCCAGTTTGTGGCTGCGTCACTCCTCTGCCGACGTGACATCCACTCGATCGAGTCAGTGACTACGCTGCTGAGGAAACCGACCTAACAGCGTCTTGACAACAGTTTGAAAATTCACCTGATGGGACTTTAGTTAATGATGTAAATAATTAGTTTTTTAATCGATTACCTTCACACAAATTAAACAAAATCTGCATCTGCTCTGGGCACCTTCTGACTCTGAAAAAGCCCCAGTTCTCGTCTTCCGAACATCTTGGAGATGCTGCTCCAGTTTTCCTGTGGGTTTCTGTACCACAGTAAACCATCAGGGCTCTTTGTAGTTCCTGTCTGTGCAGACAGCTCTGTGTGTGTGTTTGAGCTTGTTTTCATGCTGCGGGAGGAGTGTCAAGCCCCCTGATGGTACTGCGTGCTGGATGAGAGCCTGAACATCCCAAGCGTCTCAAATATTTGGACTGTTATGTATATAAAAGAAAAGTAAAACATTCAGAGACGACGTATCGCTCACGCACACGCACTTTTATATTCGTCTGCTGTAACAGTTGTCTTCAGTGGTAATTAAAGTCTCGTTCAATTTATGCGCACAGTGGAAGCTCTCTGTCAGTCATACGTTCATAAGAGGCTTTTCCCCCTCAGTCCCAGGATCCTTGTGACACACACACACACACACACACACACTCTGCTCTCCCACTCCGTGTCCCACTGAAGCCACCAGGCTGACGATGGCAGATTAACGGGCCAAAAATACACTTGACATACATGCCCACACACGTTACAAAGTTTCTCAGTCTGAGAGAGGAGGAGAACCGAGGCAGCTGCTTCTGGAAAAGCACCTAAATATACTGTAGCAAGAAGTGAGTCTTGTGACTGTCCTCAGTGTTCGGCGTACTCTGGACCCGTGGATCTGTACCTGAAAGGAAACACACAGAGTCACTGTTTGCAGTTCAGTTCCCTCCTGAACCTCTTTCATTTTGTGAGCGATATTTATAAATTGTCTTATTGGCCACATAATGAACTGTTGCTCTTATGACTGCGGAGCTGTAGCATTCGTTAATGACGGCTGGCCTCCTGCCGACATTAGAAGCAGGCTTCTGTCAGCTGCTTGTTAAGATAATGGATTGTGTGCAGATTGAATAAATCTGGGCGTCGCTGTGCGCAGCGCTAAATCTGAGCCTAAAAATATAAAGCGCTGGAAGATCCTGGAGAATATCCTGGAGAATATTCCGGACTGACATTGGCATGTCAGGCGCTTGTGTTAAAGTAACTTTGTTGTGACAGTCTGGAGATGAAAACTCCTATTTCACATGTGCTCAGTTAAATATTTAATATCTCAGCAGAGTGTTTCAGCTCCAACAAGCTTTTGCCAGCGGGAAAGTGATGGATTCTCTGGAGAAGATGAGAAATATCGAGGAACCGCGCACACGGTTTACTTTCAGGAATGCAGCAGGATGTGCTTTTGTTTTCTTGCTGTCACTCGGCATTTTGTGAGATCAAATGAGGCATCGACTGCCAAATGTCATTGCAACAGTTTTTCTTTGCACGTTTTGCACAAAATTCTTATTGTTTTAAATAAACTTGTGGCTTCTTTTCTGTCTTTGTGGATATTGTTGTGAAACCATGTTGTACCCAATCAGGAAAAAAGCACGTAAGGCTGGTCAATGAGGACATTAAAAATCACATTAATTTAACTCATAATTTCAAGTGTAAAGAAGTCCGACCAACTGACATTTATTATTATTATTTTTTTAGTCTTTGAGTGGTCTGAAAAGTAAAACTCTGTATTTTGAGCCAGAACCTTGACAGCAAAAAAGTTCAAAAGTATTGGCCTAAAAAAATAAAACACAGTAATTATGAACTACTGGGGGTCAAAGGTCACTGTTGGTAAAGATGCAGCTGATTTTTACCGTGACAGGTGCTTAACACATGATGAAAGTGAAGCATTTTTGTCTCTGTTTTCATAAAGACCATACAGTATTTGTGTATGTAAAACCATCAGGTGGAATCTGTGGAAAAGCCTCCGGTCAGAAGCGGAGTTGAGCTTCATTAAAGGTCACGCTGATGCTTAACGTTCAGTTTCTAATTCGATCCGGTTCCTTCTCATGTCGGTGATTCAGTCGCTCTGTGTGCGTTCAGTCTGAACAGTCCAGGCGTGTTTGCTTTCTTAGTGGTTGCTTTTAAGCAGTGCAGCGTGAGATACGGTGCAGGCGAGGATTGTTTCTGCCCACCAGGCTTAGTAACGATGTGTCAGTGTGTGTGCGCACAGCGTGGGAGCTGCTCTTGGCAGCATCTCAGCCTTTTGTTTTTCCAGAGAGTATAATTTCCGCTCCCAAGAGAGAGTGTGTGTAAAATGTAAAACGCCTTCTGTCTTCTCTCCCGTGTGTCAGAAATCGTGGACTACATGGAGCGCCTGCAGGTCTTGGGAGAGATTGTAAAGAAGTTTCCGTCTGTCAACTACCAGGTCTTCAAGTATATCATCACGCACCTTAACCGGTAAGAGACGCACGAGTTGGCTGTACCTCGCCTCTTAATCGAACATGAAAACCAAATACCACAACCTTGAAATAGGTTCTTTAAAAACTGGGATGGCCAGTGAAAATGACTTTTAATACGGTGGATGGGAAATAAAACACACACACAAAATCACACGTTACATTCCCCACACATGTTCAGAGGAAAGACACAGAGAAAAACACCCACACAAAGCTTAGACACAGTTATCTCTCACACACACACAGGTTTGTACAGTATTGACTTGTGAGGACACTCATTGACATAATACAACCCCTAACCCCTAACCAGAACCTCATTCTAACCCTGATCCTAAAAACCCGTCTTGATCCTCAAAAATCCATTTTTAAGGTCAAACATTGTGAGGATAAAAAATGCGTTGGTCCTCTCTGAGAATGTCACACACAGAACCATATACAGGATGTTGTTGTCTCGTTTGTGTGTGTGTGTGTGTTTGGGGTTAAATGTGTGCAGCAGCTGAACACTTCAGTGCTCAGATGTCCGTAGACGTGTGGTGTCAGTGAACACCTCTCAACGGGGAGCTTCACTTAGACCCAAAGATCCTCGTGACATGTTGCAGGATTTTAATGACTCTCTGACATTCTGTGTGTGTGTGTGTGTGTGTGTGTGTGTGTGTGTTCATACTGATGCAGAAACATTTAGACCTTTCATCTCTTAGAAATTCTGACGTGCTTACAATGATTTTTTATTTTGTGGTTGTAAAATCCTACATTTCTTCACGGCATAGTCTGAAAATGTGCATTTGTTTAATGTGTTAGTTGTCGAATGTTTCCGTGTGTTCAGGAGACATTTTACACCTCTGAACTACAGGTGGGCTTGTTATGAAAGTGGCTGCAGGAGATTGCTCAACTCGCACCTTTAGACATTCAGAAAGCTCCAAAAACGATGTCGAGTTTATCCTAGTTTTCTTCCTTGTATTGTGTGTCCTTCCTTGGTTTATATGATTTCCTGTAATTCTTTTTATTGCTGCGTCCTTTGTACCGCTGCAGTAGACTTACTACAGACCTGCACTTGAGTATAAAGTCCTTCTTATAGGTATGCAAGTATGCAGGTGTTCAGAGCAAAATGTATGAGAAGAAAACAGGATATAGATCAAACTTTTATTCAGACTGAAGAAGAAGAAGCTGCTTGGATGAGAAGCAAAACGTTAGTTATTGAATCAAGTCTAGTTGACATAATTGAATCTTCAGAAAACCAAACCTGGATGACTGAGAATCGAGAGACGAGAACAATCTAAAGCAAAAGTATTTGGCCTCTGTCACTGCAGTTCTATTGCTGTTGTAGTTCATCCAGGTGCAGCTAGTTTTCAAATGGGCAAAATGTGAATCTACACACAAAACCACGTGATGACAACTGATGACAACGTGAGAACATAACTAAAAAACAGCAAGTCGATTAAGAACAAACAGAAACACAAGTCTGAGGTGTTGAGAAAGTAAAGTAGGACGGTAAGAAAAGGCAAAAATTGAATTTAGATTTAAAGGACACATTTTTTAATCTTAGTTTTTCGTAAGATGCTGGATAATTTTAACTGTTCAGGCGACAATAATTCACTTAACTGAAACTATCTGGAAGGTTTACCTGGAACAGTTTGGTAATTATATTTTGAGTCTTGACATCTGTACAGCCTCAAATGGAAAATAATTACAGCTGTGAGATAAATGTAGTGGAATAAATGAAAACGTTGACTTGTTCCACCGCCGAAAAAAGACAATGAAGGACGTCTAATAAACCTTGGTGAACTTTTTGGAAGACAGCTGGTTTTCAGTTCTAACTCGTGGAGGTCTTTTAGACGAGATCTTTAACCATTTCTCTGCATCCGGTTTCCTCCGCAGGGTGAGCCAGCACAGCAAGACCACGCTGATGACGGCCGACAACCTGTCCATCTGCTTCTGGCCCACGCTGATGCGGCCCGACTTCGAGAACAAAGACACGCTGTCGACCACCAAGCTGAACCAGGCCGTCGTCGAGTCCTTCATTTTGCAGAGCGACTACTTCTTCCACGGCGGCGAGGTGGCGGAGAGCTCCAGCAGCGAGGGCACGCCGCCGCCGCACTGCCACAACATGGTGGAGGCCCTGCTGCCGCTGCAGCTCCCTCCGCCGCTGCAGCCGCAGCAGATCCAGCACAGCCTGCCCCCTGACCCGCTGATCTGAGACCCACAGGAGCTGGTCACAGGTTGTTTGTGTGCTGCCGGCTGCCGATGTGTGGAGGACGTCTTCTTCTGCTCTTCAAAATGCTGGTCAGCTGTGAAAATATGAGAAAACCTGGTTAGGTGACTTTGAGGGATTCCGCGTCGACTTTGAGGTGTATGAGCTTTGGGGGTTAGAGACACGACGATCGTTTGTTGGATCGAACCTCATCTGTGAGATGTGCTCATCCTGCGAGGTAATTTCTGGATATTAGATATTCACAATTGAACGTCGCCTTTGGAACTAATTTTCGGACCTGAGGCGACGCCCCCACCCCGTTTTTTCCCAGGCTATACAGAGAATGAGAAGATGTGATAAATGAACAGATTGAATTCGGCACATAGTGAAAACACTAATCTTTAGCAGGGTCAGACTAGGACTACAGGGATTCTGGGACAATTATGACTCCTCGTTCATCTTGACGGAATAGCACACGGGGGTCTTACGCACGCCCCCCTTAATCATCGCCCTCTTCACCCCTGCCCCGAGACGTGACAAAAGGGAAGTTGGACAGTCCTCGTGACTGAAAAGCCTGATGGCGACTGACTCACTCTCCGACTGTTTGTGGGCTGAAAGGACTTCACGGAGTCTTCCCTGCAGATTTCCACATTTCAGCACAGGAAAACCTTTCGTCTTCTTCTTCTTCTTTTTCTGTTGCCCTGTCGACCACAGATTGGTCAGTAAGAGGAGGCGAAGGAACGAGATTCGAGGCACTACACAGGCTCACAAACAGCGGATTTGTGAATTATTTCTGGTTTCGGGGATTTGGGACAAGCCCTTGTTTTAAAACACGTAGAAGACAAAATGAAACGCGCCCCCCCCCCTCCTGCTAAATGAACTTTGACCCCCACAAAGGGCAGCACATGCACGATCTGAGTCAAAGGTCCCACATGCCAATTTCATGTCGGTTTTGCTTAGTTTACGTTATCATTTCGACAACTTTCTTTTTTATATTTTTTGTAATGTCTGATGGTTTCTACCCAGTGTTTGTGTGTGTGTGTGTGTGTGTGTGTGTGTGTGTGTGTGTGTGTGTGTGATGGTGAATCTGCGTGAACTGACCTGTGGTCTGTATTAGAGTCAGTTTGTACTTTCTCTGTGGGGGGAAGGGCCCATTGAGGACGGGAAGAGAAATTCCCATGTGGACTGAGGGACTCTGCATGAGAACGTCACTACAGCTCTTCAGCGAACCGCTGAGCCTCTTTAGAGCCTCTAACTCTTCATTTCTCATTGTCTCATCCCAAATGGAAGACGACCCCTCAAACGATGGCACATGGAAGAGAAAACCACTACGCCGCGATGCATTCGGGATGTCTTTAGTTGGAGGAGGCGTCCTCTGTGTTTAGTTAGGACTCTTCACTCCTTCACTTTCTAGTTTGGTTCTCCGCTTCTGTTGGTTTGTTGGAAACAAAAGTTTGCATGTCTCTGTTTTCGCCACTTAGTGAAAAAAATAGAACTTTACAGTTAAAAAAAGAAACTTTAAAAATGTGCTCGTTCAGACTTACATCATTTTATCTTTTTGTTTGTTTGTTTGTTTTTTGGTCCAAGGGGAAAATTTCCATAGAAAAACTCTAACAGGAGTTACATTTTTGCATATTTTACTTTTCTGTCATGCAAGAAATCAACTTTTAATATCATATTTTTGGTTATGTCAAATAGTTTTCCCTAAATAGAGGAAAGAAGTATATATAAGTATATATATAAATATATATAAATATATATAAAGTTTTATCAGCAACAGAGGTTGCCGATTTAGTGAAATACCACCGGGTACTGGACTGTATAATCTGTCAGAAGCTATACTCATATTTCTTGTGGTTTTGATGAAACCCATATTTTTTTCTGATGGTATGTAAGTGAGAGACTGTGTGTGTATGTGTGCGAGGGGGGGGAGGTTTGATACCACATTACTAGGATTTAATTCTACTTTATCCCTTCTGAAAGAGCAAACTAAAACTTCTTATCATTTTCTTCATCAGTAACACTTTGAGGTGAAACACGTCCAGCAAGAATCTGTAAATCCATCACTGATTTAACTCAAAACTCTCTTCTGTTCACTTAACAAAGATTATTCCATCTGCTGGGAAAAGATTTCATCTGCTTTCTTGGCAGGAGCAAAGATGATAGTCAGTCAGAAATTGGCATCTTGTTATTGTCCAGGTCTGTCATTTCCTTATAATTTCATAAGTTTCATAAGTGGTGGAAATGATTGTTACTGCTTTTTACCCCTTGGTTTTATTGAGTTGCTTTCGATTTGTGACGTTGCATGTTTCACCTGAGTCACGGAGCTCCACCACTGCCACTAATCACAGTTAGAACGTTGCTTTAGGCCTTTTCGGGGATTGTTGTGGCCCCGAAAAGCCTGACCGTGTGGCAGCTTTGCTGAACAGTCGCAGTTTCTTTCGATGTGTTTGTGCAGTGAAAATGCTGGTCATTGTAGAAATAGTTGTGATATTAGGCAAACTCATTTTGTAATGGTGTCCTACAAACAGGCAAGCTCGCCTGTGGCTAACGTTAACGCTAACTCCGCTTATTTTATTGATTCTTTCTGCACTCGCAAGCAGATTTGGATGCAACAACCTCCGTCACTGTGACACTTCTGTGGGACATTGTTGCTGTAGGAAAATGATAACGTCTGTCCGTGTGTCACCGCAACGTTGCGCACGGTGCAAGACAGTTTACTCCCGCCTTCCTGCAGACCATCAACGGGAGCCTTGCATGGCCTTGAGCGGTACATTTGTCAGACTGCTCTCCTGAACGTTCCTGGAGTCTTCTCTGTGATGCCTGCAAATGAAACTTGTACAATATATTGGAAATGGGATGTTACCTCTTCACTTGTCATTAAGAGCAGGTTTTGTATTAAGACCACAACACCACTTAGCACTAGGAGCCCATCATCCGATGCGTCTAGTGTGAGGCGTTCGCAGAGAGTCCGAGAGCGATTGGACAAAAGGGCAAAGTGGTGCAGAATTCCTGGGAGGGACTGAATAGATCAGATCAGATCAGCTGCTGTAATTCTCTTATTTGTAAGATTCCACAGAGTGCAGACCAGTGGGGCTCTGAAATCCACCGAAGTTAAAACACTACTCACAAATACTCACCAAACCCTTTCACCCGATCGGCCTTCATCAGGGTGGCATCTTAGCGTCATCACAAAAAGACTTGTAACTGCAAAATGTCTCTGCCGAAAAACAATAACTAGGAATGGTTCAAAAAATATTATTTTTTATGTATTACTTTGTTTTACTCAGGCCCAGAGTAACTAGTTCTTTCTCTGGTTCTCTAGTTACACTTGTGAAGACTTATCTGGAAATGACAGACCCGTATCGTAAAGCTTCACAGCCGACATATCTTCTTACTTCTCCCAAAAACTTTAGAGCATTCACTCAAAATTTAATTAGCAATATTTTGTGCAATGATAACAAACACTAACGAGGGCATATGTCATTTCTGGCTACAGGCTTTGTTCAGGTGAAAAAACAGTTTGAGCTTCTTTTTTTTCTTGTTACGGAACATCAGCTGTCATGTTGCAGCAGAACATTTAATGTGAGTTTGCAGAGTGAGAAACACGAACCAACCAACTGTTGACGCGTGGATTTCAGCTGTAGCTGGAATTGTGTAACTTCCAAACTCGAGAGGCGGCATTTGAAGGATCTTACCTGCCGCAGGAGACAAACTCCGTGTTCGCTGACGGTTTGGGATCGAGCGTCAGACGTACTGTGAAGCTGCAGTACTTGTTTCACATTTCGCATGCGGCCACTGCCCCGAATATTTCACTATTCACAGTTTGCACTCTGACTTTCAAAGTTTCGCCGACGGCGATCGCCAAATTAAAAGCCATTTCACAAGCCGTGTCATTCACGATTCGACCCACTTTGGTGACCTCCCCTCCGCAATTTCTGCAGCCGTATCAAGTGCCATTCCATCATTTTACTCCTTGACCTTTTGTAAGACCGATGTTACATCGCACTGACTGGCTATTTGTGTTCATATACTATATGGTGCTAAAACAGAGAAAAGGTGGAGGGGTCGTTAACCAAGGTGTGGGGGAGTGACTGATCAGACATTTTGCAACCACCTTCTTTTAGAGGAACTGTGGTAAATTTGAGATTTACTGACTGAAAACATTGGTGTTTCCTGCCATTAGAGAGGAGCCTAAAAAGTGAATATCAGCATCGAGAGAACAGGCTGATGGGCAAAAGTTATTCCCATTTCAGACATGTGTCGTTCAATTGAAAGTGTCGAGCTTTTTCCGGTACGTCTGACACGGAGTCTTACTGCAGTTCTCAACTTTTCCTTGCCGTTTCCGGGCAAACGTTGCAAGTATGTTTTGTTTTATTGAAGCAGTTTTAGTTTTAGCCATTTATGAAACAAAACTCACTTTCTGATTGAACCTCTCCAATGTGACTGAATTCACATTCATTTTTAATTAACAGCGTTGTTAAAAAATGACACAGAGCAGCAGACCCAGCACAGAAAACGTTTTTATCTTTGACAAGGCGAAATTGGGGAAAAGGTCGACGTGAAGGGAAAGAAACTGAGCCACAAATCAGATTGAGCGAACTGTAAAGGGCACTTTGAAAGGGACACATGTCTGGAACGGGACCCGCCGCGGACAGATGAGAACTAATTTTCCTTTGATATGTGAATGAGAAGTGGTAAGGGCAGTGGAAGGTGGCCAAAAGCCTGCTTCAAGACTGGGTGATGTTGGACTTGAAGGGCACATTGAAGGGAGCGAAAGGCAGGAATGGAACAGAGCCAAGAGCACCCTGATCTTTTCATGGGGGGAGGGAAAGGGTGGTGGGGGGGTTCAGCAGCTGCTAGATGATAAACGAGTAGAGTGTTTGTCTGTAGTTTTCCATCAATCACTCAACTGTTCTTTTCGGTTTCGTGTTTTGTTGACTTGCTCTCATGTAGTCACACCGGTGTACAAACCAACTGACTTCTAACATCATCCGCTGTGTATTATAGTAAATAAAAATGATTTTCTGAAATGAAAAACTCTAAAACAAGTTTTTCTTTCTCTCCATAATGTTTCCAAATAAAGTTTCTTTTTTCCAAAGCTGCCGAGTCTTGATCGTCCGTTAACAAACATTGGTACTGGAGGCGTGAAGGGGGACCAGGGTCCACACAGCAACACGTAGCGTGTACGCGGGGGTCGAGTCACTGTGCAAAATATGACCTATTACTGTGTATGACTAAGTACTGGGCAGAATATCTACAATTTGATTACAAAAGTAGAATTACTCAAATAAAAAAATGTGTAGGATATATTTTAAACAATTATGTGCTGACAGGTACTTTAATTACAAAAGTTTTTATAAGTTTAGTATCTTCATAAAACCCATATTTTTATATGAAAACGTAAACATTTCTGCAGAAGGGTATTAGACAGCACGTGAGAAACGTAGCAGTACCTCACTGCATTTAAAATGTGGAACGGCACTGAAATATGCTTAAAGTATAAAGGTCAAAGATCAAATCTTTGTCAAATACACATTTTATGTAACGTACTTGGTCCAAGTGATTACAACTAGTAATTCCAGTAAAATGAATTAAGGGAGATCAGTGTACTATTCTAAGGATTAGTATAAAATGTGTTTTTCTACATTTCTCAATATTCTTATTTCAAAACTCTTGGAACATAGTGACCAAATATTTCATATCTCATATATTACAATGTTTACATACTACTTGACAAATGACACTTGCACCTACATCTATAAATGTGCATTGGACAGGCCCGGCACATGTCTGGGACCCATGTCCTCCCGGTCCATCCCTGCACGGAGCTCACGGTCCGGGGGACAAACACCTGCCCTGACTGCGGACACACAGTGTGTGATGCTGGTCCCACATCATCGTCCTGCTGCAACGGAGGATCGTGTTTGTGCGGAACAAGCAAAGACAGCACGTCTTTAAAGACCAGTGAATTCTGAGTTATGAAGACCCAGCTTCAGTTCAACTTCCTGTACGGAAGATGAGCTGCCACCACCAGCTGACGGCCGCCACCTGCTGGTCGCACCCGGAACTGCACCACAGACGAAGAAGAAGAAAAAAGCAGTACACACACGTCAGAGCTGTGCGTGGCTCACGTTGGCTGTTTGCTCTTAATAAGAAAAGCTGAAGCTGTTTTAAACTAATATCCCAACGAATCATCTCCACCGGTTACTGTTAATGAGCTGCAAACGTAAATTTGGCTTTTTAAACATGTGTTTTTGCAACTTGGCGACTCCGGAAGTCGCTACGTTTTCCACTCGCCTGATCGTTGTGACGTCACTGATGCTCAAGTTTAAAAGAGCGAAATAAAACATAAAACATGAATTTCTTATTATTTAGATGAGTTCATTTCGTGGTGTTATTGGTGTCGGTTTCAGCAGTGGAGTAAGCCACATTTGACAAACCTTTACATGCTGATGTCTGTGGACACATGAGCATGAACCTTAAAACGAGCCTTTTTTCAACGTAGTCTGGTGTGACGTTTTCGAACCTGCTAGGTTGTGGCCTCGAAGCTAACTGCTGTTTCAGCCATTACGTCACCACCACGCGTCCGTGTGGGTCCGGGTCTGAAGCCGCGGCTCGTTTCAACACCTGCGTGAGCGCGCGAAAAGCTCTCAAACGCAGTGTGACGTCACAAGTTGTTCAAATGATGCAACGCGTTAATTAACGTCACGAGTTGTTAAATTAAATGACGTTTAAGGCAACTCTGAGAAGAAGAAAGGGGATTTAAAAATATATATTTATTGACAACAAAGTGATCAACATTCGACATCCATAAGACGTAGTTAGTGACAGCTCATATTTGTATAATCTGATGCTACAGAGGAAAAGAACGCGACGTAAAATCAGTGACGTAATGACGCTTCATTTCGCGCGGTTTCTAGCGCTTGTCAGTCAACGAGCTGACGTTAGCTTAAGTTAATTAGCTAATGGGAGCTAGCGAACATTCGCCGTCGGTGTTGTTTTGGACTTTAATAAAACACCAAAGTTATTTTTTTCCATATGCAGCTCCAGTAACTCTGGTGGCAGATTTCAGACAAACATTTTAATTCCGAGGTTCCCTTTTTTTTAAACTAGCCTGTCGGTACCAAACGTCTGTGAAATCCGGCGCACATCTGCGTTTTTAGGCGTTTGTCATAAACGTCGGGGGACGTTTCACTGTTCTGAGCTGAGCCTCTGTCGAACCGACAACGGGTGGTGTTCAGGTGAGTCCTGTTGTGGCCGCGGTTTGCCAGTAGACGGCGGTGTGGGTTCGGTTCGAGGAGCAGCTCAGTATTTGGGTTCTTTGGTCGGTGCGAGTCCAACCTGGGTCCTGGAGACGCAGGTCGTGGTTGGTTTTGACCATGAAACTGTCGACGTTCTATAAATGTGACAGTGCTTGAAGTGTGATTACTACTTATTAACTTTTCATGCTGCTCATAAATACACACTGAAACGTGCATATTTGGGGCAGGTGCGTTTGCACGAGTACAGTAGTTTAAAAAATGGTCAGTTCCTCTGTTCGAGCTTTTTTAAAGAGCTGATGTTCCTGCTAATGTTAAGTCACACGTCAAATCACCTACAGTATGTGTTGTCATTTTCCTCTCCAATCAGCAGCTCTCTGGAATATTCTGCTTGAGTTTTGCATAAATCAAATGTTGAATCGCCGTTCATTGGCGTGGAAAATTGAAAAGTATCGTTGAGTTGTTTTGTTAAACTACTGCATGGGTAAAACAGATATTGGAAATTATCTAAAAAGCAAAAAACAAATGCAATCTCAGTTTTTGCTTTGGCTTACATCAGAGATCTGGATACTTCTTGTATATTCAGTGTTGTCTATCATGTGATAGAGAAATTACAGGCAAAATAAAGTGTAGATGGTTGAAATGATCTGGTACCTGTCATTTATGGTTCAGTATATAATAAATTATTTAGTTGTTAGTATAATGTAATGTATAACTTAATGCTGTGAACACACTCGGTTATTTACTCTCTGTTCCGCTGCAGGGTCTGTTCTCCCTCTGCACTACAGGAATGTCCAGTCGGGGGCGTCGATGGCTTCCTCCTGCCTGTGTTCGGTGTTTCCTCCTCAGGCACAAAGAGAGAGAGAGAGAGAGAGCAGCTGTTTCTCACGTCCCAGCCTATGCTCTGTCATCTTCCACATCCTCCACCTCCGCCTCCTCCCGGAGCAAGGGGAGCACCACACCCTGTCAGCCAATGAGAGCATGGCTCCACCTTCTCCATCACATCATCTCAGTTTCCAAGGTAACAGGGCACCCCTCTCTCTCTTTCTGTCTTGCTCTCTGTTTCCCTCTCCCTCTGGTTCCATATTGAAAGGTGCCGCATCATCATCATCATCATCCCTCCCCTCCGCCCATCCCACCGTCCCATACTGAAGGCTGGTAGCTAGTTTAGCTTTAGCCTCCTCTCTGTTAGCATTATCTCTCTCTGTGTCTTACTGCAGTGGGATTGCCTCACCATCAAAGACACCTCCTCACTCCTGCTCTCTGTCAGCATCCTCCAGCATCTATCAGAAGTGGAAGAGAAGAAGGGAAACAAATGGACTAAAGGCAGAGGACAAGAAGAGTAAGAGGGATGTGGTATGTACTGCTGAGCCTGCTCTCGTCTGCTCTGCTCTTGTTTTGTACATATGAAATGTGTTTATGTGTGTGTTAAGCCTAATCCTTCATGGAATGTTGGTTTAATGAGCTGTCTTATGCTAACGCTCCAAGACTGATGGAAGGGGAGAAAGGGAAAAGATAAAGAGGCGTACAAACAGAGGGAGGTGACTCCCAGCCTCTCTTTCTCTCTCTCTGAGCTTTTGTTATGGAGGCCTGCTCTGCAGAACAGCTCGCTCCGCCTGCTGCATACAGAAAGAGGCCAACACCTCTCTTCTCCATTCCCAGTCTGCTGCCTCTCTCTGTATTGGTCTGTCTTACTGGTTCATTGGCTTGGCAGTTTACTGGATGTGTCTTTCACCAGGCGTTTGTTTTTCTATCATGTAAGGGACATTTCTCTTTCTGCCATGGTGGTTTGTGATCTCATCTTAGCCTTGTCGTCTCTCATAGTTCAGATTTTGTAAAACCATCGACGAACAAAGTTTAAATGTTAGGTTATACTTTGAAGAAAGTGGTCTGTCGAATGACTACCTCAAAAAGTAAAAGTGGTTATGGTGTGAGCCCAACTGAGATTGGAATGAGATTCAGTCATTGTTCGCAACACTTTAGGGTGTACTTTTAAAAGGGATGATAGTATTTGTGCAAAGAATATTGTTGTGAAGAGATAGAGGGCTTCTCTCCATGTCAAAGAGACATTTGTCACATCATACATTTTGATTATGTGATAAGTTTCTTTACAGCTATCGAATGTCGCTTTTTAAAATTCAAAATAAAGGCTGTAAAAAGGCTTGTGACTATTGTACGTTCCCCTAAACTGTTGGTTGCTGCCCCTTCTAAGTCCACCATCAAACAGGTGTCGAGGGAAAGGGTCAAAGGTCAGAATTAAGCTTGAAATATAACCATAGAACAGTTGTTCCAGGTTGCCAGAATAACTGAAAATGTGTGCACGTGAAACGTTAGCAGTAATTAGGCGTCCCACTCCTGAACAGTGAAGTCATTCTGAGAGGAATCAGACACATCCCGTTTACTTACTGTACGTGGTCGTTTAGCTGAGTCATGTATTGTACTGTAGAACAACAGCTACGTTTCTCCAGTTGGTTAATGTGATATGTCACAAAGTCATAGTTACTTGTACAGAACCCACTGCTTTGGTTCTGTTGGGGTAAACTCCTGCCTATTGCACTTGTCAGACCTTCTCACTGCTTGCTCCTTGAACTGTTAAACGTCAGCGTGAGGAGAAACCATTTTGTTGCTCTGTTTAATCTCCGACCTGATTCGAATTTGATGAACGTTCAGTCACACGTTGCTTTCAGAATCAAAAGGTGCATCCTGTTTGCCTTTCTTCCCTGCTTCTTTGGACTTCTGAGAGAAGTACAAACAGCAGAGGAAGCAAGGAAATGAAAGGGAAGCGGTGACTTACACGAGGTGGCTCTTTCACACCGTCACTTTAAAAGCTAATTATCATCTGTCTGTAGATTTGAAATTAACTATGAGAAAGGGAGAGACGAGTGTTGTTTATTAGAGGCTTGCTTAAGCAGGTTTTGGCTGAATAAATGTTCTTGTTATGTGCCATTAAATTCATTCAGCATGAGTGTAACGACCTGATGGCAGCTTGCCTTTTTGTTGTTAATTTTCTTTTTGACTTCTGGCAGCAGACACAGCCCAACTTCCAGGGTGGAAGGTACTGAACAAAGATAAGGAATAAAGTCATTGAGCAGTTTAACAGGAAATATGTTGACATCATCGCTTCTAGTTTTATTATGATGAACAGGAAGCTGTTCCGGTACAGTATGGATGCTCCATACAGCCTGGCTCGTTCTCTGCACTGCACAGGATATGATGCAACTATCTCCAACTAAGCGTGAGTGGCTGCAGAGCTCAGAAGTGTAAATAGCAGGGGAAAGGCGAGGAAGGTTAAAGTGGGTGCGGGCTTCTCGTCTTACTCAAGGTTGATAAGATTAAATCCACACTGAAACAAAGAGGGATGAAAGCTCCCCCTGCACTGCTCTCTGTGTCTGAACCTACATCACCCTTGTTCTCATGGGGATGACGATGAGCGATGGACGCTTCAATCATCGCTACTCATGGTGCGTTGCTCTCAACATCATCCGTGTGACTCAGCTTTTTGCTTGATTTGAACCTCATTTGTCCGTCGTTCTGGATCACAGCATGTGGCCTGAGTAGAGTTACTGTGGGCCGCTCTGTTGCTGGATCACAGCATGTGGCCTGGGGATGACGATGAGCGATGTCAAGAGTGCTCTCAACATCATCCGTGTGACTCAGCTTTTTGCTTGATTTGAACCTCATTTGTCCGTCGTTCTGGATCACAGCATGTGGCCTGAGTAGAGTTACTGTGGGCCGCTCTGTGACGCGATGCTGACAGACAGTTGATATCAGAATCTGTCAAAGTGTTAGCCTTTCAAAATGTAGCATATGAAATCTGAATCCAATAAAGAAATCCCACCACCACACCAAGCTAGCCTCTGTTCCTCCTATTTCAACCTGAGGATGCCAACACGTGCAATATCACAAATTGAGTGTTTTCTTTTTCCAATTTTTCTGCTTTTAGACATTTTTAATTTCTGGCAAATGGCTTTCCAGGCGTGGTCTGTCACCTTGTTGACAGTTGTAGTGATTAATACACGTAGTGTTCATTGGAGGATTAAACCTATACGCACTCAAACCAATAAAATCCCAAACAACACAGCTACAGTAGGCACATCACTAATGGGGAAATGCTTTATGTTTATCTGCACATGTGTAAATGGGGGACTGTGTTCTTGTTTTCTATATTCCTGTCTAATCCATTTGTATCATATGCCTGTGAGGACGTCAAACTGAGCTGAGTGTTGACCAGCGTTTATTTCAGTCACAGAGACAGTTTGAAGTTTAGCGGAGGATTGTTCTTTGAGCACGGTCAGCTGTTTCTCGCTCTGTTTGTTGACACGCAGCTTTGGTTAGGGCAGGAGGATTGACAGTAATGCAGGAGATTGACTCTCACTGGCATCGCTTAGTTCCTCTCTTAGCCTATAGACCTCAGCTGGGTTTTCAGTAAGCTCTTAGGTTTACTATTGCATATAAGTGTATAACGCTGACCAAGGCACACAGTGGTTTGTCATTTTATTTTATTTAAACACCGTTTTTTGACCAAGTCTGTTGTGGATTGTGATTCTCTCTGGTGTCCCACCTGAAGTTCACCTATACTAACACAGCGTGTATTAAACATGGCTAACGAGTCTTGTAGTGGGTCTCCCAATAAATAAGGACAGACTCTCTCAGGATCATCGGTAATTAGCCAGGAGCAATGTGTGTTTACTGAAGTCAAATCAGGTCAAGTTCGTTTGTTTTTGCAAACCCTCCTGAATTGATTGAGGCAGGCTGCTTAAATACACGTCCAAAACCTGTTGAAGAATCGGTTTGGAGCTATAATGTTTGGTTATGTTATTTTTCCTGAGCAACCCACACATACAGTCTGCTGGAGCAAAAATGTCGATTGCTTGTGTTATTAGGTAGGTTGTGAACACCTTTCTCCCATTGTGTTGTGGTTTTGCTGGCCGTGATTTACGTTCATTGAGGATTTTGCCCACGCTGTAGGAACCTGAGCTTCTTCTCCATGCCTTTACCGAATTTTGGCCTCCGTGCACATGTTGGCGATCAGTAATCACTCTTTAACTGCTGACATATTGAACTGCATTCTGGTCCAGTCTGTTGCCTCAGTGACTCCACAGTTTCTCCCCGCAGAGCCAACGCCCTGCTACCAGTGACAGTTCAGTGGGGAGAGAGGCTAATGATCGGCTGTAGTACTACTGAAACAGCAGGAGGTTAGAGCACAGCAGCACTCAGCAGGTCATCGGTCTGTTTCCACGTCTACCAGCAAGTGATGTACTCTGCACAGATACTGGCCGTTTACTGATTTCACACGACAGATTGTGATCTAAATGTGATTGACACAGGAGGGCGCGTGTGTGTTTGTTTCCTTTGATTGCTTGATTAGAAATTCTGCTGATTCAGTACATTCATTTTAAGTAATGGAACCCTAATGTCTTAGCAGTAATCAATATAAAATGCTTGTAATTGCAGTAGTCAAGCAGATCTCAGCACACATCCTTTGGGTGTGTGGGAAGTTGGGAATGGCACTACTACAGCTGTATGCTAATGTCAGGTTACCGTTAACCTGTGTGTCTAATGCCTCTAACTCCCAGACATGCTGGTATTTTCTTAACAAGGAGGCTGAGAGTGCCCTCACCTTGTTTTATGTAATGCAATCAAAATACAATTTTCATTTGTTTATGAAAGAACATTCAGTGCACGCTGCAGGCCTACAAACAGACAGAGGATGTTTGTGGGATATCTTTGGCCGCATCACAGTCGTGCTGGTATTCAGCGCTCCCTCTCGTGGAATATTAGCCTGATTATCAAAGAAATGTGAAAATGATTGCTGAATCAAATCATCTTCAAGAATCCAATCAGCTCAAATCCTTGTGAAACAGTTGTTGTCACTAAAACCTGAGAAGCTCATATCTACTTACTTTCTTAACCAGCTGAGCACTAAATGAAGCGCGTTTCGTGACTAATTTGTTCTTTTAGGACAAATCACTGAATACACGTACGTGCTCAGTGTGGCGTGTTAACGAAGGGAGACTTCCTGCTTCGTCTTTTTTGTCACATTGTAGCTGGAAACGAGTCAGCTGTGAGCACCCACCATCCCCCCATGTTTGGACTGGGCGAATCGCTCAGTGTGTGTGAGGGTGGAATTGGTACCACATGATGAGGTTCAAGGTTAAGGGTTATCCTTCTCCTCCCCTCTGGTCCTAAATACACACAATGGGGAATGTGTTTCACCGGAATATGGGGGATGGTGGACTGTTGTGTTAGTGTTTATCTCCCATTTATCTGAAATCAGCATAAAACAAGTAAGTCAAACTTACCCAAATTCAATTTTCCGTTTATTCAGGGAAGAACATTTCCTGATGCATTCTCTTCAGAAACGTACACATTACTCATTCAGGTGCAGCGTTTGCATCCCCTCATTTTAAAATGTCAAAAAGAGTAAAAGAAATAAACTGTTGAGGGCAACACAGCATTTGATGCACATTTAGCGAGTATGTGCCGTCCATAAATGAATTAGTTTAAAATGATCAACAGGGATACACGCTTTACGTTTTTGGTCTAGGTCTTTGTTTAAGTTTACCCTGAACTTACTAATACGTAATAGGACCTATTCGGCTTGTACAAAGGTTCTTTTATTATCACAAGTAAGAAAAATTGGTCAAGGAGCATAAAAAGGTTCAGTAAGAAAATAAAATTAATATTAGTGCAAAACTGTGCCCCTCCCCCTCAAATTCATTAATAATTTTACTTAGTTTCTGATTAAAAAACAATTGTATTAGCACACCATGCATCAAATATTATGCAAAGATGTTTGTTTTACCCTTTCTGCCTTTTCTTAATGAGGGAATGCAAACTTTGTTGCAAACTGCATTGTAACTTTATTTTGAAATGAAAAAAAAATGCATACCATTTTTGACCCTTGATGTAACAGTTGGTCTGCTGGTGTTGACGGGCTGCAGGTAAAATGTATTTGAATGTGGGACCTCTGTTTGCCGGAGCTCCAGGAAATACTTACTGTTGTACTCAACCCTAAGCTTTGTGCTTCCTCCTTCTTCCTGGTTTGATTTCTTTGTCTAAAGCTTTAGTGTAGCAGTCAGCATTTGCCGGACATTTGCCGGACTTGTGTGTATTTTAAATGTGCTGAACGTTACCATTGTGTTTGTGAAAGTTGACAGGAAATATCATGTTTTCCTCTTTTGTTCCTCTCCTCCTAAATCCATCGCTTACCCTTTGTTTGCCTCGTGCCCACGTGACCCTCTCTCTCCTTTCCCCTCGTGTCTATTTCGTCGTCCTCTACTTGCCTCATTCCTAATCTTCCTTCATATTTCTTCATATCGTATCTCCCAATCCTCTTCACTTTTCCTCTGCATCTTCTCTTGTTCCACTGCGTCCTCATCCTTCCCGCTCTCTGTATCAGTAACATCTGCTCAGACTTCAGGGTGTGGCAGCGCCTGTGTCAGCTGCAGCATTCGCTGTATACAGATGAACAATTTGGTCGGCAGCACAGACACTGTAAGGCTCTTCCACATTTGTTCACTTGTGAATTTCCTGATTTCTTTTAGTGACAAATGTCTTTCCAGACCTGTAGTGAGTTCCATCACAGACACTACAACTGTGTTGTTTTACACTGCAGAGTGACTCAATGCACATTCACCAATTTCTCATACTGGTAGGACGAACAGTGACCTGACGTATGTGTGCAAAGTTGTTTCCAGGTGTAAAGTGAGGCTTTTCTTTGGTGTGAGGTTAGGCAGGCGTCAGTGTTTCCATCTCTGCAAGCTTCTGGAACAGATGAATGCTAACAACACCGTCACAGTAACACCTTATACATGTACTTCATACTTCACTTTAGTAAGCTGATCCGTCACATCATTGCCAAAACATAATTCCAACTATATCTCAGATGATTTAATCCATTTTTATTTGTAGCATTTTGACATGGTGGTTCATTCAGCCGGTTTGTGTGACAGAGCAGCAGGGCAGCCATGATCTGTGGAAAATAAATTATTGACCCCACACACGCAGATGCTTGGACATATCAATTGTTTAGTTATATGACAAAATGAAGCAGGTCAGCTTTGAGCAGACACCATGAACTGGGAGTTTCCTCAAATTTTCAGACAGCCGTGTTACACAGTACAGCTCTGCTCCACTTCAGCTGCTTTTATTTTTAATAAAATAAATATCTATTCAGTCAGAGGGGTGTACATGTTGCTTGTGTGTGGGTGGTGGTCATGTCATTTAAGAATTTACCTTTGAGGATTAATAAAGTATTTTTGATTGTGATTGGAGATATTTATGAAAACTTTTGAAAGTGTCACCAAATATGTTTAGAAAAGTAAATCTGTACCATAATAAGTGATTTATTTCATAGTTGTAGAACAGATGGTGCAGTTGACGGCCGTGTCAACCTATTTGCATGATTGTGGTAGCAGACACTGTTAAAATCCAAATCCAGAGACAGCTGAACACACACCGTCTTGCCTGTGCATGAAAGCATATCTGAGTGGCTCCAGATGAAATGACTAATTACTGGACGTAAACTCTGCTGATAAAATATTCCCAATCTGCACTTTAGCCTCTCACTCTGACCTTCCGCTGCCCTGTTCTCCCTTCACTGAAGCCATCTGTTGAACTGCTGGCTTCTTTGCTACAGTATTTCTTTATTACTCGCTGTACTACTTTACGAAGGTCTCCATTAATAGAGCTATTTATCCCGGTGAAGTATGTTTTAATAAATGTTGCAGTAGCTTTAGTAACAGATCACATCATCTCGCAGTAGAGTATCTGACTAAATGCTAACACACAAATCATAAAGTGATGTCTTAAAAAAGTGATGTGAAAATAAGTCAAACTGATGTTAAAAACCGAGTTTGCATTGTGATAATTGCACTAGTAAGGCAGAGTGATGGATGTTTTGTTAGAAGTAAACCCTGTTATTCTTTTTGATTATTTTTAAAATGCATTTCGCAGCCCATAAAAGCCACTCTAACCATTGGTCATGTCAATTTGTCAAGTCTGTGACTGAAACTAAGGAGGAGATAGTTTCAGGAGGACACATAAACATACCTGTAGGCAGTGAGGCATTATAAAGGATTTACTATTGCTTTCATTTACGTGTGTGTGTGTGTGTGTGTGTGTGTGTGTCCTGCTCTGCCCCATACCAGAGTGTTATTTCAGGTTTTGTCTGTCCTCTTTAGAGACACATGATCTGTGGTAAGACATTTCCTGTCAGTCTCTTCCAGGCATCTTTCCTATAGATAATGAAGATCTCTATGGTAAACGTGTTTGACACACATTCAGATGCATGTCAGCGTTTCGTCATCCTCACGAAGGGTTTTTATCACCAAATGATTTAGAGCAGGAACTGTTTTGTGCCATTGTGGTTATGTTCCAGCACAGTGTGTCATCTAAAGTACGATGCCTGAAGTAGGACACTGGTATATTGCTGGTAAAAAAACAAAAAATAGTTTTCACAAGTTCAGTCATTGTTTAGTTTTGTTGCTGGACCATTTTATTGTTTGTTGCGTTATTGTAACGTAGCTAAAGTTTCCTCAGTGAACCTTTACAGGTTTGATAGCCCACCTCGGCACTTATTCCCACTGATCGGGCGAGAATAAGGTAAGCGTTACCTCCACACGTCTTAATGAGATTATGTCACAGATATGTTAATGGAACCCAGTTTTTCTTTCTGTCAAACGTATCGAACCTCATCTTCATCCTCCACTCCCTCTCTGTTCCACACAAGCAAAGTTAGTTGGCGTACAAAGGACTGGAAAGACACGTACAGTACCGCTGGCAGGATGTTAACGGTCATTGTTCTTCAGCTCTGTCCACAACACACTCACCTGGAGCTTTGAGTCTGACCTTGAATGAATAAACTCACTCTTTGATCCAACCTTGCATGGAGTGATGCCCTGTCATCTGATACCTGGCTGACAACAGGATGCCAGGATTTACTTCTGTTAAGGCCATTTTTGTGTGGACAGCAGCACCACTAAACATGTTTGTGTCTTAAACGTTCTGCAGTGTCTGCAATTAAAGCTTGCAGTGATGCTCCCTCATTATTTAGAATCTGTAGCAGCATTAGAAATTTGGAAATCTTGCTCTGTTAAATTGTGTCTTAGTTTGAAAACCATTAATTATTCACGACTCCGAGGTATTTAACTACAGTTATATGCACATCAGTGCAACGCAGACAGCACTGTTGACATTCATGGCTCTGTGCTTTGCGTGGCATTTCTGGCAAGCATAGAAGTATTTTTCGTGAGATTAGTAGCTACATATGTTCTAGGCTAAATCCTAGTTAAAGCTTTTGACAATTTTAAAGTTTGGCATTTTGTTTTTAATTTGTTAAGACTTGGAAGAGAACGTTCACATCTTTATAGTAAGATAATAAGCACCACAAGCTACAACACTCGTGGTTTCATGAGATGGAGTGGTTAGTGCTGTCGTCTCGCAGCTATTTCAAATTAACCGGCCTTTCTGCGTGGAGATTGCATGTTTTCCTTGTGTTTGTGTTGGTTTTCTCTGCCACTGTCCAAAACACATGCATGTTAAGACCTGCTGTATGTGTTTGCTAGAGAGGGGTGTCTTTCTTATGATTATTATTTGCACCGTATTTAAGAGAAAAGCAATGTCCTGAAGTGGGGATGAAATGATGCCTAATGAGCACACCAAGAATTGGTTCAGAAGACTGAGATAAGAAGCTCAGTTTTGGCACATAAACGCTAGTTTAGAGCTTGATAAGTGCCATGGTTTAGGTTGTGGTGGTCTGGAAACTCACTCACCACTGGCTCACCAAGTCTGACTGCAGCCACTATTTGATTGACAACCTGCTGTTGTATAATCCTTTTGCATAACAAGGGGGAAGGACACTTACGAGTTGGATTGGATATTCATTTAGGCTGGTTTGCCGAGTGACCACTCAAATTTGACTAATCCAATTTTCAAATTATGTCGGATTCATTAACCCCTGTTGGAGGCCCCTGCTGTAGATTGACGATAGGTGTGTAATGTCCAACAAAAGCCTTTCGATGAGAAATGTCTCACTTAATTTCGTATTTTTCCCACATCTTCCACCAGCTTCTGTTTTACATCTTCGTGTGTATTTGTGGTGCAGGCCGTGCCTCATGCAGCTGATTCAGTCATGGAGCAGACTCAGCAGAATTCCCTCTCATGCTCCTTTTCCCTACTTCTTTGGTCACAAACATAGAGTGAGAGAGAGATACAGAGGATAGAAAGACTAATGAGCTGCAACGGAGGATCCTCCAGCACATCTTCCTCCCCTATGATCCATTATTCATAGTGGGGTTGGGCTGGAGCACCCCTGGGAGAGCGTCATACACACACACACCCTGGTATTCCTCTGTGAACGCAGCCTCTCCCATGGCTGTGTTTTACTTTCCCCACATCCATCTCTCCGCTGTTTATTTTAAGTCCCATCATCACAGTGACGCACCCTCCCTCTGCCTTTAGCAGAAACACACGTAGTTGGTTCGCTGTAAATGATTTATAGCGCAAAGTCGGCGGAGTCACAGTTTACCCTGAATCCTCTGTCTGCAGTGGCTGTGGCCAGTAGATGGAGGCTGGCAGCGTCGCTGGAGGAAGGTGGGATGCAGTGTCTGGGAAGAAATGCGGATTGGAACTTCTGTTTTCCAAGACAATAAGATGTGTCTCAAGAGATGCACCGAATAAATAATAGGAGTCGACACATTTGTAGGGAGTTAAACTTTATCTGGCATCCGATCAGTTCAGCTTTTCTTTTGCATGACAGAGCTTAAAACAAGTGACACAAAGAGAATATCCTAACGAGACAGTGATTTCACCCAGACAACACACGCGTGAAAACACCAATTAAAACAGCAAGTGACAACCAGGGACTGAATGGCTCTGACATCAAGCCTGGTTGCAGATCATTGCAGCAGTGAGGTGCATAGTACTGGAAGCAAGTTTGTCCCAGTTCGGGACGCGGAGGTCTGTCCTAGAGAAGGTTAACGGCACGCCAGATGGTATTGTCAGCGTGAGATTGTGTGTTCCAGTGCTCACTCGGAAACTAAACTTATTTCTATAATTGTTTTTGGAAGACATTCCCTTTAGATAACTAAAAGATCTATGTGACTTGAAAAAATAAAAACGTAATCTTCAGTGTAGAACGTCTGTAGAATATATTGATCAGAGACGTGGAAATCCTTCAGTACTACAGCTTCACTCTGTCATTTCTGCTGATGAAACAGCTGCTTTGTCACATAAGAATCCTCCACAGTCTGGCTTCCTGCTCGTCTTTAATCTCACTAAAGGCAGATGAATCCGATCGTGTGTAAATGGGCTCTTGTCAGACCTCAGACGGCTGATTCCCAAACAGCCGCAGACATCTGTGGGGACGATAAACAAGGTGACATCGGTAAAGTTTGTTCGTACGTCCTGTAACTGAGATGCTTTAAAACAAGAACCATATGTACATTTACTGTATGTGAGTGATTGAGTGAGGCACAAGAAGAGACAGTAGAAATGTTAGCCGAGTGCTAGTGTTAGTGGTGGAGGCGGTTTCAAATGTTTCGATACTAGAACCGTTCTTAGTACAGCACCTTACTGGTAAAAACCTTTGCAGATTAATTTTTTCTTAGACATTTTATCGCTTTTCTTTTTGAAGGTTTATGAGCAGCCACTCATGAATGTTTTGGATTTTGTTTTTGCAAAACTTGCAGTGCAAAAAATGGAGTTTACTTTTGGTTTGTGTGTGTTTATTTTTATTATGTTTCATACTGAAAACAGCCCTGTATTACTTTGCTGTGTGTTGGAGAAGAAATGATACGCTTATAATTGCTTATTTAATCTTCTAATCAGTGCACAGCAGGTGAGCTGAAAGTGCAAGAAATTATCATTTATTCAGGGGAAAACGCATATCAGTGAATAGTATCAGCTTTGGAGAAAAATTACTTCCTGTTGAAAATATTTAGAAAGCACGGGTTCAACACAAATTTGACAGTTCTTATAAATATTAATGTCACCATATTTGGATAGTGCATGCTGACTGTTGTGATGCTGTGTAGTGGTCAGTCATTATCAAGCCCACATTTGTGGTTCACACTTCTTCTATCTACCGGTAGAAGAGTCTGTATTTTTTCCAGCCAGAATACGGTGACAGCCCGGTTCAGTCCCTGTCCTGGGTTGAACTAGGTTCTGTCGGGCAGGTTGAGTTTATCACCAAGTGGGTTTTTGTTGTGCTGCTCTACTGACTTCATTTCTCTGCTTCACTGCTGCGTCTGCCACTAAAGCTGATCAATACGGAGTTCGAGTTGACTCCCGCACTGCAACACACCGACTGCTCGTGCAGCTGCGGGGTGCTGGGTCACTCTGTGGGTGTGTAAACACTCCACGCTGGATTTTTCACACACTGACACGAGAAGGTCACGAAAAAAACAACAACCACGTTCCATTCTTCAAAGGTGTCGACATAAATATCACTCAGTAGTGTCACTCAGTAATCCAGAGCACGATAGACGTGTGCTTCGGCCTCACAGCTTAGTAGCTGATGTTTTTAATTTTTTGTTTAGTTTGAGTCATTCGTGTCACATTGTTCCAAGTCCCAAGTGAGAAAATTAAAGATTTTTTTTTCTGCTGAAGCCAGCAGACAGCCTGAACTGGGAACTAGATGCATATTTTATTGAGAGAAAAAGACAGTATGAATAAAACATTTTATTTGGTCTGTTTGCTGCATCTGCTGCTGCTTAAAAGGATTCAAAAGCCACAGCAGAGATGAAGGGGGGGCGCACACAGACCGCGTGCATGCAGTGCCATGCTGTGCCAGCCTCCATGTCTCACAGAGACAGGGGGACAGGACAGGAGCAGGAGATTGTCTCCTTTTGTGCCGCCCACAGGAACGGGTAGAACAACTTGTGATGGAAGAGGTGAAGGTTGGAACGTGATCCGGTCGTGATCTTTTGCTGCCACATGTGGACCTGTCTGGATGACCCCATGGGGCTTTGATACAGGGTGGTTGCAGTACATCTTCACAGGCGGGGCGGGTGAAGAGGGACAGCGTCTTTGTGTTTGGGGGTTTTTTGGGTGTTTTTTTTGGTAGGTGGGGCAGCTGAGGCACAGCGCCGCTTTTAACTAATGGCTACCCGCCCTAACCCTGAGCCCTGGAGAACAACGTCCGGCAATTCAGCCTCTGATTGACGTGAATGTGTCTGCACGCTACTGAAGGTCCGCTTCATGGTTGTTCACACAGTCCTGTCCTAACATCGTTGCTTTTGTGTTTTTAAGGACAGTTTGATTCTCGAATCTTTTGGCTGAGTTGAAAGATCTCGATGTAGAAATGCATTTTTTTAAAAATAATTTTCTGTTTATGCCCTTTGTTTGAAATAGAAACACAGTAAAACTAAGATTTTTGTTAACATGATATTTAATGCACATCCAGCAAGTATGTTCAATATCAGAAGTAACCAAAACATGTCAAAAGTAAAATAATGACCGTTCTGTTTCTCCCTTTATGAATTGTTCTGTAATGTTTTGAATGTGCTCCCTTTACCTTTACTCTATAACTTCCTCCAGTCTCTTCGAGTTTCCTCTCAGCAGCATTTTTGTCCTTTTAGCTTTAATTTTAGCTCAATATTCACGGCAGAATTGTTCCAAGTCTAATAGATCACGATTATCTGCCATTTATAGCCACCTTCACCTCTGTTCACAGGTTTGCAATAATGTTTTGCATAATGGCTCCCTAATGCTCCTTTTAAACCACTCCCGAGTAGTACTTGCTTTGTGCTTTGGACCATTGTCTCGTTGAAGGATCCGCTGCCTCTTTAGTTTCAGCTCTTTGACCTGTGGCATGAGACTTTCTGTAAAACTCTTGTGATGCTGGGCCGCATTAACGTAGGTTTAACTGTAGGAATCATCGTCACCTGATAACGTAAATCATTTCACAGTGATTTGAGGGTAGGTGCTGCAAATGTGATCCTTGTTTCTTTTGCATTCTGTCTTTCTCTGCTGTGTCTATATTCCCCATCATTCATTCTCAGATATGAAACACTATTGTTTAAAAATCGAACAATGCCTCAATCATCGCTCAACCCTGCAGTGTGGACACAGGTTGGAGAAGCCAACACTATAAATAAACGGAGTGACGAGTTGTGTGTAAAATTACCAAGGGCTCATAACTAACGACTTAGATTTGATTTGACAGCTCATTCTTTTGCTTGTGTTTTGGCAAACTGGGACCGTGATGCTGAAGTCAAAGTGCAGGCAGACTTAATTTGGAGAGGCATTATGTAGTCCTAGTGGGAATGGTGGTCCTCTCCTCACAGCATTTTTTAATTTATTTTTTGGTTTGTTTACATCCTACTCGGCATACTCCCAGACTTCAAAGCTTCAAATTAGTGAAGATATAATTTGATATAATTTTCATTGCTTTGCTAACAAACACTGCTGCTATCACAGTTGTCTACAGTGGTTCTGTGGGACACTAAAACGTGTGCCTGTGCCTGTGTCCAGTCTGTAAAGTTGTTTTTGCATTTCGGCTTGTGGCTTGTCGATTTGCATGTTTTTTTTGTTTTTGTTCACCGTACAGTTGGAATGAATCTGAAATTGGGCAGTAAGTGTACTTTAGTGGCAGAGGATGTTTTATTGGTTGACGATGATGACAAACAGCGAACATGCAGACTGTCGCACACTGGTGATACAGAAAGATTTTTCTTTATCAAAACAAAAATGATTTCAGTCAGTGAATATAGAAATGATAATGTTACATTTAAAATGCTTTTTATAATAATATGAATTTCTGACATTGCTCACTGATTAAGACTTGGTTAGTAAAATATGAATTAGCATGGTAACTAAAAAGATGCAGGTGAGTGCATACAATGACCAACAAGGTAATAGTTTTGCAGCTTGACCCCATGATTAAGATGACTTAACATCTTAATATATCAATATTAATACAATGTTTACAAATTCAGTGTATCCTGTAAATTTTTTTCTATACGTTCAATAATTTTTTGAGCAGTTGTGTTTGAAAAAAAACTTGAGTCCAGATTTTTTTAGTGGACCTTGAGGACACACTCCAGATCTAATCACGGCTGCCATGATCCTCAGAAGTGATTTAACGATGGCTGTTAGATTAATTTGCTGAGCACGAAAACACTGTACCTCAGAAAAAGTAGTCGGACGCGTGTTCACTGTTTGACAGTGGCATGAACGTAGTGTTGTATAAAGCCAGCATGTGAAATTCTGCATTGTTTCAGGACTGGTCGTGTCAAATTCCAAGCCGGGAAAGATTGTCGTCCAAAGAGACATCTGTAGGGACTGGGTTATCAGTGCCATGGATCACCTCCACCTTCATCCTTTCCAGTGTGTTAAAGGCCAGGTTCTTCAGGTGCTTGTCCACATGTATCATAGCTTCTGGGACGGGCTTTAGATCCTCGAGCAGCAGGAAATAATGAACTCGTTCCGCTGCGGTGTTGTACTTCTGCAGGAATGACAGATCTTCAGCTCTCAGGATGTCGTCTGTGCTTCTGATTGTGTCTGAAAGACCTTTTATCTCTTTGCTCAGAGCCACACTCCTTTTCCTTATCAGCTCCCTCTTTTGCTTCCGTTCTTCCCTCAGTGCTGCAATTCTTGAGTGCTCTTCGTTTTGGAGAATGTTCCGAAGCATTGAGAACGTGTCCTTAATCTGCATCTCTGTGTCTTCAGCCTGACCATCAATGTCTTTTGCTGTTAGATCATAAGTTTCCTTTATGTCGTTAAAGAGCTCCAGTTTGTTCAGCAATGGCTCCAGAAGTTCCTGAAGCCCCGCTTTGATATCCCGAGCAGCTTCGTCGATGGGCCTGAAGCTGTGGTTTCTGTGTGTTTCTGAGTACAGACAGATGACGCACACGGGCTGCTCGTCATCCAAACAGAAGAGTTTGAGTTCCTCAGCGTGCACACTGCAGCGACTGCTGCCGCCTGCTGAAGCTCTATCACTTCTCTTCTGTAGAAAAGCTTCACACAAAGTCCTTAAAGCCAAATTTCTTGGTGGATCATTTTGTGATCTCCTCCTACAGAGTGGACACTCCTGATTTGTGTTCTCGTTCCACCATGCTTCGAGGCAGGCTTTACAGAAACTGTGGCAGCATGACAGGAGAACAGGATCTTGAAAGATTTCACGACAAACAGGACAGTCTAGATTCTCGTCTGACACAGAAGCCATTTTCCTTTTAGGCTGCTCAAACCAGTCAGCACCTCTTCAAATTGAAAGTCAGTTCTCTAAATATAGTCCACTTTCACATCAGCGGCTCACAAGTGAAACAGATCCTGACACGATCTAAATCAGGACTGTGCTTCCTGGTTCGTCTCAGGTAATTTGAGTAAATGGGTGGCACATCATCACAAGCTCTCACATAAAGCAAGAACAGGCCCATTTAGTTTGAGCCGAGAGGCAACCCAGTGTGCTTCAGAGTAGCACAGCAAAAGTCTAAGAATAAGAAACAATGCAAATATGCAAACAGCAGCTTAGGAAATACAAAGAGTAGAATGTTCAGCTGTAAGCAGCTGTGCAGGCATTTGACCACATAGCTTTACACTGCATTTTATTACAAACAATGGTCTTTAGTTTGGACTGCGACATGTTCGGCAGTGCAGGCTTATGCCAGACAGCCTACCCACCAGGTGTGTCCCTGAGCAAGACACCCGGGCACTAGCTCCCCGGGCGCCGGTGGTGAGGGATGGGTTAAATGCTGAGGACAAATGTCACTGTAACATGTATGTGCAAATGAGTATTTGCTCAAGTGACGAATAAAGGTTCTTCTTCTTCTTTAGGCACCTGACAACTAGAGTTGCATGATGAGCTTTTTTGGTCTCTGTTTTAACGCTGGTAGCAGCATTTGTGAATGAGCTGAAGTTATCCGAAACACACTCTTACACAGGTCAGAGAGACCTAGGTAATACCTAAGTCTGTTGATTATGAACGACCATATCAAAGCTCAGTCGATGAGGCAAGTCGTTGATTGGTGGACGATTGCTCTACCTCCTGAAACACAGTTGCCTCCAACTGCCAAACCAAGAAACAAAAACAAAACGAACTGGAAAAAGGAGCCAACATGTGTATATATGTGAAGAATTCCCGTCATGCTGCCAGTTCAGTATGAATTCAAAAGACAAACCTGGCTGCAGCCCAAGATTACTGAGTAACACGAGACGGCTGACATGACCTTTACCTTTGTCTGTCACTTTTCCGTAAATAGTCTTTTGGAAGTGTTTCTGGGGCTTATTGTAGAATTGGCTCTGTCAGATTTCAAATCTGGATAGATAGTCCCCCAAATAGAGAGCCGCTGGTTCTGGATCTGCAGTTGTCTGGATCAGAGTGTGAGTTATTTTCATCTTCATCCTCTCCACAATGTTAAAAGGCAGGTTTTTCAGATGTTTGTCCACGTCTCTCGTGACCCCTTGGATCAGCTGTGGATGGTCCAGCATGAAGCAGTGAACTAGTTCGACTGCAGCGTTGTACTTCTGCAGGAATGAGTGATCTGTAGCTCTGAGCACCTCATTCGTGCCTCTTATTGTGTCTGAGAGAGCCTCTATCTCTTTGTCAAGAGCCTCGCACTGTGTCCTCATCATTTCGCTTTTCTGCTGCTTTTCCTCCTTCAGTGCGTCTAGTCTTGCCTTTTCCTCTTTTTCGAGAATGTTCCGAAGCATTGAGAATGTGTCCTTGATCTGCTTCTCTGTGTCTTCAGCCTGACCATCAATGTCTTTGGCTGTTTGATCATAGTTTTCTTTTGAGTCGTTGAAGAGCTCCAGTTTGTTCCGTAATGGCTCCAGTTGTTCCTGAAGCCCCTCTTTGATATCCCGAGCAGCTTCGTCGATGGGCCTGATGCTGTGGTTTCTGTGTGTTTCGGAGTGCAGACAGACGACGCACACGGGCTGCTCATCATTCAGACAGAAGAGTTTGAGTTCCTCAGCGTGCACACTGCAGCGACTCTCAGAACTTGTCAAGGCTCTCTCCTTTCTCTTCTGTAAAAAGTCTTGGCACACGTTTCTTAGAGCCAGATTTTCAGGAGGATTATTTTGTAGCGATCTCTTCCTACACAGTGGACAGTCCTGATTTGTGTTCTCTTTCCACCATGTTTGGAGGCAGGCTTATCAGAAACTGTGGCTGCATGACAGGAGAACAGGATCTTGAAAGATTCCATGACAGACAGGACAGTGTAGATTCTCGTCTGACGCAGAAGCCATTTTCCTTTCGCTAGATGGCAGCTACAGCACACAGCAGGCAGCGGAAACCTCTCAAACCAGTCAGCCCCTCTTCGTATTGCCGGTCCGACTTCTAAATACAATCCACTGTATCACATTTAAAAAAGAGAGAAGTTATACTAAACATCAGCCACACAGCAGGGAACCCAAACCAGTCAGTCAGGCTTCCACTCCAAAAGGCTTCACAGGTGTCCAACAGCAACCGTTCATGACACAGACCAAGCTCTTGATGGTGACAAAGTAGAAGAAACACTCGTACAGGTAGTTCTCTTAGCTCCTGTTAAAGAAAAAGAAAACTTCAGCTGTCCTTGGATTGTCCTGTACTGAACATAATTTGATCAGCATCTCCCTCTGTGTTCATGTAAAAATAAAGGTTGTGTTTCCTGGTTTGAGCCAGGTAATCTCAAAACGTGGGTTGGACTACCGAGTAGGAAAGGCTGTTTACTGGAACAATCTGAAAACCAGTTTCTATGTTGACAGTCGACATTTTGGTTTAGTTTTGAAACGCTGGAGTTTAGCAGGAGAATCGTGGCCTGTGTCTCTGGATGCGTCTCAAATGCTTTGAGTTAATGGGTGGAACTACTGTATAGGCTTCATTCCAAACATTGCTCTTATGCATAAAAGAAATAGAAACTGTTCATGTTCAGTCTGACAAATACAGAGCTGTGTTGGCTGTGTGTTGCCCGATTTTTATTTTTGTGTATTTTTGTTGTTGTGCTTGTGGTTACAGTGTCAGCCCATTTTATGGAGTGTGTCCACCCGACAGAACAGGCAGGCTAGTTTCTTTCTCAGAAAGTGCACAGAAGAACTTGGAACTCAGTGTTTCATACAGAGATGTCCGCCACATAAGATTAGATTACTTCATTTTTGTCCTACTTTTTTTTTCTAAGATACACTGAAGGTTTAGAGCTTAGAAACTCACCTTCTAATTTCCAAAGGGCTTCAGTTTTCTGGATGGTTAAAGTCTGACTTCTCCTCCATGTCTGCCTACTTTACTTTTAGTTTCTCTTTCCATTTACCCTTCGTATGACTCATGTTCTGTGTTGTTGTGATACTGAACAGCTGTTTCCTCACTTCATGTGCTGTATGATTTATATTTGTGTTTACACAGTTGGACATCACACTGAAAGGTCAGACAGTAATTCAGCTGTCTCGCTCACTCTTGCTGATTCCTACTGGGCATAAAGCTTTGTGAACTGGAAAAATTGCAAAAGCAATTTGAAGACTAACAGATATAGTTTGTATGTGCTATACAGTCTCCTTATTGTGATATATAATTGGATATATTGTTGTTTTTGTTAGAAGGAATTTACATATTTGGAAATATAATTTTAAACTCTTCTTCTTACTATAAAACTCCATCCTACCTCAAAGATCTCCTAGTACCAACTCATCCTATTAGACCACTTCCGTCTCAGAATGCAGGCCTACTTGTGGTTCCCAGAATGGGAGGCAGAGCCTTCAGCTATCAAGCTCCTCTCCTGTGGAACCAGCTCCCAGTCCAGATTCAGGAAGCAGACACCCTCTCTACTTTTAAGACGAGACTTAAAACCTTATAGTTGGTTCTAGTCCTGCTGCTATAGGCTCAGACTGATGGGGGACCAACCCCTGATACACCGAGACACTTTCCTCCTCTCAGCCCATATTTATATGTCACCACTGTAGGACATTAACTGTGTCTTCTTTCTCCCGTAGTTGTGCTTCTCCTTCTGTGTCTCCCTCTCTCTGTCCCTGTCGTCAGTTGTCCCCGGCTTTCGAGCTGTGTGTCTTCCAGTGCGCAGCTACTGGTTCTACCAACCTGCCCAATGTTTTCCACTCAGCCCAACGGGTCAAGGCAGATGGTCGCCCACCCTGAGCCTGGTTCTGCTGGAGGTTTCTTCCATTAAAGGGAGTTTTTCCTCTCCATTGTTTCCTATAGCTGCTCAAGGGGGATTTGTTGGGTTTTCTCTAAATGTCTGTATAGTCTGGACTTTCTTATGTAAAGTGCCTTGAGATGACCCTGCTGTAAATTGGTGCATATAAATAAAGTTGAAATTTTTTTTTTTAATTGCTTTAGCAGCTGCCGTTAGCTGAAACAGTAATTAGTGAAGAAATTGTGACGTTACTTTCTTACCAACCAACTCTCAGAAATACCAGAAGTGTTGGTCAGGACATGACGTCAGTGTCCTCGGTGGTTCTGTAGCTCCAGCTACAGGCGTGTAGTCTTAAAATGTTTTTGTCTCGTTTTAAACCTCCCAAGCTTGTTCTTTCTACACAAGCGTGCGGTGCTGTGGATGTAGGATTGCATCAGTGTGAGCTTTTGTCCTGGGATGTAGGACTGTGTGTGTGTGTGTGTGTGTGTGTGTGTGTGTGTGTGTGTGTGTGTGTGTGTGTGTGTGTGTGTGTGTGTGTGCACTTTCAGAGACCGTGTATCGGCTGTGTGAGAGCAGCAGCAGCAGCAGCCTGGTCTCCTCCAGCACATTGATTTCCAGCTTGTCTTTCCTCCACACCAGATAATGGGCTGTTACCTTGCACATTCTGCCCTTACTAACGTAATGTGCGCCACGGCCCCTGTCTTTCACTGGACACTGCCCTAACTCTAATGTTAACCAGTAGTAAAACAGTTCCATCATTAACCCGGCTGATCAGGTTTCTGCTTTGTTCTAGTGTCTGATGTTTTTTGTCCTCACGTCCATCTGTACTGTGCGTGTATTTATTTCTTTGTTCTTTGCAAATTTGTCTTTCTGTCCTTTTTCCCATCCTTTTTCCATCTCTTCTGTCCCTCTCTGTTCTGTCCTCTGTACCTCTTTTTTGTTTTTCCCTCTGCTCTTTCCTTGCTTGTACTTGCCTACTCCATGCCCCCCCACTACTAATTTGTTTCTCTGAATCTTGGTGCTTTGACTCACGCAATTTTCTCTCTCTCTTCCTCTGTCTCCAGTTGACTGCAGTGAGGTTCGTCCACTCACATTAGGAATCCTGCACCTCTTGTCCTCTCTCACATGATGAGCATTGTAGCTCTGTCACCCGTGGCTCCTGAGCCACTGTCTCCAATGATCACCTCTGTCACCCCAACCCTGGACCCTGACACTTCTGCTGCTGTGACCACTACACCTCTCAATCTGGAAAGTCATTCGACTGAAGTCGACCCCTCGCCAGGCCCTGGCACCAGCCACAACGGACCTCACCTGGGGCAAGACAACTCCAGGAGGTAACAGTCAACGCTAATGCTAGAGACATCAGAGGTTTAGAGTTTAATGTTCATCTTGTAGTCTAATTATGTGCTTCAGGATGCTGTTAGGGGTTCCAACTATGTTCAGACACATTGACACATAACACACCAGTTACCGAAACCAATAAATGCACAAAATGCAAACCTAGTAAAAACACAAACAATCAGAAGTTTATTTTGGTCTTCTGAATTTATACTTTTTACTGGATAGCGTTTCCTCTTGTGCCTCTAAAAACGAAAGAAAACCTCAATCTCTGGTTAAACTGCATGCAGCTTCTAACAAAACAGATGTGTAGACGGCTCATCTTTCCAAGAGGTGTTTGCAGGGACACTGGTATAACATCTTATATCAGATTATTTAGATTTCTTCTCTGGAAAAAGGCACTGAAATACCTATTATACCTTCTGTTGAACTTGCAAAACTAAAATCATGCAGAGAAACAAAATTACTTTTGGGGTTTGGTTCAGACAATTTTATCCAATTTCATTTGGTTCCCACTTTGTAAAACACTCAGAAATCCAAATCATAGAAACGATTTTATTACCCATTTACTTGCAAATGCAAATGCTGAAAACAGACAGGTTCTGTAACTCCTTCTCTTGGGGTTTGTTTTCAGTCCAAACTCTTCTGTGGAAAACCAAAAATCAAATACAGTAAAACCAAAATATTAGAGGTTTGTGATCATTTTCAGAGGGTCTTTCACCACTAGTTATTTGATCTGTTCATAAAAATGGATTCATAATTACATCTTCGTTTCTGTTATGTGCACTGTGTGTTTCAGGTCAAATAAACCTCCACCCCTCCACACTGGAGCTGACTGGAAAGTCGTCCTCCACCTACCAGAGATCGAGACGTGGCTGAGGGTGACCAGCGACCGAGTGACACAGCTCACACACTCGGTGGGACAAGACAGTGACAACAGACACGTCGATGTCCACCTGGTGCAGCTCAAGGTAGACACACAGACGCGTGTTAGCTGATGCTCATTGGCCCGGTGGTTCTGTGTGCCAAATCTGAACAGCCTGTTTTATGCTCACTCTGACATCCTGGGTTTTTTTTCATAATTCAATGCACAGACATATTACTGTCAAAGCCGCACTTCAAATATACAAATCTATAAGTTAGTAATGTAGCATCTTAGGTTGAGGCTGGTGCTTGTGCCAAGGATGGTATGGATTTAACAAGCCTGAAACATTTTCGACTTTGGTTTCTTTAGACGTTGCTGGTGTGTTAGCAACACCTGCTGAGGACACACTCCAACTTCCCAAAGCTTTCTTTCCTGTCCGTTCAGTTAGGATTTCACTGTTCAGCCCGACCTGTGCAGAAAAGTTCAAATGATCGTTGCTGAAATAGTTGGAGCTTACCTAAATGAACTCGAAGGCTTGTAAATCGTGTAGCCCTGCAGCACCAGATCAGATATTCACAGAAGTGAAACTGAAGCGTCTGTGTAAACATGGTCATGTCTTGAGGTTCAGACAGCGCAGATTCAGACATGATAACCTGCATTAGTCCAGATCAGGTCTTTTTTAGCCTTGAACTACCTCACACACTGTAGATGCCAGTGAAGACTGAGTAGGACAGACTCTGGGTTTCTCAGCTTTCTTTAGATCTAAAGAGAGTCGCTCAGTACGTAACAGTACGTATAGACGCCTGTCAGCTGCCTCGTGTTGAATTGAATGAAAATAGAAGGTTGGTCGATTCAGCTTTGTGACCTCAGGCAGTTAAAGTTCCCACAGTGCCCCCCCTCTGTCCACAGACGTGATGTGATGTAACGACGCTTCCACGGGCCACGCTGCCAAGTTTACTTATTTATGTAACTCCATTGCGTGTTCAGTCTTCCAGAGCCAGAACACTGAGTTTGCAGTCATCTTGTTGTTAAATTGAGACATTATGTTATTCCACACTTGTGGCTCAAAATTCAGCCTGACATATTGTCTACCTTTACACAGTGTTGGACTTGTTAGCAAACAGTGCTGACGTCGCTCATGTTTGATTATATTCTGCATTTGTTAGCTGTCTAGGAAAGGAAACTTAGTATCTGCTTGTGGTTTAGAGAATCTTTTGAGAGATATAACTGGGAGCCAGAGTTTAAGAGGACATAATCACTGAGGAGCAGTTTGCAGTTACCATAAGATTTGTTTATATATTAGTGGAGAAATCTGTGTTGCTCGCTGTTCTGGAAGTCCTTTCTTCAGTGACTGATTCATTCACAAAGCTGTTGTGTTCATTTATTCAGATCCTGGAGAATCTTCTTGATGTGTGTATTTTTAACTACAGTGACTCAGTCGTTTCCTCCTCATCAGGCTGCTGCTCAGAGGGTTCCTTTGGCGCGTTGCTGTAAAATATCTCACCTCTCCTCTTGTCTCCGCTCCTGCTTGCTCTGCTGTTTTTAGCTCCTCTCTCCTCTCTGCACCGTGCTGCTCTCTGTGTGGTTATGTCCTGTGTGTTCTCTGGATGAAACATGGCAGCAGCTCCAGACACTCGGGATGGTCTTCAACACATTGATGGGAGAGTAGACTGTGTGTGTGTGTGTGTGTGCTGGTGTTTGACACAGAGAAATTAGGAGAGAGAGAGAAATGAGGATGTCTTTCTGAAGCTGATTCACTCCTTGAAATGAACATATGCACAGACATTCCGATGTGTCACATCTTTTACCAGTTTATTTCTATAAACATTTTGTGGACAACGGCAGTTCAAAGTGCTTGGATGCTTTGAATGATGCGTTAAATGCAGATTGAAATAAAGAAAAGTATAAAACAAAACCTACAAAGTATAAGGAAGTTTAAATCGTTACTTATAGAAACAATTAAAAGTGGAATATCAATAAAAATGTAGTTTTGCTTTAGCACATTAGCCAAATTTGGTGGCTTGTACTCACCAAACATGAACTAGTTTAAGCCTGGACCACTGAGACTTGTAAAAAAGAAGCAGGGCCTGAAGGGCAGCTGGGATAAATGTTGTGTCTTGTTCAAGGCTGAACCTTTGGCTACTTTCTACCTCTTTACTTTTTATCTCATAGAAACTGATACTGACTTTATAATGTGTGTGTGTGTGTGTGTGTGTGTGTGTGTGTGTGTGTGTGTGTGTGTGTGTGTGTGTGTGTGTGTGTGTGTGTGTGTGTGTGTGTGTGTGTGTGTGTGTGTGTGTGTGTGTGTGTGTGTGTGTGTGTGTGTGTGTGTGTGTGTGTGTGTGTGTGTGTGTGTGTGTGTGTGTGTGTGTATTGGATTTACTGGCTCACTGCCTGGAAGTGACTACGTCAGACTTGTGATGATGTGTGTTTGTGAGCGAGACAGCCACAGCTTTGTAATGTGGATGATGATGTCATTCTGTATCTGTTTACCCATTCAGCAGCAGCAGATTGGTCCTTCCCTTTTTTCTCATAAGACCCAGAATCATATTTTTATTTTAAACTGAAAAAATAAACTGTTTTCCTGGAATTTACCTGCACCTCACTGCAGCAAAGTGAGAATTTGGTCCACTGAAAGTCAAAAGAGAGACTTTCAGGAGGTGAGTGTGCCCTCTGCTGGAGGAAACTCCAACCTTTATATAACAATATCACACTACACAAAATACGACAACTCAGGGAAATAATTTAATTTTACAGGCTTCATATTTTACAAAATTTCTTTTTCAAAGTTAGCAGTTTATCACTAGAAGACTTACAGTTTTCATAATTAGAAATATCTCAGGAATCAACAAATATCTGCAAATTTATAGAAAAATTTGACAAATGTTTCCAGAACTTGTAAATTCCGGTTACCTTTTTCCTAGAAAGAAACCTATTATTCAGATGTTTGTATATATAGCAAATATGAAAAACAACAATAAAGATCTAGTTATTCACTGCTGCTTGAGCTCCTGTGATGTAGAAGCTGCATTGAATCTTTTCGCTGCTGGTACAGTCTGGGATCCTTACCTCAGAAACCCTGTGTTTGTACCGTATTTGTTGTTAAATCCTCTGTCCTTTTTGTTTTCGAATTCGACAGCTTGTCTGAGAAACCAAGACAAAGAGGACAGTAAGAATCAATAAAAACAGAATAAAGGAAAGATTAATGAAAGCTGGATGAAGTTTGAGGAGATGCCTCAGTCCATTCAGAGCTGACCGAGCAGAACACACACAGAAGCAGATGCGATTGTGTGTGACACCTCGTCACTTCACGCTGGTGTCAGACCTGAGTTACATGTTTCAGTGCGAGTCAGACCCTGAACAAAGGGTGGCACAGGGGAGAGACAGAGTTGGCCACTTGAGCTGGAATTTACTCGATGTCGGTTTCTTAAAATAATTGGAATTGCTGTTTTTCTCCAAACTTTCACCTTCCAACAATAGAAATAGGGTAAACAGTGAAATGATTATCTCATTTTTATCCTTCAACTTTAAGTATTCTAATGTGTAAACAATCCTGAGGAAAGCAGGAAACCAAAGGATTCTGTACTTGACTGACAGCGCTCTCTAGTGGAGATTGTTCCAAGTTACAGCGATCAGTCACTGGAGTCCTGAAGGCGCGTATCTCTGTAGGTGTCTACTTCATGTTTAACTTTTAATAAGAAGAAATAATAATAATAATTTAATAATAATTTCTGTAGTTTCTTTTTCCTTCCAGAAAACACAAAACCAAATACAGTATAAACATGATACTTTCTAAGTTAATTCAGGAGCTACCCAGCAATAATTAAAGTACTTCAAGTTATAATTATTAGATTCAAAAGTTATGATCATCCAAACATCTTCACTTCATCAAGCTCCATTATTACCAGCTGTGATCATTAAAGTTTAGTATGTATTAATGCATTAATAATTGTAACCTGATAAAATTGACTAATGTAAAATCAGACTCTATAATAAGTAGAATAATTTCATACTCATTTGTGATTATTCTGTAATCCATTGAATACAGGACTTTTCTTGGCGTCTGCACAATCACAGCACATGGAAAAGATTCCAGCAAACACAAACACTAAGAGTAAAATGAACATTGATATGCCGCGACAGTTAGAACATGGCCACAAGTGCAACATGCAACCGTTATTGTAGCTCAGCTGAACAGGTTGTTCGGAAGCCTGTAACTTATTATTGTATTCAACAATAAAGTTCCTTATTATCATCAGCAGCTGATGTGTGTGTTTAGATAATGAGCCCCTTGAGGCCCAGCAGACGGGATTCACCCGGTCGGGGCTCTCGGCTGCACGCTGAGAGTCTGATTGGATGCCACCTCGACATGGCGCATCCAGGTCGAACAGAGCAAAATGAAACCTGAGCTGTATTCCACTTAATTGTGGGCGTGGTGGGCGGCAGGGCTCTGCGATGGGGGAGAGCCGGGAGCGGACGCATTGCCAGGCCGCTGTTTGAAAATGGATTCATGCCTCCGGTGATCTCTCCCCTTCTTCATCCTGTCCTCGCTGCTCTTTTCTCGCTTTGTTTCTTCTTTTTATCCTCTGCTGCTTTTCTTCTCTCATTGGGTCCCTCTCTTCCTCTCTCTGTCATATTTATAATGCGTTTGCCTGCAGGGCATTTTTCTATAACCTGACCTTGCCACAGAGCGACTGTAGGACATGATTATAGTGATGCAACTGCTTTGTGTGTGTGTGTGTGTTGGCATGCCTGCCTCTCAGCCGTTCTTAGCATGCGGCTGCAGGCAGTGTGTAACAGCTGCACAGAAAATGTCCTGGGCTGCTCTGACAGGGAGAGGCTGCTGCTGTGAGCACACGGTACATGTACCGTCCAACACATGTGCACACGAACGCAGCTCTATAGGTATATTATATATTATAGTTGTGTTTCCTCTCTGGTTGTTCTTGTTTTGCCTGAGAGAGAAGAAACTCTTCCCTGCGAAACCTAATCAGATGTGTTGCCGTAAATGGGATCTTTGGCTCCTCAAACCCACCCAGCTTTATTTAAACAGCCCAGAAGCAGCGGCAGCAGAAATTCAACTGCTGTCTCCCAGCTACGATATTTATTTCTGTCTGCTGATGTCACTCTCCTCGCCAGGAATCCTGGCCTGAGTTCAACGCGGAGGGATGGAATTTAATGTAAAGGGGGGACAAGGTGGAGACCAGGAGAGAACCGACAGTAACGGGGATCTTACACTTCTTAGATATTGGATTATAAGGCCAGCGGTGCCGAAAGCTTTCATCTCTAAGTTTGACTCAAGCTAGACTTTTATAATTCTTTGCAAAGTGCTGCGGTAAAGAGGTTCAGAGAGGGTTAATGTAAAGATTCCAGGGGTGTGTGTCTGTGTGTGCGTGCGCTTAATGCCTGCTAAAATGTGTGGATCACAATCTGTGAACTTGTGTTTGTCTGAGAGAAGGAGTGAAAACAGACAGAACAGAGGTAGGGAAAGTATGAGAGAGTGTTGGGTGTGTTTTCAGTGGCATCCAAACTGCAGCTACAGTGTGTGTGTGTGTGTGTGTGTGTGTGTTTGCTGGGTGGGTGAGATTGTTCCTAAAATAACCTGCCCAACTGTTGTCACCCCTCCTTTCCCCAGCACCAACACCCCCTTGCAAGAAGCAGGTCACCACACACATTTCCTTGGCCCACATGTCAGCAGTGTGTTGTGGACAGCAGAAGCACACGGCGGTTTGACTGCAGACAAACTTCAGTATTCTTTATGGCCTTAGCATTTTCAAACACGGTGGCTTTCGAATTAGGAACTTGTTGATCGAGAAGGTAAGAACGAGTTTGTTTTCTCCGTTTTTTTTTTTTTTTAGAATATTGTAAAGGATCATCACCAAACAAGTAAAAATCAGCGGGGTGAGTAAAGCATCTTTATTCGATCAAAAACTTAGTTTCAGTAAGTTAAGACTTTTGAAGCTTTTGTGCTACCCAAACAAAAAAAAACACACCGTAACATATTGAGAGAATCCAGTTTTATTGTAGAGTGGGTTTAAACAGCAGAGCAGCGTCACAGTCCACACGTTTACATTTGACATGTGGTCAAACGGAGGCCGAGTCAACCCGAACTCACTGTTCCTGACGACTTGCCTCCCTTTGATTAGGATTGGAATCACTTCTGCGTTTACACTTGTAAAACCCGGCGCTCATCCGCTGTGCCATTGCTCCGATGAGCCTATGTGGTGCTACAACACTTATTTCCAACCAGAGCTGCATTAAGTTTCAAATCATGATTTGATAACGGGACAGTTGAAGTGACCAAAGCACGTCAAGCACGTTTAGAAATTTTTAAATTTCATTTTAAAACATGCAGATATAATCAGCGAAAAACAATCCATTGATGGAAAAACCTGTCAGGGTTGAGTTACTTGTTGCCAGCTGAGAAAGATGAATTTAAGGCTGCCACCTATTTACTTAGTTATAAATCCAGGCGGTGACTTTTTTCCTTTTTTTTTTACAGATTTTTACAGGGCTAGAAATTTAAATCTGTTTTTAACCTAAGAAATGTCTGTGTTGAGATAATTGGAGATTTATGTGCTTTCAGCTCTTTGGCGTTAGTTTTTTCTGAGCTGGCAACATTCATCGCATTGGCTAGTTATGGTTTTAGACTTTGCTGCAGAGTTCAGATCAGCTGCTCCCAACACAACCTCGTACTAAAGGCAGAGTTTGGAGTCTTTTTGCAAAAGCTACCACTTTGGAAAAGAAATAACCGTAACAAGTCTTTGTATCGCAGCAGCGGGTCTCGGTCGTCTTTGAAGCCACTTAATTTGAATACTCCAGAGGGAGAAGGAGCAGAGTATTTGATCTCCAAGGTGAAACATGCCACGCTGATGGGCTGAAGTGGGGGAGTTGAAGGTTATTAGATGGTATGGGTGTGGATGAGGCCGAGCTGTCGTAGGTGGTTTGAACGCGGCCTCGCTGAAGCCCTTGATGTTGGTGGTGATGAGGGTGAGTTAGGATCGGAGCTGAAGCTCGAGTCGACTTGCTTTAGATTGATTTTAGGCAATTAGAAGCCCTGCTGGATGTTTGGACTCCATGAATGACGGGTCATATCTTGATGCTACGTGACTAGAATGTAAAACTGCGTGTGTGATCAACTTATTAGGGTGTGTGTTATAGAAATGTGTGATCAGATTAAAAGTAGAGTGCAGTAAATGTGTACTCTCATATATTCACACTGGGCTTTATTACACACATGCTCAGAGCAAACAAGCCCTTCGAAGTAAATCAATGTCCGTCATATCTTGCCCATGAAGCCTGAACTCCTTTTTTTTTAACCTTTACTATCAACTGTAGAATGGTTTTTGTGTTTGTCTTATACCGTGTGATCAGGACCGGACAACAGTGAGCAATAATACAACAATGCGTGTACAACACTGGACTGATTCCAGTATCACTGAGGGGTGTGTGGGTTCTTCCTGGGATTAAAAAGGATTATCTTAGCTAACCCTCCTGATTTAATATCTAACCCAATAATAAATTAAGATCTACTTTCTAATCAGAATCGGCACAACAAAAGATATTTTGTCAAGTGTGTAGTACTGAAGAACGTTTACTGGGATATTGTGTCTGATGATACTGTAGCCATGTGTTACAGTGCTTTTTAAATTTTTTTTTTTTTTTTACAGTAGCTTTATGCACAGGACTTGGATTTCTTGGTGTTGACATTTTATAAATCGTGCAAAAACTCAAATTAATCAGTTGAATAATATTGGCACCACACCCAGTCCAGTCTATTGGAAATGGACTCAAATGTTGCCAAGTTTTAATGCCTAAAAGGTGTCAACATGCCAAATCAAAGTGTCGTAAAGCATTCCTGCAACGTCATTTGCTTCGTCACTCTCCCTGTCACTGTTGAAAGGGCACCTGACTGTTTGTAGACACGTTTGAAAAATTGTGCACAATGCTCAAGAAAGAAAAATGTCACAAGTATTTTCTCTTATACACACACACACACACAAAAAACCGTGTTTCATCAGCTCCCAGCAGTCAGACTGGACTGAAGAGTTTCTAACAGAGGTGACAGACTTGGTGTTAATGCAGTGAGATGGGCCCTCAGCTGTGTGTGTGTGTGTGTGTGTGTGTGTGTGTGTGTGTGTGTGTATTAGCATTTGAAAGCGGTGTGTAGCTCATTGAAGCATCTGAAAGACACTGTCGAGATTCAGAATGACCTGACACTTTGATGGAGAAACTGTGTGTGTTTCTAAAAGGACACGTGCATGCTTTGCGTGATTTGTACGCGTGGTCTTGTGTTTGGGCAGTATGTTTGAATATGTGACACTTTCTCCTCTTATTGAGGGACCTTTTGATTCCAGTAGGGCATCTCTGAGGAAGCAGAAAGTTGTTTGTTCAGTAAGTGCGGGCATGAAGCACAGAAACCCTAATAGAGAACGATATGGTGTCAGGTGCAATGCATGTCCATGATAGGAGCGTTGGGTTTCATACAGAAGACATATTTTACTCTGTTGGCTGACATGTTAGCAACACTTAACGCAAAATAATGTTTTTTGCCTGTTGTCGGCCAACCCTTGTCATCAGCACGCGCATATTTAGTCCAACTTACATCACCCGTATGTCCGTGTATGTGACTACGTGTACCCACGTTGACAACATGGCTGCAGCCCCTCTTACAGTAGTGACAACTTTATTTTGAAAGCAGGTCACGCTGACGGCCAAGCCAGCATGTGTCGCTGGCAGCGTGTGTGACCTACATTCTCACATGCAGGGAGTTGTGTTGTGCTGGCAGGTCACCATGGAGCAGCAAGTGACTCAGCGGCCAGAGGTGCGTGTAACGTATCTGCTGCGGGTTGGAAGCCAGAGCACCTACTTTTTCAAAGGTCACCTAATTTTAGTCGGACTTAGTTAGGTATGATTCCAAAGCGGCAACACGTGAGCGAAGTAAGTTTTTTATTAACATTGTGCACATTTACATGCCCGCGTGCGACAGTGAACGTCAAAGAATGCTTTCTCCATAAAATACCTTGAAAGTATAGAACACGAATCAAAACATGGCTACGCTTATCATAGCATAACGCAGCGGACAGGAATATCTCTGTCTCAAGTGTAAGTCTGCTAGCATGTCTGCAGCTCACTCCTAAACACACAGTTTAGGGTAACAATGGGTTTGTTTCAGTAAAGATATGACTCGTGTGTCATAAGACAAGAACTTATGACAGGTGAGTTTACAAGACCTGGGGAGCAGGCAGCTGAGCAATGATGCACGTCACCCAAACGAGGTTACCTAATGTTTAGCAAGGTCAACGTATCTTTAGTAGGAGTCCAAGTAAGTTCCTTTAACTTGACGTTTGTACTTCGACATAACGGTAGGTTCTGGACCAACTAGACTAACTGACACTAAATATTCATAAGCGGAGCTCTCCGTTTATTCTGAATTCAAACATGAACACAAAGCCATCCAGAGAAAGGGCCTCAGTGTCAGAGACAAAGCTGAGGGCTACTAAAAGGATCAGACTGGTCAAAAGCGGTTATGACTGAGGAGACCCCCCAGCCAAAGACCAGTGGTCCCTGCGATCCAGTTGTATCCCCGTCCACGGTCGGAGGCTCATGACACCACACTGGGGTTATCACTCACAGTAGCAGTTGGTTCCTGGTGCGTTGGTTTTTGTAGGCCTCTATAGTGCGAGCAAAAAGATGACCTAATCACAACTGAACGTTCCTCCAAGTGATGTCATCTGGAGGAGTTTTTCAGGTAGAAGAGAGGGTATTTTAATGTAATCATGTACTACTCAAACTCGACCCAAAAGCAGCACATTCAGTATCAGTGAAGGCGTCCTCCCCTGTCTTTTCTTTTTTATGTCTCTGTTTCCTCCTACACTTGCTTGTGTTGGCTTGGCGATTGGCTCAGGTGAATTCAAGAATGTAAAACCAATTACACATAGTCGTTGCACCGCAGTGATATGCAAGCTGCAGAAATCCCAAAATGATGTTTGGCCGTTTCACAGAACCCTGGGCTCAGTACTGAGACAGCACGATCGTAGTGTAGGTGACTGAGCAGTTTTTAAACGGTTATTAAAGGTAGAACTTGGTATGGGATGGTTTTGCCCGGAACTCTCTTGTTGGAGTCAGCCAGTCTGTCCATGTGTCTGTGGTTTGACTGAATTTAGTTCACTAATTATATATTGGGCCAGCATTAGCTGCTTTACGTTGATCCCAGACAGGACAGAATGTGTTCTCTGCCTTGGCACATAGAAACATGGAACTGATGCCACATGAAACTGACTCACGTTTAAAACTGGAAGTGTGACGTCACACGCCTTTTGTCGCTTCTGCTTTTCCTGCCGTTGTACTCTGCGTATGTTTGCATACGTTTCTTTACCCATTACAGAGTAACATGTCTGTCTGTGACTTTAGGACATCTGTGAGGACATCTCGGACCATGTGGAGCAGATTCACGCCCTGTTGGAGACGGAGTTCTCCCTGAAACTGCTGTCCTACTCTGTCAACATCATCGTCGACATACGGTGAGTCTGCACGGGACGAGCTGCAACGTGCCTTTCCTTTCGGTTGGTGCGTATCGTGCTGTCAGTTTGTCATTACATCGCAGCTGTAGGTTTGTTTCCCTCAGATCATCTGCTTTGTGTAAATGTGTGACCTGCGAGTGCATACGAGTTCTTTTGGATTTTGATTTTAATAAGAAGCATATTGGATTTATTTTATTATAAAATACTTTGTTTTCTGCTTTGCTTTGAATGTTTTATAAAATATGTGGACTCATTAATTTTTTAAGTATTATTTATATTATAATTATTATATGGGAGACATGAAAACTGTTCTTTTCGCTGCACATTTAGTTTCTTTGTTCTGCCACCACATCAGTCAGGATTAATAACTGATTTATTGTTATGAAATGGATGCATGGACAAGCTAAGATCAAAAGCTGCTTTTGTCGTCTCTTGTGTGGTGCAGCACTGTGCAGCTGCTTTGGCACCAGCTGAGAGTCTCGGTCCTGGTCCTGAAGGAGCGTCTTCTGCAGGGCCTACAGGACTCCAACGGAAACTACACCCGCCAGACCGACATCTTGCAGGCGTTTGGCCAGGAGCAGCACCAGGTACCACAGGCATTCAGACTTTTACTTACATCATAATTTAAACATCCGTTTTTAATGGAGTTGTTTAATGACCGAGAGCAGACGGTGTATTGACATGAACAGAGAAATATTCTCAATGAGTGAACGAATCACCTCGTGTTGTCTTGAGTTGGTTAATTTTGTTTACATGGAAAAGAATGCCACACTTTGGGATTATGTTCCTTCACAGTACATCAAAATCATCATTCAGTTTAGTTAGTGGAAGTATTTGTCAAAAAAATTGAAATTAAAAAACTTTCCTGTATGTTTTGAAGCAAAGGAGAGGAACAAATCCTTTTTTTGACACCACCCCAGAGCTCATGGTCACTCCATCAGTGAGAATGAATGAAACACAGCAGATAATAAACTCATAATTCCTCCTCTCCAGACACGACTGGATGCTCTGATGGATGTGGATGACTGCGGACAGCTGACCATTCGCTGCAGCCAGAACTACTTCTCCTTAGATTGTGGTATCACCGCCTTCGAGTTGAGTGACTACAGCCCCAGTGAAGAAACTGAAGCCCGTAGAACAGAGCTAGACTGCAAGGACCCCACCAAAGATCAAGACCAGGGCCCAAATTCACAGCTGGGTTCAGTGGAGAGTGAAGGACTCTGCCTGTCAAACCACGACCTTCACAGCAGTTTGCCAGAACTCGCCCCTCCCGACGACTTGGACAACCACAACCGTTCTCTGTCCCTATTACCCACAGTACAGGGCGGGCTTTCTAACCAGAACGAAAGCGTGAAGCGCCCTCTGCAGGGTGTGAGCCACAGCACAGAAGTGTCACCCACGCAGCCATCGCTTCCCAAGAGAGCCGCTCTGTTCTCAGACAGAGGGGCCAGGGTGGACCACTCATTAGGAGGTCTGGGGGAGATTAGCCCGCTCCCTGGGCTCAAGTTCCAGGCTGAGCTGAGCCGAAGCACGCCGTCTCTCATGGATGCCCCAGACCGCTCCAAGTTTTGGTTGGAGCTTGACTCCGTTTATCCAGAAAACGTTTCGCAGTCCTACGAGAGCCTTCAGGTTTGTCCTGCTTTGATGTATTTTATTTTTCCAAGTAGGTCATTTCTACTCAAATTAAGGTTTTATTAAACTTGCCATTTCAGGGATTTTTATAGTTCAACATCTAATTTTGACAAAAATATATATCCAAGAGCAAAAATGACCATGAACAATTAAAGATACAATGCAGATGCAAGACATAGAGACACATATTAATAAAATATTTAAAAAACATTTCTTAGTAGTAGCTAGTCATCTGAAAGGATCCTGAACACCCTCAAAACAATTGGGTAAGACCTAAGATAGACGTGATGTGACCCCCCCCCCCAAAAAAAAACAACATTGAAATTGAACGACTATTTAAAGGAATGGGAAAAAGATGAAAACAGATGATGTGATCTTAAAACAATGCAAGTTGATGGCCAATATTTAAACCCACAAAAATTATTCGGGACACTGGTGTGCGGATATAATGACGAGCTTCGAGGTGCAAACTTCCAGTGAGGTGAAAAGTTTGTTCGGAGAAAACAACTTCTCATGTTGCTCGCAGCCCCTTAGGCCAAGGTTGTTTGCTGAGCACTTGTTCATATGGCTTTCAGCATCCTGCCTCAGCTCACCGTGGATTCAGCCCTGGTGCCCTAACTCTGCATATTGCCTTTATTTACATTTTAATGATGACAGAACCACATATACATATTCTGATTTGTTGTACAGTGAGAGGTTTGCAGTTTGGTATGGAAATATTGCATAAATGATTTAATGATGAAAAAGGAGAATACAGAAGGCTATTGTCTCAGTAGGGAAGGCTTTCTGTATAAGACCATGGCTCAGATGAGCTGCAGGCTTGCTAGAGGCAAGATGAGGCCCATTTCTCTCTGCTGGGTTTGCGAGTCTCCATATGGACAGTGTGTGCCTTTTTAAAACATGTATAGCTGAACCGAGGCTGCGCTGTTTTTGTTCAGCAAAGATTTGTTTGTCTCCTCAAATATGTTGCCGTTAGCTCAAACTCTCTTGAACTAAACAGGTGATGAACGGACGGAACCTCCAGAGAAACTGCGTGAGCTCCAAACAGGAAGGATGCTCAGAGGGGAGAGTGCACAGAGCGCTGGCTGACCAGAGAAGCCCATCGGGGGCCAGACTGACCGCCAGCACCACCCTTCCGCTCCAGGACGCGGTGTCCCGCGATGAAATAGCCAAACAAATGGACAGGACGCAGAAGAAGACACATGCACACAGTGAGGGGGACTCTGAGTCCTCGTTGCCTTCCCCCATGAGGGAGCATCTCCTTTCCTCAGACGTGGAGGCGTCTGGAGAGGAGTCAGACCCCCCAGTGCCTCCCGGCAAGGCAGCGGTGTGGATCGTGAAGCGTCAGGGTCAGAAGGTGACGGTTTGTTCGTGTTGTGGTGTTTGTGAGAGTTACAGATGTGTTTGTGAGGCAGACACGGGCTGAGAAAAAGTGACCACATCAGATTAGTGAATGTAGGATAAAATCAATTTAAATTGTTCTGTGCTCCACAGCAGGCAGATCTGTGGCAGCTTTCATTTTAGGTTTTGAAGCAGTAGGAGGCCAATATTTCATGCTCAAATTAAGGACCATGCACATGTTTACAGTGTTAGCTGAAAGTTACTTAAACATGACAAGAAATGATTCATTTCATTGACTTTAAAAAACACCCAGTGGGCGCCGCATCTTCGGTTCGACACAAAGAAAGAGAATGCTAGTCTTGATCAAGCTGCACAAGCAGGCAGCCCCGGACTTTACCCCTGTCTGTGTCCCTCATGCTGTCCTCTGTTCTCCTCCAGCTGGGGGCAGAGGTCTCATCAAAATCCAGCCCAGACAGGGAGCACTGGTACGGGTCCGAAGAGTTCTTGGCTTTACCTTCTCAGCTCCGTAAGACAGAGATGCTCGCTCTGAAACTGGAAAGTCTGGCTCAGTCCATCCCACTGGTTAGCCGTCCATTTCTTGTCTCTGTTCACGAACCTATTAAAAATGTCACCACTGTTATTGAAATTTGATCTTCCATCCTCCAGAGGCCCGGGGAGTCCACCCAGGAGGGTCTGCAGGATGTGGACGACTGGGATCTGACGGAGCTTAACCCAGAATGGGACAATGTGAGCAGTTTTGGCGAGAGTGGGGATGACGTCCCGTCTCCTGTGCCACCGCTGGTATAAACCCGCACGTCTTTCATATTCAGGACTCCCTAAATGCTGACAAACATTTGTTGATCCAAACATATTCTCCTCCCTTAGCTCCCGTACAGACGGAACCCGGTCAGCCGCTTTAGCCCCACCTCCTCCAGTGACAATGCGCCTTCGTCCGACGAAAGCATTGAGACCGGCCTGTTAAGTGACCTCCAGTCGGAAGAGGATGAGGGTCGGAGGTCTGCAGACCACCGCTTCGAGCTGACAGCGCCCCCAGTGATTGGTGGAGCTGCGTCGCTGGTGCAAAATCTGCTGGAGGACATTCACACTCAGGACAAAGACCCTGAGATCTGGAAGAAGATAGAGGTGAGGACAGTTTGTCTTTGCTTGTCCCCCTGTTTCTCGCATTCTTGGCTTGGCTCCTTTTTGCTTGCCTCCCAAAAAATAAGTAGGAAAACATATTAGTGCAGGTGCTTTTCCCTAAGGGATAATTTCCTTTCTGAAAGTGTAATAATAATATTGGTGGACGACGTCTCAATTTCAGGCTGAAGGTGGGAATATCATTTTAGGTTTTGGCAAAAAATGTTGCCGGAAACCCAAATTAGACTGGCAGTGCTGACAGTCTCTGCTCCCTGTACTCAGTCTCCGCACACTGTGAGTGATTATTTCTATTCATAGATGGAACTGAATGTTTTTGCTCTATTTACACACAGAGATAATCAAACACGTTTTAAAATAATAGAAGGGCCTTTGAAAAGATTTTCTGTCCCATTAATAATTCTTTTTATATAGTTTTAGGTGCCGCTAACTGTAGTAAAACCGTAATACAGGCTGTTTAATATCAATAACATATGAAAACCATTGCATATGTTTTATATTGTAATAGAACATCTAAATTTGACAAAAAATACATATCAAAGACCAAAAATGAGGAACAAAACAATCTACTTATGTTTTATATTGTAATATTAGAGATGAGCGTTGCTCTAAAACGTCATTTTAGTTTTAGAGTGCACGTTTTAGTTTGGACCAAATTAGGAACCAAAAAGTGCCTGACAGTAAAGGCCGTGACGCTGCTTTAGCTGTTGTGTTACTGGCCTGCTTGTGCCCAAAGTCACAGACATGTTCGCATGTGGTTTGAGTAATTTTGCTGCTTTTTGCGGCAAGTTGAACCAAAGTCACCACAACACTGCCGCTGTTCTGCCTTCACCGCTGTGTTAATGGATTGGAGGGCTGGTATCGGATCATCCCACGGCCCCATTAATTCATCACCTCACTTCTAAAGGTCATATTTGATTGGCAGGCCGATTATTGATGAGGCAGCCCTGTGAACTAATCAGTCATATCTGTCATATCGAATATGGTGAAATGTCAATAGCTCTGGGGACTTGTTCTTCTCACGGCTGCTTGTTAACTTCGTGCTGTAAAGAAGCGCTGCCGTACCTCGTGCTTTTATTGTTTGATTTTATTCAGCTTTATTTTACTGTCTCTTTTATTGCCTTAATGTTCTAATCCCTGTAAAGTTCAAGTTTCCCCTCAGCAATCAGTGAAGTTCAGCGTATCTGTCTTATCTGCTGTTAGCCGGGGTCCGGAGCCCACAGACCATAAAAAGATCATCAGCCATGATGGTCAGGATGCTTTAGGATTAATTTGTGAATTAAAGGCTTGGCCATGCGAGGGGACGTCCTTGGAGCTGGGGATCAGTGACCCAGGAGGTTGATCTGTGTCCTCCATATTCCCCAAATCAAATGAGATCGCCTGCATTAATATTCATAATTAATGAGGATTTGACTGATGAAATGTCAGAGTTGTCCCCTGCTCTTTCTCACTCTGCTCCTTTGTGTTGTGCGAAACATTTTGTTCCCCTTTTTCGAGCAGCCTGATGAGTCTGTTCCCTTCTTTGTTTAAACATTAGTGACACAAACGCAGTATCCTTTTGCTAAATATTAGATAATGATACTCCCAGAAGTCAGTGGGAAATAACAAGACTGGCTCTGTCGCATGGTGATAAAGTATTATGTGTTTTATTATGAGGTCACAATAAAACACATAAAGCTAATCAATAACCAAAAAGCATGACGGCAAGATGACTGGCTGCATCACTGATGACATCACCGCTTTACTGTGGCTGGAGTGAACAAACAAAATAAACAAAGCAGAACGAACCTGAAGCCTGATGCAGGTAACTTCCGTTTTACTGGCGCTCGTAGGTCAGTGACATTCGGGCCCAGACATCCTCGTGTGCAGTCACGCTCTGCTGAGTTATTCCGGTAACACTGGGCACTGCGATAATATATTGCGCCAGCTCACGATCTTTAATATCATCTTTTCAGCGTCAGACTGATTTCTTTGCTTTCAGTTTCACTTTGTGTAAATAGCTGAAATGCATGTAAAAAAAAATGTACCACAATTCATTTTATTTTTAGTGCCAGATTATGTCAGGCAGTATTTACGGTTTTCACTGACACAGAGAAAAAGGACAAGACTGCATCAATCACAGCTCAGCGTTAGGGAGTGAAGAGATACAGGACAAGACAAGCAGACGGAGAGAAAGAGAAATAAAGAAGAAGATGGAGAGAAGATATTATGTCCCTGTTCCACACGACCAGAAACACACGCAATCCGCATGACAGACAGCTGCCGCAGAGTCGCACCTCTCAAAACTCAAAGTAACTTCAAACAATCTCGGTGTTTATTTCGATTTTCGGTGGAACGGAGAGGTCACAGAGCAGCAAATCAAGAAAACAACTTCTTTAATTTGACAACACAAGTGCCGTGTTAAGTAACTGGCGGCACAAGCCACAACACATTCCAGAAATGAGGCAAGCGTCAATTCTCTGTTCGGACAGAAGTCGGCATTAGTCGTTTCCCTCTTAATCTGTAGGAATAAACACGATATAGCGCACGGCAGTGAAAGCAGCTGGGTACACGGCCAGCAGCTGCAGGAACAGCTCTGGAAACACACCCACAAGCAAAAAATGAGTTTCCCCATGTAAAAGCAGCATCTCTGATTAGTCGGGCGCTTCTAGAAGTTTTGCACCAGCCCTCACGACATGCCCTGTACACCTCACACACACTAAGCATCTATAATCCGCAGCATGCTCAGGGCCCGGCGAGGCTTCTGCTGAATCATTCAAAGCCCTTCTGGCGCGGATTCCGCTCTAAGTTCATGTGGTCCTTCTATCCCATAAAGAAAAAAAAACGATTAGTGTCAGAAAAATACCAAAATGTAAAGTTTGGAGTTTCATGTAGATCTGGGCACATGTTACAGGACTGAGACTGTGTTTGACTGAAATTGCTGTTTTGTAAAATATTTAGGTTCAGAAGATTATGGAAATAAACAGGTATTCATAAATTAGCACTGGCAGACCTGCAGATCCTGAAATATAAAACCAAATGCATAAAACCCATCAGGATTTATGCTCTGCTGTCTCACACATGACACCTTGTGTTAAACACACACACACACACACACACACACACACACACACACACTCTCCTGCTCCTCTCTGCTCCCGGGTAATTAGCTGATTAGCTGCTTAATTAGCAGCATGTAATCATGGCGATGGATGAGCTGCCTAATTGAGGAAGTGAAGAGAGGAGAAGAGTCTTCTCAGTGTAGAGGATGACATTCTGTCTCTGCACGGAGAGTCTCCACTGAATACAACAGAGTCGAATGAAATAGAATGAAAGATCATCCGTCCAGGGAAGAGACTCGAGAAAGATCACGGCTGGAGCAGAAATGAATCAAATCCAGGAGCAGAACAGAATATAATCTGTCCAGGAACTCTTAGATGAAAAGGAATTGGTTGTGTCTGTTGTTGGAGTGGAGTACATTTGATTAGAGTTGAGATGAAGTGAGGAGAATTTAATAGAGTTTCATATCTGAACTTCGTAGGAGAGGTAATGAGTGGCGTTGGCCTGTCAGCAGACTGGATCATTTGTTTTCACCCAGACTGGTGTTTCCCGCTGGGACGGACAGAAATGAAGCCTGAATTAAACTCGTTTGAAACGGAATTGTGAGCAAAGCGATAAGCAAAACACGTTTGAACCCGCAGCGTTCTCTAGAAGAGAACACACAATGAGATCTTTCCCCCACTTCTTCTTCTTTCATTAAACCTTCTCTCTATTAGTCAACACCAAGAGCGAACTTTAACGGAACCTGGCCGGGAGCTTTGTGCCTTCCGTGCATTCGTTGTGAGCTCTGCGGCCTGCGACTTTACAAACGTGTGCCGTTAGAAATGTCTCTGTATGTGTGATTAATGCCACCAGGGCACGAGTTTGAACTGTGACAATGTTTTTGTTCAAAAATAGCTTAAGCCACAGAATAAATGTACCTACTGTATAAACAGCCAAGGAAAGTCAAGGAAATGATTATGTTGCTATTGTTAACGTGTAAACGTCACTGTGAAATGTGTGTGTGCCGCTGTTCATTCACAGTAACACGTGGCTCTGTCACTTTAATCAACTTGGAGATTAACATGAACTGTTCCTTGGATTCAGCTAATGTCTTCTAAACATGTTTCCTATTAACTCACTGTGTCTGAAAATCCAATCAGCACCATTTGTTCTGAAACAAGACTTTCTTGTTTTAACCTTCCCCGTGTTAGACCTTTACTTTTTCTTTCTCATTTCTTCCTGCTGCCTTTGCTGTTGGACATGAATATTTTATTCACCCCTTTATCGTCTCCTCTGTTTCACCGTCTAGACTCTGTTGTTTTGACCTTGACCTCCTCATTTGTAATGTCGGGACGGATCCTTTCTTAATTTGCGTCCGCGTCACGTAAATCTGTGGCTTGTTTCATGAAAGTTTATGAGCCCGTCGCAGGAAACATACACAGAAATGCAAAGCTCCTCGATGCTCTGTATGGAACACGGCTCCTGAAGTGCACAGAAACCAAAAATAATAATAATAATAATAAAATAAAGAAAGGCCAACAGAGAAACAGTCCATCAGTTAGATAAGTGTCCTACAGGTCATGTGACCACATCGTATGTGCTGTCTGGTGCTAGTGTTGGCGTCCTCAGTGTGAGGCGTCTGTGTGTTTGGCGGCTCTGCGGCACGCCGGCCTATCTGCAAGCAGTGGGAGACAGACTGACAACAGAGTCACATCAACACTCATCTGATTGGCCCGGCGGGAGGGCGGGGACGCCCACCGACAGCAGAGAGGACAGAAAAATAAGAAAGAGACGGAGGAGGAAGAGGGGTGTTGTTCTCCCTTTTGTGTTTCTATAGATAAACAGGTTAAGGAGGAGGTAAAGGTAAAGCCGTCTGACTGCAAGTTGAGATAGAAATGTAGAAGTAAATTAGTTTTTGCCCATATAGTGGAGTCCACACGAATACCTAAAGTCTAAAAAAAAAAAATATTTTGTTATCAGCGTTTGTTTGAAGTGTAAGAATTTATGTTTCTGACGTGGTGGTGGCTGATTTCAGTGTGTGTTGATGGCAGCAAAAGGTCTTTATCATGAACAGCGTTGTGGTTCAGTAGGCGCCTCCTACCCACCGGTAGGTGATTGTTACCTGACCTGAGTGAAAGTCCCCCAACCTTCATACCCACGTTTCCTTTGATCAACGGGACCGTTTGTAGCACGATTGATTGGTTGGTTTTGGAGTCGTACTGGACTGTACCCCACCCCGCTGAAAATAAATGAGGGGGCCACAACATTAGAACCACCTCCGAATGTATTCCACGTGTACAACCTCCGTAAATAACACAGCAGAATTATCACTTTTTGGCAACTGAGAAATGATAACCCTGTGGAAGTAGAATTTATGGCAGAGCTGCTGTTGGGAAGGAACTTACAGAGATACTTGACTCCAGGCCCTGACACCTGTTGACTTCCATCCATCCATTAGCTGTACTCCTTGTCTTTCACTGGCGGCTTGGAAGTAAGTGACTTATCTGAAAATAAAATGTGTTACACTTTTGCACAGTGACAGAAATGCAGCACATATTCTCTAAAGTCAAGACCGGAGGCCACACCAGTACACACTTTAAAACATGTTTAATCGAGACCGTGAGACGAATATCCGACTCTGCACATGCACACAGCTATAATACCAACAAGTACCATCAAAGATCGAATGCAGTGACTCCCAGAGTAAAACAAACCACCACTAGAAGCTGTGTGTGGTTGATTGCATTAACACTGTCGGGCTTTGGAGATGACTTTATCTTCACAGCAACAGACAGCTGGTAGCGGAGCAGTCTCACGGGGACGCTCTCAGGAAGCAATCAGGTGTGACGGACGCTCTTGTCTGTCCCCCTCCTTCTTTTTCTTGCTACGGTGCTACACATTCTCTTCTGAAGCAGCTTTAATAACAAACCAAGTTTAAAAAAAGAGATATATGTATGAAGTGTGTTTCATTGAAAATGTTACACCATGGAGAGAGCTGCAGTCAGCTGCTCCGATGCTATATTGCTTTATAAAATGCGTTGTAATGAATTTGTAATTAAACTTTCTTCCCCTTGAGTTCTTTCTTTTTGGCCCAGCCATGCTCACTACTGGATGTGACATGCTCATCTGGTCAGTGTAATAGCTGTAATAACTGCTGTGGAAATTAGCTGCCCCCAAAATATTTGTGGAGCCGCGCACAGAAAACCCATCATGTTAAAATGCAGTTGTGGTCTTTGCCTTTGCCAGGTGCTGGAAGGATGCAGTCAGGGAAAAGTTGCCTGTTGACACCAGCGTGTTTCATAGCTCACAGACAACAGTTATACCAGCAAGAATAACTTGTCAGGGAGCAGCTCCGTGGATTCTTGGCAGTCTTTTAGGTTTGCATCAAGATGGAAACGCAACTTAAACGCCGAACATAATGAACTTGGTGTTGCCTGGGTATAATAAACGTAAACTAGTCAGATTAAGTAGAGTCACGGATTACGTGTGGAAAATATGTGGATATATAAATGGTAGTTTGGTATTTTCATAAGACTGTGATTCTTTTATGAGACAGCGTTTCATTTTTAGATTGCTTTGTAGTTCTCCAAGCAGGCTTTTATTGTGAAAAACCAGCTGGTAGCGTGCCACATTAATAGTTGATTTGTAGAAAGAAGGATCTGATAACATGGCTCCTGATATACTGATGATGAAATATACATATACATACATGGATTTTCCACTTGGAAAGTTTGCATTTGTCTATTATTTGGATGCCAAATTCAATCTGTTAATTAGCAGTAATGAAATTATTAAATCAGTGACTTGAGCAACATGCTGGTGCTTCCTGTAAAATCCTTACACTGGGTTCATCTTGTGCTCTGGGTGCATAAAAATCCGACCTATTGCCTGTAACGCATTAATCATCGAAGTCGAACATCGTCTGTCGGGAGTTTGAGTCCAAATCTATCAGCGTCGTCCTTCAGAAAGCCCCCGTCAGCTGAACGGTAATTATCCAGCGGTGAAGAGCAGAACCACGGGAGGAAGAGATGAGGCAGATATCAGAGCGGTTACCCAGGCGGCGGAGGATCAGATCAGGCGTTTTCGGCTCCCAGCAGGCCTTTCTGCCCCTCAGGAGCTCCACTGGTTTAGAGACATCAAAGCAGCCGTAAGCAGCCCAGTGCACGCCGGTCGATATCCAGGCCGACGCCGCTCCCTCTGCTGCCGCTCACGCCCACATCCTCTTCCTCGGCTTCTTCATGCTCCTTTCTCAGGCTCTTCTTCTCCTGTGCTTAAGTTCCTTTACCTTTACTCCGTCATCCTTGGCATCCTTCCGCTTCTCATTGTACCTTTTAATTTCAGTCTTTTCCTTTTTTCTTTTGCCCCTTGTTTTCTCTGGGTCTTTCCTTCCTACAAAAACTCATTTCCTTTACTTCTCATCCTCTGTTTCCTTTTGTTTTCTAATCTTTTCATCCTTGTCTTTTTTTCCACTTTCTCCTTTTGTTTCATGTCCTCTCAACGTTTTTCCGTCTCATCTTCTTCTGTTTCTTCGGCTTTTAATTCCCCTTTTTTCCTTCCACTCTTTACCTTTCCATTCCTGTCTCCTGTCTTCTTTTTTGCTCGTTCTTTCCTTTCCTCAGTTCTCACTATTCTTCCTCCTGATCTCTTCCTCCTCCTTGATTCCTCTCCCTTCTCCGCTCATCAATACCTTTGATTTCCACCGTTCCTCTATAATGAGCAGTGCCGAGATGGATAGAATCATATTGACGTTTTTATTTTTATTTTTTTTAATTTTTAAGGGTCACCTCCATAATTCTTATGGAGCCTTGTGTGTCTCTCTCACACAAACATGTAGGCCCCACGGGAGCATGTGAGCAGTGTACAGAGAAGCGCATTTTATCAATATGGGCGAGCAGACGCACCTTTCCCATATGAAGGCAAACGCATCCAAATTCGATGCAGCGATCTGCAGGCGAGGAGCACGGACGCACTCGTGGCAGCTCAAGTAATTTCCATCAGATTTACCTTCTCGCTGCAGCCTCCTTCACTCTGTCATTAGTTTTTGAGATAGCACTCAGTGAAAGATATGAAAACAACACCCGATGTATAAAATATTAGAATTGTCTTCCTGATGATCTGCACTTACACTTGTTATTCAGACGAGATGTTTGAGGTCTGACTGCAGAGAATGAATTGTGGAGTAGCTGTACTGGCTGTACTTTTATGTAGATTACTTTCCTCTCTCTCTCTCTCTCTCTCGGTTTCTTTTCCTTGTGCACTTTTTGTAACAGGTTTATGTCTAGACTACATGAAATTCAGCTCCACGCTGACCTTTGTGTCCACGGGCTTTCTCTCTCTGGATGTATACTCGCCTACAGCGCTCCACCCGAACCACACACCAGCGTAATGCTCGCGAGCTGCACCATTTGAATATTAACGCATCACAAGCGCTAATGACATGCTATATGCAAATAATAAATTACCAGCTCTGTTGTGTATTTTTAAAATACTAATGTCCAACACAACGTAGAGCTGTAAAAGAGTACGGATTCAAAATAAATGCATTTAATTTAATCGATATGGACTTGATGCATGATTATGCATCAGTTTAATTAATCTTGTTTTTGCCACAAAGTTCCATTCCAACTGAATTTATTTCTCTAGAGGAAACCAAGTGATTTTAATATTATTACCTGCACTAGTCAGAGATTTCAGTGTGCTTGTGTGTAATAATTACAGCCAAAATTATGTACTGTTTACTCCCTGCTCCTCCTGTAATTTAAATCCCATCTGCAGGCCTTATGCTCTAAAGTTGTTATGAGTTTTAGCTGTGAGAAGAGCTGCTTTTCTCTCAGAGCGAAGCACACATGAATGGACTATTGCAATGTCAACTACGTGTGTGTGGAGCTTTTGTGATTCGGTTTTATGGGTTAAGATCAGTGCTGGTTCATTGACAGTTTTAATATTAGCCCGCGCTGAACCCTGTCGATCTTTGTCCTTGTGCAGGTTTTCCACCACACTACTGTGCTATTTCCCTTAGTTAGTCACTGCCCTCCGTACTCGTATGAACATTAATCACACTTTTGTCGCCATAATCCATCAAATGTTTCGCTGAACTTTCTGGAAGTATAAATGTTACTTCATTATGCTGAAAAAGTCTGGGTATTATTTTTCCTCTTGGATTCTCCTTTAATGCAATATTTTTTTTTGAAAGGATGAACCACTTTCCACTCACCCAGTCAAGGCAGACGGCTGTCCACCCTGAGCCTGGTTCCACAGTTGCCTATAGCTGCTCAAGGGGCATTTGTTTGGTTTTCTCTAAATGACTTTATTATGTAAAACGCCTTGAGATGACTTGGTTGTAAATTGGCGACATAGAAATAAAGTTGAATTGAATTGAAAAAGCAGTACACTTGCAGGGTGGTGATTGTGGTGCGCAGTGAGCTTATAGAGGGTTTGACTGCAGAGTCCGTGTGTGTGTGTGTGTGTGTGTGTGTGTGTGTGTGTGAGACGAGGTTTAGGCAACAAAAGCCCTTTAGTTAAGGTTAGACAAAGAGGGTGGGTTTGTTTAAAATCATTTCAATGAATTGAATTTTATTAAATGTCAACATGTCCTCATTATTTTTAGCAAAATGTCATCCAGTTGCCCCCAGATATGTTCCCCAAACATATTTGTCTTTGCAGCTTAGTTGTATGGAAAGGTATTTTTGAGGAGGCAGGTTGGATCCCACTCACCAGAAAGAGTCCCGGTGCCCAGCAGGCTGTAGTTCCAGTGCGAACTGCTGCTGAAATCACATTGTCATGTTATTTACTGCTTCAGAAATTACATTCACTGATTTTGTCGCACGAATCCGAGCTTTATGTGGATGTTCTTTTCCCACTTTGCACTGAGCTCGTTCGTTTCCCCGGAGCTGGCACGTTGCGTAGCTGCAGGTTTTTGCTTCACACTAGACATTTTCACCGGAAAGGAGCGAGTGAGGAGGAGTTTTCCTCTACTGATAGTTTCTTATCTAACGGACTTCACAGGCTGTAGGTGCACGTGCTGCTGTTAAACTAATTTATTGCCTCTTTCCTCGCCTCTAAAACCAGCATAAACACTTTAGAGCTGCTTTGTCTCTTTATCGGATCTTTCTCTCCAAGTGTTGGCTCTTGCTCTCGTCGTGGCGTTCTTTGCCGACACCTCTCCCCCTCCATGATTGAGGATTTAGACTCCCTCTTTAAGCCGTGTCTTCTTCTCCTCCTCAGGAGTGAAGTGGATTTAAGGCAGAGATCAATACCGGATCACATCCTGTCTCACGTGCATGCGATCATTCTTCTTCCGATTCCTTAACACTTCACAGCAGACGGAGCAGGAGACCAGCGAAAAGAAGCTCTTCTGTCAATCTTGTATAATTCATCACATTTGAGGCCTTTTCTCACTCAGATTTCCTGGGTTTGGTTGCAGCTTTTGTTTAGGAATCCTCCTCTCCGCCAGTAGATGGCAGTAGCTGTCCACCACGAAACGAGCAGCCGTCTTCTCCCCATCGCTCTTCTCGTTCTTCTCTTTCGTCGTCGTCGTCTTCTTCGTTTGTTTGTCTGCGTGCTCTGCTGAAGGGCAACCTGCCAGTGATGGAGACGTCCACGCTCAGCTCTCTCGTCTCCTTTACAGTCCGTCTGTGTCTTTTTGAATCCCTTTCCTTGTTCATCCCCCCTCTCACCGCGCTGTTCACGTTGTCTTTTTCCTTTTGTCATTCCTGCTAACTTTTGCTTTCTTTCTCTCTTGTTTTCCATTTCTTTCATGCCTCTGCGTGTCGTCCCTCTCATTACTCTTTAAGTACTCGCTGTTTTAAAGTTTTTCTTCCGCTCTGTTTGTGTTCTGTCTCTTTCGTCGTCTTTGTCCGCCTCCTTTCTCTGTTTCAACTTTTTGCCGTTTTTTTCCCTCCCTTAAAAATATCCTGCCTGTATCTCTGCCTCTATCTGTCTTTTTATCTCCCCTCTCTGCATTTATCCTAATGTGTGTTTACCTGTTACGTCCTGCGGGTCTTGTTTTTGTTCTCTCTCTGTCCTTGAATTAATTCACCTGGAATCTCGGAAACACCATCCAGCCTTTCCGACTCTCCTCTTCTCTCCTTCTCCCTATTTGCTTTCTTTGCTCTCGTCTATCCTTTTGCATGACATTACCTGTTTGATTTCTGCTGTTATCATTATTAGTGTCCATGCTCTTCACCTGCCGTTTATTTAGCTTTACTTCATTTCCATTTCTTATTTCACTTTCCTCTGTTTTTCGCTCGACCCCATAGTCTCTGCAGTGTTTTGTGCGTATTCTGTTGATTTTAATGTGCCTCCAGTCGGCTCTGGACAGCGTTGCTTATACATACTGATACACACACACACATTTTTATTTATTTATTTTTTATAATTTGACTAAACTGCACCTCTCTCTGCCTGTCTCTCTTGTCCCCAGTGTTTTGTGCATCAGTTGGATGGGTTCATCTTGTGGCTGCAGGAGGCCCTGGACAGCACAGAGAACTGGACGCAGCCCAGACAGGACCTGGACAGCCTGAGGGTGTACCTGGACACACACCTGGTGCGAACACACATACACACACATAAACACATTGGCCTCACTATGCAAGATGCTGTAGTTTCTGAGGACTAACCCTAAATATGATCACTTTGTCCATCCCGAGTCTATACCCTAACGTTAACCTAGACCTAACCCAACTTGGTGTTAAGCTTCTACCCAGTCGTCCCTCTAAAATACATGAATAGATTATTGAGGCACCGGCCCAGGGGGAAAACACGGGCTCGAGCTTCTGAAGTTAATGTTCATATTTAGCTTGAAAACAGACAGAAGCTGGAAAGAGTTGTAAACCAGTACCAATCAGACACAGTTCAAAAATAAACCAAGACGTGAGCCTCACTGCCATCCACTGATTAATCGAGTGTCTCAAAACATGCTGCACTAGGGCACATGCCAAAACCATACAAGTATCACAAGTGATGGGAGCGGAAAGTGGTTCTGTTTTGTATAAATGTGCGATGATGGTTAATGCCGCTTATGTAGCACTTTTATCCAAAGTGCGTCACAATGTAGCTTGTCATTCGCACACACACTCACACACACCGATGGCGATGGCTGCCGAGCAGGGTGCTCAGCTGACTCACCGGGAGCAACTTTGGGGTTCAGTGTCTTCCCAAGGACACTTCGACACGCAGCACGGAGGGACCGGGGATCGAACCACCGGGGACGACGGCCTTACCAACTGAGCTACGGCTGCCCCAGCCAATCATATGCAGGACCGGTGGCTTAGTGCTCGTTTTTGTTTCCAAATGTCATTGGGAACCATAATTAACCATAATAAGGTAGAAATAGGTGAAACGTTGCCCTTTGTCATTATTTCCTTATACAGGGTTAACAGTGAAAACAAAACTGCAGTAAGAGATAAAGATGGAATTTACGCACCGTGAATACACCTGGAAGCTTCGGGTTTCTTTACTCTCCGACACGGACCTGATTCCCATCTTAATCTTTAAGCCGAGTCTAACATTTTAACTCTGCAATAGTTCTTCGAAGATAGAAGAATATCTTCTTTAGAAGATATTTATTTAATGATCCTTGTTCTCAACGTCTAAAAGACGGGTTCTCACAAGAAACAAGGGAAATCTCAAATACAATTAAATCTAATCCAGAGCAAATGAAGCAGCATGTCTGTTAGCTCGTTACGATCATGGATGTAGGAGCACATTTGCATATGGAATCCTTCCTCCTACCACTGCGGCCCGCTTCAATATTCTCTTTTTAAATCGGTTGCGTCATTGAGGCCAGTTTTATAAATCTTCCACTTAAAGCAACGCAGTCACTGCTCGAGGTTCATTAAGTCAAAATCGTGTGAATGTGGTATGTAGTTCAAACCACGCGTCCTTTTGGAGGGCTGTGTCTTTGACCACTGTAGCAGTTATTGATGAACAACAACATAGTGTTTTATTGGGAAAATCATGTGCAAACACAAACACGGCGATGTGAAGGATGAACACAGACTGTCTCTCTTTTCATCGGCCCTGCTTTCATCACGACTTCTCTTGTTTTGTTCCAATTTGTTTTCATCCACATCTTTTTATATTTCAGCGCTTCTGTTCCTTCTCTCCCTGTTTTATCAGTTAGTTTTACCAAACATTCTGTCCCTGTCCCTGCATTTTCTTTTTTGTTTTTGTAATTTTTTGTTTTTAAATCCGTTTGTTCATTTGTCTTAATAGAATAAAACTCAAATGATTCTGGTGTTTCTCCGATTTAGACATACGCCTCCTAAAACCACCGAGCATCTGTAGATCAGTGGGTGCTGCCTCATGAACACACACACACAGATGAGAAGCACTTCCACTTTGCTCGCACGCTTTATGGCAAACATATGGGCTTCCACACACACACGCACATCTTCCTTTCTGTCTTTGTGAGGTCACAATGCATTTCTCCCCCCCACCCAAACCTTCACCTTCACTACGAAATGCTTAACTCCGACCTAAAAGTAGTTCTAAAAACCTCATCTATCAAGCAGCCAAAAATGTCCTCACAAGACAAAGCTACCCTCTCAATGAGAGCGACTTAGTTTAGCGCTAAAGCACGTCCACGCAGACACAGAAAGACACACACACACTCACACCAAGACAAACAAACAGATTGTATTTGCATGTAAGTGTAAAAACAAAACCTATATATACACAGTGGCAGGCCTGTGTTTTAGCTGCACACACACACACACACACACACACACACACACACACACACACACACACACACACAGAGCTTCTATTTGCATACATTTGCATGTTCCTAGACAGATTTCCAAATCAGCATCTCCCTATCCGTCCCTGCAGAACAGTATCATGCGCATGGATCCACACACACACACACACACACACACACACACACACACACACCGAGTTGTCTTATCGAGATGTGTGTGTGTGTTTGTTTACACGTGTCGACTTTGTTGTGGGTGCCAGCAGCGCTAACGTTAGCGGCGGTTAGCTTCAATTAGAATTCCCAGCTCTTAATTGGCGCGTCTCGTTAAATAAAGTAAAAGAGGATGAAAAAGCATTGCTAATAGGACTTTGAACTGCTACACTGTTGATAGCGTGTTAGCTAACTGCCTCTGTGTTTGTGTGTCTGTGTTGATAGTCACACTTGCACTTTGTAGTTATTAGTGTGTGTGTTTGGGTGTATAATTATTGTGTGTGTTTTGTTGATTACTGCAGAGCAGCCAGGTTCTCTCTCTTTGCTTTGTCTGTTTCTGTATCTGACTGTTTTTCTCCCTTTTTTCTGTTTGTTCCGACTTTCTTTCTTTGGATATTTTTCTCTCTAAACCAGGTCTCTGATAAAATGTGTTTACATTTTACTAATGTGCCTTTGCTGAACGTTTTAGGAAGTCGAACTGCTGACTCGATTGAGGTTAGTGGCCGTGTTAGGATGTTAAATCATTCCAAGGACTCAAAGCTCTAACGGGGACCAGGTTTCAGTGTCCTTTGCACGTTGTTTGGTCTTTGCTGTCAAACCTTACGAGGAAATAGTTTGAACACAGTTTGCGCGTCCCTCAGCATAAGTCCAACCGAATGATGCTTCGTGGGTAGGCCCCCCAGTACACCCTGAATTTGCATATGCGTTACACGTTAGAAGACCAACTATGTCCTAACGATAAAGGAACGTGTCACCCTGTGTCATCAGTGCGGCTCCGTGGTCTTTTTAATAGTTTGTGGACTAAAGAGGGCTATGGTACAATGGGTACATATTTTATTAGAATGTCTTTTCAAGCTATTAGATGATACTAAGAAACATGTAGAATAATAATAACGCCAGAGTCTATCACTTATTCGAGCTTTACCTATGCACATGTCGTTTATACGAATAGCAAATTTAGAGACAGCTTTGCACATTGTTGCGTTGTTTCACTTGGCTTTTGGGTTTTCCATTTCTCTCTAGCACACACTTTCTCAATCTCTCTCTTTCTCTATATTGCTTTCTCTTACACACAAGCACGCACACACACACTAACACACACACAGCTTCAGGGCAACAGTGGGAGGAGTGGAGCTCCCAATTGAATATTTGGTCCAGCTGGCGTGTGTGTGTGTGTGTTAGTGTGTGTGTGTGAGTGTGAGAGAATGTGTGAATGTGTATATATGTGTGTTTTAGGGCGCGTGGAGCAAATAAGCACAGGTCTTTCCGGAACCCCGGGGAGATCAGTGAGCTGAGAGGACGCTAACACACACACACACACACACACACACACACAGGCTGCTCTTTGTAAGGCACTGAGAGATGGCGGCCAATGAAAGGCCTATTGATTGGGTCTGATGGGCGATCCAGGCCTTTGAATCCCATTACCAGCAGCAACACACTACTGGTGGCAACATGAAGAGGGGAGAGAGGGAGAGGTGGGATCAAGAGGTGTGAGGTCTAAGAATATGTCCCCATATACCATCTTAGTTGGAAAATGCACACGATTTATGTGCGAAAATTACTACGTTAGCACTTTAGGTAAAAATGCACTTCCCTTCTGTGGCTTTAACCTGAAAAGGTAAAGGTTTTTTTTACATGTAATTTCTGTGTAGCTAATTACCTAATATTAGCTGCTTTTTAACCAACATACAAGGTTAACGTTGGGTGTGTTCAGAGTTGGAGTGTTGGTGAATTCTGTGACTTTACTGTGTGGAAAAGACACGGCGAGGTCATTGCATCGGCAAATACTGGTGCTAATCTGAAGGCAGCAGTTGATCAGGAACAGCCCAAAACAAAAGGGAGTCAGCTTTACGAACATGTCATTTTAGTTTTTTTAATGTAACACATGTCGGTGTGGAGGTTTAAAGATGCTGGATAGCATCTGTGGTGGCGCTGTCTTAGTAGGAACAAGGGGAAGAATGAGAGATGACGAAAATGAGGAGGACAAAAGGGTAGTTCTAGGGTGTGAGGAAGAGTGAAGGAGGGCAGGAGAGATATGGTAAAATTGGTAAAGGAAAGGAGGAAAAAAACAGGAGGAATTAAGACGGGGAAACAGAAGCTTGGGCTAGAGAGGGAGAGAAAGAATGTGAGATGACATGGGAGGATGGCTGAGGACAGAAGGCAAGAGCGAGGAAAAGGGGAGACGGAGGGAGGCAATTGCATTGCACATTATTGCTTAATATAAAGGCTGTGCACAGAAATTCAGAGCGAGGGGAAGCAAAAGGAGAGCGGAGGCACGGGCGAAGAGCACACACCTCAGGGAATACAACCGTAGCACTGTAGTTTCTCTTGGGCCTTTCTGAATGGAAATAATCTGATCATCATTATTACAAGACTCTTTGATCAGATCATGTCTCATCAACCTGAGCCTGTGTGTGTGTGTGTGTGTGTGTGTGTGTGTGTGTGCGTGTGCGTGCGCCACCATCAGTGCGGCTCTGTAGACAATCTCAATGTCAAACCTCAATGTCATCTCAGTATCAGCGCTGCACACCTCTTAGCACCCTGATAATGTGCCAACGCTAAAAGCTAAATGATATTAGGCAGGCTTCTGATGCTCCAGGCTAATATGCTAATGCTAACAGGTAACCTCGTGGCTCAGGCTTTGAAGCAGCTCGTCTTTCAGCCCACTGTGAGCCCGTGTATGTTAATTAGAGAGGGGAGTTATAACCTTTTAGGCCAACGGCTACAGGTACCGAGAGAGCCACAAATCCACCTACTGCCTCCGTCATTTCACAGTCTGACTTTTAATCCAGGGTTGTTCTCAAGCAAGAACACCAGTGATGGGTCTTTACCCTGCTGTGTATTGTAGATACTCAACCACGAACCAGTTTCCTGAACCAGTCCAGGATCTTTGGGGTCATTATCAAATCGTTTTGTTTGCCAGAACGTTAATTCCCACACAGTGTTCTCTCTCTTCCATCTAGTGGTGGAGATTTCATCCACCCCCTTCATCGTTACTGATGCACAGCTGTGCATCCTGCCTACTCTGGAGTATGCAGATGTTTCTCAGCCATTTCCTTTTTTAATTTTTTGTTCTCTCTTAGGGGGAAATGCTAGAGAAATGACAGGAAATGGGGCGGGAGATGTAACAGAAGTCTGCAGCAATACACAAACTCAAGTTAGAAATTCAGATCAATAAAAACCTTAATGTGTAAAAATGACATGTCGTTAGTTATTGAGTGAACTGATAGAAAAGGCCCTGCATCATTTACATGGCAGATGTAAACTCCACTGTGTGTACTTGTTTGCAGCCTGCTTATAAAAAGGGGTTAGTTACTTTACTTCCAATTAAACTGCATAACTTCTAGTTTTCGTGAAGGTTTAAAAGTGTCGCAGCTTGTACAACTAATCCCAGTTTATCGCTAGGACTAATGGGTTAGGGGGCGTTAACAGGTACACATCCAAACCACTTGGCAGCAGTGTAGGTTCTGGTCATGTTGAGCACTGAAATGACAACTTCCACTGGAAAGATGTTTCCTGACGTGTGCTCCGTAAACTGTCTCCTGACAGCGACTTTCCTAAACACCCAAACTGCAAATGTGTTTGCAATTTTTGTGGGAAAATTAATTAGTGGGTCGAAGAAAGTGAGTTGAAAGGAAATGTTTGGGGAGGGTGGTGTTGTTGAGTTTGGATGCAGTGTGACACCTGTGTGTGTGATTGTGTTTAGTCAAGAAAGCACTTTGGTTGAGTTTAGAAAAGATCGTGGTTTACAGGCTGATACATTAAATATACTGTATGTACCTTTTTCTCTATTAATCCACACCACAGTCATTGTCTAGCCTAAGTTAAACACAACCACGACCATTTATTAATGCTGGAGTCAGAAAAAATGGATGTTGCACTGCAAGATGAGAGATTGTGGGACGAAAAGAAGAAATTTTCTATCAACCTTTTATTGATTTCTGCAGTACCAATATATTTAAAACTTCATATTTACGCTCATTTTTAAGCTAGACTCATTGTGTATATAGAAAATAACACCCGGATGCCTTCCCTACAGTGTGGAGTGTATTTCCATGCAGTTGTACGAACGTTCCTAGGAGACAGCGTTTTACCAGCAGTAGTGCTGGTTCACTGTGTCCCAGTGAACAAACTTCTGGAACACGTTTAACATCCAGCATCTGGTTGACAACAACTATGTTTGCGTGTCCACCGGCATTCGGGTGATCGGGTTTCGTTGCCGAGCGCCACATTTCGTTGGCCCGGCCTTTTGAATACATAGCTGCAGATGTCTGGTTACGCTGTCAGCGTTGTCGAACTCCTGCTTGTAGACGAGAAGAACCTGGACAGAAGTGTAGGGTTGGAGACTTTGGAGGTGAAGTTGACTCTGTCAGTCGTATATTTTTGGAGGAGGCAGCTGACAGCTAATGGGGCTTTGCAATTAAGTAAAGTCATGTGGTGAACTGTGTGTAGCACCGTCTCCACCCGTCCAGCAGCACACACATGGACACACTGTCCTTTCACTGCAGCCCCTCTGTCAAAAACACCGACAATCTCAATTTTGTTCCATCTCTCATACACAGACTTATGGACACACACACACACACACACACACACACACACACACACACACAGCTTCTTATTACTGCCTGCTGTCCAACGTGCATACAAGCACAACTGCTCTGCATGCCTTATCATTGTGTGATTGATGGCTGGCTGTTCTCCTCTTATCGATTCTATGCTCTCCATATATTAAACGGAGGAAACTGAGCCGAATCGCTTGTGGAATGCGGCGCTGAAATACGATCGCACTCCGATAGCCCAGCTAATCTGCACAACCTAATTCATTCTTAACATCAGCCGGTCCTATCCCGGAGACGCAGACAGTCATGCCGTGTTTTCTGTAGCGCTGATAGATGTACTTTATGTTTATTAGCTGTGAGGTATTTCACCAGCTTATCTAGAAATTATGTGGGGCAGCGTGGCGGCCGGGTCTGTAAAATTACTCAATCAACCGTGAGATTTGAAGTAATTTATGACGTTTGCAGGGCAGTAATGATGGCAGAATGCAGACAGTCGTGTTTTATTTGGATAATACTGATATACGACTGTGTTTTGGAGCGATGTGGCTGATGATTTGATGATATATTATTGCTGATAGGGAACCTTTTGTTGTTTACCTGTGAAACGTAATATATAAGAGGTGGTGCCACCTGCCTGCTCACATCCTTTAAAGCCGGCTCAGACAGACGGGAGTGGAACAGGTAGTCGACGAAAGGGTAGAGGGTTCGATTTCCTGCTGAGCTCAGCATAAGTAACGTTGGTTTTAATCATTTAAACCTGATTTATATTGAAACTATCAGCTTCAGGTGTTTGGTTTATTTTTCTTCTTCTCATCTTCTTGTCAGAGTCAAAATTTTAGACTGTTGCCCAATAACGGCTGCGTTCATTTATCCTCTCTAATGGTGCAATGAAGAGACGTTTGCAGTGTCCATATCTTAAAAACAAACGTGTTACTATAATGCGCAACAGCTGTGTTATTGATTTTCTTACAGTTCCTCCTCCACTCAACTGACTTTACGCATGTTGGACCCGTCTGTTCCTCATTAAATCATCCGATCAGGACACTGTTTTTATAGGGAAGTGTGGGTCGAGTTCAGCAAAGCCTTCATCGTTGTAGGTCCATGTTTTTTTAATGTTGCTCAGACATGTTTGGTTAGTTCCTGGGCTCAAATATAGTTTTTTTTTTTTTCACAGGAATTCACAAAAATTAGTAAAGCAAACACATTTTCTTCAAGGCTTTCACACTTTTATTGTTCACCTTGGAGCAAGAATTACGACTGGACAAACTTCAGATTTGTAGCTCAGGGAAACAAACTGTTTCTGAAACTGTTTTCTTTATTAAAATCAGAATAAAATAATAATGATAATTTTGAATGTTTGCTGCTTTTGTCTGTGTGTGGTCACAACAAATGGTGACACCTAGTATGAATAAATAAAAAAAGATGACTGCAAGATGACTGCACTAATTATCAAGACAAAAAATAGATTCATTTAAAACAGATTTGCCGTGTGTGTGTGTGTTTGCGATTTGTGGTAAAACACCTCGTCCCATCCGTCTCCACTGTGTGTATCCCACTCTATAAATATTGGTGGTGTGGAGGTCTGACCTTGTCTCGTGTTGACTGATGCCGTCGCCCGTCTATCCCTCAGCGCTGTCTCAGGCAGAGTGTACAGAGTAAAGCAGGGCTGCAAAATGGCTGCTTCAAAAAGGACGCCCTTAGATTTCTGCTTTCCATTGTTGTCGTGTATCAATGTAACCTCTGCACCAGTTTAGTCAGATTCCTGATTCCTTAATGTGAAGGCCGGATCCTCTTTTCTGACAAGTGATTTTTGAAAATAAAAATGTATTTTATATAGTTGTAAACCTGGTGACCAAATTGGTTAAATGTCCATCAAACTGTTTTCTTTGTGTAGTGATAAAATGCGATTCTTTAAATTTTGCATAATCGGGTAAAAATCTCTCCTGAGATCCAGGCTGATTACACACACACACACACACACACACACACACACACACACACACACTCTCTCTCTCTCATTTTGTGTGTGTGTGTGTGTGTGTGTGTGTGTGTGCAGCATTTCCCACTGCAGCACAGCACAATGTCAGAAGTGGTTAAATCTCGAGGCTTGAATACCTTAAGGCTCACACACACACACACACACACACACACACACACACACACACACACACACACGGATAGGATCAGAAAAGCTGCACTGGGTTTCCGAGATCTGGCTCAAGTGTTTACCAGCGCTGCCTCGGGCTCCTCTGTGCCTTTGTCCAATCGTCCATCTGTCCATTTACCATCCATTCATTTCTACATGCGTTTATGTATTTGTTTGTGTTTTCTTTTCAAGCTTTTCCTTTTCTGGACCATCACCATGTTTCCATTGCTAGATTCAAAAGTTAAATCGCCTTCGCATCAATATCATAGCACGTCATGTTGCTTCACATTCATCCATTGACAAATGCACTTACAGCAGTGATCGCGGCAGCCGCTCCAGGTGCAGGCCTTACCCCCCTGGGAGCAGGTTGGGTTTCACTCTCTTGTCCAAAGACACTTTTACTCCCTTTTGTCTGTGATGAAGTCTAGGACAGAGAACAACCACAGAGCCAAGTTAACAACAAGCACAATACTGCAGTCTCTCTACGAATGTTGCCTCTCAGTGTGTGAGCTGATATTGGCGTCCAAAAACCACATTTGTGTGGCCTGTCACGATCGGTCTGTGCAGCAGTTATGTTTAAAACAAAGTAACCTAACCTGGCAACCGTCAACTGCACTGGTGTCCCCGACACTGCAAAGACACAAAGCCAACGAATGATATGCCCATTTGTATTTACAGCAGTGCTTTACTTGGTCTTATTGGTCAAAATGACCCCACTACCCGACAAAAGGAAGTCCTGGTTCTAGACCAGCGACTCTCGAACCAGTTTTCCTGGCCTGGTAGGTAGAGCTACAAGAATGGGAGCAAATGAAATATATTAAACAACTGGAGGAAAATATTAAACTGTGTCTGTGTATGACATCGTGTAGAGTGATAAGTCTCAGCTTTAATAGGAGTGTGCTGACATCGGTGTGGGCAAGTGCACTGGTACTTTTAAATACGTTATGACATGTTTTCATCCTGCTCTTTTAGTCTGATACTTATCGTCTTGTATATTACATCATAACTGTCAGTGTGAATGGTTTTGAACACTGATGCTAAATTGAAACCTTGCTCCGGCTCAGACACTAAGGATGCTGGTGATCTCTGTGTGTTCCAGAGTTTCAAGTTAAACGTGGACGGTCACAGTGCTCTGAAGGAGAGCGTCATGGAGGAAGGCCGAGCGCTGCTCGCCGTCATCCCCTCCCACCAATCAGGTATCCAATCAGGAGACACACGCCTTCATGCACACACTGCAACGCACAGGTGGCTATAACTAGGCACCAGCTCTATGGCATTCATTATTAATATGTGGATTAAGAGAGTGACCTTCACAGAGGGGAAACTCATAGGAATGTAGCTGAAAGAGAGAGATGAAGACAAAGAGGGAGACGGAGGGAGAGAAGCACAGAGAAAAGCCAGCGGCTGGAAGCTGACTGGCAACAAAAGAAACATTCAGTATAACTTTATGTTTTTTTTTCCTCAAGCGTTTGCAGCCAGAGAGGGAGAGGCCGGACAAGAGCAATGATACCACAGTTAACTGAATTTATTAACTGGATTTCTTGAAGGAAGAGGACAGAAGCATTACCAGAAATGATAGCTGGGTGTGAAGAGTACGAGTACTCTGTGACTGGGAAAGGGTCAGTGTTTAAATGTTGTTGGATCTAACTGCTTTCTAAGAGGATTCCTGGGAGAGGAGAGAAGACGTTAGTTAGTTTAATTCATCTCTGTACGGGCCAGGGATCCCTCTTTTGGCCTTAAATGAAATTTATATGAAACAATGAAATGTTAAATAAATATTTAATAAAAATTCCCACACCAGAGCAGAGACTCTTAAGCCCCGGGAGCCTCTGGTTGTGTTCACTCTTAGACATCTCAACGTGCACGTACGAGTCCCGTTTGGTGGAGCTCTCTGTACGGCTTATTGTCAGGTAACGGCCTCAAAAGCCACAGTCACTTCGAAAGTGAGCCAATTAAAATGGTACTTAAGTGCGTGTGCCTGGTTATATTCCACCGAGAATATTGGTCGTTGGTCCGACCTGCTCAGGCCGCAGTTCTACGCCCATCTCCAGAAGTTTTGTTTTGTTTCTACAGATCTTTTCATAGGAAATCATTTTGGTGGAGCTTGACAGAATCAAACCCTCTTTTAGGCTCATCGTTTGGGATTTTAAACAAGCTCAAAGTTAGTTTCATAATTGGTTTGATGCAAATGCTTCTTTCCTTTACCCTCTCGGTCTCTCCGCTCTCTTTTCCTCTCCTTCTGCTTTATCCCTGTGTCTCTCGCCCTGCAGGTCTGAAGGATATCCTCCATATGGTTTCCAGCCAATGGGATCAGCTCCAGCGGCAGATCCGGCGCCAACATGGCTGGATGCTCCGCACTGTCCGCTGCATCCAGGCCCGCCTCCTGTACACCAGCCAATCGCATGAGCTCTTTACGCCCCTGGGGGACTCCTCGACCAATCAGCAAGCTCGCTGTTCGACGGACGGCCTCAAGGTAAAAAACCTGTGGTGGTTTTTATGTGGAGTTTAGCTTTGAATCTTTCTGTCATTCACTTCATCTGTTTTTAGTTTGTTTTTTGTTCTTTGGTTCATATCCCTCCATTTCCTCTCCGGTTGATCCCTGTTATCCCCTTGCTCCGTTGATCGCACACACTCACAGTTCACAGTCTAATCAATCACACACACTCGCCCGCAGTCCTTTGTACATTTCTTTGCATCGTTTGCGTCAGCTGCCAGTTAACATTCAGATTTCTTTCTCACTCCTCGTTGGCTGCTGGTTAACTGGCTTGACTTGCTTAATTAGATTTATTCATGCTTCCTCTCTCTTATTGCAGAAAACAGTTCTGTCATATCCTGTCACTGCTGTTTTGTTTGCGTGTGTTGAAGAAGTTCGGTGAGTCGTCTGTGGCCATGCACAGACGAAAAATATCCAAACCATGCGTTGAGAAACAAGTTGATTGATTTGAAGAAACATCCAGTGTCGGACATTTTCACCACAAGGAGAGTGGATGTCCGTTTGAGGGATAATCATATTTCCAGCTGTAATGCTCAGGTCGCTCATTTTGGATCCTTTTCATAAACTGGCCCCCATTCCAGACTAATTGAAAAGAAAAAAGAAAAATCTTTCCGACCCAGATCAATCACGTTTAACAACATTAAACTGGTCGATATTGATATGTAATAAATCTTTTCAGATCCATAAGCTGACATAAACAGCAAGATCACCATGAAACCAAAAAAATCATCAAACCAACATTAATACACTAGATTTTCAAAACAAGAGACAAGAAAAAAAAGTCAGAGCTCTTTCATTGCGTTATTCATTTTTCTTCTTCCCACTGTCACGTATTTGTTTAGTGTCTTTTTTTCATTCCCTTGTTCTTCTCATGATTGTTCCTTTCCTTCATTGATTTATAATAGTTTCTTGTTAACTCTTTGCTTCCTGCTCCTCTTACATTCCACTGCCTCCTCTCTCTGTTTCCTGTTGTCCTTTCTCCATTCCACTCCCATATTCCACATTCCCCTCTTTCTTTCCTCCTCTTCCTCACCTCCTCCTCCTCCTCCTCCTGCAGGCCTGACTCTGGTTGTTTTCAGATTGTTTAGTTGCAATTAGCGCTGCAGCAGCCTGATCACTGTGATCATTCAACAGTGACAGCCATTACCCAGCTACCACCTCTGTTTGTGTGTCTTATAGTGAACGTGTGTTTTTGTGTGTGTGTCCATTAGCTGCTTGGCCGCAGCACATTAACAGTCCATTCATTATCTGTGTGTATCTCCCTCTGCACTTAAAGCTTTGATCCGTAAAAACCTCCAAACAACAGACTGAGGTGTGAACCTGCTGAATTATTTCTGTTCGCTGCTTCACTGCACAAAACGCACTCACAAATCAGCATGACATGTTTCACATACTTCTGTGATGTTTTAAATTATTCAGTTCATGTCTGTCCTGTGCAGCTAAACAGTGAACCTGAAATAACAGGAAAGTACAAAACCTGCATGATCCTCCGTCTGTGGGCGCTAACAGCCAAAACGGCCTCCAGTGTTTAGTGAGAGCCGCAATCTGCCGCCAAACTGAAGACAAGTTACTCAGGTCCATGTGAAAAATAAAGTTATTTGAGATAAATAGGATCGAAGCTCAAGTTATTTGCGATTATTCGACACAAATCCAACCCAGGACTGAGGTAACTGTATTAAAGACGTGTTCACAATCTATAGAAATGCATTTTAGAAAATAAGTTTTTAACACAGCAACAATTTTTCCATTACTCTCATTTCCAGTGCAGCTATTAACACGACGTTGGGCCCAGGCATTGGTTCAATTCACTCTGTGTCTCATATATTTGTCGTGGGTTTTGGACAACAGACGATAGACATGAGCGGAGGTTTTAGTACGTAATCAGCAGAACGTAGACCAACCAACCCCTGGTCTATGTTAATGCAGGTGGAACGTCTTCTTCTGAGTTTGACTTTATGTAACGCCAGCAGTGCAGCTGTCTGGCAAAGTTAACTCATTTCCAACAAAAGTGTAGTAACTAAATAATGGGCAGCATAATGAGCGTAATATGGTTATGTGTGCATTAATGGAGAAGCAGGGATGGCTGAAGGTTCAGGATATACAGAGTGTGTGTTTACGCCGCAGAAGAACCAGCTTAGTCTGAAATAAGTAGGAACTGTCAAGAGTCATCCCTTGTTCCATATTCAATATTTAACATAAATGGAAATGGTGGGGGCCATTTGAGGCAATCACTGCAATCAAGCTCCTTCTGTAGCTCCTAATGAGACGTGTTCACTCATCATGTCAGAGCTGATGCTGGAGGTGAGAGTTTCAGAGTAGTTCACGGCTCTCTCTTGGCCGTGGCCCTTCAACTTCCTAACATGTCGGTGCCGCTAAGTTCTTTATGCGTTTTCCACTTTAACTAGAAAAGAAAAGAACAAACAAACAATTTGAGCACAATAGCCCCCTGTCCGTAAAAACAAAAACATTATAATACGTAATATTTCTCAGTTTCTTTACACATTTGAAATACTTCTTGCCCTCTAACACAAACACGGAAGCGTTGTATATTGTAGAAACAGCCGAGCGTTGTTTCAACAGGGTATAAGGCCACCAACACTTTTAGCCACGTGTGTGTGTGTGTGTGTGTGTGTGTGTGTGTGTGTGTGTGTGTGTGTGTGTGTGTGTGTGTGTGTGTGTGTGTGTGTGTGTGTGTGTGTGTGTGTGTGTGTGTGTGTGTGTGTGTGTGTGTGTGTTAAATGAAGGTAACCTTGACTAAAGGGCAAAATAAAGGGCAAACAGGAATAAATTTATCAAATTATGAAACCTCGTACAATATTTATAATCAGCAAATCCACTATTCATTACAAAAGATTAAATACCAACTTGCATCAATAATTCAGCCTCTTAATCTTCATTTTTAGTGCAATTAAAGCAGAGGCACGTGACACGCTTCATGCCCAGCGAGAGGATGGTTAGCGTGCACTCACTGAACGTGACCGCAGCTGTGCAGGCTGCTGGACACGCGATGTCACACATGGATGAGACGTGTTGTCAACTTAAACTTTGGCTCGGGCTCTAAACGTTTCTTCGTTTGAACTTTTCTCCAGTCGTTAACTTCTGATGTGCTTGTGTTGACAACGTGTGCGGCAGGCCGCTCATTTCAGCCCCAGACGTTCTCCACGAGCGACGGGCGCGTGTGGACATTGGCGTTAACACGTGTCGCTTTCTTTTTGTCGTCCTCCTTTTCACTCGTTGACGTGTCACAGTAAACTGAAGAAAAATGAGGTCTGTTGTGTTGTCTTACGTGAGAAATGTTTGACAAAGCCTCTCACACTGCCTGCATCTCTTCTTTCTTCCTCCTTTCATTCTCTTTCTGTCCAGCCCTTCTCTGTCTGTTCCGCTATCGTCTCTCACCCCCACGTTGCTTTTTCTCTCCCTCCAATAATTTTCCTTGTGTCGTCTGTTTCTCTCCACCCTTCAATAACTGATATTGATATCTGTCTGTTTTTCGGTTTTTCCTTCCCTTCTTCCTCCTTTCATCCTCCCGCTCTCTACCTGTCCCCTGTTTCATCCTCCTTCTACCTTCTCCTCTCTTTAGTTATTTCCCTTCATACTTCATGCCTCCTTCCAGATATTCTCCGTCTGCTTCATCCATCTATCTCCTGTCCTTTTCCATATATTCATCTTTTGTTTTGTTCTTTGACTGTCCATTTCCCTTCATCATACCTCCATCATCAGCTCTAAACCTGAATCCTCCATCTTTCTCTCTCCATATTCCAGCTCTGCCCCCCCCCACACACACACACACACTTCCCTAGCTCCCTCGCTCTCTCGTCTTGTTCTCTCTGTCCGTCCACGTGGAGAGGGGTGATTCATGTAAATGTCAGGAAATATCAGAGCTGGGTTGGTGGGATTAGGCGGAGAGGAGAAGATACACTGATACCAGCAAATATAACGCCCCGACACAACGGCCATCACTGGGGATTAGGACTCACACGCACGGTGTATTCAGACACACTACAAGGGTCGTGGGTACATTGGTTTGGTAGGACTTCTGCAGTGTGTTGCTGCATATTAAGGAATTGTTGTGCACGTATGAATGCGCTCGAGTGACATTGTTTTGTTGCGTATTAAAGATAAAGGTAAAGTGTGTGCGTGTCCTGGCAGAGTGAGCGAACACTAAAAGTGACAGAGTGTGTGAGAGGGGTGGAAAGGTGTTTAATATGAGTGTGAAAGCAGTGTAATATTTAACAGCTTAGTGGGATTTGTCTGTCACATTACAGGGGATTGGACTGGTCTGCTAACACACACACACACACACACACACACACACACACACTCTGAATGGATGTGTTCAGTGACAGCTGCTGAATTTGAATCTTTCTCTGGAGTTTCATCAGTCAGATGTTATAAAACTGTCATCATGTTCAGATGGACAATATCTTACAAATGTGAAGGAAATATGACAAGAACAAAGTGTTTTCATATGTGGACGAGAGAAAGGAGAAATATTTCCTCAGTAAATTAAATTTTAAAGCTAAACACGCATGAAATTAAATAAAATCAATGTGATTTATAAGTCAGGTTTTCTCTTTTAAAGACGCAGTCGTGGGTGCGTTCAAACTACTCTGAACGGCCACGCTGTGAAAACACGACGCCGCGAAACGGATGAAGGTTTCGGAGATTTGTCACCTTTGCGTGAGGTTGGGGAAACAAAGCTCGAGGCCAGAGCTGTTCGGGCTGTTTCTCTGCTGAACTCTCAAACTTTACAGGTGTTTGCCATTATTTTTTAATAACCACGCTGCTACTGTACCACACCACTACACTGAGGTCATGTCCTCAGTATTTTTTTGGAGGGGAATTTGGGGGCTTTAGCAACCTGAGGGAAGTTTCCATTCTACATTTAACAATATAAGAACATCAGCAAACAAAAGTAACAAAACCGAAACTTTGCAGCCTTTCTTGACCAGTTGTACGTGTGGAGTGAGATAGAACTTTTATTACTATCCACCAACTAAATGAACGCATTTTAAAACATTTATTCTGTAATTTCATCTGTAATCTTCTTTTTGTATGAAGTATTCAAATGTACAAAGAGGGATGGTTGGAGAATGCTGCTTTGGTATTGCTAGAATCCTAAATAATACAAAAATACGGCAACAGTTACGGCTGAAGGTAGTTTAATCCTAATTAGATTTTAATTTTTACTTTATTTTATGAGAAACGTATTTATAAGAACTTTTACATTCTGAAAATAATGAGAGTCGTTAAATAAATGATGAATAAAAAAGTTTTTGTCAAGTGTTTTGGGCTTGGAAGGAAACCTCATTCGTTAGATGGTCCAGAGAAAAGCATCTGTATGACGGCTGTCAAAATACAGCAGTCAATATAAAAAGATTAAAACGCCTTTTAAGACCATGATAAATACAAAAGTAAGCATAACTTTTCAATGAAAAACAGGCAAAAATGCCACAGTCCATAAATAAAACAACCAACATGAGCAAAATTGCCATAAAAATAACAAAATAAATAGAGACACACATACTTGCTAATGACCATCGCCAACAAAACGACACTTAAATAAGCGTTGAGTAGCTTTCGAGTAGTAGAAGAAAATTCATTTTCTATATTTTCTTAATGTGAATGCAGCACTACACCCAACAGCCACAAGATTAATACCTGGTGATTTAAATATGATGAACTAAAAAATGCTGACAGATCATTATGGCTTGACTGCCTTTTAGTGAGCGCTCTACATGTTTCCATAATTACATAATCGGAGTTGTTTTGAATACACGGTTATCTTAGTAATATTTTTCAGGCCAATCGGATGTGGCCGTGTGTGGGCCTGTGCTGGCCCTGGTCCTGCATCACACTGTCGACTCCGCCGGTTCTAATGTTGTGGCTGATTGCTGTCAGTTAGCACGCAAAATATCAAGTGAGCCTCACTGTATATTTTATAGTTTCCTTTTTTCAAGAGTCTGGAAGTCTGGACCGTTTTCCCCTTGGGGAGGCAGGGGGGAGTGACGGGGGAGGTTGAGGCGTGTCATGGAGGGTGAGGTGGAAGAGAGGTGATGGGTCGAGATTAGAACATGTTCCTTTGGACACAGGGGACACAAATCCTGTTAGAGAGCTGAACCAAACAGCCCTGGGCATAGACACACACACACACACAGGTAGGTGCACACGTTGTCACACACACACACACACACACACTCTCAAACTCGCATATGTCAACACTTCTGACACACTTCACACACACACTGGACAAATGTAAAGTGTGTACGTGGTTTATATGAGAGAGAGTTTTTCAGGTAGGATGTTATAAATGACCTGCTACAACAGGTTGTACTTCACACAGGCTGAGCTGGGTTAAATGATGTTTAATGCACGATGGTGTGTGTGTGTGTGTGTGTGTGTCTGTCTGTCTGTGTGTGTGTACATGAGCCACTTGTGTTTGTGATTGTGACTGTTGGCACTTGTATGGTAACTCTGTGTGTGTGTGCGTCTTATCAGTGTAGCTGGTGGAGACAGCTTGTTGGCCTTAGGCCTCCATTTCACCCCACAGACCACACAGAGAAGGAGGGAGGGAGGGGGAGCATGGAGACGAGGGGGAAGGGGACAACAGAGAGGAGAAGAATGGTGGAGGACCGTTTGGCAGGACCTGGAAGTTGGTCCGTGTCCTCCTGTTTACGCCCGTTGACTGTGTTGTACACGTGACTTTCATCCTCCCAGACGTTTGCGTGTGAAGAAGTGGGCTTCACGTTGTAGTAAACTTGGGTTGTTTAACATCGAAATCGACGGTTCTGCTCGACTCCACTTCTGCAATACCCTGCTAACAGCTGAGTGTCCCTGTTTGTGCGTTGTTTGAAATAAGTTATTAGCATAAAAGTATTTATTGTACAGTCAAAGAAAGGAGGACAACCTGGGGAAAGGTTGTTTTTTTTTTATACAGCGAGAAGCTCCTTTTGTGCGTCATTAGTTTTTAAACTTGCTCCCTTTATGCAATTTTGACTGACAATTTACCTCTAACTTTCAATTGTCACATCGGGCTGTATGGTTCAAACATTTTTGTTTCAGAGGAGAAGAAATTGGATCACATGATGGGGGAAAAGGAGGGAAGCGGGAGGAAGTAGACGGAGAATAAAGGAGTGAAGGTGATAGGGATCCAGGCTGGTCGCCTCTGAGTGTGGAGATTGAAGCATCCTGAACATGCAGAGTGGCTCTTCTCCCCCTCTGAGTGATTTAAATATTGACCTCAGGTTATTACGAGCTTTTTAAATCAAATTACCGAGTGTTGGACTCCTGCCTGATACCTGATAGAGCCAATCAGACGGCTCGCCCCGCTTCCAGAGCTCCACCACACAGCACTTTACATAAATTAAGATTAAAGTTGGCAAGTTTGGGGAGTTAGTTTAACCACACTCCGACACTCTATCAAGATAGTTTGCGTTAAAAAAAAAAAAATCTCAGTGTTGCTGTTAATCCCTGGTTTAAGATCTGCAAAGCTGCATTTCCAGGTCGCTTGAAAGTGATAAAACTCAGTGTTTGGAGCTGGAGGGCTTTTATGTTACAGCCGGTGACACACTATAACAGCAGCTGTAAGTTTCACACCGAGTGAAAAGATGAAAGTTTGCAGAATCAGAAATTCATTTATGCAGAAAGTATCGAGATATTTAACATCCATAAGTATCTCCACATGTGGCTCAGGTGAGTTGAAAATATTACACAGTACGCGCTCTGGACTGATTGTTCCAGTGATGCATCGAGTAGAAACAGGCAGATACATGTAGATATTAAATGTGGTTTATTTGGGGAAAATCTGAAAACGGTAGCGGAAATTAAAATAAAAGATCCTTTCATCTGTTCAGCGGACTCGTATTCGGGGTTGATGTGTCTCAGTATTTTTTGTTTGTGGTTCAGTGCTACTGTCACACAACTGCATTTATGGAAAACAATGTGGGTGCTATTACTAAATATTGTTTAGTAATATTATTTTTAGTAATAATATTTTTTAAAACAAAGTATTTATGGCTTTTGCCAATCCTGTCTACAAACAATTTTTGCACAGAACTCAACTCTGTTGATTGCCACCAGCAGTTTATTTATTTACATTGTCAACGTGGAAAAGTGGTTGTATGAACCATTATTGTGCATTATTAAAAATGAACAGTGTCTGCATCGAACGTAGAAAAGCTCCCAGTAGCAGTTTAAGGACTGGACGTGCATGTGACGTGTGTTTACAGATACTCTGCGTCTGGGATCATAGTCGGAAATAATGTGCTCCAATAAATTTCCCTAGTAGAGCTTTTTCCAAGCGTTCTATGTGAATTTCATTAAATGTAGTTGTGCTCAAAGCTTCAGAGAAAGAGGTTGGATGACAAGTCAAATGTTCTTGAAAATAAAACTTCTGCTTTAATTGGACGTTTCAGTTGAGCTTCATGTTGCACGTTTGGACATCTCAGGAATTTGCGGTATTGCCATCACAGTCGATTCTACGCCACGAGCTGTATCGGGGTTTTTAGATTTAGAGGGACTATGTCAGTGAACCTCCCCACTTTTCCTTTCAGCTTTAAAATTTCACTCCTGCCGATCGTGTGTGTGTTTCAGTGTGTTTTGTGTAAATGACATGTGAGTTTCCCCATTAAGCTCCTAAAAAGTTAGTTTCCGCTGTCGCGGTGCTCCCATTGAGCTGCTCACGAAGCCAATTGAGTATAAATGACGTTATAATTAATGTTTTAGTCAAACAAAGTTGAGCGCACTGAGGATCTTAAAACTGTTTTCTGACCTTTTAGCATCAGAGCCTGCGTGATATTGAAAGCTAATGTTGTTAATTATCGCCAATAATCTGCTGCAGCTCATGGAAATGACTGAAATCAGTCTAAATTAACGCTCCTCCAAACACATACGGTCAGTGAATCCATCTTTTTTAATCCATCCAAAAGTTGTTGAGACACAAAGTGAAAAGTGTCTCACACGCCCTGCTCTCCTCCCTCCCACCTGCAACATCTGTAATAGCTAAATGAAATATGCAAATAATCGCCGTCGATCCCAATAAGAAATAATTAACGCTGTCTGCTCTCCGTGGCAGCAGGTATTAGCATGCCAAAGCACTCCAAAATGTAATTTATAAAGTGAGTTTGAAAAAACCACCGAGCTCTTTCTGTGTCTTTGCCAACGGCAATCTGATGTTTCTAATGCACTCTGAGAGAGGGAATAAATTGATAGTGGTGGCGGCAGGCTTGTTCTGTTTTAATTTTCCATTCCTGATATTTTTCAAATATTTAATTACGCGGATGGTAAAAGTGAATATGTAAAGTGGGTTTTTTTTCTTTCCCTTTTTTTTCCGAAACTACAGATGGTTTGTGTCATATTACCTTGTTAAACACGGATATGGTGGTGGTGATTATTAGAAGTAGTTGAGTTTGATGAAAGTTGTGGGGAAGTGGCGGCGACAGCGGCGGAATGCTCTGTTAACGAGCAGACGCCTGGAGAGTCAAGAAATGAGTTTGCTTCCCTCAGCTCAACACTTTGACGAACTGGTGGAGGAATAAGTTTTCGTGTTTCTCCTCCAGCTTCCTTTCACGGCTAAGGTGCAGCAAAGAAAGTTGTAGTTTTGGGTGTGTATGTGCTTTGCTGTGGATGTTCAGGCGGTTTCATCACCGGGACTGTGAGAGGTTTGATCATTCTGGAAATGAAGTTTTTTTTGTAAAGAAGCATGTTTCCGAAACATGCCAGGGAATGTGTGATGAGGACAAACAGACACAGAAGTATTTGGAAGAACGGTTGTAGCGGTGTGATGAGGGAAGGGGACACACCTACATATTACAGAATGCCTCATTATGTTCACACTATGTCTCACCAGAAGACATTGAGTGTGCAGGCAAAAAGACGCTTGAGTTTTGAGTGATCTGTTGATGAACATGAGGAGGAATGAGGAGCAGACGAGATGATTTGGAAAAACCCTTTTTTAAAGGGTTTTCCTCTCCCCGCGCTCACTAGTTCTCTGATCTCCAGCTGACTGAGGAGATGCTCTGAAACACTGGACACCGTTTACTCTCAAATTAAGAAAAGGCTAATGAAGGAATTCCGCTCCGTTGAAAAAACAGACGCGTGATCACAGAAACGGACGCTCCACGGACATGTGAGCAGGCAGAATTTGAATACCAATGTGTGCAAAGACACAAAGAACAAACTCCTAAAACACACAGGCAGACGCACACACTGAAAGACCGTCTTCCCGGTGGCTTAATTACCCCCCAGCCCCGCCACCCCCCCGCCTAATTCACAGAGCCACGCCATCAAAACCGCCTTTCGATATCATTTCACTCATTTGTATTCGTGTATCAAGGCTCGCGCACACGCTCGCTCGCTCTCTCCGTTTCTGATCAAAGATTCTCCATCTTGTTCTTAAATAAAAGGCAACAAGCACCACTGTAGGCTGTAATTACTGCAGTGCCTCTGATGCTCAGAGTGTGTGTGTGTGTGTGTGTGTGTGTGAACACACGCCTGTCTTACCCTCGGTTCTTACATAAGTGTGTTTGTAGGTTTTCTTTTCACTGACTTTGATTCTTTGTCTTCTCTGTTTGTTCGTCTTGTTCTATTGTCTGTTTTCTGAACAAATGTGTAGACTGGTGTGAGTGTGTCTTTTTAGGGCTGGATATTGTCACTGACCTTTAGATCAATCTTAGTTTTATGGAGAAAGTCCAGATTTTCCATTAGATTCATGCTAATTCAGTTAAAAGACAGCTGACGTAACTCCCCCTCATTAATAGCAGCACGTTTTTTTTTTTTTACATTTTTGTAACACACCCCGTGCTGCAGCACAAATCGGAATTAATTGTGGTAAAAGTGACTGTGACAGAGACCAGAACTTGGAAAACCTGCATCTGCAGCATGATTATTAACCTTTTAATAAACCACCCTCCTTCTTTCTCTTAATTGGTGTTGCCTAAACTTAACCACACGAGTATCCAGAGGCATCGTGACGTCCACACAACCAGCAGCCCGGACTGTAACTGTGGAAGATCAGTCTGAACTTTTCCAGCCCTTCAGTTTTCTCTCAGCTTGTACAAACATTACAGCTAAATATCTTGACGCCCCCGCTCACCAAGCAAACCTGGGAAAACACCTCCTGTGTAGCAGTCACACACTTTTTACTAAACTAACAAAGGCACAGAGACGTCAGGAACTAAACACACAAGTTCAGTAACAGTTTGTAACTTTAAAAGTCCAGTGAACAACGTGACATTCGATCTATTATTTTATGATAACTTACATGAAACCACCAAGGTTTCATGACGGCTGTTTCCAGGCAAATACAGAAGCCACAACCCAACGTCCCCCTTAAAGTCCATTATAAATACACTGGACTTCCCAGGCCACTATAGAGCCGCTGCCGTAGTGACATTTAAACTTTTTCCAGACAATGACTTTGCTAAAAGACATTAACAAACCGTTTGTGCGGGTGTTGTAGACAAGTTGTATGTTGTTGGTCAGTGTCCGGCATTTCGAAGCTGCAGACCCATTCCAACGTGGATTACTTTTGGACTTCAGAGCCACCACCTGCTCCGGCCTGTGCTGGTCTGCTGCACGTTCTGGTCAGTTGCCGGGTTTGTGCGCGTTACTCTTATTAATCATTAGTCGTGCCTCAAACCGAAAACGTTTTAAGTCTAGAAAAAGGTTTAACATTTACTAAGTCAAGTTCGTTTAAGTCGTTTGTCTGGAGTCTAAGTCAAATCTGAAGTCATGAATGCTCATTCATGTGACTTGAGCCCTCACTTCCCTGTAAATGAAGTACTGTATTTTATTACCCATGAATAATAATAAACCCCGGTGTACAATGTTGTAAAGACAAAGGTGTGAATCTAAAGAAGAATAAATATCGAATAACTCAAATACAAATTGCAATAATTTGGCAAATCACTCTCCTTTATCCAAAACTACATATGCTGCCCGCAAGAAAGTGTTAGTCACAACTGAAATTGCAAACAAATGCATTTTTCAAGCAGAATGGATGGTTGAGGTGGAGTGAAAATCAAAAGCTGGATAGATATAAGGAAACACGAGAAAGGAATGGGTAGATAAAGGAGGGTCAATTTTTTAAGGCGATGGGGACAAATGAAGGAAGAAGGAAAGTAGCGGAGGATAACGGCATAGGTTATTGAAGGAGAGATAAATGATTTGCGAGAGATGAAAGATGGGAAAATTTGCGGGATGGACAGATTGAAGCACGGAGGTGCGTTTCACTTTAGGGAGACAGAAGGAGAGAGTGATGGAGGGACGGCGTTTGCAATGAGATGGATTGAGCCAGGTTGAGGTGTTAAAACGAAAACCACGGGTTAGAGAGAGGGGGATAAGAAAGAGGGAGAGATGCTTTAAAGGGCGAAAACAACACGCAGATGGATAGAATGAAGTTTAATAGTGAAGAAGAGGGAGAGAAGAATGAAGATAAGGGATGGAGGAGCTACAGTATGGGGGAAGATAAAGGACAAAAATATGAGAGACGGAGGGATTTGATTGGAGAGTGATAAAAACAAGGGTGAGAAGAGGAAGGGGGGGACGGAGGGATGGGTGGATGATGTGGCAGAGGTGTGGAGGCTGTTTTTGTCCCTCTACCTGTGAGGCACAGTAAATCAGAGGCAGATAAGGTAATTCTGCGAGTCGTCCATCATCGGGCTGCAGACACTTTTATGGCCAGCAGATTGGCTGTAAGGGCTGCTGATTACAATGAGGGAGAGATGGAGAGAGATGTCGAATATTCAGGAAGCTGCTTGGAAATGAAGCCGTGTATCTGCTCCACTCTGACGCGGATTTTAGGTCAATACCGTTCAACAGACTCTGTATGTTTACTCTGTGTGTTTCAGGAGAAGTCGTGTGTGATACTGTGACCGCACGTGACCAGTTTCACACTGCCAAGAATACTTGAAATAAAAAAATGTCTGTAGTTTATAACAAGTGGAACCCGAGAAAAAAACAACCGTATCTAAAGCAACGTTTTGTAACTCGTCTCCTTTGCAGTCGGCCTAATGTACAGCAGGGTTCATCTTTAGGAGCTTTGGAGCGGGGCTCGCTCTTCTGACCAGTCAGAGCAGCCGTTTATGATTTGTGAATTGATAACTAGAAATACCTGAAGGGGAACGTGTTCATCCTGCCCCGTAGCCAGCAGGCTCAACAGCAGGCTCAACACGATGTTCCAGTGTGGCCCGTCTGTGCCCGGTGGCTGATGTACCAGATTTACACTGTGCTGAACGGAACCTCAGGAACAGTCTGTTGGCTTTGAGGCCACAGTGCAAAGTCGTGACTTTAAAGCGACGGACGCTTGGCATAGTTTTAAATTTACATCACGACTTTCACAGCTTGTTTTCAGCTGCTGGGAACAATGAGAGCTCTGAGGAAGCCGCCGCACGCCGACCGTCAGGCAGAGTCGGCTGAGAGCAAACAATGTGTAAACAGGGCATTAGCTGCTAATACATTAGCTATAAAAGCTTTATAGGCTGCGGTTTATGTCGGAGGTGTGTGTTTATAGCTCGTTTTAGGGTTTTTCTTTGTGCCAAGCTGTTCAGTTAATTAGTGAAGCTGCACATGACCCTTGTGCTCTTGTGTTTAAAGGACATTTCTGATGCCCAACACTACGGATTTGTTTCTGTTTGGGCCTTTGACCCGCCGATGATGAAGTGGCGTTGAAACCTGAAACCCGTCTGGCACGTTCACGCTCTCCCCACGAGAACGAGCTGAATATTTAAAAATCTCTGCGCTCGCCCAGATCCGCATCGGACTCAAAATTACAAATGCCGCTGGTGGTTAATTACAGTTTTATGACCTCCTCCAGTAAAACGAGTCCAGTTGTTGCAGGTGGGGGCTGAGAAGGACACGGAACGACCGCTGAGAAACGGCTGCCGGAGCCGAGCCGCGTTACTGTATGTGGAGCGAGAGCAGAGGGTGTTTATTTAGTATTTATTCTGCACTTCATCATCTCCCCTCCACTAATCCACTGGCTGCTCTACGCACCACTGACCACGCTGTATCGCTAACCTCTGCTGCCTGGATCACAGAGAACTGTGTGTGTGTGTGTGTGTGTGAGAGAGAGAGGGGATGATGTCTATCCCTCCATCTGAAACCTTGTTAAATATTCATTGACAATTATTCCGCTTTGACCGCGGAGTTAGATGATTCTACTGGAGAGAGAGAGAGGGAGACAGAGAGAGAGAGAGAGAGACACAGAGAGAGAGAGAGAGAGCACGGTGAAGAACAATGGAAGACTGTGTTGTAAACGTTAGGATAAATCACCTGTATGTAAAACCATTAAACTCCCGGCTCACAGCCTAAAACACTGAGTGACAGACCGGGAACATTTATTCCAAGTTTCCGCACTCAGCGCACAGGACAAAGAAAACCACGTCTGAGCGTTGAGTAACAGTGGAAAACCTAAATACTCTAAATGCTCCTTTGTAATGTCATAAGACTGGACAGGTTTGAGGAAAAGCTGAAAATGAATTCTGTAGCTTTGACGCCTAAATGGAAAGGTGACCAGTTCGCATCTCTGCTTAAATTAGCTTCTTCGAGTCATGACGACCCGTTATGTTTTTACAGACTTCAAATGATCCACCCAGCCATCACCCGTCCTGCTGATCCAGCTTGACATATCGTCCCCCGAACGCTTTCAGTTTTTAAAACCAATTCTCTGTCCGATTAACCCAACGGGCTAAAAGCCGAAAATCTGATCTGAACGTAAACATGTTTGTTTTTGCAGATGTGTGTTTCAAATTGTCCTATAATATTCATCCCACCTTAAAGACCTTCTTTATTGGGATCACAAGGACATTGTGGGAGTCTGGTCGTCTCTTTGACGAACGCCCTCTCAGGTGTCGTTAGAGCAGCTGCTAATTCAGCCCAGCGATCGTACTGGTCCAAACTGGTTTCCATCCTAACTAACGAGGCCATAAAAAGCATCAGAATCTGGGCTGGCTTTGTTTTTTAGATTTTCTTTAAATTCCCAGAGGAGCTGGTGTGTGGCGTTGTCACACTACCAACCATAATAATTCAGTGAAAAAGACCCTCGGGGGCAATGACGGCATATTGTGGCAGATGCCAACAGCCGTAAAGTATTTCTCTGTCAGAAAGAGTCTTTCTTGCTTTCTCCTCTTCCTTGTTCTCGTCATTCTTTCTTTTGGTGTTGCCTTCCTGTCTTTATCCTCCTCCTGCTTCTTTTCCTTGACCTCATCCCGTCTCTCCTTCCATGAACTACCAACAAGATCAAAGGTTCCTTGTTGGTTTTCACTGTTTCCTTTACCTCTTCTTTTTTTTTTAAAGATGCTGGAACAAACTGCTTTTTGGAAAGTTGTTGAATTATTTTTTGTTTTTTACATTTTCCTACAGTAACAAAGAAATGATTAATAATGTTGAAATCTCTGCGTTCTTTTTATTCCTCACTTTCTGAATCCCTGAGTCTTTCCTTTCCCCCTTTTCTTCTTCTACTCTCGCTCTTATTCATACAGCGGAGGTTGAGGACTGTAGCTGCTGCGCGCTGTGTTACTCTTGATTTATGTTCCATTTTTGATATTGAAAATAACTGGAATGGTGTCCTTGAGCAGAGTGGAAAGCCCAGGCAGGAGTAGGCAGAAGAAGGTGGAGGTGCATGTGAAAAGCAAAGTAGAACAAAGGAAGCTGAGGAGCATGCAGCCGTGTCACACGTCACTTTCGGTTCCAGCCGCTCTCTGTCCAATTACATTTAATAGCTGAGAATTGCACAGAATGGACCTTAATTACCTGTAATTTACCCCCCAAAATCTTAATTCCCCTCCGCCACCCTCCACATAAATAAACGCCACGTCTAATTTGCTTGTTTTGGAGACCACATAGTGCACGTTGATGGATATGAGAAACCTTTGAATCGGCTCAAGGTAATTTGATTCTGGAGGAGCCTGCTGCATTTTTAATGATCTGAGCTCAGTCAGGCGTGAGGTGGTGTCTTTTTTTTTTCCAAGCAGTGGTGTATTGTTTTTTTTTTGTCTTTCCCAAAATGATATTATATTATACGTGAAGAGCATTATGACGCCACCTGAGTATCTGGCACCTGTAGCATCGGCGAGGGTTGTTGTTACAGGTCAACAGAGCCTAAGACGGCACTATCACTAATCCTGTGTTGGATTAACGTGTCCAAGCGGCAGCGTTGACTCTATATTAGTTCACGTACAATGTTGTGCAAGCTAATTGAAAGCTGCAAAATATTGTCCCATACGTATTATTCATTGATTAAGTTATTACTACTTTATTACCCGTCAGCAAACGCAGCTCATTACATAAATTGCCTTTTTAACAACTAGTGCCGACCAAGACCAACTGTTGCATCAGTTCACGTCACTGTTTCTCTGACCCACTTGAACGCGCCTTCAAGATAAGAGAGGAAGAGAACGTGGAGGACGAGTAAAATAATTATACGGAAGTGCAGAAAAAAAGGACAAAACCGGCTAAGTGTGTTCTGACGACGTTTTTCCTTTGTTTCTGTTTCTTTTGAAACTAATTCTACATTCAAAGATTATTCATTAGTGGTTTTCATCGTGTTGTTGGTTCATGACTTTTGAATCAGCTGACAGGTTGCCTGGGCATTGACATACACAATGCGTACAGCCCAGGTTGGACACGCTGCTCATACTGAACAAGAATTCATGGCATTTCTACGTCAGTAGCAACAGGAAGGTTCCTTACCTGAGTGTGTGTGTGTGTGTGTGTGTGTGTGTGTGTGTGTGTGTGTGTGTGTGTGTGTGTGTGTGTGTGTGTGTGTGTGTGTGTGTGTGTGTGTGTGTGTGTGTGTGTGTGTTGCCTGCAATTTGCTGAAAGGGAGGGAGAGAGACACGGAGGAGGCTTCTTTGCTTTGCTGGAGATTCACTCGCAGTTGGATTAAAAACTTAATTATGTTTTAAAATGATATTTTAATTAAATGTGGAGGGAAGCAGAAATGGATTGGCACCAAAATAATTAATCAAACATCAAAAAAAGAAGAAAAAAACCTGAACGGCATGTTTCTGCTTCGGCCAGCAGAAAATAAAGTCAGCAGGACTTTTAGCTCGGCTGAACATTTATTTAGTTCCCTCTCTCTCTGTTGGCTTTTTTCTTATCTACACCATACACAAAACAATATTATTTCTATTTCCACGATGCATTTGCAATGATACAGGTATAATTAATGACTACGTTTCTAATTAATGATCAGTTTCTTCTTTGTTTTCAGTCTCATATCAGGATAATTGGCTGTCACCTGCACTGGGAACTAATATGCTTGTTGTTCTGGGTGAAACAGGTAAAGATAAGCTGCAGCATTCTTACCGTATGACGTTTCAAAGCTCCTAGCAGGATTTTCTTTGGGATACGTTGTCGCCTGAAGCTCATTTGGAGAACGCATTAGCTAACTGTTGCATCGCTGCACATGCTGGATGTGTTTTTTTTTCCACCTGATGGTATATGGCTTTCATGGTATACTGTGATATTCAAATTGATGGTTGTAGTACAGACATTTGCTGGTATTGAAATTTTAAAAAATTATGAAAGCGAATGTGCAATATGTCCCGAACCAAGTGTCAGTGGTGAACCTGTAAACAAAAGAACTTCTTCCCTAGCAAACCTTTTCTTCTTCGCTGGTCCTCAGCACATCCCACGTCATTCCTGAGCGGTGTGAAGGCTGATGGAGGCATGGACGTAGTCAGATGGTGGGATGGAAAGGAGGGAGGAGGGATGAGTGGGGGAGAAGAGAGAGAGCGAGATGATAGAGGCAATCAATATTTCTAGCATTCCTAATTAAAGCCTCTCGGTGGAATAAATCCATGTAATTATCAGTAAATGAAATACAAGGTCACTCCAGCTGATGGAGGGATGGACACCGGACGACGGAGGAGAAAACAGCAGGAAGGCGGCGTGTTTAGCTGACAGTAGATTGTAATTTAGATTTTAGTTCCTACTGTTGTTCTGTGTCTGGGACGTGCAGTAGAACGAAGGCTTAGTGTTTCCTTCACTTCCTAATTTGCTCAAAGTCTCGCTGCTTTCCAAAAAATCTCCTCCCTTGTAAAATTACTCTCACTCTCCAACAATATATTTTGACATTTGGAATTGTTCTTTCTTTTCAAAAATATCACAAATATCACAGACTACTTTCCATCGAACCTCTTTCTAACATTGCCTTCGCTCTCAACAGTGATGAAGTCACATATGTCACCTCACGATGCTGTGACAGCTAAAACGCTTTGAGAAGGACTGAGCTTGGTTATGACAGTGTGTTCTGGTGGTTCGGGGAGGCGCCGTCTCACTAGTTGTCGTCACAGACACACATAAAGGGTTTAGCACACACTTTAAACCTGCATCCAAAGCAGGTTTAGACGTAGGCAGATGCCTGCGCGGTCGACTCGGGCGTGTAGCAGACCCCCAGGTTCCCAAGGGAGGAAGTTTTTAACAGGCTGAGGCTGAGAGCAGCACCGATACAGACGCAGGTTTGCATTAAAAGTGAAACGTACAAGTCAAACTGCTAATGTATCAATGTATAAACGACATTTATTCAAGCAGCCTTTTTATTTGGATTTTTTGTATTGTGAACTTGTTATAGCGAAAGTGTGCAGCTTTATTTTGAACCTAACTCGCAGTATTTGACCTGAGATGGGACGTGTTCTGATGGGGTGACCGCTCCAACGCAGGCCAGCCTCGTGTTAAACGCAAATGTTGGACTAAACTCCGACTAGCGAACACAGAATCTCGAGACACAGAGATGAGCCGCTCACACTGAATCACCTCGATTTACAGCCAAGCTACAAACAGAAACGTGCCACATCCAAACTGCTGCTGTTTCCTTGGCGCGCGGGTCACCAGCTGGAAAAACCATATACATATGCATGTACCGTCTGCACGGTCGCACACAGAAAACAAGAACCTGCGTCAGGAAGCCGAGCGGACGGTTCCCCAGTCCCTGCAGTGTGTGGATGCTCCTCGGATGAATTGACAGCGAAGATAAACACTAAATAAATGACTAAACACGCTGCTGGAGACTTCAGATGTTTTCCACCCCCCCTTTACTTACTTTCTTCTTCTCTTTTCTCTCTTCCCTCCATCCTCAGTCGAACATTAACACGCTTTATTTGAATAATTACTTTTCTAAAACCTTCACTTTGTTCATTCATATCAACAACATTCTCTTTGATTCTGTGTGTGTGTGTTTTTGCATAAAGTGAGCCCGACCTTGTCTGTCCTCTGAGCCAATCAAAACACTTCCATCGGCATTATGTTGCATCTTTAACCAGCAAACTGTATTTTTCTCTGACTTTGTCTGTTTGGTGGGTGTGTGTGTGGGTGTGTGTGAGAGACAGAGAGAGAGAGAGAGAGAGTGCATGCACTAGAGACATGTTATTGATTTTTTTAGGTGATCATCATTTTCTCTCCGCTCTCTTGACGTTTTCTCTTAATAGTGTTTTAGGTCTGCTTCACTAGAGCATGCTGGGAGATCAGCTAAATTAGCACAGGGACGTGTCAGGGACCTGTGTGTGTGTGTGTGTGTGTCAGGGATCTTTAAGATACAAACCTTCTGCTCACTGTAAATTTAAAAAAAAAAAAAAAAAAAGCTTTTTACAGTGAAGCTCTTCAATGTTTGTCACTTTTGGAGACAGACAGACTGTGACTGCCGAGCTTCCCCTGAGCAAACAGAGGTGTCTGGACTTGAGCTGCTCTTGGCTGTATCAGCCAAAAGGCAGAATCGTATTTAATCAGGCACTTGTTAGGAAAATTGTTTGTACATGTCAGAGTTTCCCCACTTTACGAGGCGTTAGGAGCAGTATGGAATCTGTTGAGGCCAAAAGGTTCAAGAGCTTCTCGGTTTGTCGATCAGCAGGAGTCGAGTGAGGCCGAATGCACAAATCTGCTCGCACAAATCTGCCAGCCCACTCACAAACGGTGCAGCTCTCAAAACAGGGTGTGCTCTCCAGAGTTTTGGCACTCATATAATTCCACAGCCACCTTTCTGGAGAGCACTTTGAGTTTAATACACGTGCAAGTCATAACGACTATAAACAAAAAATGATAATAAGGAGAGATGACTTAATCTCAAGCAGAAAGATACGCTGGCAACAGGAAGGAGCCATCAGTAACTGGTTGTTTGGTGTTGGGATGGATATTTGCTCTCTTCTGGTTTCCAGTGGAATCATCAGGGACACTATGAAGTGTAGATCGGGCAGTCGCATTTGGAAACATATGAAATAGAAAGAAAGATGCCAAATTGTGAATGAAAAGTCCCTCTGGCTTTATTCCAGTCAGACTTTTCCTGGAGGAGCTCAACCAGCAAACACCAAGGCAGCATAAAAACACTGGCAACGATGAGCTCTGCCTGTCTCATTGGGCTGAAAGGCGGCACGTTAGTGACAGTCCACAGGCGAAGCTCGTGAACCTCTGGACCATGTTCAGTCCATAGTGGATGTTGTGGGGTTGGTCATACGACCTGCTGTTACATTATGTGTGTTTTCCATTTTGAAAAACAGCAGGAATATTGTCAGCAAGTGGGAGTGAAAGACGAAACCGGAAACAGAACAAATGTCAGTCATGGCATTTCCCTTCGCAACCAGCAGCACATCTGGACGGGCCTCCACATTTCAAGAAAACAAAACTGTTAGTCCTGAGCCGAACGTGGTCTTCTGTAAATGTAAATGAAGAGCCTGGCAGCATTACGAAGAAGCTTTCAAGCTGCCATAACAGGTGTTTCCAGTGAGCCGGTTTGACTTTTAAGGAGGGGACGTTTGGCAGCAGCGGAGCCCAGCGCTGGGGGCAGGTGTTACAGCGGCCCACATTAATACAGCTAATTAACATTAGCCACTGTTCTAATTAATACATGCAAACCGATAAGAAAATAATTAACCAGCATAAAAAATCTGATCTTGATGAACTAGAATGAAGGAAGAGGTTGAGTTGTCATCGTGGGAGGCGGTGACAGAGAGGCCAGCAGGTCCACCGTCCTCCAGTGTGGCTTTGTGGCGGTCACAGTCATCAGTCATTTCAGTCCCGCCTGTACATGTGCACGTTTGGGAGAATCATAGCTTAGTCTTTTTTAGGATAAAAAATAAACTCTACAATAAACTTGTAGGCAAATAGCAGTTGGATTTAATAGTGGGTCCAAAGTGCCACGAGGCGAGTCCAGCTGTGCTGCAGGATTTACTGGGGAAACAGTTTTATGTGAGCAGCATTTACTGAACAGGGTCTTACTAACAACTAACGACTTGGTGAAACCAATAAACTGACAGTCATTCATTATTTTCTACAAAAGAAAAGTATCAGACTCATTAAGTCCACTACTACTTTATGTACTTAAAATAAAATGCAAAATCTTGATAATAATTGCTGGGTCAGGAGAGACGAGAGGCGACATGCTGACACAGCTACCGTGCAGTGGATTGAGGATTTTAGTTTCCAGCCAGTCACACTGGTACTCGTACTGACGAGCGCTGGAATGTTACTCGTGACAATAAAGTGGTGTCTGCACATCCACGTTTGTAACGTTAACTCCCAAGTAAGTGAGATGTATTCAGGGAAAGGTGGAGGCAGGGACCGTGGGGGGAGGACAGAGGTGTAATGACGGCTTCTAGTCTGTTTTTGGAGCCATGTGAATACAGATGTGACTCGAGCGTTTGACCTTGCCTCTGGCGTGCACGGAATTGTCAGAATTTGAAAACCGCTGGTGTTGACCCACTGTTGAGGCTAATAAATTCTCTTCAGTCACATGTCTGCCGTTAAATAGTTATTAGAAAGAGGAACAAACAAGCAGTAAGTGTTTGTGTCTGTGTGCGTGTGGTGAGCGCCTTCAGCCTCACAGCTGCTTCTCAAATTCCTGCTGTAATCTCTGTGCTTCCCACTCACTCACTGTCTTTTCTTTGTGAGGAGAAAATGAGCCGGGACATACTGCAGACGGAGGAGTGTAGGAGGAACAGAGGAAAGGAGGATATCAAAGGTCAGTGGGAGAAGTGGAGGTTAGCTGAAGGTTTGCTGAGTTGATTTTAACTTTAGATGAAAATCCTCAGCAGAAACATCTGGACAACACAAGCAGCCTGCAGGCAACACGCAACTGCCGATTCTTCTCTTCACATGACCAGCATTTATCTTGTTGCCTCTATTTTAACAGAAAACAACATGAATTCTCAACATTAAAAGGAGTTTAGTTCGTTCAAAATAAAATCATTATATAATAACTGTGTAATGAAGGTAATGGGTGAACGCTGGAACAGTAGGACATACAACAAACACTCTGTAATAATGGTAGGGACACTTGGAGTGAATGTCCTTATCATCTGGCACAGATTCATGGCTCCATCCATTGATTAGAAGAAGAGAGCGGACAAACGAGTGACAACCATGAGGCGGATTCTTCCTCACGACTCTAGATGTTACTCGTATAATTTTGCTAATTATAGCTTCAAACACATTTCGTGGCTTGCGGACCGGTTATCCTGAAGGGATTGTTCACGTATTTGTAAGCAGACTTTTCGTACGGACTCAGGTTGTGTGTGTCGGTTTTCTTGTGTTTATTCTGCACTCAGAGATAAAAGAAAGGCGTTCGTTCAGCTGCTTCACCCAAATCAAACTGATTTACAGTATTGACCCGCTCGTGTGTGTGTGTGTGTGTGTGTGTGTGTGTGTGTGTGTGTGTGTGTGTGTGTGTGTGTGTGTGGGCACGTCTTTGCAGCCTTCTGTGGACTAATGTTGTTTCAGTACCGTCGCTGTGAGGACCAGGCCACACCTTAAAAGGCTTTTTGAGGGTCCAGACTGGATGCGGGTCAGGTTTAGAATGAGGTTTTGGTTAGAGTAAGGGGCCAGGGATTGTATCATGTCAATGAGTGTCCTCGCAGGTAGAGAGAGACAAACGTGTGTGTGTGTGTGTGTGTGTGTGTGTGTGGGCACGTCTTTACAGCCTTCTGTGGACAAATGTTGTTTCAGTACCGTCGCTGTGAGGACCAGGCCACACCTTAAAAGGCTTTTTGAGGGTCCAGACTGGATGTGGGTCAGGTTTAGAATGAGGTTTTGGTTAGAGTAAGGGGCCAGGGATTGTATCATGTCAATGAGTGTCCTCGCAGGTAGAGAGAGACAAACGTGTGTGTGTGTGTGTGTGTGTGTGTGTGCTGGCAGCGAGATGCAGCCATCTCATATCCATTATTGATCCAGTATCATTACCCACTGCTCTGCTCTATCAAGACAAGAACACCCTGTTATTGGAATATCTCACCTTGCTATTGACCTGCGGCGCACACAAACACACACACTCGCATGCTGATGTCACGAGAAATTAACGTCAAATCTGGATTCAAAGCGGCGAGCAGCAGCGCCGTTGATGGCTCGCTGATTAAAATCTCACTCTAGTTTTTTTGTGTGTGGGTGTGTGTTGTTACTTTTTAATTCCTCTCTATTTCTTACAACTTGCCGTCCTAAAAACATCAGGCGTCACACACGTTGTGTTAATTAGTTAACTTCTTTTCTGCATTGATCGTCAAAGCCGGGGAAAACCACCGCAGGATAAATTCAGTCTAGACTTGTATTTCACAGGAGCTGCGGCATCAACATCCGCGGCAGTTTGTAACGGTGAAGGATCCGGTTCTGCCTTTTGGCTGCACGCGCACCTGCGCAGCACCTGTGCGCCTCTGAGGGCAGCACTGTCAATACTCATTTAAGAGAACACGTGTTGGCAGTTGACTGACAACTGCCTCTGAAGTGCCGCTATGAGGCTTTGTGAAAGAGCGCCAGCTGCTCCAAGATGTAAACAATGACATAAGCCGCGGTCGGTCCTTTGTGACGTGCTGCTACGACAATGTCACAACGACAACAGTGTTGAGAAGGACCTCGACGACGTATCGGAGCCCTCCTAATCTAACACAGAGCTGAAGACACCAGTCTGCGTGTTGTTTTACATGTGACTGTGTCACACTGAGATAACTGTTAAAAAACCCACCGGCTCTGTTGGAGTTTAGTGTAAATGGGCAGGGCCGGCGTCGTGAGCTGCCCCGGGAGCGCGAACACAGCGGGTGCATTGTGTGCTTTAAATTTGCACCTCACCCCTTCGTTGACAAAACCTGCAGCATCCGTAGAAGAGGAGAAGAGAACACTCGACACAGTCAGCCGACGGGCAGGAAGCCATTCACATGACCGCCGGCAGTAAGATGTTCCCGCAAGATTAAAGCAGCAGTGCAGAGGCGACCCCGCAGGCGCCGCCGGACCCTGGAACTGTGCGTCGCCGCCGCTTCACAGGTGACAGACAGGAAGCCAAATTAAGATATGGATCCCATTTTCAATTCTGTCACGCGATTGATTGGTTGGTTGGTTCACTGCGTGTGTCGATTCATCGGCTGATATTTTCAACGATCGACTCTAACGGGAGACAATGTGTGTTTTCGATGTTGCACTGTGTTAATATGCTGCTGCTGCTTCTCAGCCCTCAGTCCTAATGTCGCGTTTTGATTGGCAGTTATAGCCCCGGGAAAACCCCAGGAGACTCGCGCACACACGCTAAAACGAACACTTTAGGACACGAGCACACGAGCAGAGCAGCAGCAAATCAAAAGCCTGCTCGCCAGCGACACTCACACCGGCACACGCTCGCCTGTATTTGTGAACATGGAAACACACACAGGCGTCTTGAGGGAGCTGTGCTTGTCAGAGTTTCTCGGGATGCTGGGTAAATTGGCCCTGACATGTAAACAAAAAGCCCTAAAATGACTTGATTCTGCATATCCACGAGCATCTCACACACACACACAAGCATGAACTGGCTGTGTCTGTGTGTCAGGGGGACGTCTACATATTCATCAAATGCAGCAGATTCTTATTGATTCTTGTGTCTATTAGCGGCTGTAAAGACGAGTGGAAACACTGGACTCAGCCGTTCCCGTCCAATTCACACACACGACAGCACAAAGTTAGTCACAGTGGACAGAGTGTTTGAACGTTCTCTTCAGCAGCTGGACAGATGCAGATGTTTTCATGTGTTTCCAGTGTCGGTGTAAAAAAAATTAAGAAATGGGGTCAAAGCCGTAAAATAAAAACATTTTGGGGCTGACAAACTGCAAATTTCAAATTACATATGAATATGTAATGATGGAAGGAGTGAAAATGACGTGCAAGCACAGGAAATGCACATGTGCTTCTTATTCACACTGCAGAAATGATCAGGGAGTTAGATGTTGATGACAGGCACAATCCAGTCAGACGTTAAGATCCAGTTCTTTTTTAAAGGCGTAATCTAAGTGCCTCTGTCTGAGTGATGGACGTTTTGATGATTTTTTTTTTTTTTTTTTTATTCACCTGTTCTTTTGTCAAATTGTTTGTTAAAATTCACACTGCAGTTTGATTGAACCATCGCTGCCGGTGCGTCTCCGTGTTGTTGCACAGTAGGACTCTGTTCTTCCCAAACTATTCTGCGTTGTCTCATCTGTCCACGTGATATTTGCCGTCAGTGTCGTGGAGTGTCACACTGGTCTTTGGCAAGCTTCAGGCGCTGTGGTGGAGAGCGTGATTCTCCCACGTTCTGTTGATGGGACTCACTCTAAGCTTCCTTCTTACCTCACTGATCATTTCACGTTGTGCCACCGCGTCAAATCCTCTCCGATTATAGACCATATGTCCATCTGTGGATTGATGAATAAAGTCTTTGGGGTTTCTCTGTAATCCTTCCCAGCCACATACAACAACAGCTCGATGGTCTTTTAACAACTTTTTTTACAAGGCAAAATGACACTGTTGTAAATGCGCCGGGTTCTCCGTCCCTGGTTGGACTCTGGACTCACTGGAACCTGGCTCCTGGGTCACTGGGCCACTGTTTGCCGTCACTTTAAAGCCATAAAATATGTTTGTTTTATCAGCTTCCAAAGTCTAGTGGTTGTTGTGTTTGTGACTTTGGTGAAGATTAAATCACATTTCACATCCAATTTATGCAGAAAACCAGGAAATTGCAAACGGTGCCATTACTTTTTCTTGCCACTATGTTTATCTTTGCATAATGAACATGTGCTGATCTCCATCTTGAGCTGCATACACACAGCAAACGTGTTTTTTTACTTGTACAAGTTGTTTGTGTGTGTGTCAAGTGTTTAACAGTATCTTGCAGATTTATGTACATTTTCCTTTTGTTTTGATCTCGTTGCAGTTCAGGAGACAAACGGGTAAATTCACGCGTGCACGCACACACACGCCGCAAACACACAGAGGCACAGTGATGAGTTGGGCTGCTTCCCAGTCTGAAGGATCTTCAAGGATTTCTGTCAGAAATTATTTCTCTTCAAACTAGGCTCATGGCTCCATCTATTAGAGTGTAAGTGTGCGTGTGTGTGTGTGTGTTTGAACACACTCTGCATTCCAGTTCTGTGTCCTCGAGGCGTCCGGGAGAAATTGCTTCCCTGTGTGTGTGTACCGGCGTGTGTCTGTGTTTCATTATGGCTCTAGTCAGCTGTTAGGTATGAAAAGAGCCAATTACAAGCATAAGGCTGCGTTCAGTTACGGAGATGATGAACTAAACAAATGACGGGCTCAGTAACTGACCTTCTTCCTCACTAACTGAGCCCGTGTCTGTGGAACACCCACAAATTTACATTTCAACACATTTCGAAACTTATTTTTTTGTCAGCATTTAACTTTCTATAATAACTTTTATCCACATTAAAATTTCAAATATAAAGCAAAGCAGTGAGCGTGAAAATCCATTTTGCTGTTGATGAACTATATCTGAAGTGTATTATTTGTAATAAGGTAGTTTGATATTATCCGTTACAGCGGCTGCCTTCGTGTTGGCTGCCATCCCTCGACAGACTCTTAACTTTAAAGTGACACGACTGAAGCGCGATTTGTTTTAGTTTGTTGTCTGTGCTTGTGCCAAATGTGGTTTTCAGTCCATGTTCCGTTTTATCTGATGTACCTCCTCTCCCGGCTTTGAGCTTCAGCTGTTTTATTATTTCCATTCTGGACAAATTAAGCCTGTTTATGTCCTTTTTACGTGTTACATTAAGTCGTTTGACGCTGCACCCACATACCAGGAGTAACTTGGGCTTCAGTCTTTCTGAAAGGCCACAGCCATCAAAATGAAGGTTGAGGCCTGAATCCAGGCAGGTGTTATTGCTCAACAAAAGACATTTACAAGAACAAGTGCATCATTCCACACGCAGTTACTTTATTGTTGACTTGATGTATTTGTTGAAATAGATGAATGAAGAGGCGGTTCTAATGTTTTGAGCTGTGTTGGACTGTATTAAATTACACAGGTGGTCATAATGTTTTGCCTTATTGGTGTAACAATAATCATTTTTCTAAAAGCAGTTATTTCAGAACTCGTCAGAGGGGGGTTGTCTCATATTCAGGACTGGAATTTTGCATGGGTGAAATTCATCAAGTGTCCAGACGCATTTTAAATCTGCGTTTAAACAGCTGAATTCATGTGGTCACCTGACAGCTGCTCATAGGACTCACGCGTCTTTAGTCACTTTCCGATCTTCTGACTCCTGATTTAGAAAAGTCTGAGTCCACATTAGGAGACAGAACCCTAATGAAGGAGCACATGAGCAACTAAGAGAACCAACTAACAAACCAACAAAGAAGTCCACTAATTTACTGAGTCGCTGCCCGGTTGAACAGCCTGCGGGCGCATCCAAGAAGGGAGGTAATGAATGAAAGTGCGGAGATGTTTAGACAAAGTGAGAAACATTTTCTCTGAGTGCTTCCAGTTAGTTTCATTTCTGTAATAGCGGCACACACAGATATTCGCTCACACACACACACACACAGGCGCAGACAGTGCTGTTGATTGTGTATTGCCGGTTTGTTTATTAGCTCTCTGATTGAGCGGCTCTGCCTTCCACAGATTGGATGACCTTTCCAGATCCTTCCGCCGAGTCTGCTAAGTAGATCGGACGGCGAACGCCACGCGACGACACTTTATTCAGATTGTTACCGAATGAGGGAAAAGCAGGCGGTCATATACGTGTGTGTGTGTGTGTGTGTGTGTGTCACTGTTTGTACACACTCACTCTGCCTTCATTGGTTCAATTGAAACCTCATCTCCATATAGTTTGTATGCAATTACATCTGAGCGGTGCGCTGAGTGCCTCTATATGATTGTGTCTGGATACTGAGTGTGACTCACTCTGTGTGTGTGTGTGTGTGTGTGTGTGTGTGTGTGTGTGTGTTTGTCTGTGATGGATAATTTGTGAGAAAGAGCAGCGATTCAGGCTTGATGTGCGAATATGTGTGTTTATTTTTGTGTATGTGCAGCAATTCATGGTCAATTTGTATGTATGTGTGGCTTCATGGGAACATTTGTGCAGCCTCGATGGGCGTGTGTGTGTGAGAGGTAATTTGCGCCAGACAAAAGCGATCCGCTCTAAGTGTGTGTGTGTGTGTGTGTGTGTGTGGCTTCATGGGTAATTTGTGTTAGTGGGATGCGTACGTATATACATTTATATTCATATACATGTACATATGGATATGTGGGTGAGCTGGGAAGAGGGAACAGGAGAAGTGCGGAGTGTCTTTCTAGTGGCTTGTCAGCCACTTGTGGGACTTTAAAGGGCACGTCTGTCAAAACGTGACACGGCCGATTCTCATTCATCTGCAGTAAACAGCTCATCATACTCAGAGGAAGATGATCCCACTTAAGCACGACTCCACACGCACATCTGATGTTCACATTCAGAGGACACGGGCGCATGACAACAGAGAGATTGTTTGCTGTGTTTCTTTACTTCCTAACTGCCCGTGCGGTGGGTGGCAGTGGCTGAAAAGGAAGCCGTACTGTTTGAAAACTGCACTCTTCACCTGCTTTAAATTTACCACGTCGATCCAATGCTCTTCCAGCGGTTTTCGTTGTGTTTGTGGGTTTCCGTCCCATTTTTGTGCGTCTGATTATAAGAAACTTTGGCAAATCTGCTGCGACGTCACCTCTGTCCCACATGTTGTTGCATTTAAACGTGTGATAAAATAAGAATTTCAGCCAATTTAAAGCAAAACTAACAAATTGTAAAGTTGACACTTGGCTACTTCAGACCAGCGGAGCAGGTTCCGCTGATGATCAGCCTCCGCGCTCTAATCGTGTCCATGACGTCCTGTGTTTCCTGCTTTGTGTCTTCCAGGCTGAGGTGGTCTCTGGTCCGTGTGAAACCCAGCGCGCAGCCTTGGAGCAGATGGCCGTCAAACTGAGCAGCCTGCATTACCCTTCATCCACCAGCAGGCGGCAGTGCACTCCGCCCGCCAGGAGCAACAGGTGAGCTCAGCCCGCTGCTTTGCATGTGGATGGCCGCGTCGTTTCCGCCGTGTCTGCGGAGGATTCTGGTTTTCGTACTTTAACAAAACATCACGTTGCCTAAAAGTCTCCTTTTCATTAGCTGTATGCTATGCATCAAATCTGCTAAAGGTCTCAGATATCCCACCTGAGCTGCCACAGACAGACCGCAGGACAATTAGTGGCCGCGCCGTGTTACTGCAGCTTCTGTGTCCATCGTACGACACTGACTGACCCGCACGCAACCATCACACGCTGCTGAAACCCGACGTATAATGTAGATTTTCAGACATCGTAAAACTATTTAACTAATTTAACTCGTGATTTAAATTTGGTACAGGAAAAGCTTAGAAAGTAATGAATTCCCATAGAATGATCAAAAATCCAAACTACCAAGTGATGCAGGGAGAAACATAGCGATGGGCAAAAACAATACGGTAACGCGACGAGAGCAAACAACAGGGAGACACTCACAAACACAGAGTGTTAACGGCAGTAATCTGGTGTGGCCAGGCTCGGCTCGGCGAGCGGCGTCTTTGGTCACGCTGCCTGTCGGCGTTTCATCCTCAGCTTTGAGGAGCCTCCCTCTGCGGTTATCGCTCACACGCAGGGCACACACACACATTCACACACACACAGACACACACACACAATAAAGCAGACACAAAGTTGTGTGTATGCAAATGACAAATGGAGCTCAAATAGCTTCACTGTGAGTCTGTCGGATGTTGTGTTCTGCAGACTTTGTGGGTGGTGTCAGCGTGTCGTCTTACATGAAGGATGAGGTTTGTCTTCTCTGCAATCTGACACACACACACACACACACACACACACACACACACACACAAATCCACTGTTTAATTTGAGTGTAAATTGCAGTTTTGCTAACAGTGAACTGTGTTCTTTGGGATTTAAATAAAAAAACAAGTTGTTTATATGCACAGTCAGAAAAGACAAATGTAAATGAAACACTCATTTTGTTTCTGTTTGTGATTTTCAGTCCTCTGTGGCTGCAGTGTAATGTTTCAGTAATTTATATTGGATGTGTTGGACACTAATTGGGTATTCATATATTAGCTTCTGCTCCGGTTTACGTGTTTGTGTGTGTGCGCGTGTGCGTCCAGTGCAGTGGTGTGTGTGATGAGTTTCGTATTAATTGGATGTTACATGTTTTTCTGTGGCTGCTGCGAGTTCAGCTCAGCTGAGATTTCTGGTTTTGGTTCACTTGTAAAGAAAATGAAGGTCAGACTGAATTATTCACTGAAATCAAATAAAATATCTCAATTTCAAACTAAAAGAAAAAATAAAGACAGGAGAAAAAGAACAGCTGTTTTTTAATTCATACTTTTTTCTTTAAAATGTAGGTACAGGCAGTTAAAGAAAGACAAACTTTGTCAAAGTGACTTACTGAATGAAGCGCATGAACCTGAATCTTTATAATAAGAGTGAAAGAATAAATGAATGAATGAATACACACAAACACAATAATAATAAATGTGAAGGGAAACGAAATCCAATTTTCTTTTCCAAGTGTGATTTTCATTAATTAACAAGTGAGTGAATAAACCGGTAAATACAATAAATAATAAATTGAATTAAAGAGTGAATCCGTCATTTCTTACTTGATGATGAACGAGTGAATGTCAGCGGGGGGGTCTGTGCTGCTGATCACTCACAGTTTGGGCTTTAATGCGTCTGTGGGATGAATCCATTAGACGAGACAAGTGTCAGGGAATCACCTCATAAATCCAACGGTCTCTGACTGAAAGGTGACTGCTGCCAATATGACTCATTCAACCTTTCACTCTATCACTTCATCCCTCTCTCCTGCCCCTCCCTCTGTTGCTCCCTCGCTCCTCACCTCCCACCGCCCTGCGTTCTTTCCTCCTCTTACTCGGCAGCTCCTATTTTCCCACAAACATTTGTCCTTCATGTTTTTCCCTCTTTACTTCGTCCTGGTTTCTTTTCTTGCATCCTTTATCTCCGTACCATCATCCTTCGCTCATTCTTTTCATTCTTTTCTCATTTTTCACACCTTATTATTCAGTTTTTATTTTCCATCTTCGCTCCTCGCTCTTTGCTCTTCCTGTCTTTACGCCACCGCTTTCTTCTCTCTCTCCTCGTCCACTGCTTCCTCCCTCCTCACATCCTTCCTTCTGTCTTCCCTCTTCCTGCTTTAAATTTCGTCTTTCTCTCTCTACCTCGTCACTCTTCCTCCTGCTGTATGGAGGATGATGAATTAGTGGCAGCAGTTACAGCTGCTATCACTGTTGCAGCAGCAGAGAGAGAGAGAGGCAAGAATTGGGAAGTGCTGCAGAGGAATAAAAAATCCATCCGTTTAGGAGGACGATGTGTGTTATAACACTCAGCACCAGTAATTTCATTCTACAACCTGCTTGTTCTGTGGCCTAGATGAAGTACTACCAATAAAAGTGTAGTTTGCGGTTGTGACCGCACTAGCCCAGACGGCTATAGGCTGTTAGCACTTGGCTCAGTCACTACCTCACCGAGCTGATAATGAAAGAGCAGCAGGTGATGGAGACGCTGATCTCACTGATTGGACGTACTGGGTCCGAGAGCACATGGAGTCCCTGTGCCATGTGCCCCCATATTTCTTCTTTGAAAGTTTCAGGACTCAAGGAAATTGATGAGGAAACCCCAAAAAAAAAAAAAAAAAAAAAACATGCATCTGTTCCTAAATACAGACATGAAACGACCAAATACAGAGAAACAACTGAGCAAAATCGATGCGCATTACTTAGACAAAAATGACACAACAAAAGACCAAACGAGACAGAAAATGAGCACAAGTTACCAAACAGAGACACAGACACAACATGTCCGACACATTTCTGGGTGTCTGACTTTATCCACTATTGCTAGTTTCTGATCTGCTTTGCTCAAAGGCGCTGGGGGAGCCGAGGCCGAGCACAGGTCGCCGCCGGCGTGTGCTCCTCCCTTGGATAGAGGGCCGTAATGTTGGGGTCACAAAAAGAAGTTGCTCTAGTTGCTCAATCCCTCAAATGAGTTTTGCACTTTTCTACTCGATACCTGCTCCGTTGTGTTACCCAGCGTTGACCGAATTATGAGTTAGAAATGAATAATAAAACCATGTAATTCAAACATCCTCCAGTGACGGCATGTCAGAGCAGCTCGCTGTAGCACTCCCACGCGCTCCGTCAGCGCTGCGTGACAGAAAACAAATCTGACACTTCAAACGCTTCGTAACTGTCCCGGTGTCGAAAGCAGCCCCGCAGTGCTGCCGCGACGCTCCTTCCTCTCCGATTTGTCTGTTTTCTGTTCCTCCAACACTCCCCCACCCACCCTCCACGAGGGATCCTGTTTTACAAAGCGTTTAGTTAACATTAGTGTGAGAACAAGACAGAAACAGAGGAGAGGAGAAGGAGGGAGGCGCTGTGTGGAGAAACGACAAACGACCAGGAAACAATCTGAGTGCTGGATCTGCTTCATCTGTCTGAGGCGCTCAAGCCGCGCTCCGCTCACCGCATAATGAGGAACGCCACCTCGGGGGGAAGGACGAGGCACTCACTTCCTTCACTGTCTTCTCCTCTGTTTGGGTTGTGTTTCGTTGAGAATCTCTCAAAGTGGTGGGTGAATTGGTGAGGGCTGGGGGTGCAAGGAGAGCTGAGAGGATGGAGAAGCAGGTGATGAAAATGTGTACGTTTGATTTAAGTGGAGCAGTGCGAGAGAAGAAAGGCTGATGAGGACCGTGTGTGAGCAAAGAAAGAAAAGCAAAGAGACCGGACACGGAAGAAAGGAAGGCAGGGACATTTGTAGAAATTGAAGACAGAAAGGGAGACGTTTGCAATGTAAGGACATTCTTAGAAGTGAAGACACGAGGAAGTTGAAACAAAGGACAATTTAGTAGCTGGGGAAAGAACGAGATGTTCAGAAAGGGAAGAGCTTTACTTGAGTGTGGGAAGATTCTAGGTAAATAGAAAAGTTTGGTAAAGTTCTTTATGGGTGAAGGATTAATTTCATTTTAATGGTAGAATATTTAAAAAAGAAACACGCCAATCAGTCATAACATCATCGCTAGTGCTCTTAATGACGTCACGGAGGACCAGGGTGAACATGTGACACGCTGTGAACTGAGTTCGAGACAGTCCACACTCAAGTGAAAGATCACAAAGCAGGTCCTCCACATTTTACTGCAGGTATGAAAGTAAAAGTTTGGCACTAAGAAAACATTTATGTGTATTTAAACCATTACTTCTTGTGGTAATTATGGTAAAACGTGAACAGCAGTGAAAAGGGTCAGAGGTCGCTGTTGGTAAAGGTGGTAACACATGATGATATGTCATACTTTCATAGAATATGACAGACGTTTTTTGTATTAGTATATGCAGTGTGTAGCACTTTTAATACTCATGACAGTTCAAGTTGCTTGAAGATCAGCATAAAAACAAATTGGTCGACAACATAAGATGAGTCAAAGTAAAACGGTTAAAACCACATTCGCAGTGGTGAAAACAGAAGGTCCGGAAGAGTCGCCTCTTCCAGGATGTTACTACAGCACCCAATTTAATCCGAAACAAAAGGTGAAACCACATCAACGTGAACACGTGTTCACACGTGTGAACGTGTGTGAACGTGTGTGAACATGTGTGGAGTCTCAGAGCGAGTCATAGTCCAGCTCGAATTTAGTTTCCTCGTGATGAGTCACAATAAAAGGGACATGGAGGTGGTTCTGTAATTTCATTCATAGTTTCCTCTGTCTATACTTTGACAGCTTGTTGAGTTGCTGCCTGTGTGTGTGTGTGTGTGTGTGTGTGTGTGTGTGTGTGTGTGTGTGTGTGTGTGTGTGTGTGTGTGTCTTTCTGAGGAACTGTGTGCCCACACATTATTCATAGCTGTGTGTAGTCTTTGTGTGTTTGAGCCATTGTTTTGGTGTGTGTTTGTGCTTTAATCAGCGTGTCTGTGTGCTTGCCCTCCATGACTAGCACATACATATATTTTGTACTTGTGTGCGTGTGTAAATTGTCGTGGAAATGCTGTGGGCCTGACAGAGCTGTCAAAATGTCGTTGTCGGCGACCGGAGAATTCCAAACAATTTCACCGCTAATGTTGAGAAACATGTTGGCGATCCCTGCCGAGACTGAAAACCACAGAATATATAAATAATAAACACACACACACACACACACCTTAACAAAACGGCTGACAGTAATGTGTGTGTTTGAGCAATCGGCCCCTGTACCAGCGGCATAAATATTTGATGTGATCCTGTGTCGAGAGGGAAGAAGTGCGAGAACGAGGGAGGAGGGCGTGAGGTGGAAACTGGAAGCTAAAGCAGAGAGGCAGAGGAAAGAAAGCACGGGAAGTTACCGCGAGGGAAGAGGAAGCACGAGCAAGATGGCGAGTGGACAAGAGCATATGGGAGGGCGAGTGGGGACAGTGGGAGAACGACACGAGGGCAAGAGCGGGTGCAGGAATAAATTCACGGGGTTCCGAGAAACAAAACGCTAAACCAGAAGTGATGTCACAGAAGAGGTTTTATCCGTGCCGTGCCAGATCACACTTTACGATGGCAGGTCTGAACCTTGGAGGGAGGAAGAGAAAGCCGACAAATCCCGGGGACAGAGCGCCACATCCAGCAGAGAGGAAAAGACCTGAAGGTTCCTGCTAGTCCAAGAACCGTCGCCGTTGGTGTCATCATCCGTTGGTGTCATCATCCGTTGGTTGTTTCTGATCTCTCTCTTTCCTGATTTTAATGTAAAACAAGCAGAAAAACAATGGACGCCATTTGCAGCTGTATATTTCTTTTCCTTTTAACATGCTGCATGTGTAAAATACCTTGACACTCAGTGTCACACACCGTCCACGGGGCTGCAACTTTGTGTGGAAATAAGAAGTCAGGTGAGCACAGGTGGAAGAAGTCAGTTCTTGAAAAGGTTCCCGGTGCCTGCTAGAAGTTTTTGCAGTGGACGCAGGCCTCCACAAATCCTGTTTCTGTTGACACAGCTGAAGGTGAACACAGCAGCAACTCAGAAAATGGTGCAGAAAAAGTGAACTGTCCAGTTTCAAAATTATGATTCAGACACCGTTGGACATTGACACCTGACGATGGTTTTCCAGCAGCAGCTCTGCAAGAAAAAGAGTCCGATTTGCAACAATGTTTTGAACAATGTCATCCACTGATGAACAGGTTCGAGGGGCACCGATCATTTCTCAGACATTGTGTGAGGTGAAAATCCCCCTCGTTGAATTTGCATCAGACACACTTCTGTCCTCACACGAGAACCCAGACAATCGAGGTTTAAACGTGTTCATAACATCTTGTTGGGAAACATTTCGTTTCTGTTTTCTGCTTTCCTCTTTCTCTCGGCCCTTATCAGTCGCTGCCTCTCTCTCATTTCAGTTTGCAATTTTGGCCACATGCTTTATCAGCATAACAAGATGCGTACGTCTCCCATCGCCACAGGACAAAACAATATTACAATAAAACAAGAAACAATAACAGAAATCAGTACGTGTAGGAAACATCGCATGAATAGCAGGAACAGGAAAATTGAATTACAACAATAATAATTCAACACAATAATCGTTCTCGCTCTGTGTTTGTCAGTCTGCAGGAGTTTGAGGCTGAGTACCAGGAGCTTTGGGATTGGCTGATGGACATTGACGCCATGGTAACGGACAGTCACCAGCTGACGATGTCAGAGGAGCAGAGACATCACCTGTTCAAGGTAAGTGCTTGTTTACTGACAGAAATATCCAGTGTGTGCGCGTTTGGTTTTTCATATGTCATAACAATTATAAATGAAGAGTGAGTAAGAGCTGGAGGCCGGTAAACGACTGATCGGTGAACGTGTGTATTTGCTTTGTGCAACATGCAGAAAAATGGCATCTACAAAACATTTTCTCACTTTATTGGCACGTTCCAGCTGCTTTTGTGTGTTCTGTTTCCTGTGTGTGTTCAGGACTCGCTGGACTTTTCACAGTCTAACGCTAAGAAATGGATGTTGAGCTGCACCCCTGCCTCCGTCCTGGAGGACTCAGGACTGCACACACACGCACACACACACACACACACAGTGCATCCTCATCTCCACCAAGGAGAATGGGATTAGAAGGCATAGCCTCCGCATATCTGTACGATAGAGCAGTGTGTGTGTGTGTGTGTGTGTGTGTGATGACTTTACTGCGGCCAAATGAGTCCGACAGAGCAACAGCTTGTGTTAGGTTTAGGGTTCTGAGTCGTCCTCCTCTGTCCTTCACCCTCTCTCTCTCTCTCTCTCACACACACACACACACACGTCTTTCTCCAGTTGTGAGAGCACTCACTGAAATATTCTTTATCTTGACTGTAACTGAATCCAAGTTGGAACCCGACAATCATCTCACAACAGCGGTGTAGTGATATTGGTCCTCACATTCACGTTAGAGGAAGTGGAGCCGTAGTAACAGGTGACTGGTTGTATTGGAAAGGCAGCTGTCGGCTTGTGGGAGGATAAACCCACTTACCAATTAAACCAACTCCTTTACACAACTTCCCTTGATGCTGACACAAAACTGAAGTGTTGTCTGTGACAGAAACGTATATGCATTTACATACGTCATTTTTAATGCACAAACGTAAAGGCTGATAAATGAGCAAAGGTCACGTCGTTACCTACACACACACACACTGTGTAGACTATTAAAAGAAACACGTCAGAGTTTATGAATTTCCCAGCTTCATAACCACGATATTTCACTTAATATAAACTGTACAGTGCCGAGTGTCATCGAACCAGCGGAGGCTCGGCTGCAGTTGCTCGTCACTGGACCACACATCTAAAATCTTAATACCTGAGGCGTGTTTATGATATCTGTACTGATCTGGTCAGATTAACTGTGATTAACAACAATCATTTAAATCAGCTGGATTTTAATACTAGTCCCCCCAACACTTGATAAAACCCTTGACCCCCCGTTAGATGTGTCTTAGGTTGCCAGTAATCCATCCAAACTTACTCGACAAATAAATACCACAAGGCACGACTGACAAACAGGGCCGACTGCAAACGCTCTTCCCGTAACGACGGAACCTGGATGCATTAGTCCTTCGACACGAACACGTCTCCCGTCACGCCGGTGTGAAGAGTTGAACTGCTGACTGCTCAGTCTCTCCTTACCCAGAAGGCACTGCTGCAAAGGGTCGCACACACGCTTGTGTTGTGTCCCACTCTTTCTGTCTTCCAAACTTTTCTTTGTGTGTCTGTGTGTGTGTTCGGACATGATTTATTTAGCGGCCGATGAGACTCACCTGCCCTGCGAATTATTGATAAGTGTAAAGATGAACCTAATTTCTCCATAGGAGTCGCACTTAAATATTCATCTTCGTATGAATATTCATGGCAGCGATGATGCATGCATGAATTTTAGATGAGTCCCGAATCGCCGGGCATTCTCTCTTTCTCTCGCTCACTTTTTTTTTTTTTTTTTGATGTGTCAACTCTCCTGTTAAAATATTGATGGAGCTCAGCAGCGTCTCCGCACCCGGTCCAAGGTCGCTTTTTTCTACTGTTTCTCTCTGTGAGCACCGCTGAGACCGGCCCAGACAGGCCCACGCCGCTGCGAGCTGCGAGCTGCGAGCTGCTCGTACACGGCTCTTTGTTTGTCTCGGGTATCGCTCAGTTTTACCTTTTAGGCTCGGTTTCTTTATTTTCTGTAAAAGCTGTACGGGTCTGTACGTTTAGTCCGATCACATGAACTTGACTGGCCAACGTGTCGGTGCCCATCCGTGTTACGTACACATGTAATCGTTTGCATTTCATCTACTCACGTTTTAATGTTTCTAACCAAACATTTGGAAAGTATAGGGATCTTTGAAAATAATAAATCAATCCATTGAAAAAAGGAGGCGCTTACGGACGCGTTTGTGTGCCCAAACTAGCAGCTAGCATTGGTTAGGATCTAAGGTCAGCTTCCAACTTACAGCTCGATTTGTCATTTTTCTCTTCTACAGAAACCTTTTCTGATTCCAGCTGGTAACCGAGAGTCTCCTAAAATCATGATGAATCTGTGGATGGAAGGCTCTTTGAATTTGAGCTGGTTTAATGTTTCATGTTTGTGAAAACCTCCATAGTCTCATTTAGCCACATGTTGGCAGCTGCAAATTTTTTTTTTTACAACACCCAAAGTAAAACTATTCAAACGTAATAAGTGGGTCGTGCACTGATGCGTTTGATGTCATAAAATAATATGCGATAATGTCTCGATCGTCTTTTGACCCCGGACATTACAGCCATTAAAAAACAAACATCATGGAACTAGAAGTGCAAAAATGCAAAATGATTTTCTGATTAGAGCTCTCGCTCACGTCAGTATGCTTAGTTATGAAGTCCTTATTAGGAGAAATCATACAAACGTTTTATTATATTTAGAAAAAACAAGAACATGAGTTTAGTTCATTTTTGTGTGTTTGGTGTATTTCCCAAAATGAGCCGTTTAACCACTGGACACAAACTTGAGTCAGTTCATCCCAAACATCTGCATCAGTTTGAGCATGAAAGTCTGACATTACGATCTTAACTCAGGTGTTTATCAGTGAACGGGACTGACTGGGCCCGTTTACAGTGAGTCCGTAACATTTAGTGGGACAGTACTTTTGGACCAGGTCTTTTGCCCATAATTTAGTTTGTTACTTACCTACTTTTTACTGCGTCGCCTTCCTTTAACTCCACACTGTCCCGCTCACTTGCACACTCTCACATTTGTAGACAACGCAATGACCGCAAACAAATGATTTATCTGAAATGAATTATCATGTCCTGAAAAGCTCAACTCAATTTTGCAGATGTCTGCAGGAAAAACATTATGGGTTTGAGACGTCATGTGTAGTCATATGAGCCGGGCTTGGGTCTATTGTAGGACATTTCACCGTGTGTGTGTGTGTGTGTTTGTGCGGCAGAGAAGCTCCAAACTCTGTGTTGTTTTTTCGTGTGTGTGTGTGTGTGTTTTGCCTCCACGGAGCACAGAACCTCGCTGTGCTCCACTAAAATGCTGGGGGGACTCGACCCTGTAACCATAGTAACACCAGGTTCTTTTCTGAGGTGTTTGTGTGTCTGTGTGGGGTGTGCAGCTGAGAAAGAGAGGAGGGAGGGTGTGTGTGTGTGTGTGTTTGTGTGTGTGTCCCGGAAAAGAAACGCGGGGCTGACAGTTGTTTCTGCAGGCCAGCTTGGCAGGCTCCGGCTCTACTGTTTATTGTGATGTTAGATGGAAGCACTTACCAACCGTGGAAAGGAGGGAGGAAGGAGGAGAGGACTGTTTTGATACAGATGTGTGTGTGTGTGTGTGTGTGTGTGTGTGTGTGTGTGTGTGTGTGTGTGTGTGGATGTGTGTGCAGTCTGACAAGTTCCTGTACACACTTGTGAAGTCTTTCAGGTTTGTGATTAACAACTGGAAAAGACTGAATCCTCCAGAAAAGCCGACATCAGCCTGGGTTTTCTTTCCCTGCGCAGTTTTGGGCAGTTTCTGCTGCTTTTCTTCCTGTAAATTGAGACACTTTCCAGTTTCAGCAGCATCTTCGCTGGACACACAAGGGCCTTTTCTCTTTACTTGAATGCTATTGCTATGCTATTCTGTCCCGTGTCAGTGCATCCTAGAGCAGGGGCACAGCTGAAGCTGAGACGATTCCACCCGCTGTCTGACAGTGTGGAGGTGGTCAGCGCCAACTGAGCAGGACCAACGAGGTCCGACCGGTCATCACAACCAAGTCCCATGGACAAATGTGATTTACAGCAATATACACACGGGCTCCTTGAATCTGCTCTGAAAAGACAAAAAAAGTCACATGCACATGTCAAATGTTTCCCGCACGTTGTACGTCCGACTCTGGCCCTGCAGAATCCCGTTCAGGCACAAAGCAGCCTTTATTTTGAAGCAGCCCTCCTCCTTTGGACTGTACTTCACCAGACGTGATGAGGGCTATTCAGAGCCGAATCATGTCCTCTGTGACTCTGGCAGAGCCTCTCAAGTATGACCAGATAAAAAAAATCTCATGATGAGCTTTTTCACTCTGCTACTGTTCTATCATCTCAGTTCCGTTGGCTCTTGTTTTGACTTGTGAGTTCGCACACACACCCCTCACCCCTCAGCGTCAGGTTCGTTACACTTTGTTCTGTCTGTGACGGCGACCTTACATTTTTACACGAGAGCAAAAAGAACAGCTCGACGGAAAGTGTTCAGATTAGTGGGGCTTCACCTAACACACACACACACTTTGGACAAATCAAAAATTGTGTTCAAGATTTCATTTGAAAACATTTCACTGCATTAAGTCATCACAGACGCCGGTCCCTCCCCCCCCTCTCCCTCTGCTTCTCACCCACTTTCTCTCACTCTCCCTGTGGCAAGTTCCAGTGGAGTCCAACTAATTACAGTGGCTATCAGGTGTGTGTGTGTGTGTGTGTGTGTGTGTCTGAGAGTGTGTGTGTGCATCCCTGCTGCTAAATTCTCATTTCAAATAGCCCATGGTGCTCTGATGGAATGCTGGGCTACACACACACACACACACACACACGCACACACACCTGCTCATTAACTGGGTTCCAAAACCAATCAGTGTGGTTGCGACAGAGGAGCTCTGTCTGAAGCCACACACACACACACACACACACACACACAACCAGAGTGTGTTTTCTGTGGTTGTCTGTTTATCTCTGTTCCAAACCAGAAGGAAAGACACTGAACTGATTAACACGCACAAACCGGCGCACAGACAGAACACAACGCGGCTTATTTATCCAGATAACGTTTTTTAATTCCGCCGCACTCGTCTCGGAGTTAGGAACGTACGTGTGGAGCGAGAACAGCTTTGCTCAAGACGACTGCACACAAGCGTTCTGGTTTTTCCGACGTTACACAGCGTATAAAAGTAATCACGTAAAATTCTGACAGATATGATGAAATAAATGTGGATCATAAGGCAATGAATGAATGATGATGGATGATAGTGACGCTTGGAGGCTTTGTCGCAGGTTTTGCCCTGGGAGCTCTTCTTTGTCGGTCGGAGATATTCACTTTTAAAGCCAGTGCGTGGCAGGTCACTGCAGCCACTGTCCAACCTTTACGTTCACGTTTAGTCTCACGGCAGCGTTTATTTTCTAAATTTTATTCCAAGCAACTTTACATAGGATAGAACCAAATATTTGATTAATTACTGGGAGTGAGGCTGGTAGCTTGTTTCTGAAAAACTTGAGATCACGGCCACAATCAACTTTTTTTTTTTTATCCTGAAGAAAACGGAGTGTGTGCAACTCAACTACAGCTACTCAGCTGCCTTTGACCAGGGTCTCAAACCCACGAATCCACATCCGAAGCCGACTAGGATGTGAGCATCATTTGATAAACATAAGATTTGAGATTTGATAAGCAGATCAATTCAGTTGTGGAAATTAACTTTCTCCAGCTGAGATCGTTAAGTAAAGTCGAATGATGGTTCTGCTGTTATCGGTTTGGGAAAGACCCCCCACGTCAGGGACCATCGTCAGTGTTTGAGTGTGTGTGTGAATGAGAAGCCACACTGTGAAGTAAGTCCATTCACTCTGTCTGTGGGTTTGACCATAATGAGCATTTTCTAATCCAAAAATATCAAACTTTAAATGAATAAATAGTTAGATCATGGCCAGGGATAAAATAAAACCGCTCTGACTTGTGGTAGGACCCAGCGTCAACACTTTGTTAGAGACCTTGAACCACAGATGGATAAAATGTAAAAACAACAAACTTTAGGTGTTTGAAATAAATCACTGCTGCTCTGGCAGATCCTGGTCTGGAGGATGGAAACACACATAGGGGATGTGGAAAGAATCAAAACGCAGTAGATTCACCGTCTGTTTCTGTCCTTGGTGTGTGTCTTAAACCCTGAGGGCAACAGTGAGAGCACACAACACAACAAGAGGCGCACACACTCACACACACACACACAGATTCAGGGCCACTCTTTCTTCCTGTGGAACTGTAGTGCATCCAAACAAACGGCTTAAGTCCTCTGTCCTCTTAGCTTTACCTCCTCCTGTTTTTCCTCATTTCCTTCGCTTAATCTTTGTCGTAACCAGCGTTTCATCTTCTCCTAACTTGGCGTTTCACAGTTGAACGTGGAGCCATGTAAACGTCGAAACACTAAATGCAAAAAAACCCATGTAGTTTTAGGATTATTTGTACAATTACTGTAAATGACCGTGACTGACTATGATTCAAAGTTAATTCAACTTCATTCACGTCGTGCCAAGTTCACAACACAAACTCATCTGAAGGCACTTTGCATAAAAACGTCAAGAGTCACTGTAGCGTAAAGATCAAATGTCAAGAAACGTAAAGTTTTATGAAAATCCCTATATTGTTATTTTAAATAACAGCTGTTAAACATTACAAAGGCCAAAGGAAAATACTGAAAATAAAGCAAATGTTAAAGAATAAAGAAAGTAAAATTAAAGAAGGACAGAATTCGAAATGAAAGAGGGAAAAAATGGAAGTCATTTGTTTTACATGCTAAAATCAGAGAATTGGGTTTGGAAATACACCTTCTCTCCATCTCCAGAGAACGAGAGCAGCGTTAGAAGAAGACTGTTAACCAGAGAGGGAGAGCGAGGGATGGAGACGGGAGAGGGAGGACGAGAGAGGGAATCTTTAATTAGAGACAGATGACTTTGCCACGCCTCAGAAGGCTGGAATTACACTGCAGGCTATGAGGCGAGGCTAATTTCACATGTAATTGTTGCTGCAATCCTCGCTGTGCTGCTAACGCTCCCAGTCTCCCTCCATCCAGAGAGCGAGAGGGAGAGGAGCAGGAAGAAAAGGATAAACGACTGCAAGAAAGAAGAAAAGTCATTTGTCGCTGCAAACGTCAGTGCGCCGACACCTTCAGCTTTTTTACTGTGGGAAGGGAAAAAAGAAAGAGGGAAAGAGAGGACGGAAAAAATGTTGGAAGAAAAGATGGAAACGTTGGAATGTGTGGAGAAGGGAAAGTTACACATGAGAAATGAAAAAGAAATATATATGAATAAACAAGGTGGCATGAAAGACACGAAACAAGTGAAGCTAAAGGACGGAGAGAATCTAAGGAAGAGTCGGGAATAAGAGAGGGAGGGAAAGGACGCCGCCCACGGGGGTCAGGTGTGAGCCAGGTGGGCTGAAGCCTGCGGTGAGGATGGAAGGACCGAAACAACCGAGAAACAACCGAGAAGCAACGGTGGAGAACAGAGGGTGAATGAACGAGCGGCAAAAGAGAAACTTCTCTACGAGTGAGACAGGCAGAAAGATGGAGAGAAGAAGAAAAAGTCTGTGTTAAACCGTTAAAAAAACACTTTCAAACAGCAAAAATCTCTCCTTATCCCACAAAAGAAACTTCCTGCAGCTCAGGAAAATCTCTCCCACACACACACACACACACACACACACACACACACAGAGCTCTGCCTTTCTTTGTAGACTGATATTCCCTTTTCTTCTCTCCAGAGACCTGCAGAGCTCTGCAGCTGCCTCGCTGTGTGTCTGTGTGTCTGCTGTGTCTGTGTCTGTGTGTGTGTGTGTGTCTGACAGGATGCGTTGAGTCAAATACTTCCAGGGTCAAACATCCTGATGTTGCGTTTTGTCGTTTGTCGCCGCTTGTTATACGAGCTGGGAGCCGAACTCCTGTGGGACGCTGGGCGTGTGTGTGTGTGTTATCTCGCATATCTTCATATATTTTAAGTCCCAATTTTTATCAGATCTCTATTTTTTTGGTCACATTTTGTCTGTTGTTGGTTAGAACTAGTTTGTGTGTGTGTGTCATTTTCAGTGAGGGTGGGAAAAGTCCAATTGTTCCTTTCCGTCTGACTTTTACAGTCCGTAAACAAAGTCCCGTTAAGACAAACGCAGACTGGAAGCGTGCACGTTTAACGCCACCACACCGCCGATCTCACAGAGACGCCCGGATCAACGATTAAATGGAAATGACGACGTGTTAAACACAAACATGGAAAAAGTCTGTCAGACGTGCATCTGTTTTTCCAGCTTCAGATATGACGTTTACATCACGGGGGCAGATTTCACAAACCGCAGTGGAAGCAAATCACGGTTACTTACGGGAAGTGTAATAAAATAAATTATATTTCTCTCTATTCCTAGCTGAAAATGCCTCCGGATGACGTCACTTGGAGGAACCTTCAGTTCCGATTTTGACGTCTTGTCGCTCACACTGTGGAGTTTGTAATCATGGTCAGGCTGCGCTTCCAGATCTCCTCCGGATGACATCATCTGAACTCCTGATGATGAAATGGTGTAATACAGTGAAGCCTGAGGAACATTTCAGCGCATGAATGTACATTTACACCCTGAACTGAAGCCGTGGAAGCTGGTTAAAAATGGGCAAAGACACTCGTGCAAACGAAGCTTTAACATAGAAAACGCGGTTAGAAAAGTAAAACACTGAGCAAAAGCGTTTCTGCTGTATTATTTTTTTTTTATCTTTGACCTTAGCTGTGTCGTAAATTATTAAGAAATATCAACTCTCGTGCCTTTATGCTTGAGTGTTCAAATATACATATATACATGCGTGTGTGTTAGTCCCCTTAAAGCTCACAGCCGTGCACAAAACATGTCACATCTTTAGTATCTTTCAGTGTGTGTGTGTGTGTGTGCACAGTCAACCTTGTTGTGTTTTCCTTCTCACCTGTGTGTGTGTGTGTGTGTGTGTGTGTGTGTGTGTGTGGTTGCATTCGTGTGTATCTCTGCACTTTTTCACACGTCCTTACATGTGTTTCAGTGTTTGTGTGTTCACATTTTTAGACCCTGTGTGTGTTCACTGTTCTTCTCATCTCATCTGTGTGTGTGTGTGTGTGTGTGTGTGTGTGGATTATGTGTCCTGTGGGAGGCTGTTGCCTGTGCGTTTGTTCTGTCAGTCTTGATAAAGTCGGGGATATATCTGCTTTAGAACAAAGAGACACGACTCAGCAGCATCTCGCCAACTTTCCCTCTCTCTCTCTCTCCTCTCTCTCTCTGTAACTCATCTCTCTTGAGACTCCCTCAGCTTCCCAGGAACGCCGCCTGACTGAAACCTGACGCTAACGCGCGCACACACAGGCGAGCGGGAATCTCATACAGAAATAAAAGTAGTTTGACGTCGAGCTTCGAGCCAATGTCAGGCCAAGGTTGGCTGTAAACACGCTCGGAGAGTTTCCCTCTGAAACAACAAGTAAACACTGAAACGATCAGCAACGAGACAATTCAAACCCGTGATTTCTGACTTAAGCCTTTCCTTTTCATTCATGAATCAGACATCCTTTCATTTAGTTTTTTATTACTTGAGTACTCGTTTAATGTATTAATTATAATGTAATGTATATCAATAATGAGAATAATTTAATATATTTGAGTTATTGTGGGGAAGGTGTTTGCCAATAACACGAAACCTTTTTAAAAAATGCAACATCCTATTTTGTCCGCCAAAACAAGAGCAGGATCATTATCAGATCCTTTCCTGGACGACACGCTGATGCCCCGGTAATTTATTTGCACCTGTTAACCTTTACTTACCTGCTGCACCACACGCAGATGTATCACAAGCTTTTAGTCAATCCTGAAAAATACGTTGATCACATGAAAGAGGTAAATGTACAACCTTTAAAAATATACAATGAACTTCAGCCACAGCTACAATAGAAGCTCGTAGCGAAGGCTGAGTCCCGTTTCCATCCCAAGCTGATGGCTCTTATTAGTGAACAAAGAACCAGTGAGGGACAAACTGCACAGATCATTGACAAAATGAAAGCAGGAGCGAGCCGCACAAACGTCGTGAGACTGCAGGCGTCAGAAGAACACACACCACACTGTGGTTGTGTTTTACCTGCAAACTGATTTTATTTTCAATGACAGTTTGTTTAAGTGAGTGTCATGGGAATTATTTTCAATGGCATCTCAAGGGGAAAACACCCCCTTTGTTTTTAGGGGTGTGTGAGAGAGAGAGAGGACACAAACAGTATTGGGAATATCTTGTGTGTGTCCATGTGTAGATGTATGTTGTGTGTGTGAGGGGGGGTCTCCATTCATCACCCGGCTCTCCGTTTGACCTTGGCACCTTCTTCATTAGAATAAAGATTGTCTGTCGTTTAGGCTACATGGTCGGTTTGCTGAACACACACACACACACCGAGCTGCGCTATTACATTTCTGTCATTGTAGTGGAATATGGAGAGAGGAGGAGGAGGGGGCGAGGGAGGGCGGAGAATCGACAATCAAATGTGAGAGTGGTGATTATGACGTGACTTCCAGGGTGGTGGGAGCAGAAACCAGTTACTGGAGCTCTGCTGTCACTTCCCATAGACTAACCTGGATTCTTGCGATGTCCTCTGCACATTCACGGGCGCAGCTTCTTCTTAATTTCCATAGTGCGTGTCTGCTGTTTCACAACTGATCTTCTTCATTATGACATGAACTTTCATTAAGTCTCCTAGCTTGTCATTCATGTGGGAGACTCACTAAAAGGAGATCTTTCCTCCTCTTGTGACCCATGTGACCGTCGTGGTTGCAGTAATAAACTTGACGTTGGGTTCATGGAATGCTAACGGTTTGGTTCGAATGATGCTGCACTCACACCAGTTTGGCAGACTGGGAAGAATGGTGGGTTAAATGTGTTAGAGCGTTCCAGTTGACGTCTCGTTGCCCATGAACGGCTCGTTCCTGGAAAACCACGACCTGGATCATCACAGGCCAAACACCACGTCCCTTTTTATGGACGTTTATTAGTTCTACAAGAAATTATTAGATGTTAGATGTTGATGATGGTTTTCTCTAAAACATAGAGAGTGAAAATTTATGTGACTTTTGTAGCTGGCTTGTAATACGGCAGAATGATGGCATCGGTTCGTTCGCTGCTTTCATGCTCTTAAACGCGATATGTCAGGAACGTGGTGAGGGCTTTTCTTGGAACAAATGTCCACTTGGAGTCAAGCACGAACTGATTAGATTTTGGTGACATTGCATCAGTCACATTGTTGGGAACAAAATACCTGAGAAATACACGGAGCAAGTTTTTTTTTTTAATTTGTCCGCTTGGATTCATGGATGAACTGGTTAAAGTAAAAGTCGTCCGCGAGTCTCAAATGAAGCTAGTTACACACAGTTTTCAATCTACAACACATGCAGTGAAAACACCTGCACCGACAAGGAAGTGCAGTAAGATCTTATCCACTTGAAATAATCACTGTTAATTGTTGACAGACGGACCCGACCGTGCACGGACCTCTGCACACTCAACACGTGCTCCCACGTCTTTCTGCATAAAGACTTTCGTTGTTCGGATACTGAATGTGTGATTCCACCCGGCTTCCTGCGGGGTCAGCACACACACACACACACACACACACACACACACACACAAACACACGCCAGAGCGTTGCTATGGCTGCAGTATACAATATAGAAGCACTGAGAGGCAAGTGGGGAAAATTCCAGGTTTTCTTCTCTCTCATGTGTTCTCTCTCTACACGGCAGGTGAGAAAAAAGTTACTAAAATGTTTACCTCTTTTTCCAGTTAGTAAAAATTAAAAAAAAGAAAATCAAATTTTATTCACATTTATCGAAACAAAAATAAATATGTCAAAACAATTTCAATTTCACAAGTGAAGAAGCAAAATTGCTCCTGTTGAACAGATGGAAGAAAGAATGTAGTTTAGAAAAAACTTTCTTTTAAACAACTTTGTGTTGTTTCTTTTTCACCTTTTTCTTAGGCCACAAACACAAGAGGAAGTAGATCAGACGTTTGTAGGTGCAGGAAAAAAAAGGGGATTCTCAGATAGAGCTGCACGCAGGGAGACACACTGACACAAATAATCGAAAGAATTGAGATTCGTTGCATTTAACAGACTTTTTGCAGTGGAGCAGATAATTCAACACATGCTTTGTGTTTTTCTGTGATTGACATGAGGAGAATATGGTCTTTGTTAAACAACTGGGTCTGAATGCTCAGTTTTCTTTGTTGTTTCCGGAATCTGTGCCTGTGTGTGTTGGTAGACACACATTGTTTGTTCTGTACTGTCTTTCCACGAGAGAATTCCCAGGGTTATTAAAGGGTCAAAGGTCACCTGGCACCGTCAGCAGTAGCGGCATCCCACAGCCTTAATGACTCAACCTCTTTAATGCTCACACACTCACACTTGTCCTTTCTTCCTCTTTATCAGAGTTTCTAGAACCAACGATATTTATATTTAATACAAGTGAAACTTGGATTTAGTTTTACGATAAAGAATGCAGGCATATACCACACCAGAAGTACCAGCATAAAGCCAAGTTTGCAGCCCGCAGAGACTGCAGCATTAATATTTCACAAACAACAGGAAACCATGAAGATGGTGATTTGACTGCGTGTACAGTCTTGTCGTTATTGGAACTACAAGGATGTTGCTGGAGAAAAGGTCACAGGGACGCTGGGATCAATAGGCTCGTCGTCTGGGGAGAAGGGGCGTGATCAGCGTGTCCCTGCAAATCTGCAAGTCAAATTGTGACGCTTGTGTGTTTTGAGGTGCTGATTATAAGGCTGGAGGAAGTAAAGTGGGGTCAGAGGAATTGTTGGTCCTGCTGCCTCATTTGCTGCCTTCTGGACATTTAGGAACGTCACTGTGGAACGTGGAACCACGCCTGGGACCTACCTGGCTTTTTGTCTGCAGGTGTGGATTTCCCCACGTTAAGTCTTTGTTTGTTCTGGCTTTGCTCTTGTAGCTGTGGTGTTTCCTGTGTTCCTTCCTGCTTCATCTCTGTAAAAACACAATCAACTGGCTTTTGGTTATTTGCATGTGGGATTAAGGCTTTCCAGTTTCACACAGAGCAGGCACACAAGGCCTCTCCTCGTTCTTTCTTTATAAAAAATGAATTCCTGTTTCAACCTGCACATTCAGCTTGACCCGCTTTACCAAGTTACAAACACCAGCTTTAGAGGTGGCAAACAAATCAATAAAAATCTAAATCCATACGCAAGTAAAAGGAGACGTCTTTGACTACAAGTACAGGTACTACTTAATTTTTTTTTAAACACGACCCAAATATGATGCTGTTGATAACATGGATGTACAAGCTCAGCCCAGAGCTGTTTCACCCGTGTCTCCGAAAAAATAATAGTTTGAAATGTAAAATATTCAGGCTGAAGGAGAAAACCATTTAAAAATACATTTAATTTCATGTCATCTCTTCACGTCACCCTTTAGTTAGTAGCAATAAAAAAACTAATGTTGGAAGAAATTAAAATTTTTAAGGACAACTTATATGTCATGCGCTTTTTTTAAACTTCAAACTTTCAACGGTGAAAATGTACCAAGCTACACTTTAACAAACATATCCTAACATATATAAACAGGTCATTTACAAATATCATGTGAATAAAGTCAATACTGCAAGGGCAGACATAACAGCAACAGGCAAATCCGGAACAGGAAGTTGTTGTGTTTTCGAATGGACATTTCTGAGAATGTGCGCTCATTTATGTCTGTTTTCGTCTTTTCCTTCTCTCTCTCTCAACAGACTGTTAGAAAGTCGCTTTGTGCTAGTGACCTCCCAGCTACACACGCACAAACTCACATGTGATTCGCTGCGAGGCTGAATGGCGACTCGTCTTTACCGCTAAGTCAAATGGCTCATTCATCTGGTTTCCATGGTGACAATTAAAACGTGTTGCCAAGCCTTTTGTTGCTGCCTCGTTTGGAGAGAGACAAAGTCTCTTTGCATTTTTTTGTCCAAACAGAAGGGTTTTAATTTGGTGAAAGACAAACTTTCCGAAGCTCTCAGCAACACAGAAAGCTGCACAAACCCAATTTTAAAAGTGGGTTAGAACGTGAAAGAAAACCAGTCACAGTTGAAATGAGAAGATATGAGAGACACCGATCAGGCATAGAGCACCATCATCACCTCATCTTATCAGATCTACACTAGCAACGGAGAAATTCTTAGAATTCATGGCAGAGCTGCTGCCACTGCACAGCTGGACCTAACGTCTGCCTGATCAGTGTGAGTTACCATCTAAAATGTAAATGTTGAAATTTTTTCATTTTTATAATTTTTTACTTTAGTCCCAAAGTGTCAACTTTAATATGTAAAACTATAATATATTATACTATAATATAAAACATAGAAACTATAAATGTTATTTTTTAATTTTACCATTACAAGTCAGAATCTTGATTTCTTATCTCATATAATTTTAGTTTTACAAATTTTGTCTCAACTCAGTGATTCAACATTTTTATCTCATCTTTTTTTTGTCTTAATTTTGTCTTTTTAATCTCAGAATTAGGTCTTATTAAGTCAGATTTTTGACTATATTTCTTACTTCCTACAATCGTTAATAAACTTTGACTTGGTCAGAACGTGGAGTTTTTAATTTTGCTATTGTTTCATCAGATTTATTTCGTGTTATTAGACTTGCACAGAACGTTGAGTTTTATTCAAATCTGAGTTACAGGGTTTATCCTACATATATGAGTGATGCACATATAGAAACCAAAATATCTCTGTGGTAATATTTGTTCCAAACGGATGAAAGTGTGTCGTGACTCTGAACGTAATAACTATAATTTGCACGAGCTCGTGTTGACAGACATAATATCAAAATGGAAATTTAAACATGTCATTGGCTGCGTTTGACAAACAAATTGCAGCAGGATGTATAGTGACGATTATTGCAATTAATGTGAACTAGAGGCCGTTTGCTCCCATGTGTTTTATGGTTGTGAGGACGCTCCTCGGTCGTTCCCTGGCTCCTTAATCCAACCCTCACAATCCCACCTACATGTCCCGTCCCAACTGTAACCCCGACCCGTTTCTGAGCTCCGGCAGAACACGGATGCTCTCACAATGACGGGATCCATACCACCGTACAACAAGCGCACACAGGTTGAAGTGTGTGGCAGTATAAATGGGGCGTCTCAGAGCCACTTCCTGCTCTTTCAGTGCCGGCGGAACATCCATCTCGACCCGGAGACACTGACACACACACACACAGAAAGAGATAAATGCACACACTAATGTAATTCAAGATTACACAGTAGAGTGTTTTTTCCTGTGTGTGTCTCCTCTACACACACTTTGTTTAAGAAGCAAATGGGCAAAAGCAGAAGCAGCAGCCGCCGCATATTTTCCACCAGTAGGAAGTAAGACGAGCAGAGGCAATGCCCAAGGGTTGATGGGTGACAACCCCCCCCCCCATCACCCCCCGGCCAGAGTCGTGCAACTGTAGGTACTTGGTTTGGGATTTTATCTGAAACTAAAACCTTTAGCAAAATAACAGTCGGTATATGGACTTACATAATCACTATCATTAGAAATAATTATATTCCAGGGCAGCGTCTTCAAATACAGAAGGAACAATATATTTTACATTACTGAATCAACCAGAAGAAAATGGAAGAGTCAGCATGAGAGGAGGGAGAGAGGTGAGGAAGAGGAGCACTGGAAAAAGAGGCAGGATGTTCTGGAGATGGGACAGAGAAGATCACAGAAAAGAGAAACAGAGGGAGCAGAAACAGACACGAAGCTGCATCCTTATCACTTCCCTCAAACTTTAGTTGCCGCGATGACAAAACCGTTCCGTTACGCAGCCTCCGACAAACTTCCCCTCATTTGGCGGATAAGATGAATCTGCGAGAAGAGAGATGGGAAAAAAACCCACGAATGTTCAATATGCATTAAATGTTTTTCATGTATGACTGCATTTTTGCTGACATTTCAGCTCCGTGCTCATTAATATGGAGACCAAATTAAACTTATGATTGCTTGTTGATTTTCTCCCCCTCTCCTCCTCCCCCCCCCATCTTTCTCTATCATCTGTTTTTTCAGGCGTTTGTCCCCCGTTTCTCCACGTCTTTGGAAACACTGGCATGTGTTTTCTTTATATCCCTTATGAATATGTGAAATAATAGATCATGTTGGTTTGGGCTTGGACTTTTAGTCGCTATAATAAAAATGTGCTCATAATCTGCACATGTACTGATATAAAGTATGTACATATGCCAGCGACCACTCGCCATCACAGATTGAGCTGAATTTAATAACAGCGAGCAGCTGCTTTTAATAACGCGATACTCAACGTGTATGACTGAAGCAAGAGTCAAGCGTTTGAATTGGTCACCGATGTTTTCTGTCCAGACACTGGTAGCAGAGTTTGGAGTCAGAAGGCAAAAGGTCAAAGGTCGTCGTGGCTTCGTACAGTTCACCTGAGGAAGTCAGGAAAGACGTAAACGGGCAAAGGAAGGGATGATTAAACAAAGGTTAAACTGTACGACGTGTGGTGGCCTGTCGTCACCTCAGTGAAACTGACCCGACTTTTTCTGATGCTCCAAAGTCAGGTTTGCAAAAGTCACGTTTTGGTCTGTTCTCACGGTCCACTCCCGTGGGCAAAAAGTAAGAGGAACACAGAAGGAGCTTCAGCTTGGGAAGGAAATCCGGACACTGTGATTGGCTGTCATCTGTGGCCCCTCTGCTAAGGTTGGCGCGTCGTCGTTGTTCACACGTCAGCCTGTTGGGTGTGTGACACCTCGGGCGGTGATGGCTGTTGGCAGCGTGTTTGCTCAGGTTCAGCTTCCTCGGTGTCGTCGAAGCAGCTCGTCCTCTCTCCGTCTATTTACTGTATTTTCCCCTTTTGCTTTCGCCCTTGTTCACAATCTCTGTCGCTCTTCTCCTCCTTTTTCCCTTCCCTCTCTGTCTCTCTCGCTTTCTGTCCTCAGGCCTGTGCATCTCAGTCCATCCTTGCATGGAGATTGACTGGAGGCATGAATACATCACAACTAGCCATCCATGCATCCCCACCACCCACCCGCTCTTCTCCCTCCTCGTCTCCCCTCCACCCTCCTATTTCTCCAGGATCCCTCTCTCAGCACTTATCACAAAGTTCGGATCTCATGCATTTTAATCGGCGTGTCTATCTCCCCCCCCACACACACACACACACACGCACACACACACACACTCTTCTTTGACTTTGGATCAGTGGCATCCTTCAAACAAACAACAACAACAAAACAACCCCCCCTCCTCCTCCCCCACAGGCTCCTTTTCCCCTTTTTAAATCAATATTTGCCATCAGCGAATAAATCGTATAATTTCCTGACTGTTAGACGAATGTGACACCAACATATTTACCTTCCACTTGTCACTTTTTGCTTTTTTTTTTTTTTTTTTTTGCTGTCGATCTTTCACTTGCACAGCGTGGCTATTAGCTAAGTGAAGGGGATGGATGACCGTGAAGCGCAGAGCGATAGCATCTCCATCAGAATTGGCGACGCTGAAAAATGGCCGCCGCCTCTCTGATGACAGCACAGCAAAAACACACACACACGCATGCAAACGTCCTCACACACACACTGAGTGAGACAAGAGACATTTAAATATTCAAATGGGGCCGGGCGGTAATGATAAACGACAAGGGAAAACTAGAATCAAGTAGCTATCGATGCAGAAAATGAAAAGAGGAGAAAAGAGAGGAGGAGGAGGAGGGAAATTAAGCAAAAAAAGATGGAGGCATCGAAGGAGAGTTATGCTAACAACTTAGAGTAGAGAAGAAAGAGAGGAGATAGATGGAGGCTGATAGAGAAAAAGATGGATGAATTAAGCAAACACAAGAGGAGGGCTGAGGGAGTGTTACAGTAAATAAAATAAAGATGGAAAAGTGTTGAGCCACAAATTGAAAAGATAGAAGAAACGCTGTAAGTGCAGCGACAAGGGCGAAAGGAGAGACCGCAACAAAAAGTGAAGTAATTCACAAGACGAGCAAGAGCAGGGGACAGAGAATGATGGGGGAAGTGCAAGGGAGGGGAAAAAAGTTTATCAAACAGGAGGGGATAAGGTAAGGATTACAAGAAAATGAGCGTGTGAAAGAGGGGAGAGGCAGGAAGGACAGACTCAAGAGTAACAAATGAAAGAAATTAAACAGAAAATGATGAGAGCAGCATTAGACAAGTATTGCAATTCAAGGGAGGAGAGGAGTCGAAATGGGGGGCAGATAAAAGCCGGGGCGAACTTACAATGAGGCTGTAGAAACGCGTATTTCAAGGTCAGAAATTTGCTCCGTTTAAGCAAGTGAAACAAAAACAGATAAAGAAGGTAGGACACAGTCACGTATATAGAAGCATGACACTAAATGTCCCAATCAGTTCATTCATAACTGATGTGAACACTGGACATTTGTGTCAGATGTAAAGAAATACCAGAGACCTAGAGAGTTTCTGAGACAGTCTGACGTGGAGTCACAGTGACCTCTGACCCCCCAAAATCACATAATTTCACCCTTGACTCTAAGTAGACCTTTGTGCAAACATCTGAAGAAGAAAACAATCCCCTCACGGTCTTCTAGTCATGATCATGTACAGCTACCGCAGCCTTTCCCTCCCGACCATGTGAATGTTATCATGCTGTTCAATGGAGCCCTATCAGTTCTTACCATCCCACAATGATGCCTCAGTAGGGCGACCTGCGCCCTGTATTAGTCTGATAAGAGTCTGCATCTATAAGCCATAGCACATATGGCCACACAGAAGTCCATATTTCAGGAAGGATGGAGACAAGTCAGAGACCAAACAAAGGACATTTGAAGTAGAATCAGTCAGTTTTTTTTTAGCACAAATCAGGATCCTGCCCCCAACCTCAGCCAGATATATTGGGGCCTAAACCCAACCAAGTGGTGTTCGTGTCTAAACCTAAGAAGATTGTAATTTTGCATTTATTACTGTAACCATGGCAATAATCTTTAGAGGAACCAGTATGGAAACAACCTGTTGAACATACCGGGATATTTTAGCTTCCCTGCTGAACTATAATTATGGGTGGATACAAACTGATAAAGCCCCGTGACTGGCTCGATAAGTATAACAACTTTTACACCAAGATTTTGTCAGTTCAGAGTTAGGAAACAGAGGTTTTAGCATGTCAGGATATAATCAGTCAGTCACGGCATGTAGGCAACTGTGACTATAAATGACTGCAGAAGTCACAATATTTCCCCACAGTTTGAGTTTTGTCTTTTTTTAATTCAGAAAAAGAAAACTATTCGGCAGCTCCTTCGTCCCCCAGCCGTAGCACTCAAACAGCATAAACCAGAAGGGAGTAAAATATTCAGCAGCACTTGGCGTGGTACAAAATGGAGCATTTCTTTAAAAGCCTTCCATAAAGGACTCAGTAGTCTGCCGTCAAGTGCTGCTGCTGCTTTGTTTGATTCCTGCACGACGGTGGAGCTGCAGAGGTGCGACAGTTTTACCTTTAATGTGGTCAAAGCAGGTGGAGCAGTGAGTGAAATCTGCAGCGAACTCCTGCGACGCCCTCAGACATTTCATCACGAGATAAGCTGAAAACAACAACTATAAAAGATCCGTTTCCATCTGAAAGACCAGTTAAGGAACACTCCGCCGAAAATACATGTTTTGACTTTCAGACACCCGCCACCTGTGGGCTGTGAAATCTTCCCCCTTTGTCTAGGGCGGCAGCCTCACAGCGTTTACAGCAAATTCCAGTGGAGAGTCAGAGTGAAACGTGAATCGACACATCAGAAGAAAAATAAGTCCAACCACATATTTCAGTCTTCTCATTAAATGACTCTACAAAGTGCTGGGTTAAACACAAAGAACCTCCATCGCAGATGCGTCCGAAACAAACAGACGTTCAAGCTACAATCTGCTCGGTCAGATTTAAAGCCGTATAGTGATACACGTGATAAAAGGTGAAAGTGTCTCTTTTAATTGTCTTGCTCTTGGTCATTTCGCTGTGACAAGTTAAAGAGGCGCGTTTGGGGATTTTGTGAGGAGGGGACCACATTTTCAGTAGACGCATGTTCTCTTTGTGAAGAAGGGGTTGGATAAGGTCAAGTTTAGAAATGTTGGTTTGACAAATTTATGAAGGAGCTCACCCTTCTGACAAGTCACATGATTTCACCGATCTCTGCTTGATTAGTACGTTTTGCAGCTTACGCCAGCGCCAGTTACAGTTGCAGACCGTAACTTTAGGGAGTATCCTCGTATGTCGACGACATACTCCTGAGCTGGGTTTTGTCCGCACATGTGACGTGTGTCCATCGTGTCTTCTGTCTCCAGAGCAGTCACACTGAGCTGACGATGATGGAGAGCAGGAAGAGCAGCCTGCTGGGCCGGGCCGAGTTGCTGAAGAGGAGCGGCATTGAACTACCCAGCGACTTCCACCACAAAATGCACAACCTGACACACACATGGGGACAGCTGGAGGTAACACACCCAAACACACACAAAGTCAAGTTTTAGAAAAACTGAAGTGCAACAGTGGCACCTTGGAGACGAGCCAAACAGAGAGATAATATCTGTAGAATCACACTGGTAGACTGTGTGTGTGTGTGTGTCTAATTTTAGGCTAATCAGCACTGATCTAATCTAGAACATGAAGATGATAATTAGTGTCGTCTCAATTAAGGAGCCCTGCTGCCTCTGTGGCCTTTAACTGTGTGGTGGAATGTCGGAACATCCACAGACACATACTTGATGTAGTGAGATCAGTGTAAGCTCAGAATCTGCTCTTAGTCAGAGGAGTGTATGGCCACAGCAACTCCAAGAACCCACGAACGTAACCCGAGTCCCTGCAACTTCATGACTGACTTTTAAAATAACCCGCAGCGAGACACGGATTTCAGTGCGAGAGAAAAGGTCCGACCACAACAGAACAAATGCAGCGAGGGTGTGGCGTTGTGCTCGATGCGGCGCTGATAAGTGGATCACACAGTGCTCGCCGTGCCGGCTTTTGGCTTCCAGTCGTAAATACGAGTTCTTCAGCTCTTTATCGCACTGTGCCTAGTATAGGCTCTATTAATTCATTCATTTATATGATTTATATTGAAGCAAACTTACATCAAACATTGTTCTGTGTGTTCCTTCATTGTTTCAATTAAACTTGTGTAAAAGTCATGTTGTGTGGCGAACAAATGACAAGTTGATTGCAGTCACATGCTTATTAAGTCACAAATTTTGTTGGGGAGCAACATTATATGTCATCATGGCAGCATCAATAGAAGGAATTGATAATCTCATGGACTGAACCTGGAACTGGTCTCACCTAGAACGAGTTCTTAATATCGATACCGTACTCGGAGGAACAAGTAATAATGCCAAGTCACTCGTACTACATATATAAAATGAACGTAACCTAATTGCTGCAAAACATACAAAGCCGTGAATATAAACAGCTGCAATGGTGTGAGATGTAAACAGTGTCACTTTCTTCCCAGACAACTCGAGTTAATTTAAAGCGAAATCTCCCACAAATGATCATGTGACAGTTGATGAGTCAGACCCCAAACAGCAGATACTCACAGTACCTGTAAGTCCCGACCTCTGCCAGTGAGAGGTGAGCAGGAAATTCAGAATTCATTCAAAATTCATTTAAAAAATGTTTAAACTCAGCTTTAGCTCACGTAGCATCTCATAGGAATTCAGCGTGGCCGTTCTCCACACGCTCTTGTTTCACTTTAGCTTGACTCAGCCTGGAGATTCCAGGTCCAGCCATCACACAAAGAGCTCCAGCCGTCGGTCATGTGACACCAGAAGCAGGACCCGAGATGACGTGAGTCTCGTGTATGTGGACGGCTGGTTTGCCTTGCTGATAGGCACGTTGGCAGCAGTTGCCTTTACCAGTGGGTGGAGATTAATTCCTGGTCTGCAGTGAGCGTGACAGCTGCCAGCGGCTCATCAGGACTGAAATGCGACGATGTGACTTTGTTCCTTCGGAGAAACAAACTCCTGTCTCTCCTGTCTGTCGTCGACCGAGCGGCACGTTGACACATCGAGCTCATTCACGCAAACAGATTATGAGAGAGGAGCAGGTGCTGTGTGTGTGTGTGTGTGTGTGTGTGTGTGTGTGTGTGTGTGTGTGTGTGTGCATTAACATATGTATCAACCTCGCTGAAACAGATTCCATTTTAGAAATTAAACAGCAGCAGATGAGTCTGTGCCACAGTAACCAGACTGTGATTAAACTTCTATTACTGACAAAGAGACATTTGGACTCTGAATGCTGTTTCACACATATCAAAGAGTGTGTGTGTCACTGGGGAGTTTCAGGTAATGATGCCAAGTCACTTCTAATCTTTCCTTCTCTACCTGGTTTACCTTCATCCACTGTCTCTCTAATACAGTTCGCTCCAGTCTTGTGGTCCACGAAGTTTCCGCTGCATTATTTCTCAGAGCAAGTCGTGGAAAAAGTCGCTTAATTTATAAAATGCTCCTAATCCTACACCAACCCCAAACTAATGTCCATCCATCCAAGAACTAGTCACAATATTGTACACTGCAGGCCTTGGCAGCTCTGGAATCGAATCGAAAATCAAATGTTTCTCCAAACCTTGATTTTCGTCATTGCGTCGACGTCTGTCTCTCGCCAGTGTAGTGAGCTCCAGAATAAACTGTCAGAAGGCTGAACAGTTCGAGTAAACTGTAGTTGGCGAGTTGTTTTGTGCAACGGTTTGGTTTTAATTCACAGCTTAACAACTTTTTTCAGCAATTAGTCTGTTGCAGGCACCAGGAGCTGCTCCTTTACGTGAGCAATGGCAGCCGGCTTTTTTATTAATAGAGTCGTCTTTGAACCGCACGGTGTTGATGTGCCTGCCGTGCAGCCGTTGGGGGGTGATGACAGACATGTGGGTAGAAAGGAAGGAGCAAACGATCTGGTTTATGTTACGGACACTTTGTTATAGTTCTTATTTGATGTGGACATCACAGTGGCATTAAATCAGAGGCGAACAGATATTTATGCACACGACCAGATGCTCGATGTTCATGTAATAGGGCGGATTGGTTTTAAAAAGCAAAGGTAAAATAAAAAAAAGGTAGATTATTGGTTTTCTGGAAATGACAGGCTGAATTCTATGAGCCAGAAGTTGCACTAAATGAAGAACTGTTGTTGAGTGGAATGATGGGGCTCATCAAAGAGCTGGAATTCCCGTCCCTCACACCCTGCGTTTGTTAATCCTGCAAACTCCTGCAGCGTGAGTCTGTTTTACACCTGAGATTATCCTGTCGAAAGCTCCTTAAAGGAACAACACTTTTTTTGGGACTTGTCACTTATGTTTTCCATCGCAGATTTAATGCTGAATGAGACTGAAGGCTGAGCGATCTGTGCGATTCTGCAGAATCACGCCACAGTTTAATGTTGTTGAGCAATTTCCTCTGTCAAAGACGATGGACAACAGTGAAATGTGGGTTCGTATGAAAGTCCAGGCCCCTTAAAGATGAATTGGTTGAACTTGGATTTATGTTACTGAAGTTACTTTATTTTCTTGTAATTTTCTTGTAATGTATTGTCAAACAGTATTTCTAATGCTCTTTCTTGAGTCCCCGTGTACTGCTCAACTGTCTCATCTCTTCTTCTTCGTCCTGTTCCTTCCTCCTCCCTCCCACCTTCCAACATGGCGTCTTAGTTGCATATTAACGGGCCCATCAGAGCTGGCGTCAGCATCTGCTGCTTTGACACAAATTGGGAATTAACTGGAATTGATGTCCTGTGCCTCGCCTCTGAACTGTTGTGGCCTTATGAAGAATTTATGACGGAGAGCATGCGCACACACACACGCACAAAAACATAAAGAGGTCGTAAATTAGTTTTCATCTTTTCTGTTGTGGTTTTTGCCATCAATTTGTCGTTTTCGCTTCTTTCCAAGGTCAAACTACGTGTGTGCGTACAGATACAGTGTAATATGCATATGCACAGAGACAGACGTGTCCTCACTGCAGAGTCCACAGGCTGAGAGGAATATGAGAAACACACTATGCAGCCAAGGCAGCAGGAAATGTGAAATGTCTTGCTGATTGCTGAACTTACTCATACAGAGACTGTGGGCAAATGTCTCCCCTGAAAAGAACTAAAAAAGTGAGATTAATAGGAGTCTGTGCTGCAGCAGATGAGAGCTCTGAATATTATAGAGAGAGTGACAGAGACACAGATGTGGAAAACAAACAGAGGTGGTTTCAGGCTTCAGTTCATCTGCCAGCTGAATTAACACTTTTGTCCGTTTCCCATCAACGCTCTAAAACGCAGGAGTCAAGAACCTGCCGCCACTTCAGCCTGCAGAGAGACGGGCAGGACGAGGACGAGGACGAGGACGGAGGAAAACCGACTCCAGTTACCAACAGCCCATTTCTCTGTCATTGTTTCATTTGCTCCCCTCCTCTCTTTCTCTATCCTGTTTGCTAATTTCCTTTCTCGTTCCAGCTTCTCCCACTGGATCTGTTTTATTTGCTCCCTTCATTCCTGTGTTTCCATCTTCTGTCTATTCTCTCTAGTTCTGCCTTCTAATCTATTTCACGTCCCCCCCTGTTAGTTTTCTTCTCAGGACTTTTTTACGTTGTGTTAATGTCCATGTGGATCCATTTTGATGAGAAATCCAAAAATCGTTTGTGAACCTTAAATCACGTGAAGATTTTACATGAAATCTAGTGAATCATAACGCAATCCATTTTTTCTACCCTAAAAAATAATATTGCTCTTTGATGACAACAAACCAACCAGAACTAATTACTCTATACAAAAAGTCTCATATGTAATGTTAATGTAAGTTTATCATTGAATTGTGCAGCTTTTTCGTCGTGTGACTTTCTCCAAAGTTGACGCTGGAGCTACAGTACAAGATGCTGCAGAAAACCTCCCGACAGATCGGCCATTTGCACGGGACTTTTAAAACGGTCCCGAGAGTGGGATCGTGGGTGATGAGAAACGTTCAGCTTTGATGAGCTCGTTGAGTGTCCACACGATCAGTTGAACGACGTGCCGCTTTTCTCTGTGGGGAGCAAACAGACTTGTGGTGATTTGTTGGTCTTTGCAATGTGAACGTATTCACCACAACCACCTGTAGAGAGAAGAAAATGAATCATATTTTCAAAAAATAGCATTTCCGTGTGTCGGCCTTGCAAAAATGTACTTCTAAGTGACGTCCCTCGTGAATCGTCTGCGGCATTTCTCTCACTCTCCTTTTCATTCTTTCCTTGTTTCTCACCAAACTAACCACTCATAATCACCGTCGCCTCTCCCAAACACAAAGCTAACTGCACATTCACCAGTCAGGGGGTCTTATTATCGCCCCTTATCATCGTCTGATGGGCTGGTTTTACCTGCCAGAGTTCAGCTAAAGTAGTGTTTCCGCTCAGAGGGAGATTTGCTGCTATACCAACGACTCAATACCTTTTGTACAAACACATACATATGCAAATGAGCCGCAGGGAACCATGCAGGGCTTGTTCAGTAGCAGATCTGTGTTCCAAGTTTCTCTTGTTATGTCCGCTTGTTAAATTCAAAGCAGCCGCTGTAAGACACCATCTATCTGATGCTTTAAATATTTTAAAACTGTACAATATGAACCCTTAATAAAACAAGAGATGGGGCACAGATGCTTCTGCCGAGTCCTGAGTTTGTAAAATGCACAAAAAATGTGCTTCTGTCAGCGCAGGTCAGTGCACAGCTTTGTAAAAAAGAGGGATTTCTCCAACGCAGTCAAACTGAAAACAGAACCCGGGACATCCAAGAGAAACCCATAAACTAAAAGAAATCCTATTTGGCTGCGTAGTGTAATAGGAATAAACCCGTGTTTGAGTTCAGAGCCACGGCTTGACCTCACCCCAAATCACATGTTGATAAAGCCGCTTAATGACAATGAACGATGGAAAATGAATTCTACAGCGAAACCCTCAAACTGTGACCGAACAATCTGATGATTTAAGCTTCGGTTGTGTCTCAACTGAAGGATTGTTCATCAGTTTGGTCCAGTGTCACACGAGCTTATGTTGAGAACGTGTAGCTCTCTCTTACAGGATCGGAATGAATCTTACCAAGATGCAGAAATGACTTTCATTTGGATGTTATGAACAGTTTGTTCAGCTGACATCCGCGCGCATGAGAACGTGTTTCTCGTGAACAGTCCGTGTGAAATGACGTCTGGACGTGATCCTGATTACGTCACGTCTGAATGAAGTCAGAGGGGGTTTCACACCAAAACTGCTGAAGACAGCTGCTTCATGCTGCTGCACTGATCCACTGTTTTCCGGTGGAGGAGGCTGCATGACGCAGCGTAACCTGTTGCCAATAATGTTCCCAGCAACTTTGCCCAGAGCTTGTTGTGATCAGCAAAGAGAATCTCAGGTTTTTATTTTCTCTGCACTGATGAGGGAAACACACACACACACACACACATATGGGGAATGGTCTCGCTCAGTGGCTTGCTGAGTCTTACTGTGTGATCAACAGGGGTTGGAAAATTACTCTGTAGAGCTTATTATCTACACACACACGAACTCTCACTTTTGTTGTTCCCGGTTGTTCCTGTTTGAGCAGTGATTGCTCCTCACCAAACACTCTTGCGTTCTGTGTTGTGTTTAAATGCCGTTTTGTTGTGGGTGTGAATACGAGCTCTGTCGGTGACGCTGTTAGAGCTGATCCGTTTGCACCTGGAAAAACACCCGTACGATTCTTGGAGCTTTGTTCATCAACGACGGCGGACTCATTAGCACTACGACAACAGACTCCACTACGCTGGTGACAGCATTAGCAGCCATGTTCAAATGAATAATTGCAGATACACGAGCTGAGAGTGGGGGGGCAATTTATAATGCACCAAATGTCAATATACAGCACGCCAAGCATCAGGTTCTCCTCCGATACATCGTCCATTCTGGCAGCACATGCAGTGACTGTAGCTGACCGTGGCTTTAGGGTTAGTGTTTATGGTCACGTGACGTGATCTGCATTTGACCTCAGTCACAAGATGTTTATTAACCAATAAAACAACAGGATCCTTCTCGAACCTTAACAAACGTGTTTAATCCCCGGAACTTAACCCCACGTGGGACTCTGACAGATGTGTGTACACCCACTGCGCACCTGAGCCACCTCCTGTTACTTCTTTTCATCATTAGCGTTAGATCTTTACTCACAACCTAATCATTTCACGATTGAAACACAATCACATTTGCAGTTTTGTTGCATAGAAACGTATTGTGGGTTGAATATAGGAACACATTTTGCGTATTTTTTGCTAATTATACAAAAAAACACTTTATTATAATGTGAAATATTTTTAGCAAAATAGGCAGTAAAAGAGTAATGTCAACATCTAAACCAGTGGACACAGTCAGGCCTGTGCTGCTCCCAGTAATAAACTCACAGGTCAGAAATTAACAAGAGGAGGGGTGGAATGTTACAGTATGTACTCTATGTATATCATGTGTAATATTCCCAAAACAGGACTGATATACAACATGTAACCGCAGAACATAAAACTCCAGAAGGCATCTAACAACTCCCACGAAAACCATAAACAAGACGTAGAGCGTGAGTGACACACAAGTCAACTCTAATGTTCACCCTCTCCTGCAGCACTTTGGCATTGAATACATGACATCCCCTTTATTGATCTGCACATTTGTGAGGTTAAATGATTAATGGCTGCGTATGTATTGATTGATATGCTGTTTTGCATGATGGTGTATTGACACAACAAGATGTCCCTGCACTAACTCCCCCCGCCTTTCTCCGTTCAGAAAATCTTCTCCGAGCACTCGGCGCCCAGCTCTTCCCAGCGGAACCAGTCGGTCAACATGAACTCTCTCCTGGTCGGCAGAGGCGGCGTCCCCGTGGGAAACCCTCGCTCGGCCCTCTCCCCAGTGACCAACTCACTCCTGGAGCAGCTGGATGCTCGCATTAAAGAGCTGAAGGCGTGGCTGCGAGACACAGAGCTCCTCATCTTCAACTCCTGCCTCAGACAGGACAAAGACACGTCAGAGCAGCTCCAGAGCTTCAAGGTAGGAAGAGCAGCCCTTCAGTTAAGTTGTAAACTTTCCAGCCAGGAGCATCTTTGGGGATTAGTTTGGCACCGGAAAACACAAAACCTTCTATTGTTAGCTTTGCAGAAAAAGTCCTAGTCCAAAATAGCATTCCTAAACACAGTAGGGTGAGATTTCTGAGAGATCCTCATTCCTTGAAATAGTTCAGTATAAGCCAAGTGTGTGTCATTCAGAAACCCTTGTGTGATATTCCAAAAACACACAGAGGAACAGGCTCCTTCGGCTACTCAATTAGTTTATCATTGAGTCTATTATTTGATGACAGACTTTTTCGGTTCGCTGTGTGTGTGCGCTGCTGTCACTTGTGAAGGGACAGAGATTGAATGGTAGTGTTTTCATGGGCCGATCTATATTCTACATAAACCGTTTTAACCCGAGGAAGTTACGGATTAGATAAGGACAGTGTGACATGCTGCACATGCAGACAATTGCAAATCCCTGCACTTTTATTTTGTCAACTGGCAGAAAAAAATGACAATCCTGCGCGTCATCGATGACTTTCCTTCCCTAGCAGACATTCATCACATAAAGTTTAGCATTTAAGGTCTGTCAAAATAATCCCGAGATGATATTCATCACCTGAGGAGAGGCTTAAGGGTCAGTGCGGCAGAAGGACGAATGAGAACAGGTACATTATGCTGTATACAAGTAATAAACGACCTGAACCGCGTGTACATGTAGGCAAAGATTGTAGTCCTTACCTACACCGAGCACGATGGAGGCCACAAAATGTACGAGTTTGTTTAGGAACTGCTACGGATGTATGTACATTTCACGTAACTTTACTTCATCAACTTTTGCTCCCATCAAATATGTGACAAAGCCGTCGGCCAATCAGCACCGTGCATTTCCAAACCGAGTGTGTGCTGTGCTGTGCTCTGTGTGTGCGTGTTGTTGCTAAGTATAGTAATACATCGTCTTAATGAGGCCAGATGAAAGCAGGGCTGTTTTGCAGCGATGGATGTATAGAGGAAACAGCAGTTAGCCTTAAAAGCCACGGGACGCTAACAGGATATTAATCAGCCTACATCACACAGCGAACAGCTAGCTGCGCTGATTAGCCTAGCCCCGCCGTGTGACTGACAGGCAGAAAAACAAACTCCCAACAGTCGTACAAGTGTGCGTGGCCAAACAGAAATGCATACAGGGGGAAGTGCATCAATTCATTTATGTTATGGATATGAACCAGCACACAGAGATTCACAGGAATATGCAAATGAGCCACACATGCAGACATACACATGGAGATGCATAAATAAAGGAGTGCATAAACCTGATGACTGCAGTAACACACATATGCTGACATGAGCTGATGCTTTTAGTCACACAACGCAGATCTGATTGCACTGGAAATGTTCCCTTCTGTTTATGAATGTTCAGTCTGTATTTGCAATGTTTCGTTAAGACAACAAAAAGCGTGTTTCACGTCAGCCTTCCTGATGAACCCGAGCACTGGGGGCACAATGTGACGCCATTTTGTTTAAACCTGGTTTCAACCAGGTGAGCGTGAGCTTAAGGTGCCGATCGTGAAATGTGGGGCTCCTGGTTCACATATGTTGTGTCCCATTTCTTGTTTCACTTCTTTCCACCTTTAAAATGTGCCATTAAAGGGCTCAGATGTTCTTTTACCAGTGCATATGTGCATAATACAACAGCTGCCTCATCTGCATCGTTGTTCAAATAGCTACTGTAAAAGGTTACCCACACGGGGCTTAATCATCTTCGATTTGGCAGCAGGATTTACTTAACAAAAAAAAGAAGCTAAAAGACAACATAGTTCTGCCACAGAAGCTTCGCACCAACAGCAAAGATTCCTGTTTTGTTCATTATGACGCAGGAGGAAACTGTGGGCCTTTAAATTGTTTCTGTCCTTTCAGCTAGTGATGCAGCAGGGACAGGGCCTGGGTTAGTGGTCTGTCATCCACAGAATGACAGTGGACCAACTACTAACCCCTGAGGGACTCCAGTGTCTGATTCAGAGGTGGTGACAAAAGTAAAGCTGACTGTAGGCTCTGCTCGGATTAAGGCTTAAGATTGGCTTATTTTCAGATTTCTCAAGATCATTTTAAACGGTTACTATTTATGACATTGCTGAGATGAGCAATATTTACCTCCATTCGTATCTGTAGACTCCACAGTCCATGTTGTCTACATCTACTCGTCGTGTGTCTCTTTATTTTCTATTTTTGCTCCCATTTATAAAATGCCGGTCGCATCCATATTTGGTTTGGCAGAGGAAGATGCTAGAATTTCCACAATCTGGTGAGATTTGCAGGTTTGTGCTTTTACCAGCCTGTGAGAGAGTAGAAATTCATGGCAGCTGGTGTGTCCCCACCTCTGTTTGGACGAGCAGCATCTGATCAGCCGAATTTTGCTGAGTGTCGATGAAGATTTCATTGTCCAGCAAGTCACACTAGAAGCACAGTACTCTGTGTCAGAAAGTACTCAAAAAGGAAGTGCTTGCACTCAGTCTGGTAGTGGGACATCCCTGCAACTCAGACCCACGGACACACGTTGACACACATCCAGCATTAAAGGGAGAAGAGCACAAATGGGTTAATGAACATTTGTCAATATCACTCGAATTCTTCCCATAAAATCAACAACTTTTTTTGCACAACGCGGTTTTGTGTGACGGCAGAGAACATCAGAGCAGTAAGAAGGATCTGTGTGAGCTCACACACACACACACAGGCTGTCTAAATGATGAAACTGTGCAGAAACGAGACCTTATCTGAAGAAAGTGACTCATGCTGTTCTTACTTTTGATCCTTGTCACAGCTCTCAGTGGGAAGCCATTGATTTCTGGCAGAAAAAAAATGCAGCGAGCGTCTGGAGAAATGAAGATTGGAAATATTGATAGCAGTCATTTGTATGGAGAAAAAAGAGTGAGGCTAAATGGAGAGCGGGGGCTCCATTTTAAGAGGCCTCGGCTCCATTTTAGCGATCATTTGTCTGTTTTTTGGCTTTTGGACTCGTAAATGGGTTCGATTTCTGTGCGGCAGCTTATTACTGTACGCCCGTATGAGAAAGCAGCAGGGGTCGGCAAAGGTTGCCGGCGTGCGTGCGTGCGTGCGTGCGTGCGTGTGCGCACACATCTACATCTACACATAGACAAACCTACAGAAGCATCATCATCATCACATTAACAATGTTCATCCACGGAAGTGGTTTGTCCAGCTTGTCGTGGATTTGTCGCTGTGTTTCTTTCCTACCCAGTTTTCACAGGAAAGGACTTCAAAAACTAGTTCAAGCCTAAACTGTCACAAAAGCAATAATCTCTATGCAAAGCTTCCTCTGAGGACTGTCCAGATGAATTTTCATCCACCTACGCTGTTCTGGGGTGGAGGAGGAAGGCCACAAACCGCTCACATGTGCTCAGGCTCCGCAGAGTTGACTGTCATCACGATCAGTCGTTCTCAGCCCATAATTGTGGTGCAGTATGAAACCTTTGACCTTCCAGAGGTTGGAAAATGAGTCAGGAAACAGGACAATAGGACTAAGCTTGACTGAGTCGCCTTGGTTTGTCTAAATCTTTAATATTGGCAGTAATATTTTATGATTCGGTATGATTATTCGCAAACAAGGATTTTATATATCATTTAACTTGGTTGTTTTGCTTGTAGTTCACGGACCAGTAGGTGACACATACAGCAAACCACACTTACCATTTGTCTTTGCATGTTTTAACATATTTGAAAGGTATCGATTTGAAACAGTGTTAAAACTTCCTGAACCAAGTGATATTAATCCAGAAAACGAGAGAAAAAAGTAGCGACATGAGTTTACTTTATTTGACCAGTGGGTTCTGATCGTGGTGATTTACAGAATGTGTGAACCTACAGAGTCTGTGTACGTGCCAGGAACGCCGAGTCATCATCAGTTAACCTATGACAAATCGAGGCACAGTTGTTGAGCCCATAGGTCTGTATTTCTATTTTTGCTCTATATTTAATTTTTATTTTGTTCTAAACTCTTATTTTGACAGTCCAGGGTTGGAAGGAAAACATTGCTTGGAGGCGGGCCACCTCTGTGTCTGTCTCTCATTGGATGATTGATGATGCAGAGCATCTATAAACTCTGTTTTACACTTATTCTGTAAATGGCCCTGATGAGGTCGTGGTGCTGAAACATGTAAAGAAGGTTGGGAGGTTTCTTTCCTCACAAAGAGAAATCCTAAAACCGGAAGGACTGAAACAACTCCGGGCACCAGAGCCACCTAGTAGGTTTCTGCGTTCGATGAATTAAGTGATGACAGGATGTCAAGACCTCAGCAAACATGCAGATCATGGGGTAGGTTTGAAACCCCGACCAATCGGTGCTGAGCAGTCACATTTAGACACACACATTTACGAACACTGTACGTGTTATCGGCTGAAACAGATTCGATGCTGAACGTCGTCTTCATCGTCATCGTTCGTGCCAATTAGAATAATTCCTGATGCGGTAGATTAGATTAGACTGGTGAGCGGAGGAGCCGTCTTTATTTCTCACTGTTTGGTTCCATTTCTTTACTTACAAACTGGATCTAGTCAGTGTCTGTCCCGTCTTCATTGGGCTGTTTTTTTATTTTTGTGCAGCCGAGCTTCCTCCTCCTCCTCGTCCTCCACCTGTCTGTGTGTAAGCTGCTCTTAATTGAATTAGTGCTCCTTTAAGATACGGCGTCAGACAGACGCCGCTTTAACAGGCCCCGGGCCTCTGTGACTCTGTATTGTGGTGGAGAAGCTCTGGGGGCCGGACACACTAGAAATGAATAGACTGACACACACACACACACACACACACACACACACACCTGCTCTCTAGTGTGTACAGGTATGGAGACTGATAATGAATCACCGGCAGCTTTTTCCACAAGGTTCAATGTTGCCTGTTGGTATTTGTCTTGTGTCCTTTAATCTAATTAGCTAAATGTGATCGTATGAAGTACACGAGTCAAAAACAAATCAGTTGGTTTTTGTATTGATTGAATTAATATTATATAAACACGTTTTTTATCATTTGGATTTTTTTCTTTTAATGCAGAAAATAACAGAAAATGCTTGGTGCCTGAATAAAGGTTGAGGTTTTAACTTTTCCATAAGCTGGTAGAAGTGACAGTAGAATCAAACTTCCACCAGGATTCAAAACACCAACCGTGCAGTTTGTGGATTTCTCCAGCCATTACTGCTATTTAAAGCACATCTATAAATCAGTCGTCTTAAATCCTCTTATTTCAAAAAATTCCGTAAACTAGCTGTAACATTTACCTTTCTTTTTAATGAACTGGACCAGGGGAAGTGAACACGCAACAGTGAAATCACACACTTCACGCAGTTCAGACGGCCTCTGCAAACACACACACACACACACGGATTGTGTGACTGTGTCTGTGACACACACACACGGATGCGACGCTAGATTGTGCTTGTCACTGTGAGTGTTTAGCAGATTTTCCTCGAGTGAAGCCAACAAGCCGCCCTCCTCTGTCCCCGTGTGTCTGTCTCCACCTCTCTCTGCATTACTGCTCCGTCTCTTTCTCTGGATCCGTTCAGCTGCTGCCTCTCTCCCCTGCTGCTGACAGTAGATGAACCTGTCCTCCCTGCTGTTTGGTACTCGCGGCCCTCCTGCTCCCTCAGACTCCTCCAATCGTGCTCTTTGCCCCTCCAACCCCCTCATCATCTGTAACGCAAGCACCCCCTTCCGTGGTTGTTTCACTTCACTCTCCTTCTTTCCACCATTTTAAAGAACAGTCTGACCCACAGTTGGGATGATGAGTCTGACCTAACAGCTGGGACAGGCTCCAGCCCCTGTAACCCTGGATGGGACAGTTACAGGTAAAGGACGGATGGATGGACATTTAGAAAATGGGTTTAGATAAACCACCTAAACTCACACAACACCTTCCCCAACATCTGTAATCCTATAACCCTGTATGACACACCGGAGAAGAATTAGGGTCCCTGGAGTCCTTGAAGTATGCGACCGTCACCTGACTGCACTGTACAAGCATATTGTCCTGGTACTAGTATTTCAGTGGGTCCGATTCTGTTTATGCCAGTTATTGTGCAGCTTTCGGTCCTAGATACTTTTTGCAAATGTAAATTTGTATAAACATACAGTCGACTAATAACCCACAGTTCACAGACTCTAGAAACACAAGTTTTACTGCTGCAACGTTGCTCTATTGTACAAGTCGTTTTTCTTCTCCATTAACAGGCCATTCTTTAGTTAATTGTTATAGTAAAAAATTAGCTTGGAGTGTTTTTATAGGCAGGCACCAGCACTTAGACCAACCAGACCCGGCTGAATCTGAAAGCTCTGAAGTCACTTTTCTGGTTTTAGGAGAAGATGGAGAGCGGAATGATTACAGCATTGTTTGGCAAGTTCCCTAAAATATGAGTCAATGTTCAGACGAGTCACTCTGTGGATTGTTTCTTTGGAACAGCGCCTTAAAATCCTTGAGTCCGCCGCGCCTGCACCTGTCGGTCCGTCAGCACGACTCATTGCCGATGTTTTACAAAGTCACTGGCCGGCACTGGATCACTGTGACTAGTAACTGTAAAGACGGAGTGGAAAAAAAGTGTGTCTGTACGTCACTCTCCTGTCCGTGTGTCTGACTCCACCAGAATTTTGACACAGTCTTTTCAAAAGTCTGAGGTTGCTGCCAGAGGATGTGGTTAACTACAGATCTAGGGCCACCAAAGATTTAACCATTAACGTCTCTCATGCAGCTAATAGAAGGTGACAGCGAGGCTCTGATATCGATACCTGCTGCATGATGAGGATTAAAGATCCACCGACTCCCTGCCAAGAACACAGGCTGCTGTTTGTCTGCGCCTTTTGATTAAGCCCATCAGTGTGGGTGTGTGCGTCCTAGTTGTAGTTCAGTTTGTGTTTATTTCTCGTGTGTGTGTGTGTGTGCGCCTGTTTGAAGAGGTGTTTTCTCGTTAAGAGTTGCTCGTTAGAGGTTGAAGGCGAGCAAACAGGTGAGAGGTTGCTGCGGTAACGGCATCAACAAACAGATAGACTTTCATCTTCATGTGCTCAGGAGGAGAAGAAAACACTGCTCTTTCATCTGCTAAAGGAGAAGCAACAGAGTGAGAATCAAAACACAGGATAGAGACGGAGGGAGAAGAAAGATAAAAAAAATGGAGGAAGCTGGGAGGCAGCGGCAAAAAGCGGCACAAAGACAGAGATGGTCACAGGAAGATGGAAGAAAGAGAAAGACGGTAATCAAAAAAGGGAATATTCAAAGACAAATTAAAGAAGATGGAAGACACGGACTGATTTGAGAACAGAAAGGAGTCAGGAATGCAGAGAGAGAGACAACGGAAATGTCAAAATAAAGAGAAACGCGAAGACGTTTAGTCCCATCTCGTTTTACAATAAACAGGCCGACATCAGCCCACGTAGGCGAAGCTCGGTCACAATTAGCATGGTTGTTACAGAAATACATGCAGCGGCATGTTTTTAAAAGCATTTCAGCAGCACAAGGAAAACCGTGAATATTAATGTGCGTCAGTGTTGCTCTACGTCATGTGTCAAACGTCAAACATTTAATCTCGTGTTTCATGAGATTGAAGACAAGGAAAAGTATGTTTGAATTCTGGACATTTCTACACCGTGGAACCTTCCAAATCCCTTTAAAGCAAATGAATCAGAGTCAAACGCTTGTCTTCCTCGTATTTTGTCTCATCACTTGGCCACAGTTCCTTGTTCCTCCTGGTCACATGACAGTCACCTTTTCCTACCACGGCAGTTTGGAGCCTTTGCCTGAATACAAACCATGTTTGGCTTTGTATCACCAAAGAACCAACTAACAGCGATGACAAATGCACCAACTCTTGACTGGACTAAAACTAGGAAATCGTCACAGAAGGGTTGCAGGCAGGATCATAAGCCGTGATTCATCGTGGCCCTCCAGTCCAGGTGAAAAAGCACCTTCTTAGAAAGAACTTGAACCCGCTCCGAACTGGCATTAGCATCAGGGCAGAGCTAGCATTCCGTGAAAAGGTGGAAACGTCCCTTGAGAGGACATAGAACCCCAACCATGAGTCCCTTTAACGGCAGAACATAAAATAAAATGCCAATAGCTTGTCTGTCAATAGTTGTTAAAATCATGGCTGAGGCCTTTTTATTTTACCGGCAAAAATCAAAAAAGCCAAATTTGGACAAGAGTCGTGATCCTCATGACAGAAAACTGAAGGCGGTCCTGGAGACTGGAGAGCGAAAGAGACAAGAAAGCCACTTTAATCAGCTAAACCAGCGGGGAAAGACAAAACAAGGGCTAGAGGCTGGGCGAAAGACGGAGATGAAGACGATGGTCGTGAAGAAGAGAGAGAAGGAGCAGCAGCGACTCGGAGGTGGAGATGGAGAGACTAAAGGAGCGCGGAGGACAGAGGGGGGCAGCCTGTCGAGTGGGACGCAGGGAGACGGGAAGGAAAAGACGCATGAGACGGAGAGAGAGTCGAAAAGACGCATATAGAAAGAAATGCAGGCAGACAGAGGCAGATTGAATCTTATTGATAGCAGCGTTTTAACTCAGCGTGGCGTGTTCACTCTGCTGCATTAGTGGGAGCAGTAAATGCTTTCACTCGCAGAGACTTCATATATCCTCCATTTGTTTACTGCTGCTGAATATTTTAAGAGTAAAGCTTTCATCTTTAAAATGTTGTAGCGTGTCGAGGGGGCAGAAGGACTTCAGCTAATAACTTACAATAATCAATAAGAGCTGATGATGCCAGCGGTTCCTCTGCAGGTTTCTTAACAAATGTTTCCTGTGCTCAAACTAAATCACACAAACAAACTCATATTTTGAGGCGCCTCTGCCTCGATTGTGTTACTTTTATTCACAGAGTCCCTGCGTGTCTTATCGTTGAATATGATTGTTAGACGACCAAGAATGCCGTCGGTACGAGCGCTAATGGTACTGTACAGCTGGGAGGGTTCTTGTGACACACCTTTGTTTTCGTTGACATGGATTTTTACATTTTTCTTTAAAAATGAAATCCTACAGCCTCCCCTTGTCCCTTTTAAAAATGATATTTTCATACTTATGGCTTATAGTGTCTAGATTGTATTTTATTCCTTGTATTTACAAGCAGGAAAATGGGGGGAGTGAGGCTTATATAGCAAGTCCGCTGTCCAAAAAGCTCCATTTGCGATGGTATCAAACCGCTCACACAAAGCTGTTTGCACATGCTTATGATGTGGTTCATAAGGTTCAAATGCAAAGACATTATGACCAAATTAACATGAACTGACATGTTGTGCTCTATGATCCAACCAACCTCCTTTGTCAATTCTAAATTGTGTCATCAAATGCGAAATGTCATATTTCCTGAAGGTCGCCAATTTCCCACTAACTGCTGGGCTGGTGGTGCAGGTAGGTGCTGGGTTGCCCACCAAGCACTTTTCTGACAGCAGTCAAGCTCAGAATATTGTCAGGTAAAGGAGGCAGGTTGGAGCTAAGCACTGACTCACTGACAGGCAGGTAGATGTTCTCAATCTGATGGAAATCAGTCTTATTTAGAGCTCTGGCAACGGGTCCGATGAGCTCAGAGTTCACGTTTAAGGCCAATCGCAGGCCAGACAACAGTCCAAAAACCAGGCCGGATATTCAGGAGGAACTCACTTCACACTTCACTGGAAGCTTCCAGAAAATCAGGACAAACATGCTCCATGTCTCAGTGGGTTCAAAAACCAATCACACGTTTTACTACATCATCTGCTCCTCACAAGTATTTTTGTGTTTCTTCAAATTGAGTTTTGCTCCTAAACAAGAGCGGGAACAGGTTGTGGATTTGGAACTTAACCCCTAGAATCTGTCTGAAGGAGCCGTTGGGTCCCTGCAGCCTAGTTTGGTTTTCCACAGCATGGAGGTTAAAGGCTGAGCGGAAATTACAGCTTTGAAACTGAAAGCGAAGAACATTAAAGACAACGGCACCAGAATGTGGTTGGACTGCTTTTTTTTTTTAATATTAATATTATTATGATTGGTAAACACATTCAGTTGGACATGTTGGAGTAAGAGCAGGGACGAGGATAAAATGGAAGCACGAATGGAGGACGAAAAGAGTGAAACACTGCAAGGAGAAGGAAAGAAATGTCAAACGAGGAGAGAGAGCGAGAGGAGGAGAGTATGCAAACGACAAAGTTTGGGTAGCTGTAGGCGGTATTAGCAGCAGCAGAGGGAATATGTGTGTGGGAACAAATTGTCGACAGGAATTCATTAGGCTCGTTGTGCGATAACGAGTGCTTGTGGTTTTAATTGACTTAATCAACAAATAGAATTAATCAGAGATTTCTAATTAATGGTAATTGATTGAAATATCCACTGGGTCACTGCGCAAGCAGCCAAAATTCTCCTTCACTCGCTCCCTGTCTCTGTATATGTCTGTCTCGCTTTACTTTACACTTTGTCCTTGTCGTCTTTCCTTCTGCTGCTTCCTCACTTGTTTTACTCTGTCTCTGTGTTTTAGCACACACAGTGTCTGCTGCTCGTCTTGTTCTCTTGCTTTCTGTCTAAGTTCTATCATGTGGCTGTATTTGGTTTTTTTCACTTACTTCCAACGTTTGTAGAATTTCTGTCCCTTACTAAAATAACCTGAAGGTCACTGGTTGGGGCATGTTGGTCCAGGATAAAGAGTCACCAGGTCAGCATAACGATACAAATGATACAACAAATGATATTCTCTGTTTAAATATTATGTTCTAAGTAACAGTATAATTATAGATAGTAAAGATCACGTGAGTAGAATAATAGTCACATATTTATTAAATGTTAACCAATAATGATCCGTGCACTGACAGGATCATAGGAGCCTTGAAGCTTAGTCTACGTTCAGATCAGACCTCCCGGAGGACAGCGAGAGGAGGGAAGACAACAGTAATGTTAGACACTCGGCCCGACGGGTCGAGGCAGGCGTCCGTCCACCCGGATCCTGGTTCTGCTGGAGGTTTCTTCCGTTTAAGGGAATTTTTCCTCTCCACTGTTGCCTATAGCTGCTCAAGGGGGATTTGTTGGGTTTTGTCTACAGACTTTGTTATGTAAAATGAAGTTAATTTGAGTTGACTACAAGGAAACACAAAACCTTTTTAGTTTAACAGGTCATATTTTTTTATTAGTCATCAGTGATTTAGTGAAAACTTTGCTAATATGGGAATATTGGTTGTGGGGAGAGTTGACAAAAAAAGAGATGCAGCTGACCTGAATGTGCACTCCAGCTCATCACTGAGAACATTCATTTTTCCTAATAATTAGTTATAGGTGCATAAACTTCTGTCCTGACTCCTGTTAAAAGTCGGGCACAGTGACCACGGCACTCGACTTTGCTCCATAGTGAACCAGAGGACGTCCTTTCCCCACAGTGTCTTTGTTTTTGTGGAGAAAAAACTCAAAAAGGTTTGAAATCCTCACAGGTGAAAGAATTTCCAACGGTTTGCCCAGGTCCTTTACATAAAGGAACAGCATAACCTTCTTGGGCGGATAGAAAACATAATCTGGTTGAAAGAATGTTCCCTACAAAAGTGAATTTGCGATTGCAGTAAAAGTAGTTTTTGGCAGACAAGGTTGTTTGGTCGGTACATAAATTCCTGACAGCACCAACGTGAGGCTGAGCTGAATGTGTCTGTCCGTTGTCCTGCTCCTTAGAACATTCTGAGTGTGTCTGCGTCTCAGTCTGCTATCGTCTTCTCGCACGTTATTTCTTATGACTTACTTTTTCAGCCATTTTGGACCTTTACTTTGCCTAATAACCCTCCATCGCGTGCTGCTGTATGTTTGCTTCAGTACTTTGCGGAACTGATTAAAGCGTGTAACAGTGAAAATGGTCAAATCCTGTCGTTAGATTTGCAGTTATCATAGACCGCCCAGTTTCTGATTTATGGAATTCAGGACACATACTACGGCTCATCGTGTTTGTCACTTTCAAAACTGCAGTTTGTTATGTAAAAACAACTAAAGCAGTTTGTGGAGAATATTCCTCAGAGTGAGATGCTGTTTTCCATCCACGCTGAATCAATTTGATGTGGTATCAGCACTAGTATCAAGAAATTTCCAATTTTTGAAATTCACTCCTGTTCCTCTTTCCGTGTCTCACTCTGGCACAGAAAGTCAAAGACATGGCAGCAGCACTAACAGCCTCCTCTGTCTGTCTCTTTCCTCTTCATCCTCCCTCCACCCTCTTCATCCCTCTCTCCATCCCTCTCTTCACGGCAGGTCTCGGTAATTAGATTGTGGAGATGAGGAGGTGGAGGAGAGTTAAGAGGATTTTGTTTTTAGGAGAGGGAGATTTAAGAATGGGGGGGGGGGTGGAGTGGGAGAGATCAAGCTTGAGAGAGACTAGAAGGAGACCAGAGAGAGAGAGAGAAAGTAAGAGACGGAGGGTGAAGGGGGAATTAGAGGAGGAGAGGAGCAGATCCTCTTCCTTTTGTTTATCCCGAGTCGGTCATCTCCTCCTGAACGAGGATGCTGAGTGACAGAGAAATGCAGATGAGGCGATAAAGACATCACTTGTTCTTTTTGTGTCTCCTGTTGTTCGACCTTGAACATGACCACGAAGAGAGACAGGAACGTAGTTTTACCCAGAGACAAATCCGAGTTCTCGTCTGGGTTCTGGGAGCCTCCTCGGTTCGTGCTAAGCCTCTTTGTAGAGCTGTAATAACGGCTCGAACCAGCCCACTTTTGTTCAGCTCAGCGGGCTCCTTTCAATATGTAAGAGCAGCGGTTCTACTCGGAGCTCCTTCTCCACGGATCAGCCGAGCAAACGCCGCTGCTCTGGATCCGCAGTTCTACTACGTGAATGTTTCTGCTGGAATCCAGACGACCCGGCACACGGCTCAGCTTCCACTCTAGTGTTGTTGGGCTCCTGACGGACCGTTAATGGCCCAGGTTCTTAAATCCACATGTTTATCCATAGAAAATGCTTCATTAGGTGTGAGCGGTACCAGTTGAACCGACGATCTAATGCTCATGCTAATGATTTGTGTTTTTTTCATTTTTGTGTTTGTGTGGACTTTCAGACTTTCAGACTTTCAGACTGTGCACGTGCCCAGTTTGCGTCATTAGCAGCCAGAGTCGGTCTCTCACAGTCCTGTACACATACACATTTTCTGAACCAATAGCCACAAAAAAGTGGCTTTTATTTAATTTTTCCATCTCGTAGCCATTCATCAATTTCTCGCATCTCTGACCAATCACTGTGCCGCTTGCTGCAACGTCACACAAAAGCGTTTGACGTTGCTTCCAAGTGAGCGAAGTATCACACGGATCGACGTTTGGTGTTCTAAAATGTCCAGCGGGGAACCTGTGAGTGATTTTTTTATTTACCCCGGACACAGCCGTGTTCTGGCTTGATCGGCCAGTGACATCGCTCCTCGGCTTCTTCAGATGCCTTCAAGTATCGAGCATCAGTCGTCGGTTCATTTGACTCGAAAATGCCACTTTTTAAACTGAGCCTCCAGGCCTGTAGCTGGTGTTTAGTCCCACAGCTGAACGGAGCAACAGAAAAGGCCTGTCTAGCGTTTCCTGTTTTGGTTCCTTGTGAAGCCGTTAGTAGAAGTCTAATATGAACTGGACTTCTAACCAACACCACCTTCGCGCTCCTCTGTCAGGGAGGCGCCTGCTCCTCGTCTTTTTGCAGCATGACCCTGAGCTCTAGTGAGTCCGTCTGGGATCAGGTGAAAAGACACGGAGACACTCTGAAACTCTGACTAAACTGTCCTATTGTTGAACCAGCTTCCAGTCATATCGTTTCCTGTTTGCCGTGTCCAAGAATGAACTCGCTCAGGCTTAATCTGGAATGAATAATCCGCTTTGTGTGACCCGCCTCGGACTGCCACGGCCAGGTGTTCACCACAGCAGGAGAAACGGCTGGAAACCGATGACTGTCCGGTTTGAAACATTTTGAAGAATCACGCTGGAATCTCCGTCCTGCTTTTCTCACACGTTTCACATGTGAAGAACTCAGCAGTTTCCTCTGTGATCTTTTTCATTTCCTGTCTGCTGCTTGTTGTCTGTATTTTCCTTTCTCTCCGCTGGTCTCTGTTGCCTTTATCTTCTCCACCCTCCTTTATCTCCCCGTGTCACTTTAATCTTCTCTCCCTCTCTCTCCACGCTACCTCTCCTCTTTCTTTTAGCCGACCTATCTCGCACGTTTTTGGATTTTCTGCCCGTCTCATTCCCCCTCTGCATCCTCCCTGTCTTTCTCTTTCTCCGCGCTCACTCTTCGGCTTTCCATGTATTTTGGAAGAAAAGCTTTTCAGCAAATATTTGTCCGACTTTGTCTGTAGAGCCCTCTGAGTCAATATGGGCCCAGCCAGGCTCGACCGGCCAGAGAGAAACCGAGGGAGAGAAAGAAGAAAGCGAGGGATCAGTGCATAAAAACCAGCAGTGCAGAAACAATAGAGACTCGGGATTGTCTCTTTCTCCCCTCTGTCTAAAAATAAACTCATAGAGAAAAGACTTTTGCTGCCTGAAGCTAAACCAAAGTATGTTTATCAAAACAGTCATAATAATTTCAAATATAGATTTACAACTTCCTATCGGCCCGTTGATCCTATTAACTGAAAATGTGTTTTTAATTTTATGCAAACACGAAATCACAAATTTTTCATGGTTATAAATAAAATCTAATTGTGATTAAGTCATGTTTGGAATTTATCTGCAAACAAGTTTCTCACCAAAACAACTTGGATTCCAGAACCTGAATTGTTCCATAAAATAAAATGAAACGTGAAAAGGAGCAGGAAAGAAGCCTCATGATTCAACCAGCCACTGATTCCTATGAACAGGTTTTAGCTGTGAGCAGCTCTAGTTGCTACAAACAAGCAGCACTCAGCTGTGAATTGCCGATTGAAAACGTTTTTATATAAGTCGAGTAAAAAAACGATGTACAGCCACTTCAATATTTGTGGCCATTTTCATGTCACGGTTTTTGGTGGTTCTGGTACAGAAACACTTTCTTTTTTTCAACAAGCAAACAAATAAATTAATAAATACTTTTTTTAGGTCAAGCTCAAAGTATTTTAAGTCTAAGTTGAGCTTCACAAGATTTTTTTTTTTCAAAGGTCCATCGGTCATACATCTAAAATGTATACTGGTTTACAGACAAGCGTAAAAAGCTCATATACTCTAAGCTGGTATAATTATTTCCCGTAATTATCTGAAATAAGTTGCGACAATCTATGACTTGTCCCTGGAAGTTGCACCGTTAGATTGATGAAAAACCCAATTAGACATTTCAAGGTAGATGTCGTTAACGATTTGGACTTTGTGAGTCCGACGTTGTCGAGCAGGTTTCAGAGTTGTGAGCGTCATCATTCTGCCTTCATCTGGCCGCGCTGGCTCCACGCTGTCTGCTGCAGCGAGTATCGCTCCGTCGTTTTGTTGTGGTTTCGAGCATCCTTCCTCAGCAAACACACACACTTCCTGTGTGGAATAAATTTACCCACACACACACGCACACAGCGCACTTGTCCCCTTGATCCTGTTTGCTGTATTCTGCATCCCCATCTCTTGTTTAGACAACCAGGCGAGCCACAAATATGCTAAACTGAAGCGAGCGAGAAAAAGGAGATGAAAGACAGAAGAAGAAGAAGAGCTGACTGTGTGTGAGGCAGAGGCTGTGTGTGTGTGTGTGTGTGTGTGAGAGAGCGAGAGAGCGAATCCCTTTTCATTGTAATAGTGTTTAATATTTATTGGAAAAATGTAAAGAAAATGTAAAGGAAGTGCTTTTCAGCAAGCAGGCCGGATTAGCATAAATAGTTTGGAGCTTGGATGTGTTTGGTCCCTGCCGCAGAGGAGTAAGTCTGTCCCCTCGATTCTCTATGACAAACACTCCGAAACACACACGCCTGTTTGCACACACACACACACACACACACTCGTGCACGCGCAGGCGTGAGTAAACATTGGAACATGCAAACACACACACACTCACTGACCTTTGCATGTGGAAGCTCATCAGCATATAGTGATTTATAATAGGCGCTGCCAATCCTGGTGTTTTTTCCCTCTGCTTCTGCATTTATTACTCAGGAGCAGAGGGAGAATCCGAGGGTGGGATATTGGCTGCTGTCATTTATTTTCTGCTGATCAGGGATCTGTTCACGGAATTTGACTTTATGCTAATCAGTTGTCATGGACGGCCTGAATTTAGCGTCACTGAACTGTGGAGAATTGATTAAATAAATAAACTAAATGTGGTGCTCATTTGTTCTTGTTGTGGACTGAGGCATGCAGCATCATTTATTATCTGATATTTTATCCCCAATTTATATCCGTCACAATGACACTGTACTGACCGGAGTAACGGGTGATTTCTGGAAACCCGCTGACAACAAATCAAAGGTCTTCAAACGTGGAGCAGTCAGTCACTACACAGGACATGTGAACACAAGTTCAGTTTTTTTGAGAGAGCCTGAATATCCGGTGAATAAATACAAATGAATGAGTGGCTGAGAGATTAAGCAGGCATTGGAACAGTGGTATTTCAAAGGTGTATGAAGGGAGTTTATATTTGTGTCTCCACTTTCTTGTACTTTTATTACCTCTTGACATTAAACGCCTCGGCCTTTACAGAGCCAGAAAATACCACGGGCGTCCACAGAAATGAGTCCAGGCCTCTAATCATTTACCGCACCCGCCTCTAATGTAAGAGATAGGACTGTTTCACAAATCTGACTGCTGACTTCAAAATGCTTTTTACTGCTCGCCAGAGTTAAATGTCCAAAGGTGTTAAGCTCAGTGGGTCAGAACTGGGGCAGGGAGCTGGTCTACAAACAAAGGCCGAGGTCAAACCTGCCCCTCGGTTGACAATTATTCGGTTCCAATAAGTTTGTCCTGCTGTTTGACTTGTGTGCATTTGTCCACATCTTAGAAAAGGTTCAGGATCATTGTTTCTGCTTTAATACCAGTAACTTGATCGTTTGCTCTTCCCTCTTGAATTTCGTCCTCCAGTCCCTGTGTGCGGAGGTGCGAGCTCGACGCCGAGGAATGGCCTCGATTCTGAAACTCTGCCAGAAGCTACTGCAGCAAAGCCAGGTGTGTGAAAGCAATCCTCAGCTCCCGTGATTTTTGCTTTGATTTTAACTTCAATTTTATACATTTTGTTCTTTGTTCTTTTACAAGAAAAAAACAACTCTTTGCCAGGTGTATATTTTAATAAATGTTAGCTTAAATTAAGCTCTCTTTTTTTTTAAGTTTTCTTTGTTGTTTCTTTGTAAAACCCTGGAAATTCAGAGACAAACCCTCATGAATCAGCTTTATCCTGAGACATAAACTGAATTCATAAAATTAGCAATTGGATCCAAATCATTAATTTGAGAAGAGCTTTTATAATTATGGTGAAACTCTCTCTCTATTTCCCACCACTGCGACAGTCGGGCCCCATGGCAGAGGTGGGCCCAGAGGCGGAGCAGCACCGGGAGGCCCTGCAGCTGCTGTCAATCAACCTGGAGAGGAGGTGGGAGGCCATCGTGATGCAGGCGCTGCAGTGGCAGAACAGACTGAAGAGAGAGCTGGGAGAGCAGCAGGTTAGCGAGATCTGACATTCACACTTTACATTCCTCAGTACGCGCTGCGGGCAGTCAGCTGACGCACGGCTACACTCAGTGAGCATGTCAGAATTTGATTTGATGCTAAAATGCAGCGTGAAAGACAGATGGTGCTGTGATTGAAGCTGCGGTGTTTCGGTTCCGGAGCAAACTTTACAGCCCCTGTTTGGTGGAACTGGCGTCAGCCGTGGAAAAAACACACAAACCCTGAGGTACAAGAGGGCGATCAGAAAGAAGGAGGAACTAATTATCATTAAAAAATTAAATACAATAAAAAACAAATGTAATATTGACTTTGTGTAAAGCACTATGAATCAACTGAAAAGCAAGATGCACTTGGGTCGTGAAGAATCATATGGGGGTTGTGGAAAAGTTGGTAGAAATTATTGACGGGTTTCAAAACTGCTGCAGTTTAATCGATCTGTGGTGAATTTTATAAACCAGTTTAAATTAAACTCGTGGAGTTTCTCAGAGATCACTTCTTGAGCCTTTTCTGAACATTTAGGCCGAAGATTTCCTTTTTTTTTGGCTATTAATTTGCCCTGAGCGATGTGCTTTTCTCTTTGTTGATTTGATGCTGGGTTTACGATTCATTATATAGTCAACAGAATTTAAAGTTCATTAACGTATAATTACAAAACAAACAGTTTATCCCTTTTCCTCGTTTTATTTTGCATTCATAAAGCAATCGTAAGAGCAACAGAAGACGGCTTCTAAGTAAAAAACAGACCCGTCGTCAAATTCAGTTCAGGTCAACGTGTAGAGACGATGTGCAGCTTCGCCCAGCGCACGGCGGCCCTGCGATTTTAACAAACGGAAAGTGCGTTTGCAGAAAATAAAATGAAGCGTTGTAATATCCTGAACACCCGTCCAATCAAGCGCAAACCTTCCAGGTGACTGCGTTTGCTCCCTCGCCCCAGGGGACCAGCTTTATGTTGCCTGTTCTCTGCTTGTGCAAACAACATCCGTATAGAACAATCTGCTCATTAACTATGGCAAAACAGAACGACATGTCCTGTGAGTGTCATATTTTAACATATTTCCCACCACCACTATTAATACTTTGTTTTAGTCAGAAGCCATTGCCTTTGTTTTCTAGTCCTGAGAAATAGTCTGTTATGGATCAGAAAGTGCAGATACTCTATGGTTCTGGAGTCAGTTCACTAGATTGTGTTTGTGATTGTGTGTTCAGCTCTCTATCCACTGCTGATTTCAAGGCCTTCGTTGGTCGAGCTCAGTACAGGGTGAAGCTTCATACATCCTGAATCCTGGAACCAGCCGACACCATCAGCGTCAGTGATTCCTCGGCCAGTTCCTCCACAAACAAAAGAAACTTGGCACATGAGATTGTAGCCTCTGTCTGTCACCGTGACAACACATCACCGAAGACGTTTGTCTTGTCCGACAAACTGATTCAGGTTCACACGTCCCAGGTGCGAGCTAACTCGCCGCACACAGTGTGAGTTTAACGGTGCAGGGTGACCGCTCAGAGCACGTGGAGCTCCAACACGAACCGCCAAGCGCTTCGTTCGTGTCCGGAGCCGAGCGGCTGGGGCCAAACGAGGCAGAGAGACAAAGCGAGAGAGAGAGAGAGAGAGCTGAGGGAGGCTGAGAGCTGCAGCACAATGGAGCCGTATGGATTTCTAATAGTGATGAATATGTTTGTGTGGACACAGAACGAAACACAGTCACACTTACCTAAGCGTAAAAAGCTGTTAGGTCTCAAGCAGACGTGGAGACACAGCTGCACTCACGCTCACACACATCGTGCACAGACACACACCAGGACATTAATTGATCTCAGACAGGAGGAGAAACAGAGAAAGACAGAGCAGGACTTCACTCTTCAGATTTATGAAAGGGCCGTGAGGTTGTGGTGTAAATACTGCGGCGGGAGACAGTTTGATACTCACTGTCATTTAGGCTAATGAAGGAGAAGATGACGTCTCTCAAGCTCACGTCCACCGGGGTTTCCTACCGGGCAGCATTTGTGGATAATTTCGTTTTTAACGGCCTCTCCTGTTGAGCGTTGCAGGGCTGCTGGAGCCAGTTAATCAGTTATCGTGGCCGAGGTTCTAGGGTCACTGCTTCTTCGGGTCGGAAAAGTTTCACTACACATGCCAGACGAGGACGTTTCTTCCCTGTCGATTACTCTTTAATAAAGACGGGGCTTCTATGAAGTCTAAACAGCCGAGGACATGAAACCTTTGTAATAAAAAAAAGATTCCCCCTTCTGTTTATCGTTCTTGTCATGTCACCATAAAAACACGGAGCAGAAAGAAACAGACAGTGTGTAACTCTGGGGTGTGGCCAGAGGGAAAGCAGTTTGATTTGCTCCCCAGGTGCCACAAGGTAACTTTAAATAAATCACTCTCATTACAAATACATACGATTTTCATATTATGTACATTTCACGTGCTTTTATATATATTTTGTCACAAGAATTTTGAAGCAGCTGCAACCAGTGACATTATCTCAACAAAGAGTTGTTTATTATTGTTTATCATTATTGTGTTTTACTATTTTTCACTAATTGGCAGAGAAGTGATCAACACACTACTAACAGCCTATTGTCTGACATATTATATAATCAGCCTGTTAATACGCAGTTTATTTATTATGTTCAACAAGGATTTTAAATGTGGCAAAAACCTTTTTAGTCATTTTCCACCGTGTTCTGAGCCTGCGCCCCAGTTTTCCACGCCACTAAACTGCTGCTTGATTTTTAAAAAGACAAGTTCAGAGTTAGTGACACGCGGAGGAGAATGTTTGAGGAAGTTAAAAAAAGTTATTTTCCTGCTGATTTCTAGAAGCTCGACGTCGGTATCCAAATGTGTGTGTGTGTGTGTGTGTGTGTGTGTGTGTGTGTGAGCTTACGGCACACACTGTAACATAATGGTAGAATGAGATGTGGTGATTAGCAGACGTCGTAAACGGTGGGAATCCGTCTAAGCGGCTGTTTGTGGTCCGTTTAAGGTGAGACTCGCTCCTCCTGCTCTTCTGTATTCACACACACACACACACTTTGTAGAAGAGGAGAAGACAAATAACAGAGGCCGGACACTCTGACCTCGCTGCCTGGCTGGAGAGTAATTTCACTTCTCCTGGAGATGGGAGGGGAATAAAGAGGGGGGAAGGAGCCGGAGCAGCATACATCGGGCTGGTTTAGCTTATAAATGAACACTTCTGCTCAGTGATAAAACGATTGTCCTCTGCTGCTTCCTCTCTCTGTGTTTGTGTAAATGAGTCTGCTTGCTTGCGTACAAATGCGCACGTTTCACACATTTTTGGGTTATTGTTTGTGCGCGTATGAAACTAGTTGAACAGCTTTGCAGCCTAAAACTCACCCCATTGTCTTTGGGGCTGAAATCATCAGCCGATGAGTCGGGTGATTGGAATCCATCTTCTGAGCAAGGGGAAATTGGGCTTTAACTCAGTTTTGCGTCTTTGCAGATGCAAGTTTTCTGAACAAAACAGGACACGAGAGTGTTTGCGTGGAGTGGTCAGTCGTCCAGCACGTTGACAGGTCATTACACTGAGGGGGGGGGCTACGCGGTGACACCCAGACTTGTTTCTGAAAGGCTTCAGACGTGCCAGAGCTGGATGATAGAATCCCGTGGACAGAAAGAGCGACGCGCCCGTTCCGTCGTCACGCGTCTCGCCTCCTCATTGTTACGGTGGGGGAGTTATTTTCATCGCTCGTGGTTCCCTGGGTACATGCGTCTGTACCGCAGATGAAGTATCCTGTTTTACCTTTGATTTGATGTAAATGAGTCTAAATTAAAGCTGCAGGGTGTTGTGGGGATGAGATTTCACGACCTGTAAGTTGACTGTAATATATGTAAATGATATTTTCCAACACTTTCCTCACGATTATGAAATATATTTCAGATTGGAGTTATGAGCAACATATGGAGGTTTTCATTCAGCGCTTCCATTACATTCAAAGCAGCCTGTCTGCTCCCCTACTCTGCATGGAGAGGTGATTTATCTGCGCGGCTCTATTCATTTTGAATCAGACTGGTGATGCCGGGCTCCCACAGCACTTTGACAACTGGTACAGCAGAGAGCCAGCAGAGAGCCGAGCAGCAGCAGCAGCTCCAGGAGGAGCGCGGGCACATGAATAATCACCCAGACGCTGCTAGATAGCTGCGCTCTCCTTGGGCCTTCCAGCAGATGCTATGCTAACAAATGGGAGCAGTCAAAGCAGAGCTAATAGGAAAAAGTTTCCAGGTTTCACCCCGGGAAAAAACACCGCCCCGGCCCCTGGGGTGTGCACACACACACACACACACACACACACACACACACACACACACACACACACACACTGTGTTGAACACCAGACTCTGTATGTCAACATGCTCACGGTCTGAGAACCACTGGAAAGGCCACTTCATTCGAACCTGGCTCCCTCACAGACCAGCTTGCTGCTGTTCAGACGGTTTTAGGAATGAAAAACACGCCGGTTTGCCGTGTGGTTGTGCTTGAAGCCTCTGATGTCACTAAATGCTGCTGACACCCTCCAAACTCTGTGTGGGAAATCATCACCACTGTGACCGGTGAATGTGTCCACTCGCCACTTTGGCACCTTCCAACAACTCTTTCCACTGTTGTGCCCACTGGACACCAGGAGTCACCTCCCTGCTCTGTTTGGGGTCATAAAAACTCAGCTAGAAACGGTTAAGAAATCCTAGAAATGAGGAAAAATGACAGATATAAATAATACACAAGGTTTTCGTGGGTCATCAAATACTCAATGTGATTGGATTAGGCTGATTGATGGCCTCTCCCCTCAGCGCAGAATGTGTTTTTGAATGCGTCTGCAGCAGCAAAACCCAGTTCAGTCATTACCCCCATCTCCCTTATCAGCACGAGGGGAATAAACACAAATCTAATAGAAATTCATTACACAGACCCGCATCCCCACATCCACACACACCAACACACAGAGAGCCAACTAGTTTATTAGATTAATAGGCTATGAATGGCTAATACGAATTACCCCTCTCTCTTGTTAACGAGACGCGGAGCAATTTGTATAATTATGTCTGTGGAAGGGAAGAATTCCTGTGTCTAAGCATATTTTTAGACAGCCGAGCTTTCTGAAGGTTTTTGATTACGTATTTACTTTAGGGTTTTCAGCTTCGTGCTCTTTCTCTCAGAAGTCGTTTTTGAATAATTCATCGCTTTGTTCCAGAGCAGAATAATTTGTGTTGAGATTTATGAGCAATTGCTTTGGGGTGGGCTGATTTTCTTTCTTTCTTTCTTTCTTTTTTTTTAATGATCACAAAACGTGTTCTGTCAGAGTCGGGTGTCAGTGTGTCTCTTTCAAACGGAGGCCTGAGTCGAGACGGCGCTCTCAGAAAGGACTCGGGCTTTGCCACATGTCTTTTTAAAGAGCGTTTTGGTGCCAAAACAAGATGCACGATCTCTGAAAAAACATAACCTCCCTGCATGTCGTGCATTTTGTTCACTTTATCATAGAAAACTCCCTTTCTTTAACACCGACAATGTGAGGAGTTGCTTCAAGTTTCTAAATTAAATTACGCTGCCTTTGACACCGCGTGAACAGGCCATTTCAGGACTTTTAGAAATGACGTTTAGCAACATGAAATGAGACAAACAGTAATTAGGCCGATTGCCCCGTCAGCGCCAGGAAAATCAGACTAGCTTCAGGGAATATTTTGAAGCGATCGATTATCAGTTGAGGACTCCATTATTGCTAAAATGTCTCGTTCAGCTGCAGATTTCAGCCACGTATTAAGTAGTGAACGTTAATCTCAAGGAAATAATTGTAGTTGAGGTGTGCTCGTGTTTTTTAATGAAATATATTAACGCTCTTCACTGTACAGCAGCAACATTTTCCAATGTTGAACCGTAAGACCTTGAAAATCAGATGTAATTTGTAGAATTAAGATAAGATCGCCCTTGCATGGACTGTCCTTTGCACGTTCAGTTACTTGTTGATTTTCTGTGTTTGACCTTTTGCTTTGGCCGGGACTTTGGAAGCATCGCCACGATTAAATACTGGAACGTGTTGGCTGCGGTTGGTTTGGAGCACAAGCTGATTTTCGTGTTTTGAGGATGTTTCTTTATGGTGTTTGACATAATGAGATGAAAAAGTACAAACAGGCAGAAACGAGGCTTGAGGTGCCGCATTAATTTGTTGTACATTGATATTTGCTCCTTTGGCAGCCTCCTAAATTGAACTTTTTCTTTTCTTTCTTTGTTTGTTCTCTGTTTGCAGGTTCCTGGCAACTTTCTTGAACTGGGTCTAGTCGACCTCCGCCAGATCAGCCCAGTCCCAGCTGATCCAGTGGCACCTGGCCCAGATGACTCCTGGGAATGGGATGAAACGGATATGACAATCACAGAACCACAGCCACAAGAAGTAATAGAACCCGATCTTACACACAACCTCCCCACAGAACCAAATCTGTCTTCGGACGGCGTTCTGTTTGACGGGAATCAGCCAGACGCTATTCAAAGCCGTGCCCCAGCCAGTCAGTGTTCTGAGACGGTGGCTCAGCCCAGTGTGACCTCCCAAACTCTCCCTCCTAACGGCACTCAGGTCTACCAGGTGTACAGCCTGTATAATGTTGAATTATACAGACAGCCTCAGTTTCCCTACACTTCTTCTTCCCTGCACAAAACCAAATCAGACAAACAAAAACAGCAACTGCTGCTGAAAAGCCTGAGTAAGGACTCCTCGTTCTCCTCCATTGAGTCACTCCCAGACCTGCTGGGCGGTTTGATATCAAACAGCCGAGGAGGAGACCGAAGTGCTGGCAACCGGGAAGGGGACACTGAGAGGGAGGGAGGGCGGCTGAGCGGCCAATCGGCAGACAGTCGACGGTCAGAGTGCGAGAGCGGGATCGTTAGTGATACAGGAGACGTGGAGACGACACTGAACTCTGAAGCCCAGGGAGCAGAGGAGGATCAGGTGGAAGAGGAGAGGAGAAACGAAAGTAGGAAGGACGATACTGATGTGGTTCTGCCCAAAGACAACGGCAGCAAGTACAAGCAACGAATGAAGACGGGGGATAACAAGAAAGGGAAAGGATGGAGGAAGGACGAAAACACAAGTCAAGGCAGAAGAAACAAAGAGGAGGAGAAAAGGAAAAAGCACAGAAGGGGAGGAGGTGAGGCTGTCGAGATCCTAATCAATGGGCGTGGGACTCTGACTCTGACTTTGAGGTGGGATCCTGACCCCAGGCCCCTCTTGCCTCACATTGACTCTGACCAGTTTCGGATTGACTTTGATTCTCAGGCCAACCATCAAGCACTGTCTCAGGCCTCCTCTCTAGAGTCTCTGCTGGCCCAGGCCCCTCTTGCCTCACCATTGACATCACAAAAGACAACCCCAATAGCTCAGCCAGTTTGAAGCGATCAAAATTGGAACCTTCCTCTGGGGAGCTAAGCCGAAGAACCCTCGACCTCCTGAAACGCCTGGAGAACATTCAGAGTCCTTTGTCCATGAAGATGACACGCAGTGTTTCAGACCTGACGCTCCGAAGCAGCTCCCCACGGCGGAGCCAACTCCCAGCATCCCCCTCTCTGGGTGGCCAACACTCACCCCTTTCTGGGGTCTCGAGTTCTTTACGGAAAGGACCACCATCACTGATCAACGAGAGCTCAGCCACAGCATCGTTAACTGAGCTGAGCAGCACTGAGGACTCGTCTCTCGGGTCTGAAGATTTCGTCACCCTCAAAAATCAACGGCATGCCTTTTTGGATGTCGGCATGGCTGCAAACGCCAACTCGAGCTCGTATAGGAAAGGCTGCCACGGGAAGAGCCGAGGAGGACACGGGATGGACGAAGCAGATGCAACAAGTTTGAGCATGGTGGTGAATGTGTCTTGTACATCGGCATGCACAGATGAGGATGAAGATGATAGCGACCTGCTGTCTTCCTCCACACTTACACTCACAGAGGAGGAGCTTGGCGTTCGGGATGGAGAAGAAGGAGAAGAGGAGAGGTTAAGCGGTGTCTCGTCTGGAAATGAGGACGACGAGGACGATGAGGATATGGAGGGGTCGTATGTCCTGGGGCTGGAGTACATGAAGAGGGAGCTGCAGAATTGGATCAGATCTCCTCGCACCTCGTTGTCGTCCTCCTCCTCCAAGACAGAGGCGGGCCTCCGGGATGAGCTGCAGTGTGGGACCCACGTATCCCCCAACTTCACGTCACCATCATCTCAGATCAAAGAGCAGCAGAACTGTTTTCTAACCCGACCTGCGGCCAAATTATTAGAGACCAACATGAACAGTAACATCATGAAAAGAGATGAGAAAGAACGAGACAAGGACGAAGAAAACAAGAGGAATGCAACAAGAAGCTACATCTGCCAGTTCGTGGACGACATGGAGAATGGAAACGTGGAGCAGAGCTGCTTAAGAGTAAAAGATGAAGATGTTGAACTCCTCCGAGAAGAGTCGAGTGTTTTCACAAAGAAGGGCGAGTCACTGAGGGAGCTGTATGTTTTCAGCAAAACAGGAGAACCGGTTATGGATGTTGGTGATTCAGCAAAGCAGCTGTCGTCAACACCATCCTCCGAACTCACCTTCCGGTCCAAACGGGCCTCCTCTTTGGTGGGACAGCTCAGAGGGGAGTTGCCCTGCCACAGCCCCTCCCTCCCCTCACCTCCGTCCCTCTCACCAGTTGAGGACTGCAGGTCCCACGATGCCTTGCACAGTGGCGGGTCAGCCGTCGGGGGAAGGAAGGCCATCACCATTCAGGAAAAGTTCAAATTCTCATCTTTTGTGACGGAGGAGACACGGAGGGAGGTTAGAGACAAACAGTCGTCTCTGCCACCCAAGAAACGGCACAGCTCCTCCTGCTGCAACCACCTCCGCCCCCCCCCTTCCGTCCATTCTCACAGTGTCGATGGAGGCAAGAAAGAGAACGTGCACGACTTCGTAATGCAGATTATCGACTTGACCTCACTGGCGCGTAAGAGCAAAGAGAATCAGCCCGAAGAACCGAATCGGACCGAGACCAGCAGTTCCAACCCGGACCAAGCTCCTGCATCACTGGCTCAGATCAGAGACAAGGTACAGTATTAGTTGTAGAAAATACAGAGCTCCAATTGAGACAGAATGGGAAAATAATCAGGTTATGGATGTTATTATTAAGAACAAATACATGAAAATAGTTTTTTGGCGAATTCAAAAAAATCTAATTAGGTGGAAAGAAATGAAAATCACATTTTAGTGTGGCAGCAAATTACAGGCAAATGAAATTCACTGTTTTTTCTTTTTAAAGATGCAACATCATTAAGTCGTGTTTGACCTCGTATATTCTGTACATTCTGAGGACAAATGCATCCAAAAGTAGCAAAAGTTATCGCAGTTAATTTGTTCGCTGAGTTGTAGTAATTCAATAAATCGCATCACAGATCATAACTTTAGGATGTAATGACTAATTTCTACAGTATCTTTTTTCAACTCAAGTAATCTAAAAGCTAATCAGTTTGGAGTCTTCACTTTATTCCTAGAAAGAGAAAGAAATCAGGCAGAAAGCCTTGAACCTCCTGTAAAATGTGAATATGCAAGAAAAGATGGGTTAAAATCTAAATGATAAGAATGAATGAGTGTGCGGTATCCATGACAAGAGCAGAAAATTCTTCTAAATTGACGGAACCAGCAACAGTAAACACAGAACGAAGTCGATTTTATTGTTGTCCACATTCCGCTCAGAGTCTACAACTAGCAAACAGACAAAACAAATCTTCCCCAACTTTCTGCTTCCTCCTCCTTCAGGTCCTTGAACATTCCCATCGGCCTCTCCACCTTCGTAAGGGAGACTTCTACTCCTACCTGTCTCTCTCATCCCACGACAGCGACTGTGGCGAGGTCGGTCAGTTCTCCGAGGACAAGAGCTCCAGTCCGGCTCCCTACGGCGTCCCGGCGGCGCAAGGCCTCGGCAGCCCGAGCCCTCAGCCGTTTCCGCACAGCACGCCACCCTCCGGCGCCGCTCTGCTTTCCAAGCGCTCCCCTTCTGGCCTTGACTCCAAGAACAACTTGCGCGCTCTTAACTTGACGCCTGCTGACAGCTACACTAACGGTAGCCGCGCCGAAGAGCCAGCTAGCCCCACTCTCTCCCTGCCCCCCAGCCCGGACATAAGGGATGAGGAGACCTTGTTTGCGGCCTGCACTGAGGAGGTTTACCTGGGTCCGCCTCTCTGCTACAGCATGGCGCTCAGCAAGAAACCTCGGAGGTACCTGCAGAGGGAGACACTGGAGCATCTGTCCTCGCCCGATCTTGGCAGTGGACAGAGAGCCACGTTGTCTTACTCGCCTCATTCAAAACCAGATGATAGTCTTCAATATTTGTCTCAGGAGGGGCCCCACTCGGGTCACTCTCTGAGCCACGTGCCCCCCCCAAAGACAGAGGAGTATGTGTTGGATGGAAGCCAGGGTCATCTGTATTTTCAAGGGTTCGCTCCCACGACAGAAGAAACACACGGCTCCACGTCTCCGTGTTACAGCTCATTTTCCACCTCCTCACCCTCAACAAGCTCCCCCGCCTCCCTCCGAGGGCCCGGCTCCAAACCAAGCGACGACAAGCCTCCCTCCGCTCCTGGCACAGAGGAAGAGAAGCGAGGTGAGGCCCCGAACCTCCTCTGTGATGTCGCTGGAGGAGAAGTCGCAGTCGCTGCGAGTGTCAGCGCGCAGCAAGAGGAGAGGAGTCGTAATGAGGGGCCTCCTTATCTTAATCCCCGGGCGCGTGTCGCCCCGATAGACTCCTCCGCAGCCGAATGTTTGGCAGATACTAAAACGCTTGAATCCAATATGGGCGCCGTAATGACCAAGATAAGTGTCTGCAGCTCCGCTACAAATCCCTCAAAAGAGCCAGCCGCCACCGCCACGCGTATTAATCCCAAAATTAACTGCTTGGCGATGAGAGAGGCAGATAGGGAGGAGAGGGAGCGGCGAGGAGAGGCGGATGCTCGACGGGTGACGGAGGAGGAGAAGGGGAGGAGAGGACGCGGCGCCTCGCAGCAGGAACCAAAGGCGGCAGCAGTGAAGCAGGTTAGTGTTCCAGGTATTAGCCTGATCTGCTATCTCAGGACATTATATGGGGCCGCGATACGGCTCTTCACCTCTCCACTCCAGGTAATAGTCCGAGCCGAGCCGCGCTCTGGGTATGAATGTAATGAGGACACTGCGTTTTCCTCCGTTTCATTTCTGGGGCCGGATGGACGTGCGAGCCGCTGATATACGTGACCTCTCCCCCCCGCACTCGGCTTTTTCTTCTGCTCGTCACACTTCGTTTTGCTCCTCTCTCTCCGAACTCATTTCCTGTCCTGTCTTTACCTGTTTCTTCCCTTCTTCTTCTTCTTCTGTGTCTCACCTCTGCTGTCCTTCTTTCCTCTCTTTCGTATTCCTCCCTCCTCGCTCTCTCTTTTGTTCCTCCCATCGTCCCTTGTCACATTTCACTTACCATTTCATCGTCTTTGTTCTTCCATATTCTCTCTTTTTCTCGTGCTTGTCTTTTTTTTTTCTGCCTCGTCCCTCTCTCCTCCCTCAGGTGTTAATGGAAGGGGGGATTTGCAGACTTCTCAGTTTTTTAGTTAAAAGGTTAAGGTCCATAGAACAACATCAGCATAATTACTATCAGTCAGATTTCATTAGGATTCATCAGCTAAGAGCTTTCCCTTCCCGCAGTGATCGTTCAATTCATTTCGTCGTTGAATTTTCATCGTTTGTGCTCTTCTTAAGTTTTCTATTTCCTTATGCAAATGAGCTTGGCATTTTCGAGCATCTCTGCATCTCGCTGCTGCCCGTGTTTCTCAACCTGCCCTCTCTTAAAGAGGAACATGGCTTATCCGAAGCTCTTTTCCCATCCAGTTTCCGTGATCGTTTGCCCCACACAGTGCATGTGTGAATGCAGGTCCTTCTTCCTCTGTGGACTTTTCACTACAACAAAGCCCAGAATCCCACCGTTTACTGTTGACCGCCATGATGACTTGGACAGATTTGTGTGTCCATGCAGACACGTTTATTGACTGATGGCCAGGACATAGTAACATTCGTAAATGCAAAATTCTGATTAGAGTTGACTCATTTTATCTGGACTGCTGCACATCCATGGGAGGTTGATTCGAAAATGTCCCAAATTCTCACAAACCTCTAATAAAGCAGAACAAACCAGTTTCAGGAAAAACAGGCAGGTTGGACAATTTCACAACAACAAAGATGGCGACGTGAATCTGCTCACTTCCCCCTTTAAGTGAACATCATCGTGGTCCCACTGTCTGCATCTTCACTTCTGGGGACTCTCTGGCTTCAAAGGCCTGGTCTGGAGTAAAGTTCGGTCTTTCAGTTTCATGCGGATGGAAAAACTAGTATTTATCAGTGTGGCGGCGTGTAGGCAACACAAGAGGCTCCAGTGTAACATGACTGGTTGAGACGACTGCTTGGAGGTTCAAGTAAAGGTGACGAGGAACACGCGTGGACAGAGAGGAAACCAGCCAGTTCACATGCGAACACACTGGACCAACGAGGAAGCTAAACTCTGGGGCGTCCGTTCACGCAGACCAAAGTTGCTAAACCTTTCTTGACAACAGAATTTCACCTTTAAGCGCCACTAGGTTTATTAAGGTTCCTGTTGGATCTGGGCTGTAATTAGCTTCTCTCTAATATGGAAATGTGACTTCGTTAACCGCTGCAGCTCAGTTCTTAATTAACTTAATTAATTAACCACTAGTAAGTGTAGGGACTGAGGGGGGAGGTTCAGTGGGAATTCAACATGTAAACCTGCCAGCACTGTGACATTTGTGGATTCTAGTGCTTATTAAAAGGGAGGCAAGGCCAGAAAGTTGGTGAGAGTTGAGTTTTTCAGGTTTTTCTTTTGCATCATTGGTTTTTTAAAATACACATTTACCTTTGGAACTGTGAGATTTCCCGTTACTGACAGTTTGCCCGTTTAGACGACACCGACCCTGCAGCAGCATTACTGTCCCAATAGTCCCCCAGTGGCTCAGTTATCAGAGCGACGTTCAACAGAAATGAAAATGCAGAGATGTGGGCACGTGTGTTTCCACACATGTCCGGCCACGCTGGATTTGTGCACGTGCGCGTGTGTGTCACCACACATGCACGTGTTTCTGCGAATGTGCAGCTCTGCTAGATGTATGGGGAGGGATAATAGCTACACAAGTCTTTACAAAGCGATTAGTGGTGAAACAATTAAGAGCGCGCAGTGGAGAGAGGGGGGAGAATTGTTTGTGGCCTGATGCTCGTTGTTTTAATTTGCAACTTTTCATCAGTTTGGGCTCAAAGAAAGAACAAGCCGATTAGAAAACAAAGGCAAACAACATTTGAGCCTGATAATGCCGTTTTGATTTATTCTTCTCTCCCCTCTTGTTTGTCTCTCTCCTTTACTCGCTCTGTCGTCATCCATCGCCACCTCTCTCTCTCTCTCTCCCCCTGTCGAGAAGAATAAAGTCAAATATTCTTTTCTCAGTCTCCGTTCTCTGTTCTCGCTTTTCGTCTTTTTGCTCTCTCAAGTTTTTCTGCACCTGTACAGTTCTGTTCCAGTCTCTCCTCTCACTTCCTGTTTGCTGTTTTCTCTCTTCCTCTCAGGTGAGCTCTCAGTCAGCTGTCAGTCACGCCCCCAGAACAGCGCCGAGCCGGAGCCAAACCTCGGTGAGACCTGTGAACTCGAGGACGAGGACAGACACACATTCCACGTCTTAGTATTTTTTTGTCACTCATCTGTCACTTAAAGCTTCTAGACTCGTGGTTGTGGGATTAGTGTTTGGGTTTTCCCTTCCGCATTTGTAGAAATCTTTAGCAGTTATTCCAAGTTATTCCGCTCTGTGTCCCACGTGGAAATGAGCAGGATTCATAAATGCATGTGCTGCCTTTGAGCAGCAGTTACGCGTGAAATGCTGCAGTACCACTGCTGTGCATCGCGGTGTCCACACGCAGCGTTTCCTTTACGAAGCACCAGCCGCTCCGCTGCAGTCAGTGAAACATCGCTTGGCTTAACGGAAGCAGTTGATTGATTGAGTTACATTTGTGTTAAAGGAAACATATGAGCACATGCATCAAACAGACAGATCTAATATCTCAGACTGGGAAAGGGAAGCTTTAATCACCAGGAAATGTGATCAAAGGAACGTGTGCGTTTCTCTTTTCATATGAACTGTCACGTAGTATTGTTGTGTACAAGCTGACGGTCAAAGGAAACGCCTGCGCGATTCCAACAATTCTAAATACTGATTAAACGCTGTTCACTTGGAAAACACCAGTCACGTGGTTCTGTGGTTCCGTGGTTCACGTGCGCAGGATCTTTGGAGTAAAATCTAAAAATATGTTCAACTCGCGTCACACAGCAAATGTCGGTCGACGAGTTTTCATCGTCGGCCTTGACACTGATCGTTAGTCGGTCGAGACGATCAATCAAATTGTTTGAGTTCACTCCTCTTGAATAGTGTTATGAAGAGGACAAATGTTGATATTTTGGAAACCCTGGAATATTGTACCTGAGAATTACAGGCTAATTTCAAAAACGGTGCATGCGTCTGATCCAGGCTGCACAACGTTCTGTAGGGAATTTATTTGGGTTTTCATCATGTTTTCTATTTTTAAAATCAAATCAAACCAAGAAGCTGAACAAAGAGCATCGCAGAACAGAGTCTGTGTGTGCGTGCGCGTGTGTCATGTGTCCGCCCTGTGGGCGCCTCCAGGGCTAAGCAAAACCTACTGCCCCCATACTCCAAACATACACACAGACGCACACACACCCCTGAGGGCAAGGCATGAGAGTCCAGGTAGAAGCTCTGACAGCCCAACAGCTGCAGGTTAGACAGACATGTTGCTCACACACACACACGGGGCGAACCCGCATACACACTCACACGCAAAGAAATACACACATGAAAGTGCAAAATCAAGCTCAGTGTAAACTCACGACAAAGGACACACACACACACACATCATATCAGTGATGCGTACAGCTGGTCCTGACCCCCATGGCGTGCCCCAGTCTAGCCCACCTGTTCTCACACACACACACACTGTACACACAGACACAGGTGCAATTAAAGCAATCGTGAATGCGGCTCATGATGTGCTCTGTGACCCAGACAGCAGAAGGTCTGCAGCAAAACACACAGGAGAAAGAGGAGTGTGTGTGTGTGTGTGTGTGTGTGTGTGTGTTCAGGTCTCATCCCTGACTCATGTTTGGAAAGTTTCATAGAAAAGCAGAAAACGAAGCTGAATGTCTGATAGACTCGGGAGGAAACAGTCTGTCGGCTCAGTGAAGGGAAGAGAATAGAAAAGACGGGAGAGACGATGAGGCGGCTGCAGCTGAATATTTAGTTCGATGTTTCGACGTACACAGAACATTAAAACCAGTGACACGAAGAGCAGAGGGGGTACAAGTACCCGAGTAACAGGACCCCTCCAATCTCTTACAAGTACCAAGTGCAAGTACTACACCGAGAGCCCGGCGTGATTTACACCGGATTAAATTAGATGCTGCGGATAAAGTGAACAGACAAGTTGGGCGACAAATGTTCAACTGTGATAAACATTTTGCAGAGCTGAATAAAAACTAAATCCGTGTCGCTGTAGAGACTCGGTGACGTTGAGTCGTCCTTTTAATGAGCCTGGTATTTAGAAACACACACACACATTGTTGAGCGTTAAGTACTGGAATGGACCGAATTTACCAGATAAATAGTGGACGTTCAAATGTGTGTCTCCCTTTTTTGGAAATGTCTAACCAATCTGGTCGGTCCGAAAAGGCTGTTGGAATGCCGGTTATGACCTAATGGACACGAGGAAAAAGGGCCGTCGATTAGTTTCAGCTGCAGATGAGCAGGAGCGACTGTGCAGACGTGAGTCTGAATAAATGCGTGTGCCCGATGTGTCCATGTAGCTTCACTCACAGGCTTTGTTGACTCCTCTTCGACATGCATTAACCGGCTCTTCCTGTCCTCCTCCATCCATTCAGAGACTACCTGTGCTGGCAGCGGGGACGTCCAGGATCCACGTGTAATGGAGGTCCGCCCCCCCCAGGCTTCATCCCGCCAGCTGCTGCCTCTGCTCGTGGAGATTCTCACACCTGTGATTTCCAAACTGCTTTTTTAAAGACTGGACTGAAAACTCACTTCTCGCTTCATTTCAGGGTCACCTGCGATCAGATGTGACATTTTTCACAGCGATAATGAGTCTGACTCCAGGGTTCAACTCGGGTCGAATACGTTTCGGAGCGAGTTTTGGTGTGTCTGTGGAAAATATTTAAAACTCACGTCAAAACACGTTTATGGCAGGAGGAAAGTGACCCTACAGTGTGAATTAGATTATTATTCCTAGACATACAGATGGATTAAAAACAGCACACAGTGACTTTGCAGTGGAACAGGAAAATGTTTTTTCCAGACTAAATGAAGGGTCTGCGTGACATTCTGTGTGTGTGTGTGGTGATCGTACACCACAACACACACATCAGTACTTAAAGCACTTAAACATAACGCACCGTCTGGTATTTCAAGCAGGACAAAAAAGCATCAATCGTTGTTCGGAGGAGACTGTGGCTGTCACTGACGGACCCTGTCTTCCTCGTTCCACTTCATTACTCGTGTTACGTTGTTTTCTGGAGGCTTCCTGAATATTTGACTTCTATAAACTAGACAATCTCCAATCTGATTGTGTAGTGACTCAAATCTTCTTGTGATGTCAGTTGGGAGGGGCAGGACTTGTTAAAGGAGCCTTAAGCAAATGTTGGCCAGAAACAGAAGCCCGTGGTTGAGAGTGTGTGAGCTGCTTCTTACTCTTGCTCTTCTTTGATTCTCATCGCAAATCTCTTTCCCCTCTGTTTCTGTCGTAATCTGGAGCTGCTACCTCGGTGTCGTTCCGCCACCGCTCGGCCGCCACGTCTTCGGCCAGTTTGCACGGGTTTTCCCAGCGACTGTTTCTGTATGCAGCGGTTGCGAACACAGGAACGCAAGTAGCAAAGTAAGACTCGGTCTGTGTCTGTAGATGATGTCAGTTTTCATAACCTGCAGCACCACACTGACGCCTGTGACTTATCAATGTTGTAGACATCAGTAGACAAACTGTAATATTTGCATCACGCAACCTGCGTAACCTGAACAAGCTGATTCAGTTTATTCCAGATTTCACCATGAGAATGTAACGGGCGGTTGCTGTAAACGTACTCATGCATCACTGTTGATAGAAACACGTTTTTCAGTAGCCGAGTGTTAATAATAACTGCAAATATTCAGACATGTTTAGAAAACCCACGTTCACAACAGCATAATCACATCGAGCTTCTGTAGAACTAAAACTTCAAATAAATCTACTGTTATTTAAAAAGCAGGGCTGAGGCTTTGAGCTCATATCACGACCAGCCACGCGACATGCTGGTAGATTTTGAATCAGCTCCGCACACGTCATTGATTTCCAGAGCAAGTTTAGGGTCAAGTGTAAAAGTGCAGCTCAAACATGCCAAAGATTGTTTGAGCCGAGTCGATTTCATAAAGAGCCTGAATGGATCGTAGCTCGAGTGTGTCAGGAGCAAAACTCGGTCCGGCAAACGGCACCGGCAGGACGCCATCATTTCCAATGGCAGCGTCAGGCGTCCAGTTGATGTGATACCTTGGGCACCTGCTGACCGTTTAGTTAGTGCTTCCTGTCTCTAAAGATTTGAGAATTGTGCGGCCGGGTCAACAAGCAGTGACGACTCTGTGTTGGATCTTCTATCGACCATCTCAGTTAGGGAGGCGCGGTTCGTCCTGCTAGCTTTCCGGTTTCACTCTTTAGAAGCCAAGTTAACAGTGTATTAAGAGCCGCAGCTTGTTTTTCAGCTTGTTGATCTCTGCAAAACATCTCGGCCCGTCCAATTGTCCCAGTTGGTATTTACCACTTCGTTAGCCCATTGTCCTTTAAGGTCTTCTTATATTAGAGGGAGGAATTAGTGATAATGCTCAGTGAATCCTCTGCAGAGCATCTGACGTCAGGTAGAGCAGCGTCAGGCAGTCTGAGATTTCCAGCTCCGTGTTGATGAGAACTCGTCCGACACACCAGTACTTCCTCTCCAGAGGCAGGTGGAGGCGATGATGCTGACGTGGATCTTTTAAACGAGGCTCGGTTACTTTTGGTGTCCAGCTGCCTCCTGACCGACTGCAGAAGCTCGTAGCTTTGCTGCTGTGGTGGCCGAAAAGTCATTGTGCTTTAAACGGACGCAACCACTCATCAGGTGAAATCCCTGATACCCGCTATTCTGAACTCAATCTTTCTCCTGTTTGCAGTGTCTCCAAAAATTAAACCCAAGTAAACACAAAACGGTATTTTATCTATGCAACACGACCAAAGTTGGTGAGGACTGAAGCGGTGGTGTTGTTGTGTAGGTGTTGGGGTTGGATGGGGCGTGTGTTATTACTGTATGTACACCACTACTGTACCATGTATTCTTTTCTTTTTGTCTTATTTTCTAGTCAACTCCCGAGATGAGGATTGGCAGTGACGCTTGGATTTGGGATTGGTGTAAAGATGAGTGTGTGCGCGTGTGTGTGTGTGCGCAAGACAAATAGAGTTTTAATCTTTAAAATATAATTGTGTGCCTTGCTACTTCTATCTGTTACTTCTCCTACCTTCTTTGTTAATTACAACCACTGCTTCCCCAGTTAGGTGACGAAAACATGCAACTAAATATGAAAATGAGGGGAAAGAAACAACAATTTGACGAGGTTGGAGTTGAGCTTGTGTATATATGTGAAGGTGTCAAACCCTGGTGTAAAATGCAGAGGGAAGAACGCTCGGTGTTTGTGTTTATTCAACTTTGTGACCTGTGATGTGAAATATCTTGATTATTAGTATTGGCCATAAAGAGCTTGACTGCATGGTTCCTGCTCACTACAATGTAAAACCAACTGTTGAGAAATAAACTTAATTTATTGGAAACTCGCTTCGGACGAATGTGATTGTGTGCTGTACGTTTGTGGGGCCTCAGTTGTTTTGAAAAAGAACAAAAGAAACCAAAATGGTTGTCGTGGTTACGTGGTTAATGACGATTCTGTCCTTCAAAGTTAGAAGAAAATCCACATGGACAAAAGTTCTCAAAAAGTTTAAACATCTACAATGTATCACATCGATGGACACATCACTGTTTGCAGAGGATCGTGGAATATTCCTGAAAGCACGACAGCAATGACATGGATGTTAAAGCAAGTGTATTTCCTGAAAAGGTGAATAATGTTTGAGCATTAGTTTTGTTTGTAGCCTTTCTGCGTGTTTCACTGGGTTCATAACTCCCACATTTAGCAACTCACGTTACTGCCAAACAGGAACAATCCGTTTCTATTTGAACAGTCAAGGAATAAAAAAGAAATGAAATTACATTCCAACGTTCGTCTCATGGTAAAGCTGAGTAGCTGTATCTGTAAGTGAAGAGGTGCGGTCGAGGCCTGACAGCAGTGCACTCACTTTTAAAAGCGAGTTTCACGCTTCTCACCAACTTCTGCTTGATTAGTAGGATCCACAGCTTCCGTTTACTGAATTAAAAATGACTGCGAACACGTGGCGGAGGTGTTGAAGATGGTAGCGCAGTAGGAAGAGGGACAGAACCAAGTGGACTGATCCAGAGTCTCACATTGTAGCTGTGTTTATTAGAGTTCTAGTCTGGCTTGGACTAAATCTTTTAAAACATGTTTAAAAAGTTTTATTTCCAGCTTCAAATTATCGGTTTTTGCTGCTTTTATTTGCAGCTCAGTAAAAAAAGGAGTGAAAATTAAGTCAAAATAATCGACCTGTGGAAGATCTCGTATTAACCAAGTCTGCTGAAGCTCATATAAGGTTCATTTTTGCAATAAAAGCGTCTCTGGATCTTTGAAAGATCAGTGTGTGACCAGGAATGATCACAGCAAAGAAAAAGAGGGAACCTGTCTGTGACTGCTCAGTTTAATCGTTCACTCCAAACCTAGATTGAATGTGAAATTCCTCCTTTTAATGCAGCTCTCTGCGCAGCGGTTCAGCAGTGACATCTATGCTGCCACGTTCGTGGTGACAGCTGCACACAACAAGAGCTTCTCGAGTCGGAGAAACACCCCCAAATTATCAGTAATGCTTCTGCAGTTTGTCTCATGAAATGTTTGCCTGCATTTATCCTAGGTGTTATTTTCAAGTCGCGGACCCAATCTCTTAAAAACTGCAGTTGTGACTTTTTCTTATGTGTGTCAGGCCCCAATCACCACAAACGCATCGTTAACATGTTTTGATCTTCTAAAGATTCGCGGTTTGCCTTTAATCAGACCTCCGTTTTCCCGGTGCGGCGAACTCTGCCGCCCGTATTCAGTCCACACGCTCAGGTGGGAAGTTTGAGCGGCTCAGGAGATGAAGAACAATTGAAAAGTAAAGGAGGTGATTGGTGCGATGATGAAAAACAGGCCTCGCTGATATTACTGAACGTTAAATAATGTTTACTTCATCAGGAGGAGGTCAGTTTGGGAAACGGGGAAGTGCTGCTGATGACACAGAGAAGATGGGTGGATAATGAGGAAGACGGCGTCTCAGAACACACACTGCAAATCAATTTGTCCCTGATTGCAGAGAACTGAACTCGGCCTGATGATGTCGGTTTGGTGCTAAAGTTTCTTTTCTAGTTCCATGTTCGCTGAGCACACGTACACGTTCACAGACCGTGACACCGAGCTGGGATTTGACGCTGCATATTGCTCATCGCAGACTTCAGCTCCGCCCACTGAGCCAGTTTATTTACAGTAGCTTTAGCAGTAGATGTTCTATTCAGTCACAGGATCATTAACCTGTAAAAGGCTCAGAGTGCGAAGACGATCAGTTTTGTGCGAGCACCTGGAAGTGCAGCTTCGTGTCGGCCACCCTGGAAAAAGTCCAGCCTGGGTCTGCTGGACACACTAAACGAGACTCGAAACAATTAATAAAAACACACAAACGCGTCCAAGTGGACGCCAGGATGGGCCCGGCCACCAGCAACATCAGCGGACGTCCTGTGTTTCTCCTGTGTCTTTAAGTCCATCATAAAGCCGCATTGTGACACTTCCGTCTGTCTCTCAGAGACTATCGGAGGAGAGCTGTCAGAGGATTAAAAAAATGGCAGTTAGCTGCAACAAAACACACTCCACATTAAAGCAAATTGCTTCTTGCGATTGTTGATAGTTTCTCATTGTTGCGTCCCTCTCGGTTGGAGCTGTGATGTTGATTGTGGCTGAAGGGGCCTTCAGATGACTGATAAGCGCTGATGAATGAAAATGGAAATGCTTTTCAGCGTTTTGCCTTCAAAGGCAAATCAAATGTGGAGGAAAGAGAGGAGCGAGCAGAGGAGGGAGGATATTTGCCTTTTTGCAATTAACAAGATATGTTCTTTTTTTGTCCGAAAAATGGAAATGGCTTTTAAGGTCGTAAAGGTCGAGCGCATCGAAGCATGGTGGCTCTGCAATTACTCTTCAGGCAGCGGCCTGATTGGGGGGAGGGCAAAGGGGGGAGGGCACTGAGGGGGAGGGCACGGAGGGGGGGAGGGCACGGAGGGGGGCGGGGGGGTCCGGCCACGCGCTGACGGTCAAATTAACGAGACGGCCGGGTCCCTGTTGAAAAGATCACATGTGATTACCGTACATCAAACAGACGGGGCGGCCGAATGATCTCCTCTCTCACAAAAAGAATGAGTAGTTAAAGGCTTTAAATGTCAAAACTCTCTCTGTCCACAGCTCTGCTCAGCTCGTCCCCGGGTTTACACCAGTCACAACAAATGGGTCATTAGACTGCCAGGCTGTCCCTCTCTTACCCAGTTGAAGCAGAAAACCAGAGCAGATCCAGCTCCTACGCCGGGACCAGAGCAGGACTGTGTCTGTAGCTGGTGGATCTTTAAGAACAACACAGGGCAGACAGGTTCTGGTTGGGGTTGGTGTTAGCGCTGACTCACAGAGAACTACTTTCCCAGGACTAGAGAGCCACCATAGAGCCAAAGTTTCGTTAGTTACGCTCAACCTTCAACATAAACGGTTCTTGGTTGTAGACCAGCAACTACTTGGTTCCCACAAACACACAAACCGTTTTCCTGCCGAGAGCTGGTTCTTTCATGAACTGGAGTAAAGTAGGTGTTGACCCCAAACCAACTCCGGACCCGCACTGACACCAGCCCAGAACCTACAGTAGTTGGGTCCGGCACACTGATTTAAATATTTCTCCTCCAGATGACATCATCTGAACTCCCAATGATGGACAACTCCTCCAGCCGATGTCATCTGGAGGAGCTCTGGAAACGCAGGTTGACCGTAATTTCAACCTTCATGGTGGGAGTAACAAGGTGACACAATCAGACCTAAAGGTTCCTCCAAGTGATGTCATGTGGAGGCATTTTTCAGCTAGAAGTAAGGAGAGACTTCGATGTGGGGAAGTCAGACGAAGGTGTAATGACATTTATGTACATGTACTAGTCAAACTCGAACCAAAAGCAGCACGTTCAGTATCAGTGAAACGTCCTTGAAGGGAAAACACAGAGCGAGTGAGACATTAAGACGTCAGAATGATTCAAACCTGAAAAATTCGAAAACAGTGACGCACACTTCCTCCACATGAGCCGTTCATCAGGACACAGACGGTCTGGGCCTCTCTGCAGTGTCAGCGCTCGCTCAAACGCTGCGAATCAAAGTCCCATTTAAAGGTGTTTGTGTTATTAGGATGCTGCAGGGCGGGGACGCGTCTTCGGGCTTCTGCACCGGCGTTGAATGGAAATGAGACGACGTGTGTTTTGAGGCACACACGCAGCGTAAAGCGCCTTCTCGAGTCTCTCTCCACGCCATAATGATCTTCTCGTAGCGCCGCCGAAAGCCTCCGCAATCCCTCCTTCATTTTCCCGCTCCTCTTCTCCCTGATGAGCAGAGCCATAATGTACTTCAGTCTGGCGACGAGGGGAGAAAATGAAAGACAGATTGAAAACAGATTCTCTTCTAAGCTGATCCTACATTAGGGGATGTACATAATACGCTGAAGTCATCAAGGGTTTGTTCACCGCCGTCAGAGCGACATGTCGATGACCCGACGTGCTTCAGACGAGTTTGTTGGCACACGCACTTCACCGAGCGTCCAGGACGTCCTCAGTGTTCACGTCCAGAACTAAGGCCGCAGCGGACACTGGGGTCATGGGGTCACGTTTCCTTTCTGCAAAATAAAACTTCTTTCCCCCTTATTTCAGTGGCTGGTTCTGGTTTTTGGCGTGACCACATTCAAATGAAATCCGGGCTCTGGTCTCACCCACAAACAGGTTTTACACATGCTCAGCTGACGACCCACGAGTTGTCAGACCGACGTCCCACTTACAGCAGCTGCTCACACACCGACCAACCAACTAACAGATTGTTCTGACCCACATGTACCTGAACTCATCAGCGGCCTCCGTTACCTGCGTCTCTGTGTTCCGGGTCGTTTTGCACCTGGTTTGTTTGACATTTTTTGACCGTTTTGCATCGTCTGTGTCATTGTGTGTCTCCTGAGTTCTTTTCATTTAACTCATTTAACGGATTTATTGTTACGCTTTAAGCACCCGGTGCCGTGTAGATTAGTTGTCCAGACAGTCTCAGTCTGTCTCAGGTCCACAGAAAGAGACACTCACATTCACACCTACAGACAGCGACAAAAGGACAAAAACAGGAATCAGCTGATCTTTCCCCCCTTTGTTGGCCGGAGTCTCCAGTGTCAGAGTGTCCCTGAATGCACCGCTGCCGTGTCTGGTTCTAAGTTCGGAACAGAGTCTGGACGTAAGTGGTCAGGTGTGTCCAGGGGTTCTGACACCTGTGCTGACTGGTGACTTTTAAAGAACCGGAAACGCGTTTCCGTGTCGCCCGTTCCCGCCAGAACGATCAGTCCTGATTGTTTCCACCTGTGGCGGGAAGAAGCTCCGTGGAACACAACCGCGTCCGGTCTCCGGTCTGTTCCGGTTCTGATTCTGGGAGCCAGACGAGCCACAAGACACAAACCTCCAGCTGAAACTTTGGTTTTAGAAGATTCGGACATAATGTTGGGAAGATTCTGTGGATTCACGTCCGGTCCGGCCTTTGAGACGCGCGCGCGGAAGGATTTGGCGGATTTGTGGACCAGCTGAGCAGGTAAGACCACGTCCAAGGCACGTCCCCCTGAGGACCAGAAGGTCTGGTCCGGACTTGGGTCTGTGTTCGGTGTGACCGGGTGATGTTTGTGTGTGGACCAATAATTATTGGACGGATGTAGAATCGAACTTCCGGATGTAGAATCGAACTTCCATTAGACGTTTGCGGCTCAGATTGACTCAGTTCTTCGGTTTTTGCCTCTGGTTTGTCCCTAATGTCCACAGACAAACATGAACTCACAAATATTTATTTTGCACCTTTTATTTCACATTATTTATGTATTTAACTGCATGAGAAGTTTTTAAAAGCCTTTTAATGTAGCTAAAATCCATAAACTTTCAGAGCAGTGACGTCATCAGACTGCGCGCCCGTGTGTGTGTGTGTGTGTGTGTGTGTGTTTTATCCTGATTGAATTTTCACATCAGTCGTCAAAATGCATTTAAAAAACAATTTAATATCAGACAGCGAGAGGCCACGAGCTGCTCACAACGGCCGAATAAATAAAAGCAACGAAGATGCCGAGACCACAATCCATCATTAGCGTGTGTGTGTGTGTGTGTGTGTGTGTGTGTGGGAAAGGACAGAAACGGAGACGGAGAAGTTGATGTCCCTGATGTCTATTATCAATCATTTGCATATGGAGGTGTGCAGGAAACTGTGCGTGTGTGTGTGTGTCTTCAGGATGCTCCATCTGTAATTCCTCATAGCAGTTAATTCATCATCTGCACTGAGGCGTCGGGGCGTCCGCAGGCGTTTAGGACTAATATTTCAGCTCCCATTACAGTGGCAGTGCACAGAGCCGGGGCTCTGCTTTGACCTTTGACCCCAGCCGGGGGAATCGCAGCCTGACCCCATCCATCAACGCGGGGAGGGGGGAAATATTAAGAGGGTAACATTATTAGTGGGATGGCAGGGAAGAGATTTAACTGCCGTCTTCAGCTGCCAGCGTGGGCGGCTGCCATTGGCTGTCTGTCCACTCACCTGCCTGTCTGTCCCTGTCGTCCCTGATGCTGATCCAGAGTCAGGCAGAAGACATCACAGTTGTGCAGCTGTTGGACGAAGCATAAAAACATATTTTAAGTGGGATCTCACTGTGAAGCTGTCACAAACGCATTTTTTAATAAGTCAAATACAACAAATTAAATTCACGTTTTTTTTTTACACCAGAGATCAGGTGAACGAATATATGTAGCTGCTATGAAACAGGAAGTGAAAGTAGAGCAGAATTAAAAACTCTGGTCCTTTACTCTGCGTCTGAGACTCAAGAGTAAGTGTCCCTGTCCCTCGCGTGTCTCTTAGACACTGAATCCACGATCCTCCATTGAACAGTAAAAATGTCAACATGCAGAATGTCTCATTTCACATCAGCAGCGATGATGAGAATCACTCGTACATCCGTGTGTTCATCACTGGTGACGATGCAGCTGAGGACTGACAACCATACGACCTGTGAAAGTCGTGGTCACAGTCCTACGCTATGTACCCAGCTGCAGCTCGTGTTCCTATTGGCTGTGGGGGTGAACGTACAGGCTGCATCTCCAGCCAATCACAATTGAAGCTTTTGAATGATACGGATATGTTAATAAGTTCAGAATGCAAATACTGCGGGCATTTTAGACATGATGTCAGCCTTTGAACAATGACAGAAAGTGCAGAACTGACGAGACCGGCCACAACATTAATACCACTCGCGGTCAAGAAGGCAGCAAATTTAAACGTGTTGGTCACGTGACTGTTAATAACACGGGACAATTAGGTCATCAAACGACAAACCCAATAAGATCAAATCGATCAGGTGAAAACAGGAGCAGGATCCTGTCGTGTTTTCAGCCTTTGTAGTTCGAGCAGATGGTGTCGGCAGCTGCAGACGAGCAGCCGATCGGTCGATTAAAGGCCTGACACCTGAAACGTCCCTTTAAGACTGTGCTGCTCTTAAAAGTAAAAGTTGACGCTTGTCGTCTTTTGCAAACGAGCTTTTTGTTCATCAGAACAAAAACTGCTGATTTCTCTGTCATCTGCCGTCTTTCACTGAGGAAACAGAGACGTGTGATCTTTAGCGGACTGATGGCCGCCTTAATAGAAAGGCGCGCGTGTCTGCAGAGATGACAGGCTCAGAGACGTGACGCCGAATTATTGACTTTTGTTGTGTTTTTACAGCAAGTCAGAAAAACCGATGACAGATGATGGTGTGTGTGTGTGTGTTTTCAGTTTGCTGTAGTTTGAAAACATGAAAACAATTTCTTTTCTGTGATGAAACTGAAAAATTATATTTTAAACAGAGAGCAAAATCTATGTGTCACAGTTTGTGTCTTTGGGCAGTTGTGCTCTTATTTCAGACTCGGCTGGAACCGACCCAGAATTATCGCGTTTTGCTCACGTCCACCTGAGTTTTTTTAGGTGTGTCCCAGTTTGTAGTTTCAGGCTCAGGCCGAGTCGGAAGAACTTGTTCATTTCTGTTCGTTAGTTAATGTAGCTCGGATCTTCAGGCTGCACCTGCTTAAAAACCTGTGCTTTGATTTATTTTTCATTCTCTCCAACTTGACTGGATTTAGTCTGTGACAGGAAGTGTGTTACCCAGGAAGTGAGCGGCAGTTTAGAACCAAAAGGAGCAAATTTGCCTCACAACCTGCATGAGGTTAAACAAATGTCGTTAGACAAATTAATATAGAGAAAAAATGTTGCTTCATTCCCAGAGTAAAACCTCCAGAATTTGTCACTTTGTAATAAGTCAAACTAACATCCAGAGCTTTAACTCGTAACTTTATTGTTAACAAATGATTTTTCACTGTAACGGGACTTTTAGTGAGGACGCGTGAGAAGCCGTGGAACCATCGTTACTCTAATTTACAAACTGATTTCAGAGTCAGTGCTTTAAATGGTGGAGAACAGACTGACGCTGAGTCGCACTTGAACGCACCACGGCGTGAAGAGAGAGTGTGTGTGTGTGTGTGTGTGTGTGTGTGTGTCCTGAGGGACAACAGCAGGTTGACTGTCCTGGTTCTGTCTGCTGTACTTTGCCTGGTCACAGCCTCTAATGTAACACACACAAACACAGACACACACTCTGCAGGGACAAATGCATAAAGCACATTATGAGCTGTTGGTCCCACACTCAGAAAATGCAAAGACACACACACACACACACACACGCACGCAGCTCAGTTGTAATTCTATAAGGGGGTCCAGCATGTCTCCCCTGAAACCTCCAGTCCAATTCATTTGATTTCATTACAGAGGGAGAGAGTGAGAGGTGAAGTGTATAGCGGGTGAGCGAGGCCGGGCTGCAGCAGCGGTTTTCATTAGGAGCTGCTGGTTAGAGCTGCGATCCAATTTAGACGGCAGGCTGGCAGAGTGGCGAGCTGTGTGTTTTTATTGGTATTTAATCAGCTCAATTGGGACGTTTTATTAGTGCAATGTTTTGTTTCGGAGGACAGACGAGAACTGTAGGTTATTAGGGGCGCTCAAAGTGAGGCGCTCGGTCCCTGCAGGGGTCCTGGAGGGTTTGCGCGGGTCCAGGGGAGGGTGAAATATTGAAAATGTGTCCTGTGTGCTTCAGTGAGGAGGAGGAGGGGGGAGCAATAAAACAGCAGAGTTGTGCGTTCGATTCCCAGGGCTGAAATGTCAGGATGCAAATTAGAGTTTTAGTTCTGTGAGCGCGTCTCCGCGGCAGAGCCCCAAGTCAATCCTCAGAAGGTGGAGCCGCAGAATCAAAGCCGGCACGACCCCCGGACTATTGCAGGGCGGAATGATGAAGGTCAGTGACGTGTTTGTGTCTGCAGAACCGGAACTCTGTTGTTCCTACAGGAACTGGGAATACACCTGTCGAGTACGTGGGAAACGTGTGTGTGTGTGTGTGTGTGTGTGTGTGTGTGAGGGTCCCTGAGCTCTGCTGATCTCCTGTTGGGACAAAAATAATTCTTTAACCCGAAAGGTGACTGATCAGAACAAGGACCAGCTTCAGCTCATAGTAGTAAAATAATGGGAAGTAAAACAGACTCCACTGTACCACACAGAGTAAACTGGACTAACTGGAGACTGAGGAGAACTAGTCCTCAGGAAAAAATGATTTTTTAAAAAATATTTCTAATATAGGAACAAGTTTTTAGTGCAAAGAGACTGGAGAGAGAGAGAGAGAGAGACAGGAGGAGGAGGAGGAGGAGGAGGAAGAGTTTGAGTGAGGGCAAAGGGAGGAGACAGTGAGAGTGAATGTGACTTTATTGTGGAGTCTGCTCACACACGGGCAGCGGACGGAGGAGCAGAGCCTCACATGAAGATGAAGATGAAAACACACGGAACTCCAACACACCTCATCGTTTACCAGAAGTTGTCTTCCGCGCGTCCTCCCACGGTTCTGCCGCGGACCCGGCGTTGACTCACTTTGGCTGGAAATGATTTGACACCAAAGTTCAGTGTTTGCGCACAGACTCGGTTCGTCTCTTTGGACACACTGTCCCGACGGTTCCATCAGTGGGGAACCGGTCTGTCTGCGGACTTTGACAACTTGACTGAGGCTCCGTCTCCCAGAGAAAACGCGTGTTAGTCCAGTTTCCAGCGGCTGCGTTATTCCGAACGAGGAAGGCAGAAGAGACGCGTCGTCCCGCTGCACCGACAGTCTCTCTCTCTCTCTCTCTCTCTCACTCTCTCTCCCACCCTCTCTCTCTCTCTCTTGCCCTCCCTCTCTCTCTCACACACACACGCAGGCACTTGCTGACATACCGACACACACTTTGGCGCCGCCGCCTCTGCTGCTGCTGCTGCTGCCGCCGCCGCCGTCGCATCAGCCGGATCCCACCGAGCTGCCGCCCGCTCACACACTGACCGACTGACCGAGACACCGACCGGTACCGGGCGTGGGACGGCCGGGGACGGAATGCCCCTGTCGGACGGAGAGCCCGCGGCGGCGCCCGCTTGAGAACGGGAGGAGAGCGCAGATCCTGCACCGGGAGACGCCGACACAGACACGCCGTGTGAGACACCCACCTCCCAGGTCCAAAGACCCGTTTGTTCCGGTCACTGCTGCGCGCACCGGAGGCACCGGAGACACCGGGACCATGAACCGGAGACACCGGGACCATGTCTGAGGGCTCGACTCCGAATTAGTGACACTGAAGGAAACGCTGTGTTGCGGACACTGGCAGTTCGATCGGTGCCTGTTGTGCGCACCGGGACCATGATCCCGATTCGCTTGTGAGTTTTATCCGAAGGTTAAAGAAGAAAAGAAAAACGAGAAAAATAAGATCCTTGTAGATTCTGTAGGTCTGTAGATCCCAGCGATCGCTGACGGGTCCGTGTCGGGAGGCAGCAGGAGAAGGTGGTTAGAGCAGAGCGCACGGAGACGCCCGGGACCATGATCAGGATCTTCCCGGATTTCAGCGTCCAGGTGACGGCCTCGGCAACCGGCGGAGCGGGGGGCGGAGGAGGAGGCGGGGGTGGCGGCGGGATGGTGACCGGACCCCCGGTGGGACGAGTCCCGGTGCCGGTTCCCGGAGCCACCAACGGGACCCCGCAGAGCGTTCAGGGAATCACCTACCAGCAAAGGTACGTGGGGGGAGGTGATGGAGCGGTGCTGATCCAAAAGTGGAAAAGTTGCGCGCACACACACACACACTGCAGGAAGCAGCGGTTTCGCTGCAGTGTGTGTGTGTGTGTGTGTGTGCAACTTCACAGGGGCAAAGTTTAATCCTTCACTTTTTGCTCTTTGAAATCAGCCCCCGCCTTGTTCATGACCCATCAGTGTTCAGGAGCAGTTGGGCATCTCGAACTCAGTGGACGCTTCCTCTGTCCCGAGTGGACACCTCAGGTCTTCAGAGCACATCAGAATGTGGGTAAATCATCAGCTCAGTGTGGATCCTTGGATGTTCGGACAAATAAAATGTGACACTTTTCTCTCTTTGGTGTTTCTATTAAACCTGAAGCACAGCGAAAACTCTGCTGACTTTAATGTCGCAGAAGAGGATTAAATTCAACAGTTGTAGATTTTATTTGGATTATTATGTGCTGTCTGACAGCAGGCTTCCCACGCAGGAGTGTGTGTGTGTGTGTAAGAGGTGTAATCGGCAAAGACAGAGATAAAGCAGCAGGAGACGGGGAGTCAGAATCAGGCTGCGGTGATGTGGTGGAAATGGAGGAGTGATGTTCAACTGCTTCGGCCCAAATATAAGTTCAGAGTCGACGTAACTGAGGGGAAAAATCCCAGATGAGGTCGTGATAATTCAGAGAAACACAGGAGGTGATTTGTGGGAAATGCAGGGCTGAGTTGTTTCGGTGGAGAAGAGGAACGTGTGGAGTGTTTTCCAGCTGGGCACCGAGCCGCGGCTCAGAGTCCAACCTGTTTTCTGGTGACAATTCATTCCATCCGTCCTCCTCTTACTTCCTTATCCCCCTCCGCTCTGAATCTAAATGATGCCTCCCCGTCCGGCCGCTCAGTAGGGTTATTTTTTCTAATCATCTGGAGCCATGGGGGTGCCAAAAACACACACACACACACACACCTCCTCTATAATGTGCAGAGTTTTTCGGTGTAATAAGAAAAAAAGTGTGTGTGTGTGTGTGGGAGTCTAAAAGCGACATAAATCAGAGCCGGGGCCTCTCGGACTCGGCCCTCTGCACCAACAAACACAAGCCCAATAAGAGCAGTATTGTTATTTAAAGCAGGGCTTCTGGGCACAAACACAGCCCAGACCCCCCGATTCTGCAGGATCTTGGGAAGTGGACTGTATGTTTGTGTTCGTATGTGGGAGGTGAGGATTAGAGCAGCGCCTGGACACGTCCTGGGATCATTTCTCCTGCCTCGTCGGCACCCGGCAGCTGCAGACCCCACAGAGCCTTTCAGGGACCCTGAGAAGGCCCCCACACCCAGGTTTGGGAACAGATGGGTGTAAAGGTTCGAGCGTTACCTCTAGATTTGTAATAAATCTTGCTGGTCGTCCTCCCGCTCTCAGTACGTAGCGTTTCCCCCCAACAAACAGCTGGGAGCTAATGTGTTTATACATTACGCTCCATTATCCACGTCGCCTTCGTTTGGCTGCTCTCGGTAAGCAGAGCCGAGGCGAGGAGGAGCAGCCAAAGCTTCCCCGACACGGGATCAGACGCGAAGGCCGTGACGTTCCGTTCTCCGGGGGGAATGAGGTGTTGGTCGGGGCAGCTCGGGCCTCGAGGAGCGTCACAGTTTGTGGACTGTGGTGTCTCTGTTTTCTGGCGTCCCCCCACTGTATTTCTGCAAACCAGGGGTGCAGCAAAAACCAGGCCCCACTTCACTGAGCCGGACTCGAATGAGGAACGTGGACTGTGGCTGTAAATCTCGGCTCCTGCTGTCAAACAGGTGAAGAGGATGAGGAAGGAGCATGTTGGTTGGTGGATGGGGGCTCAGCTCATGGTGCCCGGAGGATGCGCTTTTCCCCCCAGAGCCCCTGGAGCCCCGTGTTTGTGTGGATAATACCCAGCATGCCTGTGACCTTGACAGGTCATTGGTAGAAGGAGGGAGGCTGCCAGCGGCCGAGTTACACAGAATTAAAGGTTAAAAAAGAGGAATTTCAGTGAAGATCAGGGGAGAAACAGGAGGGACGGACGGCGGATGATGAGCGTTAGTGATCAGAAGGGAGCAACGTGAGGTTTGGGGAAGATGGAGGCGAAATAATCCGAGCAGCGGGAAAAGTTCGCGGCCGAATTTGGAATTTGGAATTTGGAATTTGGAGTGAGACGTTTGTTGTGATGTGTTTATTATGACGGTGTGTGTGTGTGAGACACAGCTGGGTAATAATCCCGCGGTGAGACCCGTAATACAGGAAGAGACGGATCATAAAATAAAAAAATAAAAATCTCTCTCACACACACACACACACACACACACACACACACTGTGAGCGGCGTTGTTGCGCCGGGGCTGGAGGAAATAGCGGAGATGTGCGGCGTCCTTCTTTTCTCTGACAGCAGCCGGAGGAGGGAAACATGCTCCGGAAAACCACACACACTTTGACGCCGAGCGACGCGCCGCCGCGGGGACCGTGACGGCGGAACGAGAATGTAACGATCTGACGCGCCTGTTTGTTTTTTCGCCTCCTCCTCCGGAGCGCGTGCGGGGAAATTCCTCCGTAGTGCCAAAGCCGAAGCTGTGCGCGTGTGTGGACCTGGAACGAGACCGCGGAGGAGGCAGAGACGCAGCGGTATCTGAGAGGCATCCGCCCCGAGCTCCCCTGCGCTCCGCTCGGCATGAAGCGGCGGCTGCAGCCCGGTCCCTGCCTTCGCCTCCACCGCCCGTTGTTTCTACGCTCCTGAGCGGCGGCGGCGGCGGCGGAGGAGGGAGACAAGCACGAGACACACGCACGGCCGACACACACACACACACACACACACGTTCACACACACGGACATGGCTTTGTCTTAACACACCGACCATGACGCATTGCTGTCAGGGCGCAGCGCACCGCCGCGGCTCCGCGTCCAAATACATCTGAGCCGAGAGAGAAGAAGAGAAAGTAAGAAATCTAATAATTGTTGCAGGAAGATGGCGCCCACCAAGCCGAGCATCCAGCAGGACCCGACGCGGAGAGAACGGTAACGGGGCTGCACACACTCCCCCTCATTCACTGCATGTTTACGGCGTCGCCCGGCGGTTTGCTGTGAGCCTGGAGGAGCCTGGAGGAGCCTGGAGGAGCGGCTTCCTCTCGGGAGGAGAGTCGACGTGTGTGTGTATTTGTGACTGTGTGTGTGTGTGTGTGTGTGTGTGTCAGACAGAGGCTTGTGGCCGGTAACAGGTCGGTTGGCGGTGATGTCTCCTCTTCTTTACCCACGTACCTACGTGCACGTTTGGATTCCGCGCAGTGTGTTGACGCTCCGAGCACCAAAGGTGTGTGAGCGTCGAGGAGAACGTGCGTCCATCGGTGACAAGCCGGTGTGTGTTTGGTCCTGCTGTACTACTGTGTGTGTGTGTGTGTGTGTGTGTGTGTGGCTCCGAGGAATAAACAGGAAGTTTGAATGTGCAGGGACGTGCGTGGACGTGACCCTGACCCGGACGCAGGGTCAGTGAGGCTGGTCACTGGGCTCCTCTCCAGGGCTGCTCACGTTTCCATGGGTTCCACTTTCCGAAGGGAACGTGGCAGGTTTGCACTGATTCGATGGAACCTTCCTAAACTGTGACTGCACCTTTTTTGTTCCGATCTGTGCCACCACTGCAGTTTTTCACCTGTTGATCGTTGTCGGTTTGTGTTGACTTGAAAGGAACTTCCTGTGTTCCGCTCTGCTCTCTTGGAATAATCTGCTCCGTAGCAATAAACCTTCATTACACCTGTTGATTTAGACGACACCACAATTTGACATGCAGCAGTTTCACTGCTTTGTGCACCGGTTTCTTGGTGGAACTGCACCTGCTTTATTGTCATATTGATCCATTTTTTTGTGCATACATGGTGATTACTAAACAGTCAGATGCAGCTGTGATATAGTTGTGCTGTAAATGCTTGTTGGAAATGTTGGTGACAGCGTGGTGTATCGCACAGATGTTTATAAATCATAAAAATGGAGCATTCCAACTTGTTGCATAAGACATGGGTCAGAGCCCCATTTGTTTTGGTCACCTAAAGATGATTGTAGCCTGCCGAGCCGTGGCATATAGATTTTACACCACCTGTTCTGATTCTTACTGTGTTTTCACCTGTTGATTTCAGGCTGACTGTGAATCTGTTATGGCTGTGTTTGCACGAGTCACAGTACAGAGAAAAAGGGAATCTGGCGTCCTTCTCGTGTTTGACCTCGGTGCAGAAACATCCGCCTTTAAAAATACCGGTGGCAGCATCACGAGGCTCGTCTGCTGGAAGCTGTTTTGTCTGTTTGTTTCCCGGAGTTTGAGGAGCGAACAGGTGGAAAACAGGAAAAGGTGGAGCGCGTAATTTAGTTCCATCTCTCGGAGGTCGTCTCCCTGTCTCGTCACGGCGTCCTCCAGTTTACCAACGCGACACCGGTTCTGACAAAACTGTACCAGTCAGTCTGAGAAACCGACATGAACATCTGGCAAATGTTGAATCAGTTTGTTTTTCGTGGCAACTTTTCGCTGTCCTGGAATGACTGAGAAGGCCATTAAATGTGAAACCTGTGACCTAATCAGGACCTCTGATTTCTGAGCTGTGATGTGATCGTGGTGGTGGATTTCTAAACAGGCCAAACATGCAAAGAGCATTTACGTGACATTAATGTTAATGCATTTCAAAATAGTAAAATAAAAAGGACAATCGTCCCAAATATACATCAGACTACCACAGAAAGACAGAAAATGACCCAAAAGGGACAAAGAAACGGATAAAAACTGACCACGTTACGTCTGTGTTCCCAACAGCTCTGTGTTTTACCACAGGTGGGTGAGTCAGGGGTTAGAGAGCAGCCACAGGGTCAGAGGTCAAATGTGTAAATCTGGTGATTTTTTCCGTACAGCTTGTACAGACGATGAAAGACGGTTTGTGTCTCTTGGAGGTCGTGTGGGATCGTTCACAAACTGACTTCTGATGGTTTTCTGGGTGGATAATTTTTAACAGAAGGCAGGTTTTTTTTGCCCGAATTTGAAAACAGAACATTTGAGCAGAGGCATTCATCTGAACCCTGAAGACTCGGTGTGGTTCTCGGGGTGTCGGGACGGTACAGATCCTGGGTTTTATCGGTTTATCATCAGGCTCCCTGATCGGCTGCTCGTCTTATTATCCACGTCTCTTGGTTTTAGCTTGACTTGTTTGGTCGCAGGAAGCTGTGACCCAACGCAGCAGCCGGTCTTTGTTAGCTGTAGTTGTTTGACGTGGCTTTGGTGCGTCACAGCCCTCAGATTCAACTCCGACCAAAACGGTGAAAGCTGTGATGTTCAGACTGACCTCGGCGGTGGGTTCTACTGCACACCACTGTGTTTGAGTTCGACACACTCGAATACAGTTTAGTAAAGGATATTACAGCATCTACATTTTCTAATTGCCAAATCTATAATTAGGATTTGATTATGTAAAATTAACAAACACATCCACAAAGTGTGGTAGTTGTGGTTAAAAAACAAATTGGTTGCGGCAAGAGAGAATGAAACCTCACTGGTCCCCAGTGTCCGTGTGTGTGTTTTGGCTGAGCTGCCGTTGATCTATTTCTGGGGGCATTTCAGTGCTGATAGGCATCTGGAGGAGACCAAATTAATTTCCAGGTAGAGAGAGAGAGAGAGAGGAAGTGGTGGAGGAGGAGGACTGACTTCATAGCCGACTGCACAAGTGCTCCCACTATCAGTGCACTACAGCAGCTCCGCAGAGAGAGATGATGGAGAAGAGGACTGGGCAGAGAGTGAGGACAGGCACTGAGAAACAGAGGGAGAGGAGGAGGAGGAGGACGGGCGCAGGATGGAGAAGAGGGGAGGATAAAAAGAAATGAGTGATGAAGCAAAAGGGAAATGTGAACAAACCCGAATGAAAGAGTGCAAAAAATCTTCAGTCGTTAATGAGAAATAAAGCGAGACAGTGTCATTCAAAATGTCCCCAACACAGTCCGTAACACTCAAAGTAATTCAGGTGGAACCCAAACTAGAAAGACAAAAAGTGGGGACAACCTGAGGAGAACGGAAGCGAATCAGCCGAGAAACAGGAAGACAGACAGAAGTGAAGGGGAATCTCTCATCGGCCTGATGACGGTGGCGAGGGGGATTCAGACCCACCTGCAGGCTGGATGAGAGCTTCTCAGAGGCTGCAGGAGGGCGGGGTCAGCTGTCCCACAGGTGGTCCCACACACCTGGGCCTGGAGCTGATGGGGAAAAAAATCAGCATCTGTCTCTGAATGTGCAGCTAAATGTCCCATGGTCAGGGCAGCAAAAGTAGAAACGTCCTGTCCGTGTCAGGACAGTGTTTGTGATGGAAAAATGTTTGTTTGAAAGGCTTTAAAAGTAAGACTGGAAAATCTGTGGCTCGACTTAGTGGCTCTGAAGCAAAGGTGGACAGGAACGGTGAGAGAGAAATGACAAAAATGTTTGACTTCTTCATTTAAAACATGTTTTCTACCTGATTTATGGTCCCTAAATAGATTCAAATGCAGATTAATTCAGTTGTATTTTACACAGCATCTCTAATTTTATGTTGTGTTTTAATTAATGTGCCTGACTGACTTCAAAACGCTTCAGAGTCGTTTGCTTTGCTGCGTCACCCCGACCTGGACCCGGTCGACAGGACTCTTCTCGAAACGGGTTTTGTACAAACCGTTCTCTTCTCGTCTGCTTGTCTTTGATTTTCTTTAAGAGAAATCAATCAGAAGAAGGTTTGACACATGTTCCAGCAGCGTTGCACAACCTTTCCAGCCTTTAGTTGCTCCTGTTCCAACTGGCTTCAACTTCACAATGAACAAATATGTTTTTAGAAAGTCAAATTTCTCCGTATCAACATGCGATCTGTTGTTTTTTGTGATTTACACTCTGCACATTTTCTGGAAACAGAGTTTGTCGATGAAGTGCAGATTTTTTTTAACCTTATCTGACTTTTTGGACGTTTTATGGGGAAAGACGAGGTCGGGGGAGAGAGACGGAGCTGGCGGTAGTGTTGGCGAATTGTCAGAAACAACAGAAAAACCACAAAGCACAAAGTTGGCTTTGTCTCCACCGCACTACCCCTCCGTCCCCCCTCCCTCCTCCTCCTCCCCAGGGGCGAAATAACACAATAAAATGCCCCATTACCCCATTCAGCTGAGTGAGACACACAGAGGCCGAGAGAGAGGAGCCGGTCTGGGGTTTTGGCAGCGTGTTGGTGGTTTGGTGGGTTTTGTGGAGGGTCCGTTGTCAGGAAACCACTCGAGAGTTTAGTTTCAGACGTGGAGCTCGGCCCTGCCTCCCTCTGTGATTTCACCAGATTGGTTTTGTTCAGACATGCATGGAAAGCCGGTGATCAGAGAAGGAGAAAACACAGGCTGCTGCTGCTCCTGTGTCGGACTCAAAATTGTTTTCCTTTTCAAACTGAATTTACATTTGTCTTTGGGAAGAAAATGCATAGAAAATGTCTCCGGCCGGCAATTTGGGCCTCGGAGGCAGCAGCAGTTTGTGCGTCGTTACCAAATAACAATGTGTAAATCTGCTGCGTGCCGCTGACACACACTCTGCTTTCGTCCCAGATGGAGAAATGTATGAAAATGTAAATGAAGCTGAAACGACAGAAGCATTTTTCAGGATCTGGAATGTAGCGCCAACATTTTACATAAACAGTGCACTTTTTGTTTCTGCCTGTTTTTAAAGCTGCGACGCTCTTTGCACAGTGTGTCTGAAACCAAACGAGGAGTCGAAGCTGCCCGACTCTCTGAGCTCGGTCGAATTCTACTACAGGAAGCTCCGTACAATTTATGTGTCAGACAACATGCAACAAATACAGTTTTTATGTAGAGGATCTACCACCGGCTGCATTTCCTGTTCACACTATGTCAATTGGACATAAGTGACATGTTACAAAAAATAGTGAAGATATTTTTCCTAGACAACTTTTTTTTTTCTGCGCCAGAATTTGACGCACTGCAAAAAGCCACAACACAACAGACACGTCTCCAGAAGCATCTAAAAATACATCCGCTCATTGAAGCGTCCGTCAGTCTTTAGAGGCCCCCGGAAACACTGCTATGACGGTGGTCTACAATGGTTCCGGGGACACTAAAAAGTGACGGACGCACTTGTTGCCATAATTTGTCAAGCACAAATTTACCGGAGCTGAATCAAGGTGAACCCACCTCTGTGAAAATTAGTTTTTAAATAGGAGTCTGTTTTTAAAAACTATATAGCTGATGACTGTTAACCCAGCGTTAGCGTTAGCGTTAGCTCGTGCACATGGTCTACGGCGTTTTTTTCAGCTGCTCCTGGAGACACTGTGTTTGACACTGTGTTTCTTCCTTTGTGTTGTGTTGTTATTTTTGCATTTCTTTAAGCTGCGTGTGTGTTTTCAGATTAATTAAGCTGTGTTTGTTTGCAGTTTTCGGAGGAGATGGGGTCGGATTCCTGCGGGTTCAGGGGTCCGTACACAGTAATTAAGTAACTTCATTAGAAATGATCTCGCAGATTTTGAATCTCCCCAAACATGATCATGGTTTTGTTGCTGGCTTTAGTCCATTAGCAGTCTGTGTTTGGACTGCCATCCTTTTGTGTGTCTCTTTGGATGTCTTCTGTCTTTGATTGGGGTTTTTAATCGCTCTGAGGTCACCGGGGGCCTGTGAGCCTGCCAGGCCCGTCGGTTGCTCCATCCAGACCATGTTGGGACATGGATGTCACACCGTCCCCATGTGTTTAAGGGCCAGTAAAAATGTGCCGGTGTTTTAAAAAAAAACTCAAGGTCACACTGAAATGATGAATTTTTATAGATGTTTTTTTAATAAGATACGGTCCCGGATTTACAACTCAAAAAGTTGTAAAGAAGCTCTGAGGAGCTACTGTCTCTCCCCCCAAAAGGATCTGAAAAGATTTTCTTCTGAGACCACGTGTCATCGCCTCCTTCCTCTCTCTCCTCTCCTGGATCTTCCTCCTCTCCTCTCGTTGACGGAGGATGTAATCAACTCAGACCTGCTGACTCAGCAGCTTTCACCTCAGGACCAATATCTACCTGTCCTTGAAAACACACACTTCAATTACACCCCACCTCAGATTGGTTAAACACACACACACACACACATACACACACTTTGCTATATTACTCTTTCCCACTTCTGTATTATTCAACTTCTGTTTGTCCTTCTTCATCCTGTTTCATTCCTTTTTCGTGATTTTTTTTTCTTTATTTTCTTTATTCGCTCTGTCTTCACATACTCTGCACTTTCTCTTGCATCCATATTTTTCTTCGTCCTCATTCCTCAGTCCATCTCTCATCTCTCCCTGCCTTTAAGTTTCTGATCATATCAGAAAACTAATTCTGCAAAATGTATCAACAGGTGTAACTGAATGTAATTTATAAAATCTTTGAGTTAAAATAGTTTTACTCACGTCAGTCATTTTCTTTTTATTTTTGAGTTGTGAAAGAATTTAGTGCATGAATCTGTCAATGGCTATATACCACCACAAACGAATAGTAATAGCAAATTTTGGACTGATCCAGTTCTCACGGATCAGCACTGACGCTCTGCAGCTGGTGAAATAAGCAATTGTTCAGACCCGAGCCTCCCACTGAGCTTACACATAACCCCCAGAATGAGAATTACTCTCGATTTTCAGGTAGAATTTCGTAACTATGAATACACACCCCTTTCAGGGCGTGCGTGTGTGTGTGTGTGTGTGTGCAGCAGGTGCTCTAAGATGTTGATTAACCAGCTGCTCACATTGTTGCTTCAACTCCAAAAGGAATTATTTTGAAATTAAGTGTGTGTGTGTGTGTGTGTGTGTGTGACGATAATCTCCTGTTGTTACTTGCTCGTCCTCTGTGACACGTTGCATGCGTATGTCTTCTATAAAATCTGCCCCCTCATCTCCTCCCCTCTGCTTTCATTACCTCCTCTCATGTCCTCTTTGCCCCCGGTGCGGTCACCTGTTTCGCCCCTGTAGGCAGGTAGGCGACCTGAGGGTGAAATGACTATTGATTATTCGTTGCCGGAAAGAGAGCAGAAGTGGGAGGAGGGGGAGGGATGGAAGGACGAGGAGGAGGCATCAGTCAGACGGATGAACGAGACATTTAGGGGGGAAAAGCAAAAGCTGATTATGGGTAAATGGACGGACAGCAGCCAAAGACAAAGATTTTCGTTTTGATGGTTAGAACTGAAACACAGACTCAACACTTTGTTTGCTCATTCTTTAACTACTGTCATTTGCACATTAATTTAACAATATTTCCAGTGTAAACAGACCTTCAGCTTGATTATATCATGTCACCAGAACATTCAGCTGTTACTAGAATTAAAGCACTTCAGCTCAAATGCATTGGAGGCTAGTTACAAGCCCCTGTAGCACAGCTCTGTACCTGTCGTAGCCTTTCATTTCAGGATGATGTTATTTGACAGCAATAAGCAGCGTTTTACATTCACAGCAGTTGAGAAACCACCTCAGTGCGCATTGAGTAACTGTCCTGGAGCTTTTTATCGTGCTATCATATGATAGAAATCATACATATCAACTTCTGGTTTGTAATAGACTTTTTGTCAGTGCAGTTTCTCCACATGATCGTTGACCTCTGCATCCATCTCTCCTCCTTTTGTGTTTTTTCTGTTTCCTTCTACACGTGGGCAGTGTATCTACAGTAACACACACCTGAGGGCTATGTGATGCCTGCAGGGGGATTTGAACCCGCAACCACGTGGTTGTGCCTCTATTGATGAAGCTCCTCCCCTGGTGTGTAATTTTGTGCACGTGTCCTCGGGTTATTGATGCCTGTACTTTCGTACCTTCTCACCCACTTGACGTCTACACACACACACATGCATGTTGTGTGAGCAGAGGCGGCGTCATGAATCCTTATTGTGTCTCTGTGACCTTATTTCAGACACCCGGGCGTCTCCTCATCCTCACACAGTGAATCCCAATAAAGTTGGGATAACTGCTTGTGTGTGTGTGTTTGGGGGGTCATGTGCTGTTAGAAACTGGTTTTACTAAATAACCAACTTGGCTACAACCTGTTCTGTTATGTTGAGCTGTTGACATACTGGAACAGCAGCTTCTCACTTGTGTGTGTGTGTGTGTGAGATTAGAGCTGATGCTGATGTTTGATGGATGTTTTATTTGGATCTGCTAGCACAGAATAAGACAGGAACCCTTTGGCATGGTGGTAAAATTTTAATGACCTTGTATCCCCTCAATAAACAAAGTGGCTCTTGCACAGACTCAGGTTCAGTTTGGCCGGATCGTAACGATGGAGTCTAACGGCGCTTCTTGTTTTACTCATCGTGTAGTTGGAAGAACAAATGCGGCACGTGAACAGTCTCTCTGCTCCGTGTTTCTGCAGAGAACATCCCATGATTCAAACTCGTCTCATGAATAAAATATCCAATGTTGTGGAGCTTGAACAGAAGCTCCCTAATTTCCAGCGGATGTTTCCATTTTCTGTTTGGAGAAAACTGCTTTCAGTGCAAGATTATGATTCAGGATCCAACACTGTAGCAGCTTTCTATGAAAGAGCCGTGATGTAAATTTGTCTCTTAACATATGTGCAGTGTCACTGATGCTGCAAGCTGAAAACCCTCTTTATGGTCACATGTCTCAGAGGTTAAAAGACTTTATGGATCAATTAAACCTGAGAAGACCTACGTCCGTGTATGTTTCACTGCATTAACGCTGCACATGTGTGTCAGGGTGAAGGTGGCATTAAAGGTGTAGGGGGTGTGTGTGTGCACGAGGTCAGTGTGACGGGGAAGGGGAGGTGACGGTCTGAGCTCTGTGGTGGAACAAATTGAAAGCCAAGCTAGTATCAATCACTGTGAAGCCATAGTTAATTGTCCTGGACACACACACACACACACACACACACACACAATGGATTTCTTAAAACTGTTCATCAGTGGACAAAGAAAAGAGCAGAAATCAGAGGCAGATCAAAGGAAACACGTTTCCAGAAGAAATAAAGTGAACTGGACTTCTCTGTCCAGCCATCACACCTCCATTGACATCACAATCCCCGTCCCCTGATGCCAACCTGCAGGCGTTTGTGAATGTTTGAATGTCTGCATGAGGCGCTGCAGTCAGTAAATGGAAGGCGCCTTACATGGCGAGCGGCGGTTGCAACAAATGCACCAGTGTCATGCAGCAGGTCAAGTTGGACACCAGAGAGACGGTTTTTTGGTCACAGTGAACAAACTGAAGCGTTTGTGTTGGTCCAATTGTGTTTGCAACGTGTCATTTATGAAAATAGTCAACATGGCCTCATCATGCTGGTGGAAAATTGACTCTGGTTTCAGTTGATCTCTTTGGTTCAGCACATTGGAGAAATCACCAGAATCTGTTCCTGTGTGTTTCTTCAGATTAAAGTCAAATACTTCAACGTCAAACTAAGAGCAAACAAAGTGCGTCACTGCCCGAGCACCGACTGGACTTCATGTTCCGTCCTCTTGACCCAGACGACGATGATCAGGAGCTTATTTTCAAAGTCTGCAACATTTTTTGTCTGAACTTTTTGATTGTACGACACCACAAAGCCCCAAATGTGGATTAATGCGCCACTGAAAATAGTCCCGACACGATGATCTCCTTCCACTTGGAAAATGACAGCGATGCAAGTCGCTGCCACCCGTTGTTTAACGAAGTAACTGATTTGGTGACTGTTGTTTGTAACTGTAGACCTGCCAGCCCTCATCACACACACACACAAACACACACACACACACACACACACACACACACACACACTGAGTTTACTGCAGCATATTGTTTCCTCCATTCGGCCAAATTAAAGGGAGATTCCATTAATTTTTCAGCACGCTTTCGAGCAGAATTTGCATTTCTATCTCGCAGCTTAGCGGCCGCTCGTTAGCAAACAGAAATGCTGATTGCAGAAAGTTTTTTTTCCTCAGAAAATCCAAATACACTCAGTCCTCACCTCCCACACACTCCAGCAGTTATATACGCGCAGATTCTGTTCACATATACAAACACACACATGCAAGTAGTGAAACTTGTGTGCTCCCAAACACGTGCATGCACATAAGCACCTCACTCTGTGCGTGTGTGTGTGTGTGTGTGTGTGTGTGTGGTTGTGCACCCTCCACGTGCACACGTGCCCCTATAGGTGTGTGTGTATTGTTGTTAATTGGAGTGTGAGGTCCATGACAGCTATCAGCGGCTCATTCACTACATTAATGAGAATGATAGCAGCTTTAAAAAGACTGTTCCACACTCTGACCAAACTCATTAACACCGGCTTGCATTTAAATACACCGCTCTTCTTCCTGTGCTTCTCCTCTTCCTCCCTCCTGCTCCGTCACTCTGTCCCTCTCACTCTTGCTCCTCTGCCTTCTCCCACTCTCACTCTTTTTCATTTCCACCTTCTCTTCTGCTGCTGCTGGTCTTTCTTTACGTCGATTTACCTTTTCCCATCTTTCTATATTTTCTTATTTTTCCTGTTCTCTTTTCTCCGATACCACAGGTTAATTATTAAAATGTGTCACTCACCGAAACTGAAGGCAGAAAAGCAAAATTTTATGACATTGCTTAATATTTCTGCCTTTATTGTTCACTTTTGAGGCAACACAAATGACGGCTGCCGAGGAACTGAAACTCCAGAAAGCATCTGTAGCCACAGGTGTGGTCTGTGGTTCTGAATCACAGAACCTACGTAATCTAAAGTGCTGCACCATATCTGAATTTGTAAAACAAACGGGATTGAGATGATGTTTTCACTGTCTCTGTGTGATTTATAACAGGGAGTGAGTCATTTTTATTGCCGGTATTGGACGACTTCAGTTACTTAGATGTGTCCAAAGTTGGAGGGAAAGTCACCACATATCTTAGTTTCTATGAATTTTCTGTAATTATTGTGCAGGACATGCGCACGGCCAGTCCATCCTGGTCCTGAGCCTAACAAAAACCCTTAGCTCGGCATGAATGGCTTTAGATTCTGTGTTATTTTTCATCGCTGAAACTAGACGTTTCCATTTATGTTATCAGCAGCTTGAAATTTACAGTCTTGTTTTTGGAATACTTTTGTACTTGAAGTACATTTTAGAGCATTTGAATACTTTATTCATATTCACCTCTGTGAATAATAAATTAAATTCATTAGAAAATGACAAATCATGTTTAATGCAGCGATGACGCCTCATCTGTCAGACAGTTCACTGACTGTATTTGTCAAGATGCAAAGCTGTGTTAAGGTTTTTAATAATGAACTAAAATACTTTTATTTTCCCTGAAAATCATCAGTGAAAACAAACCAATGAGAGCGCTGCAGCTCAGACGTCACACTGAAAACACTGCAGCACTGTAGCGCCACACTCCACTGTATTTTCTATTAGCTCTGTGTGTGTGTGTGTGTGTGTGTGTGTGTGTGTGTGTGTGTGTGTGTGTGTGTGTGTGTGTGTGTGTGTGTGTGTGTGTGTGTGTGTTTTTATGTGGCCAGAGGCTGTCTGAGCTGTGGAGTGTGAAGGCGGTGATGGACTGATCTACTTCCTGCAGCACTCCGACACAAACACATTCACTCACACACATACACACACACACACACACACACCATTTTGCTATAAAATATAGGTGTGTGTGTGTCTGTGTAAATAAATGGTTTTGGTTTAACTATAAAAATAAGAAGTGAATGATGGACAGTGATGTAAAATGGTGAAATAGGGACAAAGACAAGAACCTGAGAGTTTAGTCCTCGGGTTCACACGAGCAGCTTGTGCAAAAAGGGCAGAATTCAAAGTATTTTTATATATGTCAAATAACATTTTTTAAATTAATTCTGAGGAAAATACATAACGTGTGTGTGTGTGTGTGTGTTTGTGCGCGTGTGTACACTGTATGACCATGTGTGTGTCAATATTTGGACAGTTACCATGCAGCTCACCAGATGAGCCTGGCATCTGCTTGTTGGCAGGACTATAGAGAGTGTGTGTGTGTGTGTGTGCGTGCGGCTGGCTCGTTATTCCTCACGTGTGTTCACCATCCAGTTTTTTCACCAACAAAAGATGGCCGCATTAAGTTGGATGCCCTTTTTCAACTCGCTCTCTCTTGTCTTCTCAGTCCACTTTAAGGTCTCTCACCCTTACGGTTTTCCCTTGTTTTTTTGAACGAGGTTGAATTGAGTCTCTTCTCTTCAGGTTTTGAGCATCGGAGTTGCTCGTAGCAGCGGCTGATTGACAGCTGAGAGTTGGTGTTGGTGTTGCTAGGAGACGAGCAGTAAACTTCTATTACCTACGAGGGACCAAATGTGTGTCCCATCCGCCCTGGACTGTGTTGGCTTCGTGCTGCGGTTGTAACGTGGACGCTCCTTTTCCTTCAGCTCGCTTTACACCCAGATGTGAACGGTCCAGATGTGAACTACAAACTTTGAGGAACACGTAGAGTCTGAGTGAGGGGCAGTCTGTGGTATCCGCCCCCCCCGCCGTGTTCACAGGTATTACACCAGCTGACACTCTCTGTAAACTCAACACACGCTGAAGTGATGCAGAAGTTCACGTTGCTGAACGTTGTGGCTCATTGCGTCTTTGCTTCCTTCCGTCGTCCCACATCAGCCCTTCATCCTCCTCCTCCTCTTGTCAGCTCAGCATTATCCACCTCAACAAGGATAATCCTCGTCTTTTAAAATAAAAGTATCAAATAAAATAAAATCATAAAATGAGATGTAAGAGGGTTAAGGCGGATCTCCACTCTGGCGTTTCGCTACATAATCCGCTCCTCACATGACTTCAAAGGAGGCTGCGAGGAGCGCCGGGCCTCCTCCTGTTTACCATATCAAGGCTCGGCTGCTGCGAGGGGGGACGAGGAGGAGGAAGAGCCCACAGAGCTAAGAGCTGAAATTGAAACACAGCGGTGTGTTTAAGTTGCACTGCTCATTAGGAGGGGAAGTGGGCTGTTACTCTCCTTTCTCCTCCTCCCTTCATCTGTCCGTCCGTGGCTTCTCCTCATCGTCTCGTCACGCTTTCTTCCACGGAGAAGTTTCTCCCTGATTCTGCTGAGGCGTCGGCCTCCCTGACTTCTGGATTTCTGCCTGTTGCCTCGTATTCCTCCTCCTCCTCCTCCTCCTCATCCGTGTTCCCTGTCTTTTTGTGCGTGTGTGTGTGTCAGCAGTGTCTCTATTGTCACTGTGGACAGAATCAGTCACTAGGTTAATAAGTTATTTTTCCTTCATATTGCAGTCCATGTTGTCCACGCGTCTCCATCCAGGGTCTCAACCTAAGTCTGTCCTTCGTCTTTGTTCTTTTCTTTTTGGTTCTTTTCAGTGAAAGTTATCTGTGTGTTATAAATTATCGCCAGATTTGTTTTAGCAGAAGAAAGTGAGTGTTTCTGTTGTTGCAGGATTTGCTTAAATGCAGTGGATTGATGAGTTTGTCCTGCAAACCTGCATTTGCGTTCTCTGCAGAGATCATATCGCAGCGTTTACAGGTGAGAGGTGGGAAGTGTAGAACGTGGTGCTTTTGGAGCTTGACCATGATTTTTATATGAGAATCTTTTTTTTTTTTTTTTTTCGAACCTGTATGATGAAAATGAAAATACTGTGTGATTAACAGCAGTGTAGAAACCTGGGTGAAACGCTCAGTAATAGTAAAACTCACCCACTTTTTCTCGTTTTCTTTCTTTTGTCAATAATCTTTCAACTCTTCAACCTGTATGTGGATTTATTTAGAGGAACTTTCCTGAAAATGTGCGTTTTTACCTCATTTTCTCTCTCTCCGACTTCCTTTGTCGCCCCTTTTTCTTCAACTTTCTCCATCCCTAATATTGGATTTCTATACGTGCTTCTTCTGGTGTGTTTGGGTAAATTTTAGAAAGTGCTGTGAATCGGGTAAAGTGTGTGAGAGAGAGAGAGAGAGAAAGAGATGATGATGATGAGAGAGATCACAGACTACAGGGATGTATACACACACTCCCTCACACATACCGGACCTGATTTGGTGCAGAACACTCAAAACACACACACACACACACACACACACAGACAGAAGAGAGAAGCAAACACAAAGAAAGAAGGACTGGCAGATGTGCAGAGAGAAAGACGATGAGACAATGGGAACGAGCAACTGGAATAAGAAAAAAAAACAGAACCTGAGATGTTTGATCAGTTTCTCTTGTCAATTTTTAATTCTTAATAACTTATTGAAACGGCCTCTGGTGTTTCTGGCAATCGATGCTGCTCACTGCAGGCTCAAAGAGCAGGTGTGTGTGTGTGTGTGTGTGTGTTTACAGACACGTCTGTTGGGTTTCGTGATGAACTCGGACGGATTTTTCCCGGTGTTGGGATCACATCCTGATAAACTGATCCCTCGTTTATTGGAAATATTTACAACAGCGCTGATGTTGGAGGAACGTTTGGCACGTGGAGTGTGTGGACTGTGTGTCAGCTTCTGAATAAATCACACGCTCGCTGAATAACGCCACTTAAAATGGAAATAAAATGTAAAAGTCGAGTTTTATTCACCGTATGGACTATAACACGTCGCAAATTTGCCTTATGGGGCTTTAGAAACTGAACATCATACACATTTCATTGTTAGACAACCAATTTTCCAACAATAAGCTACATTGTATATTTTTTGTCTTTCACTAATATTAGCATTTGTTTCAAATTCACAATCAAGCCAAAGTGACAGTGTGGCAGACAGGAAATCAGCGTCGGCGTTTTTAATACGAAGCATTTCTTATGCACAAGGGAGATTTCCCCTCCCAGGAGTAAAGTACATTTTATATTCAATGAACAATAAGTTTGTCTATTAAATACATTTACACTCAAGAAGAGAAAACAAATTTTCGGTTATTTCATTGTAGTTACATTTCTCTTCTAAACAAACAGACGTTCTTGAAAACAAATGATGAAAACATAGTTCAACAAAGAGGAAATGTGGGGAAGCTATGAAACGTGTTCTTGTCTCAGTTTGTGTGTGTGTGTGTTGGCGTCTGTCACACCGTGTACTGAGGCCATGATTACACACACACACACACACACACACACACACTCATGTTTCCCTTTCTCATTCTCTTTCAATTACTCTCTGACTTTCTTTCCTCCCTCTCTCTCTCTGTCTCCCTTTCCTTCTGGGCTTTGTGTATATAGGTCAATGGAACACACACACACACACACACACACACACACTGGGCCCCCCAGCATGTGATGGCAGCGTGGTAAATTAAATGTAAAGCTATATGTTGCCACCATCCAGATGACAAATGACGTGTGGTAATCGTCTTAGCTCTGATAGCAGCCGTAGCCTCCGGCGACGCAATGCAACACAACAGACACACACACACACACACACACACACACACGCGCGCTGGCTGACTTGAACACCTCTCTGTCAGTGGGTTTGGTTTGTCTGACTGCATTTGTCCTTTCCTGAATGAGCATCCATGAGCATGTGTCAGTCTGTATTAATTTGTCCGTGTGTACTTAACACCCGTATTTGTCGTTCGTGTTACCTCGTTTCCTTTTTTGCCTGCTCCTTCAAACGTGCGTGCACGCCGTGAGTGGACGTCTCGTTTGTGTGCGCGTTTCCCCTTATTGTGATATCATGATAAGTGCTTCCCCGTTGACTCGTGCACGCCCGGCGTGCGTGTGCGCGTGCCCTCTTTGGGAAGGTGTAATAGCTGGCAGACAGAGTGGCAGCAGCGGGAAAACAGGCCTCCAGCAGCAGATAAGAGCTTCCTCCAACTTCCCCCCGATAAAGACGACTCCTGTGTATTTACATTTAAATAACACTCGTCCTCGCTCTGATCCTTCCGTCACCCTCCTCTTCTCTCGCTCTTCTGACAGCAGCCATCCGACTTTTTGCTGTAAACCTCGTCTCCAATTCCCATTCCTTCGATTTCACCACCATTCACATCCTTTTTTTTTTTTTCTGTGAAATGTTGGAATGTAAAAGTGTACGCGTGAAGAGGAAGTGAAGTTTTACCGAAGTGACATGAAGTGAAGCGCTGGGGAACTAGGGTACCAATGAGTCGGACGTAGTTTTAGCCGAGATAGTACATCGAAGTGTCTGTGATGGGAAAAGAATCTCATCGCAATAACAATATATATCCCGATATAAACTATTCCTGCCCAGCTTAAAGGTTTGATGAGAAGATGCACGTTTTAGCTTAGTATTACTGATTTTCTGTCAAATTGAACATAAAATCTACAAACGCACTGCTGAACATTATACAACTATTTCAAAAAATGACGACAGGTGTGTACATGTGACGAACTACAATAAAAAGTCTGACGAGTCAAATTATAGATTTTGTTTCACTGTGAAGCTGGAGTAAGCTGAAATGTAAAGGTCCAAAAACTGCACTGTTCCAAGTTGAACGTTACAGCACCTGTAGACTAGTTTTCAGCCTAAAGAAAACGGATTGAGGGATGGATGATCAAAAACACTAACGAGGAGGATAAAGGTCTGAAGGACGGACGCCCAGATCTCAAAGGGGGGGACAGACGTTGTATATGTATGAAAAAAAAGATATGAAATACAAGACGGGAGAGGATGAGTGTGAATGGTTTGGAGGGCGATTGAGAAGAGATTCGGGTGGAAGGAGGGGAGAATGATGGAGCTGAGAGAAAATAAAGAGAGAAAGTATCGAAAGAAAAGGAGATTATGGAATGTAAGAGAAATGGGGGGGGGGGGGGTGTAGAATGAGGTTGACAGTCTGTCTGGTGTCAAATGAAGAGATAAGAAACTAACCCTCCCTCCATCCTTCATCCCCGCATCTCTCTGCTTCGCTCCACAGAGAAAATGAGTGGGGATTCCACTGGGAGGTCTTAATCCATACTCTCTCTCTACCTTTTCTCTGTGGATGCCTACCTCGCTCGCTCTCTCTGTCAGAGTAAATCTCTCTATCTGAGTGCCGCTGGCTGGAGGTAATGATGTGCTCACTGCTGTCACTGGTCAGACTGGGGAAGCCAACTGGTGCACGGTCACACCAGCAGCTAAAGAAACTGGTTTGGTTTTTCTGCGCCCGTGTCGTGGATGAGAATATTTGATTGGTTGTTGTTAGCAGTGACGTGTGATTGAAAACTGTGAACCCATTTTTGGAAAATATTGTATCAGATATTGTAGAATGGATGTGTTTTTAGCAGAAACTTTTTTTATGCAGATCTCATATAACAACAATATTACTGATTCTGCCAAATGTCCCCACACATACTCTTCTATCATACTTGACCCATAAATTGGAATTTGAATCTTTCTCGTTGTCACAGAATGAAATCATGCATTTAACCCCAGTTGGCGCCAGCGATAAGGATTAATAAGGAAAAAGTTTTCCTACTGCCGTCTCCATACAGGCGCTCAAACCAACAATGAACTGCCGCCGAGTCCCCTAACGGATCAGGTCATTTGTCCCCGTCGTGGACCTCCATCGTTGATCCAGTCAACTGCATGTGTGACATCTGTTAGTTTCAAGAAATATCTCAACCAAGCCCTTTTGTCTTCTGGCTGATGGGTTTTATCATGTGTGGACGACCGTATGTATTTAGCTGTTGACCTGACTAAATGTAGACAGATTAATCGACCTTCGACCCGTTAGGTGCAGCCCTGCTAACATTACTATGAAATTACCGTGTGTGTGACTGTCCCGGCTCATTTTCATATCACTTTATCCAAGTGGACATTTGTCCCTCAGGGTTTTTCTGAAGGAATTTGCCACAGGACCAGAAAAACGTGACGCCTCCAGCCACATGGAGCATGTGGAGGAGTTTCACCTCAAATGTTCTGCTCTTTGCACCACGGTGTGTTGCTGTGTATTGAACTCGACGTAAACTGTAAAATACTAGATACTGTAAAAATATGCTGTGAAGATTCTGGTTCCTGGTAACTGAAACCAGAGCAGGACTGGTTAAAGTTGAATTGTTCCCATGTTAAATTATGACCCAAACCAGAGCTGCAGGGCTTTCGTTCCCTCTCACCTCTCTACTGTCTGTCTCTCTTAAGAGGGACAAAGCCGAGCAGGCGAATTGAAACTCGTTGGATGAACTGGAGCGTCTGAATTGAAAGTGACTGGTTGGAATGGGCTGAGTGGTGGAGCTGAAGTGGCAGCGAGACTTTCCATCTCTCAGCACCTCTGGCATTTCCTCCGGAGGGCGGGGGTGTGTGTGAGAGCTGCTGGCAGGGACAGCAGAGCCGAGCTGGGCATGCATCCCCTCTCTGTCACCCAGTTTATGAAAGCAGAGCAGAGCAGTATAAACCAGTCGCTGGGTTATTAATGGGCTCACTTACGTTTTACTGTAAATGATGAATAATGGCTCCCGCTGTGGAAGTACAGTAGAGAGGAAGCAGCCGAGTCGCTTTTAAAGAGGAAAAATAGCTGGAATCAAAGTGTTGTTTAAATGCTTTGGACTGTACTGGTGTGTGAGTGAGAGAGAACCTTTGGCTCTTGGCATACGTTATGATGCGTCCAAACCGACCTCATCGCCTGTGACGACATGAAGCAGTTGTGAGGTTTTATAGGAAGAGAGTGTTGGTGCAGCCATGATGGCTCTAAATCTCAGCAGGTACTGAATGGAATCTGAGTCCAACAGGGGGAAATACACCAGCACAGTTATCGTTGGTCATGTGCAAACGTTGAAGAGCGTAAACTGGGGAAAACACATATATCGACTGGTTGTGCTGGAAGCAGACGGAAATATATTGGCAGCAGAGAACCTTGACTTTTTAATTTAACAATTTGCATCAAAATTGCGCCTGTAAATGCAGAGACGGTGTGAACGAGGAATGCAGGTTAAAGTACATTTCGAAGTATGTGCCACGTTCAGGTAACGCAGTAGTTAGTCGACATCATCGGGCGTAAATTTTCAGTCACTGTGATGACAAGCAATGCTGTAGTTCCAGCACGTCGTGTTTAGAATCTGGATTAGACACAATGGATAAAATCTGAATTGAAAAGCTGTGGCTAGTGCGGTGTTGAGCTGCGTCCGCTGCTTTATGCCTTTATCTGTGTTATTAAGAATCAGTATTAGTATCGGACGCAGTTTATCGCGTGTTGTAGTGACGATTCCACCAGCTAAACCCACAGCAGCTCTGTGCCGAGGCTGAAGACTGTGGGACCAAGAGACACAGAGCAGCACGTTCACCCCACGTCACCTCTCGGCCGCCTCTGTGTGTGCAGATTAAAGGAACAAAGCAGACAGCGTTTCTCTGGAGAGCGGGCCACTTCAGGGCCAGCCCCCCCCCCGCCTGTTTCAACACACACACACACACACACACACACACACACACACACTGAGCAGTGACTCCTGAGCGGAGGAATTCCCATGCTGTCATGGGAAAACCATCACCGTGTGTGTGTGTGTGTGTGTGTGTGTGTGTGTGTGTGTGTCTGAAGTCTGGTGACAAAGTAGGTGTTGTGTGTCCAGCAGAATCTCGTCAGTGTTTTTGTTCTTTGATTACGACGTGGAGGCTTGAGGAGACGTCGTGCAGGAACTGTGTGTTTTCAGTGTGTGTATTTTATTTGACACCCCTGGTTAGTCACTGAGATCTGAGGATGCAAGTGCCACTGTCACTGACAACAAATGCTGAGAAATCCTGGTAGATTCTCAGCATTAGACCCGTGGAATCAACTGAAATCAGTCAATACATCAGTGTGAAGAATTAAAAAGCGGCTTCTGTTTCGGCCCGTAGTTCTGCATTAATGTGAACAGACGTACATGTGTCACCTGTAACATTAAAGTCATTGGTGTACAGTCATATAAAAAGTTATTCTCTTCTCGTAGCTGATTTGGATCGGAGGTGATGACCTCAACATCGAAACAGGAACTGTGATCTTACCCACTGCAGTCTGCGTGCAGAGGTCAGGGGGCGTCATAGTTTCCCAAAACTTCCACCTGAAACGGCACGTTCTCATATTTTCTCACATGCTGACATTCGGCTATGAAAACTCACTTTATCCAACAGATGAGGCGTCTTTTCATGGAACAGGTGACGTCTGGACACTCTGGACTTCCTACCGACAGACCGACCTTACTGAGGAGGGCGTGGCCTTCTTAGTTTGGCTTGATCCTTTTGATTCTTCCATCACGACAGACTCCAAATTAAACCCAAATAACCACTAAAAACTCTTTTCATTCCTCATCAGAAAGTACAACCCTCTAAGAACCGGCAGTTTCCTCTTACTCAAACTCACTTCCACACTACAAAGAATCTCTCCAAGTGTTTCATAGCTGTTAGATACTCGTATGTGCAGGCAGAAATGTTTAGGCCGCACCTACAAACACCACGAATCTTGCTGTTGGGAATGTGATTGTTGGAGGATTATGTTTGTGTTTTTGAAATGAATCAATGAATAAAGTTCTACATTTGTGATCTAAAACAGAGGCTGCTGCTATGATCACGTTCAGCAGAAACACTCGGCTCACGTGGACGCGTCTGTCGCTCACGTTGCGTCACAGAAAGCACGAACTGGGCCTAATGCATTCGGTGGGTGTTGGAGGGAACAGCTGATGCTTTGCTCCCCAACGCAGCTGCCGTCTGTTGCTCATCGCTCAGTGTTCAACAGCTCGGCCTCTCAGGATCCGGAGACTCTCCTACTGTCACTCACCGCTTTCTACTGACGACGTCCATGTTTGAAGAGACTTTGTTACAGCGCCGTGACGTCCTGTAACAGTCCGACCGAGAGAGTCAGAGAAATAAAAATGCGGATTAAGTGCCCAACAAAGGTGCTCTGTAGAATACACACACACACACACACACACACACACACGGTTGTTAGCAGGATTTATTGAATGTTGCTTGTACCAAACAGAGAACATCAGAGTTATCTCTGTGAGTGCGATCAACAGGATTTTATTTAGCTTTTCTTTGGCAGCTTGAAAAAGCTGGACTGAATAGAGAGGAGCATTCACCATCACACACACACACACACACACACACACACACACACAAAACTCGGCCCACTGTCCCTCCATCCCCGCCCCTTGAGGCTCCCACTTGTCCTCTGTCTCTTTGTCCTTTAGGCGTCTAATTGGGTGCCTGTTTGGAAAAGGAAAGGTGTTAAGTGGGGGGAATTCCCATAATGCTCTTTTATTGGTAAATGGGACAATGGGGACTAATTGGTTCCTATTAGCACATTGAAGGGAGAGAGAGGGACACTTAAGGCAGTTAGAGGGAAGAGCAGCATTATGGGTACATCATGCAAGTGTGTGTGTGTGTGTGTGTGTGAGAGAGAGGGAGAGCTGTGTTGGATGTTGGCCGTGTTGTAGAAATGACTAAACAAGACCTGAGTGTTTTTGTGTCGTACAGTTTTCTTGTGGGAATGACTCAAACAAGCTGTGTGTGTGTTGTGGGAACGGCAGGCAACCTTCAGTGTGTGTGTGTGTGTGTGTGTGTTTATTCCACACAGGAATGAGCTCAGTAAGCTGTGTGTGTGTGTGTGTGTGTGTGTGACTCAGGTGTTCCTTGCCTGTGTGTTTGAGCAGAGGATTCCTGACGTTCTGAGGACACAAACACCTGCAGAAATGTGGCACAGCAGATATGTGTCCGGATGAAGAGCTTGTTTTTCGGGGTTACGGTTGGATTTTTGACCGTGTTCTGGTTATAATAATCAGAGGAACGCAGCTAAGTTGCTGCAGCGTTAGTTTGCGTGTCTGTTGTGGTGATTGGTCCCAGACACTGAGGCTCAGGGTAAAGGGCTAAGGAAGAAGAAATTAGATCAAAACCCGGGGAAAACGGGCGGCTTCTATAAATGAAATTAGCAAAACCCCTCAATTATTGAAGCTACAGTTGAGGGTTGAACAAAGATAAATTTCATTGATGATATGAATTCAACATAGGCTGAGTGGGACAGTTTTATTGCCTGTTGTGTCGTTTTACCTACTAAAAAGAACAAACCGCTCTTCAGGGGAATCCGGACTGTTCCCCGGAAAACTAGCTGCCACTGCACCAGTCTGGACAGATGCCTGCTTCCCAATATGGGGGCAGGCGGGCGGGCGCGGTTCGGTGCATCAAGGATGGACGACTCGTTGGTTTAGGGGCAGTGCAACACCGCTTCCAAAAAACAAGTAGCCAACATCCGTGAGCTCAGGCAGACCGCTTCTCATCGAAGCTATCCGCACGTCTGTGTATGAACACGCCTCCAGTGGCGACGTAACTCCATCTTCACCTTGTCATATTAACACACGAGTAAACACACGTTAGGGGAATGATGTGTGAGTGACTCTTGTTTGTGACATGCAGTTCGGAAAACGCGGGGCAGCTTCCTGATTGTGGTTCAAAATGTCAGATGGTGACTTCAGCTGCTGCACGGCCAAACTGCAGCGTGCGAGTGTGTGTGTGTGTGTGTGTGTGTGTGTGTGTGTGTGTGTGCGCACTCTCTCTACAGCTCAGAAGCATCACTCCGTAACACACATGCTCAGTCAGAGTGAAGAATCTTCTCCAAACCCACATCACCTTTGGAACCTTGAAAGTGTTGTCAAGCGGATCAGCTCTTAGCGTTCTCTGGGCGCCGTGTGTGCTTAACTTTCAGGGGAGAAGAACCGTCGCCTGGTGGACTGCAGCGGGCGGCTCCTCTGCTTCGTTACCTGACGTCGTGTTGTTTTTACCTCCCTCTGTCGTACAGTAGTTAGTCTGTCTGCACAAAAATGTCACAAAGTTTATGGGAAATTTAAAAAAAAATCAAAAGGAACATAATAAAAACTTCAGATCAGTGTGTCGGATCCAACTCTATGCGAACTGACAAGTCCCACCTGTTTGTGTGTGGAGATGGAGGCGACAGTCCATTTCTACACCATTACATTCTTAGGGCCAATCATTGGACCTTGAGGAAACTCTATGTGTTGAGGCCTAAAATGTGCAATTATGTTCCCGAGCAGTGAAAGGTACATGTACACCCATCAGCCATAACATTATGACCACCTGGACTATTTAGTGTAATCCAATCTCGCAGCTCTACAAGGTTACAATTTGTTCTCTGACTTCCCTATCACTTTCATTAGGAGTTCAGATGATGTCATCTGGAGGAGCTCGAAATACAGAGCAGTGTCTCTTTAATGACATTTATGTACATGGACAAGCCCAAACCAGAAGTCCAATATGAGTGAAGGCGTCCTTCAAAAACGTTCCTTTTTACAGTTAGGATACAATTTGGGGAGATTTGTGAATATGGGAATTTTCTGTTACAGTTATAACATCAATAAATTATCATTAAGTGAAATGACACACACGCACTTAAGTGGCGTCAGCTGTGAGCACAAGGGTACGAGTAAGGACGCGGTGTGAAGGTTACACATGAGGCCCTAAAGGTAAAAAGCGCGTCAGAGTTCAGTGGGCGTCTTCCTCCGTTCCCACATGTTCGCTGTGATTCTGCCGCTGCTGCCTGGGCTCCACATTAGGTCCGTTTAATTAGGAGCCCTTCGACGCAACTAATTAGCCAGCTACGATAGCCACGCCGAGCGAGCTGCGAGGGGAGGCCGAGGAGAGCGTCGTCTCGCCGTTTGCTTCCCGTCTGCTTATTTTCTTTAAAACACAAAACCGCCTAATGGAATTTGAAGGAGCTTTGAACGAGTGACGGCTGCCGAAGAATCGTGTCACAAGGCTCAGTTTGAATTCCCTCATTTTTAATTAAGCAGCTCAGAGGCTGATCGTCCTCTGTGATACTCTTACATGCTAAAGATATTTCATTTGTGTTCACAACTCATCGCTTTAATTGGAAAGGGCCGCGCGCCGATGACAGCACGAGAGAGGACATTTACCGAAGCACGTGACCCGGTGCAGCGATGTACTCGTGCTGCGTTGGATCAGCGCCTAATCAGAAAGTTGGCTGGGATGAAAATGGACAGCTGTGTGGTGCAGAGCAGGTGCTTTTATTCTCCACATGCATCTGTTTTTTTGGAGACGCATTAGCGAGTTGGCTGCTGTCGCTTGGTGCCAACAACTCTCGAGCGGGCCAGCGCTTCCTTTGTGCTACTTGTTGGATTGTCCAGAAATGTGCGTCCGTGTCTGTGCAGGATGAAAGAGGACGGGGAGTTGAACAGCCACTCGCATCTGGAAGAAAGCACTTTTTTTTCCTTTTTGGTTAATCTATAAATTGATGCCCCTGCACACAATCGTTTCCATCCAAATAAAGTAATACTAATCATTTTTAATAATAATATGCACGACAGTTAGTAATGACATGTACATAAATGCCATTCAACTTGGCTCTGACTTCCCTACGTTAAAGTATCGCTCCACTTCTCTCTGAAAAAATGCCTCCTGATGACATCAGTTGGAGGAACCCTTTATTTCAGATTATGTCATCTTGTTGCTCACATCATGAGTTTTGTAGTCATGGTGAACCTGCTCTTTCCCGACAGGGGAACATTAATCTACATTCACACCCTAAAGTGAAGCCATAAAAAGCACGTTGAAAATCAGCTGCTAACTGGAAGCTAAGAATGCTAATATCGTGTCCACCCATCAGCCAGAACTTTATGACCACCTGTGCAATTTAATTCCTAATTGTGGGAATCTAATATTTATGTTTTGGCCACCTCATTAATTTTAAATAGGGTGGCCAAAACAATATAACAATAAACAATAAAAACGTGTATCCGGAGCTGCTGGATTGGATGAAAGTCTGTGACAGAGGTCAGGCTGAGCTGTCGTGGAAGTCGTGGAAAGCATTAAGTGCATTAAATGTTAGAAATGTTGTGCCAAATGATGTTTGTCAGTTTTCTCTGATGATCTGACGTTAAATATTTGTTGGTGCCGTAGTTTTAGATTTAAGATGTGTGTTCGGTGGAAGCAGCAACAAACGGACTCATTTCTATTCATGCGGCAGCGGCGGCTCCGCCTCAGCTCCGTGTCTTTAGCATTTCAGAAACAGAAACGCCGTCGAAAACCTAATGTAACATAATTATATGGTGTGATACACAGAAGTGTACACGCACACACACACACACACACTCATCGCTCCTAATTCTACGTGTGCCACCTCACCTCTCACACACACACACACACACACACACACACATCGCTGTGATTAGCTTTGGCAGCACAAGGCCATCCAGCCCTCTCAGATATAACCGCTTCTCTTTGATAAACATGAGAGCTCACACACACACACACACACACACACACACACACACACACACACACACACACCCACGCCTTCGGTCAGTGTACAATATCTGAGTTTGTGAAGCCTGGAGAATATTTGATATGTAGATAAGTCTTAAAAAGGGTGAGATTTGCATATTGGGCTCCTGTTGCACACAGCTCAGAGCCGCATGTGGTAGGTACATTTTTAATCAGCGAGCAGAGAAAAAATTAATTTGTTTTTAGTGGGTGGAGGAGGAGGAGGAGAGACGCTGCTCCTCTTCGTTCCATTAGCAGCATTTTGTCAAAACAGTTGAGCTGGATTTCAACAGGCTGTGATACTCTGTGCGAGTGTGTTTATCATTTTGACGTCTGTAAGCGAGTGTGTGTGTGTGTGAGCTCTGCATGTGAAGGCATCCTGTTACCTTCCTGCAGCTACTATTTAATAAATATAAACAATTTTAATTAAATGTTGCGTCACCTCGTTAAATCAACACCTTGTTCCAAGAAAAGATGCTTTTTACACTTTTGTGAATTTGAGCAAAAAGGTTTAATTTGTGTTTGTGCCTTCTGTCATATTCATGTCTGGTCTTTGTATTATTACTTTTTGGTTTTTATTGGCCTTTGATTTACGTTTTTGTTTAAATGTTTTGGTCAAATTTAGTTGTAAAGTTGTTGAGAAATTGAGTCTTGTCATTGTCTCTTGTCATTTCCAATGTCATGATCTTTGCAAACAGTAGGAGCTTTTATTTTGCTTTGTGAAGTTCTGCTTCTTCAGAGATGCTGCAGGAGATGTGAGCGCTCTGTCAAGCAGGTGGTGCTGCCCCGTAGTTCGTGCATGTTAGGTTCTGGACTGAACCAGTGGAACCATCACTGGGCTCACCGTCACCCTCCTCTGGATGATAGTAGGTGGCTTTAGAAGACAATTTCAGGGTCATGAGATGATGATCAACGTTCACCTTCGTGAACAGGTTGATGTGCATTGATGCTTTTCTCACATGACTGACCGAGCTACGTACGACAGTCGTGTTTCTAAGATTTCTGTGAGAGACGCATCTGTAAACCAGCGCTATACGTCCGCTTCCTGCTTAAACGGATAACTTCCCGCAGGTTACAAGTCAGTCGAAGGTAAACGTTCCAAACCTCAGTCGTCTGTGCGGTAGAACTCCGCTTCCATCTGCGTGTCTTGCAGCGGCCGAGCGGCTCTCCTCTTTATTACGCTGACAGTTTGTTTACGTCTGGTTTGAAGCATTTATTTTTACAGCGTTTTTACAGCTTCCCTAAGTCTCCTCGGCTCGCTGCTCTGACCTCGAGCTGACTGGCTGCTTGTTCAAACAATAAAGAGATTCAGATGCAGCAGAGAGCGGAGCTGGGAATCATCTGGAAAATTAGACACGGGCCCAGATATGTGCACATTTAAAAAGACTGTGGGACCAAAGCAGAACTTGTGGAGTGTCAGTCGTTTGTCTAATCATTTTTTCCCCAAGAATCCTGCATGAATCGGATTAATCAGTCGGCGTGTGGGCATCAGAACTTTTAGCACAGAAGTAGGGATTCTATCGTTGTCTCTTCCCCTTTAAGAAAAATAAAAATTACAAATCCATATAATAGCAGCAAATCCAGGCGGCGGATCTTAGAGGGACGCGGAGTGCAGGCTGCCTTCCCCACGGCTGTAAGGCAAAGTCCCCACCTGGTGAGCAGCGTGATGCAAGTGTGTGTCGATTAATTCCACAAAGCCCTTCTGGACTCATGTCAAGTTGTGTATTTGTGTGTGAGAACAGCACTTCGGAACAGATGTCGAACGTTTGTGTGTGTGTGTGTGTGTTTTGAAGCCTCTCTGGTGGTGGAGAATTTCCTAGTTTCAGGACGACGTGTCTCATCCCGGCAGCGAACGTGCTCCCGCCTCTTTACGAACACGTTTAGAGATGAGCTGTTGGGATTTTTCTTTTGGAGCCAAGGAGTTTAGTTTTACCGAAAGTCGCTGAGTGAGGTGATGCTTGTCGAGAGTTTGAGGAGAACAAACCGGAGCTAAAAGCAGAGTGAATATTGAGCTTTTGTCTGCAAAAATGAGGAGAAATTAATAGTGTGAGGCATGGTTAGGTGTGTGAGTGTGTTCATATGTCCTGCAGTGGCCTAGGAAGTTCAGACCTTACGAAAAAAACCTCACAAATCCCACAACGCTGACAGGAAATCCCCTGAGTGCTCCATGGATTTTAAGTGCTTGTTACTAGTTGTGCACATACGACTATAACATCCGACTTCTCGCAGCACTCTCTCATAAGTTCTCCTCTTGTCTTGCCGACTTCCGACCCGCCGCGGCTGTGTGAGTTTTGGACTTTCCTTCACTTTGTGGAGACACGAGATGGATTCTGGGCTTTTGCAGACTCTCCACGCCAGCAGCCGGTGGTGCTCTCTCTTTGTTTTGGTGGGGTAGTTGGGCTTTACCTCGGTTGCCTGTGTTTATTTCATTCATCTTTTTCTTTAGTTTTCCGAGGATTATAGTGATGATCAGGGATGTGAGCACTTGTATTATAGGTTCAAATAAAAGAACCTGAATGAAGAGGTCAAAGGTCAGGGTCTCCTGACAGCAGAAACAGAAATATAAACACATTCTAAATCTGATGTTAATGGCCGTGGAAGTTACTGAGATTTCGAGTGCGGAACGTGGATTGATATGAAATGAACATTAACTGGAGGCTCGGGAGTGTAAATGGACATTTGTTATGCAGTTTAAAGTCTCGCTGGTCTCCATGACGCCGCTGACTTTCCTCCAGCCGAGCCTGTCAGTGTGTTTCAGCCCACTGCCTGACAGTCTGTTTGAGGGGAAAACACACACAACTATAATCCACATGACTGCGTTTTTCACTGCGGGGGTCTGAATAAATGTGTGTGTGTGTGTGTGTTAGAGCAGGAGCACCAGAGTGTGTGGTGGGGCTTACGAAAGGAGGTGAGAGCACATTTTTGTGTGTATTTGACAGCTCGCAGCATTGATCAGAAGATAAATGTGCACTCTTTCTGTTCCATTGTGGAACCTAATCTTATGGGAGCATCACACACACACACACACACACACACAGATTTGCTCAAAGCCAGACATGTTTTAGCAGAGCTGGTGTGAATAAATGTACAAAGGACCTGCCATGTAATCGTTAAACACTGATGGTCAACAACTTTTTTTCTTGCTCAAATCTGCATATGAAAGATTCATCTCTGTCAAATGTGACAAGAGCAAATTTAAACTCTTAATTCTTTACTTGGTCTGCCGTTCTCTCACTCTTCGCCTCTGCAGGCCCGGATTTATCTGATGAATTATTGCAGCCAGCACAGCCTGCCTCACGTGTTCATTGTTGTTAGGCGGAGCTGAAGAGTAATAACACGTTTAACGTGCGTTATCATATGACGAGCACATAACATGTGTGAGCAGTTTCTGCGTCGTTCCAAAAAGCAACATGCTGGACGGTTACAGTAAAGAAGGAGTGTTGTGGTGAGTCCCGTCCCCGCACACAGGCTCAGGCCTTTCCTTTACTAGTGTTCATTCAGTCGTTTGTGACAGTCAGGCTCTGGTAATAACTTCACTGATGAAGAGTCCTTGCACAGTAGACACACACACACACACACACACACACACACACACACACACACACACACTCTGCTCTGCTTGCAGCCACAAAGCAGCCGTGACAGAAATTGGCAGCAGGTTAATAACTACTGCCCATCCTCACAGCGCTCAGGGCACACACACACACACACACACACACACACACACACACACACACACACAGACACAGTCAGAGACTGCGTGTCCAGGTAGTGCAGATGATAAAGTGCTGGGTCTTGCTACTGGGTCCGTGTGTGTCAAGGATGTCCAGCTCTGCTCTATTTCTTTTGCATGCTATTAGATTAGGAAACTGCCACACACACTGAAATCCTTCTGCCTCTCCGCACTCACAACGTTTTATTCAACATACGGAAATAAGTGAGGTGATCTGCACATTTTGTGTGTTTTAGTTTTTGTCTATAATAGTTCCAAACACATGATTAGACTTTGGCCTTTCCCATTTTTATTACCAAGGGGAATGTGACGGGATGTGATGTTTATGAATGAAAACTGCTGAGCTGACGGACGGATGGGAGGACGGTTTTTGAGGGTGAGACTTTGTTGATTCATGGGTTTGTGCGGCGAGTCGTACAGGAGCTCAGCGCCGTGGGTGAACGGATGAATGTGCCGACTGTACGTCTTCCAGTCAGCGCTGTGCTGAGTAATGATTAAGATTGAGTGACGAGAGGCAACAACAGCTACAGCAGTCCACAGATGTACTGCAGCGACGTTCCCCGTCCCTCCTACAAATGAAAATGATGTACTGCTCAGACACCACGGGCTTGTTTTTTTCACTTCCTGATCACACAAAATATTTCTTCAAAGTAGAACATCACAAACCACCAAAGCAACTTCATCCAAGAGCATTATCACAGTGTAGTAATTTTCCCATAACTGTGTAAAGAATAATGTCTTTCGTACACTGAATTGCTTCTAAACCGTTTTAAATCTCGTGCAAATGATTTTATTGATCACTTGATTCACCTAAGTTGTCAGTTTTTCCACACTCAAAATATTTTCAAAATTCATGGATTTGTCTATAGCGAACTAACCTGGGATTGATACTTTTCCTTTTCCCGAACATAAGGTTGTAATTTCTCCAAGCTTTTTATTTTATAATTGTTGAATTCAGTCACAACATAAACATTATCGTCAAGTGTGGAAGCGTCATTATCACTGTGCTGTATTCTGCAGTTAAATTCCTGCAGCAGCGTGAGATAAACGAGTATATCATCAGCATGTCTGAATTTATGCGTTTCTTTTCCAAACCGTTGCTTTTTGCCTGCTTTTGCTAAAACGTGAATAGAATAATTAATAAAAGGGGGAATAGAAGACCTCCCTGCCTGGTTCCCCTGTGCCTGCTAAAACAATGTGTGAATGTGTGAATAAAGCCCCTGTGGATCTGAACTCGTCTCTGATCGGCCCTAAATGTTGAAGATTTGTGTTAGCAGCCAAGAGTTTAAACTGACAAAAGGGCGTCTTTACATGTTGGAATATTTTGTATGACGTGGTGTGGATGTCTTCAGGGCTCAGCTGTTCTTGTGTTGTCTAACAACCTCCTGCCGAGGATTTACTTACATTGCTGACGTGCATTAAAGGTGGTATTGGAGATAATTACGACTTCAGACAAGCGAGGCTGGTTTGAAATGTGGATTTCTGTTTGAATTTTGATTTTTCTGTTGAGGGAAAAATATTATAAGGAAGTTAAATGTTGCTTTAAAGTGGAATGTGAAACGTCGCCTAACATATTTTTAAATCTTGGGATGAACAGTTGGTGGTAAATACATGTTAAAGGCCCAGCAGAATCAATGTTAAGGGGGAATGTCTGCTTAAATTCAGACAATGCAGAAAGTCCCCATTCTGCTGTTAAGGTGGATCTGACTCACTGATGTGAGACGGTCCTCAATGTCCCTAAATAAGCAGGTCTTCACCTGGGGCGGTACTGAACGTCTCTAAGGTGCTTTTCAAGTCAGTTGTAAAGGTCCGTTCAAACCCGAGTTTGAAAGTGTTTTAGGGCCCTTCAGTATTTCACTAAAGGTGCAAAACCGACGTTTCTTAAGGTGGAATGTTTTTGTTCTAAATGTCAGCAAAGGGTAAAGTTAAGACCTGCCACTAAGGTAATAATGCATCGCGTGAATTCAAGGCCTTTTGGTTTCTTTGTTAAGGGGGAATTCTAGGTTTAAGGTGGAAATGTTCATTCAGCTACAACATTCAGCTTCAGCGAGAAGCGAAAGAAAACCAAGAGGAATTCGATTCAGTTTGGCTCCACAAGTGCTGAATTTGGGGGTTTTATTTGTCTTTGATTGTGCGCAGGCATTTTTGTGCGGAGCGAGAGACAAATTGTGGAGTTGGTGAGAGAGAAGAAGAGATGGATTGAGAGTCTGCGAGAGGGATCGAAAGAGGGGGAAGTTGTGTGTGTGGGCGATGGGAGGGAAAGATAAACGGCTCTTCTTTGATGGTGTGAGGCGTCGATTGAAACGACGAATAAAGGCAGGCTTTCATCGTCCAATGGGCTGTTAGTGACACGGGGGGGAGCGAGCCAAGCCGATTGGCCGGCAGCCTGAGAACACTTCCTGGGCCAGAAAACTGCACGCTCTGTCACCCTGCTATTCTTCCCGCTCCATCCCTCCATCCGTCTCTCTTTCAGTCTTTGTCTCGTTCTGTTAATTACTCTTCCTCTCTCCCCCCCTTCTCCCTTTGGACTCCTCTGCCTCATCAGTTTCCTTTCCTTTCTTTCCTTCTCTCATCCCTGTCTCCTCATGTCACCTCTTCTTATTTGTCATCTCCTTTTTTCCATCTGTCCCCTTTGTCTCTTCCCTCCTCACCCACCCAGTCTTCCTCAACTTTTAATCTTCCTCCCGTCTTCACATGTCCTTCCTTCCTTTCCACCTCCTTTTTTATTTTCTTCCTTTTGTCCGTCTCCTCCCTCCTTGTCCGCAGCTTTACACTTGTCTCCTTCTCCCTTTGAACCTTCCCTCCTTACGTGCTCCATCCAATCACCTCTTCTAATCTCCTTTCCTTTTTCCGTCTCATCTCCTTTTCCTCCCTTCCTCTCTTGCCTTCCCTCTCCTTTCCCACTTCCAAACTCCCTTCCGTTTTATCACTCTCTCCTTCCTACTGTTCCAGAAGATGTAAAAAACAAACAAACAAATATAATAAAATTCCGCACAAACGATTTAAGAAGTGCGAGATGTAGAGCAGGAGAATGAGGGGAAGAAGGCAGGAGTTGGAGATGGAGGGAGGAGGGGGAAGGAAGGAGAAAGGAGAATCGTTTTGCTATGAAGTAGAAAGAGAGAGGGAGCGTCGCTCGGCTGCCTCAGAGATCGATTGCTTTGCGGAGCTCCTGACAGGTGTAATTGTAAGGGCGTCATCTGTTCTTGTTTGCACAAAATACATTTTTTTCCTCCCTCTCTTGCTTTTCTCCTCCAGTTTTTTCCCCCTCTGAAGCTGCGACTGTAGAGACGTGGTGCGCTACGTCGCCGTTGCCTAATCTTCCCGCCATCATCCCATTCTTGCGCTTGCCACCGGACAAATCCCCTGTTATTTGAACAGATGGTCGGAAATCCATTCTGGTGATAAGTTGCCTCTAGTTAGCATTTAGATTACCTGCAAAAATGGAACAATTTACTACTCTGCCTCCCAGCATAACTTCCTCCTCCTCCTCCTCCTTTACCTTCCGCATTTTCTTCGCCACCCACCCCCCCTTCAACTGCCACCTTTGCGTCCCCCCTCCCTTCGGCTCCCTGTCATCTTTTGTACTCACTTTGACTCGTTTTGTAACGAATTACAGTGAACTTTGACGAGTGTGTTAAAGAGTTACAGGAGGGAGGGAGAAGGGGGGAGGGATGATGGAGAGAGGCTGGAAGGAGGAACAGACGGGAGGGGCAAAGCAGGAGAGGAAATGCAGAGGGAAGAAGGAGGAGGGAGAGGGGGATGATGGGGGGCGGGTGAGAGGATGGGATCGGGAGGAAAGGTTTGGTTAGACCAAGAGGGAACGGTGGCAACAGCAGGAGCCGAGGAGAGAGACGGAAAAAGTTCAGTGTCACGGGGTTTGTAACGAACAACTGAACTTTAACGAGCGTGTTAAAGAGTGGACGAGGGCAAAGGAAAGAAGGAAGTGAAGGGACTGAGGAGGGAAGGAAAAGTTGCAGAGAAGAAAGGAGAGGTGTCGAATAGTGTTTCGTTTTTGCATCCTTCACCTCGTCCTCTCTCCCAACGAATCCATTTACACTAGTTTCTGTTTCTCTCTGCCTCCGTTTTTGAATTTCTCACCGTTTCCACGATTGTTTTGTGTAGAATTTCTCCACCAGGAATAATGTAAAGGATGAACACGGACCTGAAGGTGTGTGGCTTCACGTCCAGGTGTGTGTGTGTGTGTGTGTCAGCGCTCCCTCCACGCTCGGCCGTCTTTTTTCGGGTTTAAATTATGTGTCACTCGTGTCTCAGAGCTGTGATGAGCGTCTCATTTGCATAATCCAGCTAGAGGAGTCAAATGGCGCTGTCTGCTAGCAGATTTGGCATGCTAGTCCTGACGCTAGCTTCATTAGCATGGCCCATTACAGCCTGACACACACACACACACACACACACACCACGTCTGCGTGTATGTTTTCAGGTGCGTTATGTTGGACAGTGTATTTTAATGGGTTTGACGTGCTGACGCCACCACGCGTGTACACACCTGTATTAGTCCTGTCGTGGGGACGTGGATGTCTGTCACACTCATTTGGAAAATGATTCAAAGGTTTAAAAAAAATGACTAGCTGTATATGAAATAGGTGTTAGAAGAATATAGATTTGTGGAGGTAAAAATCTGCGCAGTTGCTGCTGCTGTAAAATTCTCCTCCTTTGCCGGGACTTTCTCAGCCTGATTGTTAGTGAAAAATCGGATCGGCTCACACGACGTAGCTGCAGTGTTTTTTCCAGCAGCTCCGCTCCCAGGACAGCCTGTTAAATTAAAAACCATTACGGAAAGACAAGGGCAGTTATCCCTCTTTTATTCTGCCGTGTTTTCCCTCTGTTCTGCAGGAGTTGTGAAACCCCGTCTGAGAGAGGACGGAGAGAGGGAATGAGAGGGAGGCGAATGAAAGAGAACCGGGCCGAGATGTTGTCTGAAACCGCAGCTGTGTGTTGGATAATGAGATGTTGAGGAGCTGTGTGTTCACTGGACACACACACACACAGTCTGCCAGGTCTGGAAAAAGCTGTGTGTGTGTGTGTGTGTGTGTGTGTGTGTGATGTTCATCTATTTGGGCAAAGACAAACTTGAAATACTTCTGCAAAACTCACCTTTAATTAAATCTGCAGCAAAGTGTGTGTTTGTGTGTGAAGAGCTTAGAGTGTTGAAAACTAAAACATTCTCACACACCTGATGCTTTTATCAGTGGAAGGAGGAACGCTGCACGAGCGCCACGATCCTGTCGGAGGCTTGTAAAGACAGTCGGAGGCTAAAAAAAGGAGATTTTCTCTCTGAGGATCGATACACTTTCACATTATTAATACACTTATCTGCAGACGCCTGATCGTTACTCCCCAAAAACACGCCCTCCGCCTAGCAGCCGAGCGTAGCACGGTTTCCATGACAACCTGCCGTGGCGAGCAGCATGGAAACCTGCTGGTGGAGTCGGCTGCAGCGGGTCAGAGCTCCATCATGGCTGCTGGTTTCCCGGGAAGCTTGTGGATGCACATAAACACACACCACCCTCCTCCTCCTCCTCCTCCTCCTCCTCCTCCTCCTCCTCCCCCCTCTGAAGGCAGCCACGTGATGGCTTTATCGTGCTTCCTGTTTCTCACCGCTACCCCACAATCCTTCAGTCTCCCACAACAGGAAATTAAAGGAGCGTGGCGCAGCGCCCCGAGCGCCTCGACTTTTTGATTTGTGCGAGCCGCTATCGCTAATGAAAATCAGCGCGGTGCTTCGGACAACGGGGGCCTCTGATAGAGGAGCGACTTGTTCAGCACACAACAGCTGGCGTCTCCCAACAAGTGAGCGCTGTAATCGCCTGGCGGGGGGAGTCGGGTGAGGCTGGGAGGAAGGAGTGGATGGATGCAGGTTACACACAGGAACAAGCAGGTGTAAACACAAGCTTTAGATCCCGATAAGCACAGATTTCTGTGACTGAATAATTAGGGAACAGAGGTCGTTTCTCCTCCTCCCTCTTTCCTCCCTGTAATCTGCGCGTCAGGAGGAGTTCACACAGAATGAAACGGTGTCAAACACCCAACAGACAAGTGCAATGAAACCGAGGGACGTTTCGAGTTCCGCAGGCTTCGCTGTCCCGCTCCTCTTCTCAGTGCTCTCTAATTTTTCTCCTCTTTCATTGTTTTATCGTTTTATCTTTTCATTATTCGAAGTCTTGTAGCGTGTCTCTCACTTGCTCTTCACCTCTTTAACCACTTCACTGCTTCGCGCGACGCCAGCGTCTCCACCACCTCACACTGTCCCATCTCTCCTCTCCTCTTCTTATTTCTGCCAGTATTTAGTGTGTGTGCGCCATTCAGACAAGGTCACGAAGCAATTTTTGTGTGTGTGTGTGTGTGTGTGTGTGAGAGAGAGAGGCTGCCTCTCTGCTTCGTCTCATCCAGGCACTCAGCCAAGAGAGAACGTCTTGATCCAGCACTCAGGACATTGTGTGTGTGTGTGTGTGTGTGATTGTACAGAGGAACAGTGTAAAATGTGTATTTTTATACTTACAGCTGACACAGAGGCACAGTTACTTGGTTTGTTGCTAATCCAAACGAGAGCGTTCCTGTATTTGTACATTAATCTGCACAAATTTTCAAACGCACCATTTTACACGTTTGTGACGTCTCATAAATAACTGGTCTATAGTGTCTCGAATTGAATATGATTTGAAGGATTTTTTTTCATCTGCACTCGCTTCCTCCTCTTCAACTCAACAGGCTGAAGCTCCACTTGCGATTTCCTGGTCCTGATTCTGTGTAGATCAGCTGATGTGATCGCGGGTCTCGTTATTCTGCTGGACGTTGTTGGTCTCAGCAAAACGTGGCTACTTCCAGAATTCCACCGTGTTGTCAGCGGCGTGTGACCTTTGTCTGCAGGCATGTCCCTCTTTTTTGCTGAACCTACAAATATCCTAATCTGACCTACAGGGTCAGAATGTGGGCAAATTTTAAAAGATCAACGGCGGCTAAAGTGAAATCTGAACCCGGCGTTTTGTCCACGTGCACCTGACGCTTTGTGGCTGAGCAGCATGGAGCTGCAGCTGAAAACTGGTGCGGGACAGTGGACGAAACATTCAGCTGTGGTTAATATGATGAACAAAGCTAATCTCCTGGAGAAGGTGGATAATCAAAGATTGTTTATAAGAGAAGATGTCTCACTGTGCATTAGCCGTCATGTCATTAGTAGTTTAAGATACACAGATTTTTGCGGTTGTTCTGATCAGTGATCACAGATTTGAAGGGGGCAAAAAAACTGCGGCTTTAACTTTGGGTTCTAATAGTTTTAAATGCTAAGATAAGAAATGCCCTGACACACAGAGACGATGTGCATCATTCCACCCATGAATGCCACACGTACAAGGAAACAAAGCGTCATGGACGTGTGCAAAAAAGCTAATAATTACAGGACAGACTTTCCCTTTTCCCTACAGATCCTCAGCTAACGCTCTGCTCACCCACACAGCTCACTCTGGTCTTCCTCCTCTTGCTGCTCGCTCTCCTCCTTTAATTTGACCAGAATATTTTGCTTTAATGCATTTTTTTAAAATAAAGTCAGCATTAATATTCAAAACTGCAGCTTATCAATGTTTCTCTCTTTGCAAAGCAGCCCATAAATATTAATGTCGATCGGCCACGCTTCCTCGACGCGCCACCACATCGTCTTCTTCCTGCATAGTTTTGTGTGTGTGTGCATGTGTGTCAGTCAGGCTGTGACTTTCTGAGTGTGTGTGTTTGGTTGTGGATGCAGACGATCTACAGTTTGGGAATTTGTGTTTGTATCGTGTGTGTCCGTCTATTATGTTGTGTGTCTTCAGAACGCTGTCCAAACTGTGTGTGTGTGTGTGTGTGTTTGTGTGTGTGTGTGTGTGTGTGTGTGTGAGAATGAGAAAGAGGAGCTAAATGCCCCTGCAGTAATTCTTTTCACGAATAATTGCTCTGCTTGTGGTAAATAGTTTATTTTCTCACACTTTTCTTGGCACTGATACACACACACACACACACAGATATGTAAAAATGAGCAGACATATACATACAAATGTGCACATACATTATTATGCAGATACATTTGAAATGCAACTTTTTCACTTGCAAAAACTCACTTTCTGAGCAAAGTTAAAAAACCGGAGCCGTCGCTGTTTGTGAACGTTTAACAGATGTGATCCAGATGTTTAAATAAATTCAAGTGGCTGCATGGTTTCATGTGACGTTCGAGACCTGACGTCACACCTTTTTGACTCGTTTCTAACCAAAAACTATTGCTTGGTGCAGTTTTAAATATAAATTTCCCCTCTTTGTCCACTTTTCCAACTCGCTGTCATCGCACAGCGTCAGATAAAGACGCTTCCTAAGGCGTCGGGTTGTGCTGCTTTTTAACACTGATGCCGCGGGTACACTGTGGGTACACTTTATCGTCGGAGCGCCACAATTTGACGCCACTGGAACGACTTTCTATGCACAAAAAACTGCCTTAGTGTTGAAGAGAACAACTTCAGGGTGAGATCGCTCGGACCTTTTCATTTAGTTATTAATAGTCCAGTTTTCCATCTAACAGCTGCATCGTCATATCTGTATGATATTTGCTATTGTACACAGTTTGCTCCTGGGGGTTCTTCCTATGTTCTCATGTCTTTATGTCTTCCTGAGGACAAAAGATGCTGTGAGGCAGATGAGGAGAACGTAGGGAATGGATGAAAAGGAGAGATGGAGGGAGGAAGTGACGAGACAGGAAGACAGAGGAGAAGAAGGTAGACAGCGATGTAGAGAGCCGTTGAATCGTGCTGAAAGCTGGTGGAAATGCCCTCACACACACACACACACACACACACACACACACACGCACACCCTGACATCTCATGGTTTGCAGCTGTCTCTCGGCTGACGTGTGAAGCCCCGACACTGACACTTCATGGCTGTGAGCTGTCTTGCTGGACACACACAGAGCTTCATTGAACCCATACATATGAACTAGCTGACTGTTTATGCTGTATATCCATATTACAGCTGTGTGTGTGTGTGTGTGTGAGCATATCAACAACATGCTTCACTCGGGTTTCAACGTGTGTGTAAGTGGAAATGCAGGTGTGACTTGTTGCTTGTGAGGAACACACAGGTGGACAAACACTAACAGCAGCACTGCACTTCACTTGAAGCTGGAGGTGGATGGTGCAATAAGACATTAACGTTGTTCCTGTGGCGTCAAATAGTGACGATCGTCACCGAGGAAAGTAGCTGTTGGCTGTCCAGAAGTCAAGGAATGATGTCATCACCTATTTTGCCTTAGGAAAATAATTTGCACAAGGAGAAAGAAATAATGTTCTTGGAGAGACAAAAATGAGCAAAAACACCCATAATATTTTATTTGTATATATTTTATAATAGTTTATTTCTTTAGAAGATAATTTTTTTACATTCGTCAGGATCGAGCTCGGCCAGGGACAACTTCGTGCATGTGGGGGTTTGGGGAACATCTCCTGCTCTGGCTGCAGCTTGTCGCTAGTGGGGCCTGAAAACTAACAAATACCGTGATAAATTTGCTGGCGTCAGTATGATATGTTAGAGGACGTCGAAAGACGCGGCACGAGGAGAACGTGTCGGTCAGACCCGTCGCTCCACTTCATATTTTATGTCTTTAAAAAATAAAATAAGATTGTTTGCGCAGAGATGTCAGACTTCTACGTCTGGAGCTTTGTGTTTCACGCCGTACAGTCGCCCAGTAAAGCAGCGTGTCTGTATTGGCTTATTTTCGTGAGGAAAATAAGTGAAATGAAGTGAACACGTGAAAAAATGTATTTGATGAAGAGTTTTCTGCTCGTCCTGTCGTCGTGCTTCAGATTCCCGCTCCGCTCTAAATGACCTTGACAGTCATTGTTTTAGGGCTCCACGCTGTTTCCTTTGCAGCTGTATTAGTCCTTCATATGTAATGAAATTCACACATATACTAAAGGCGTGATTAGCATATATATTGTGTTGACACAGTGGCAATATGTTCTCTCTCCTTCTTTATCTGTCTTTTCCTCTTTTTATACCTTTCTCTCTTTCGTTTTTCCTCCTCAGCCCCCCGTCCATCTCGCCCCTCGTTCTGTATTTGTGCTGCACTTTGAAGTTCAGCTGTGCTGTTTTCTGTAATTTTTATCTGCACAACACGCGGCCGCCACATTGCTGCGATTATTTACAGTACGTGCGGGGAAAAAAACATCTCCACAGACAGCTCCATTTTTTCATTTCATTTTGTGTTTTCACAGCTCAGCTGAGCCTGTTATTTATGTTCTTTGCTGATGCACAGTGAAGAGAAGCTTCAGCTGCTGGATCACAACAATCAGCCGATGTGACAGAGGTCAGCGGCTCGAGGATACCGCAGGCGTCCTTCATCCCTGCTGGATCACAAAATACAGCAACGTATTTATTCCACGGTCAGATCGAACCTGCTGCAGGGGAGAAGGAAACTTTATTTAACTTCCTGCCTCTTCTGTCAGATTCCACAAATGGAAAACATGAAGACGCACCGCGTAGGCAGCCGTGAATTTAGTAATTAGTTTCTAAATTTGCTCTGTTCTTCAGGAGTCACTGATATCACATAATCCATAAGTCCCGGACAGTCAGTGTTACACACACTGTTGGATGAAATGAACTCAGACGCTCGGACCGAAGCACAGCAGAGCACGTGTTCAGCTCCCTCCACCCAGATTTTAAGGGTGTGATCGTCTCCTTATTCACGCAGTGCCAACATTTTCCGTCCACGTTTGTAAAAATCTGTGGTGGAGAGCCGCTGTTTCAGGCCTGTACACAGCATTTTGTGTCCGTTTTGGCTTTAGTGGATTAGAATCGCTCGACCTCATGATCTTCTCCGTTTCGCCGTTTGTCGTCTGCCTGCAGACAGCAGGTTTCTCGTGGACGTGACAGTGATGGTGCCGTCTTATTAACGGTGTTTTCAGAGACACGTGCAGTGAACCGTGTTGGACTTTTGTTGCGGAGCAAAACTTGAGTTGATACGTCAGTTGTGTTTTTCTTCCTTTGCTTGTTTTTACAGGAAATCCCTTTTTCCTGTGATTTAAACGGTTAAACGTGACATTTTTTACTTTTCGTTTTCGTTCGAAAGACATCATGTTGTGTTATGTAAGTGTTGTGCTTTCAGCTTCAGGAGCCAGAACTGGGGGAAGTCTCTCTCCCTCTTTCTCTTTCTTTCATTCATGGTGTCCATTAGCACTCCTCTGTCTCTTGCCAGCCATTCACATTTCCCATGGAGACACACACACACGCATGCGCGTGCAACCAACCACACTGTGTTAAGTTTCCTTGGTTACCGAATGCCTTTTTCATTGACTGTCCGTTACCATGGAAGTAAAAGGATGAGAGGAGATGGGAGAGGATGATTAGAGGAGGAAAGAGAGGAGGGATGATGACAAAGAAGGGAAAGAAAAAGTAAAACAAGGATGGAGGCGAAGAAATGGTTAAGAGAAAGGAGGAGGGGAGGGCAAACATGTGAGAGCACAGAAGAGTGATGATTAAGGAGGAGAGGAGGAAATAAAAGAACAAATTCTTTTTTTCAGTTTAAAATGTGTTTGACATGTAATAATTTCAGATTTTATTTTAAATAACACACACACACACGGCAGCAACATGCACAGATTAAACTTATGCAGGAATAAAAAGCTCTTCTGTGCGTGTGTGCACACAGAGCAATGAAAATGTCGATCCGTCAGAATCTGATGTCCGAGAACCTTTGTTTGTCTCGGGCCTCTCGTCCGTCCGTCCCTCCTCACTGTGGCCACACAGTGCTCACAGTATTCAGCAGTAATCCGGCTCTGATCTTGTGTTTGTGGAGTAGAAAGAGAAAAAAAATGAAGACCTGTGCCGTCTGTAAACTACGCTAAACACACCTTTAGGATTACGAGCCGCCCCCCCTCCAGCATTTTTTCCATTATGAAGGTGCAGGTGTCAACTTGCGCCACGTTGGGACACTGTGACGATTATCCATCACTCAATAATCTAAACAACAAACCAGTAGTTCCAGCATCGTCCTTTGTCTGTGGATGCTCAGTCCTGCAGAAACTTTAAGCAACAGTGATCCCACATTCAGCTGTTTTACGACATTCTCTCCGTGTGTTGTGCTGCTCCTCCCTGGTTCCCTCCTCCTCCTCCTCTTTCCTCTCCGTGCTGTAAATCAGATATGACAGGAAATATTGTCCTTGTAATGGAGACTCAGGGCACCGTGTGTCTCTTAGACGCACACAGCTAAACACGCAGATATACATCAACACGAAATGAATGCATCCGTCACTGCAGCGCACACAATCGCACACACACGGTGCGTGTGTTTCTGGTCTGTCCTGTGCTTCCGATCATTGTAACTGTAAAAAACCTTAGACTAAACCAGGATCCGCACAGCGCGATGCTCTTTGTGATTTCATGGCAGGAGCAGAGCTGGAGCTAACTTACAGCTTTAAGGGGCATCAGATGACATCACCCGGAGGAGTTTCTCGTCATTTAGACTCGATCTGGAGGGGCTCTGAGAAAGCAGAAAGCTCATTTTACTTTAGGAAATGTGAAAATCCATTCAGTTCATAGAAGCAGAAAGTAGTTGTAGTGTGATAGCGACAGTCTTCTGGGCGTCCACATTGACCAGCACATGAAATCTCGCCTGATCATGTTTGAGTAGGTAAATGTATTTCATTCGTCATCGGCATCGTGAAATGAAGCAGATTCAGTCGGGTACAGTTTTAATTTTTATTCCTCTGTGTTGAAGGGAATCTCCATCTCTCTCCACATCTCAGCATTTGTGCTTCTAAAATGTCTGTATTCCTCATGAAATCATGGTTTTAAAAGTCGTCTTGACAAAGGAAAGTCACCCCCCCCCACACACACACACACACACACTCTGTTCTTTTTCTCTCCTCCAAAAATAACATACACTGTGACTTTCTTTGTGTCTTTCAACCACGTTTTCGTCTCGCCCTTCAACTTGGACTTCAATCCCACACTCAGATGTCGTCTTTCTCGATGTTTGCCCCCGAAACTTCAGTCCAAGATTTATTCCCTTTTCAACAAGTTGATGTCTGGATGGAGACGACGTTTTTCACTTCTCCTTGACTCTGAAGGATCTGGAGATGGAGGAAGAGAAAAAGGCAGAGACAAAAAAAAGAGAGAGAAGAGAAGAAGGAACGATGGAGATGATGAGAAACCCAAAAACATTCACTAACTTCGCTGTAACGCACATTCCGTCAAACCACACAAATGAAAAGATGGAGGAATTAAAGAGCAACGAGGTGAAAATGCAACAGTGTTTTCCCTCTCATTTGCATGATGGGCGGTGTCTTTCCTGCATTTCCTCCAATCACAGCTTGGGATAAGTGCCTCCGATTGCCTGAGATGTGAAGGACGTGGCGACCGCAGGCAACACCTCGGTGAATTATTAACGAGCAGCATCAGTCTATCCATCATTTTAAACACACACACTCCCCCAGATAACTGTATTAACACAGATATGAACGGAGACGGACGGAGAGAGCAAAGACAAATCCGTCCTTCTTCTTTATCAGTGGCGTTTTTAAACGAGCGGCTCTGAACCGGCTGGTTTCACATTAAACCAAACGATTTTATCAGCCGTGTATTTAAATGGGCTCTTAGCAAGGTTAAAGCAGCTGCAGCCTGTCGCTGTGGGAACAAAACTTTTGCATGTTTTACCTCCGTAAATACAGAACGAATGTTTGACGAGCATTTTCCAAATCATCCTGCACATTTTGAGTCAAATTACCCTTGTTTTTTGGCTGCCAACGGGTTCCAGTAAAGTCCTCTGGAATTTACCTGTAATATCAATTCAGTTCACTGTCACTTTGATGGTGAGACCCTATTTTCACTTTTTAACACCCTTAAAACATAGACCTGGGTGAGTTTGTACGTCTCATGATGTTGAACTTTAACCCAGTGTTGATCCGATGAATGGATGAGGGGTCGGGGGCCCGAGCACATGAAACGTCAAACACAGGGCAGATGTCATCGCAATAATCTAGTTACCAACGTCAGGAGCTGGTGACATAAGATCCCTGTCTCCTACACAAATACAGGAAAAAACAGCATCACGTTCTTATAGCAGTGCGGTGCGTCTCTTCAGACGAAGGGGGAGGGTGGTGGAACTGTCAACCCAAAGACCTGCGATCAGTGGCCCAGTCCTGTGTCTGGTTCGGTTCAGGCAAAAAACGGCTGTTATGAACATTTGTTAATGTTCCATTATCTATCAATTATTCATTTTTGACTTCTTCACAGACTTTTTAACGACACGTCTTCCTGTCACTGGTGTGCACGTTGTAAAGCCCACCCAGGCCCATTTGGAATTTATGAGGTGGACATAAACAAAGTTTGACTAGACTCTATTTGGGACCACGAGTCTGCAGCAGCGTCCATGGACATGGAAAGCACGGATTAGGCTTCACGACACTGAAAACCGCTCCTCACTTCCTCTAAACTGCGACTCGTCTGTAAACAGACTAATTCTCATGCAGCACAAAGTTCCATTTGTCCAGTTTCTCTGCAGACGAGTCTCTTCAGATGTAAAGTGAAGAGTCGCTAAACGGCTGCAGAAATGCAAATAGAAACTGAGGGTTTTTGTGCAGCATCATCAGCAGGTTGGATTGTGTGTGTGTGTGTGTGTGTGTGTGTGTGTGTGTGTGTGTGTGAGGGGTAAAAGCAGCTCTATTCTCCAGCCGAAGCCCCTCATCCTCTCTGTTTTCATACTGACACCCTGAGAATGTCAAAGAGCTGCATGAAGCCAGGCCTGTCACTCAAGTGTGTGTGTGTGTGTGTGTGTGTGTGTGTGTTAGAAGCAGTGCGTCCATGTGGATGAGTACTTATGTGTGTGTATCTGTGTGTTTATGTGCTTGAGGAGTGTGTGTGTGTGTGTGTGTGTCAGAGAGGGAGAGAGCAAGTGTATTGTGAGATGCCAAAGGATCTGTGTGAACAGCCATGTGTGACAGAGAGAGAGAGAAAGATTTAGAGCTCAGTGAGGGGAAAGAATGAGCGATCGAGCTTCAGAAGGAGGGGAAAAGAGAGAGAGAGGGGGGAGATTAGGAGCCCAGAGAGGAAAAGTGAAAGAGGAACTCAAAGAGAAAATAAAAACAATAGAGATGACGGGGGGGTGGAGTTTAGATGGAGGTTGACGGACAGTGGTGTGATCTGTCTCGGACTCTGCTGGATTTACTGGATCAGACACTAAACTCCTCAGTGTCTTTGTCTCCCATTGTCTCGCTCCCTCAGTCCTTTATTTCTTCTTCACTGTCTCTGAGGCATTATGAAAAATTGATGATCTGATAACTATGTCACAGCTGTGGCCAACACTTAACTTCCGTCAGCCACATTTCGTCTCTGTGTCTATTCCAGCAACTTTTGAACTCGCCGTGTTAATACTCGACAAAATGTTCTCACACATTCGTTTCCGATCTTGCGGCACAAACATCCAGTTTGTCGGTGTCCGTCAGCCTCCCACAGGTCGTGCTAAGATTGCCGTGTGGTTTACGGGAACACAAAACGATTTTATTGACTATTAAAGGAAACCAGCATCTTTCTCTGACCACCTTTTGTGGTTTCACCGGCCTGCGCTCTTCCTCGTTCTCCACCCCCTCAATAAAGGACATCGCATCATTATCTTGCATGTGATTAACAAACTTTTTTCTGATGAGACGCTTTGTTTGCAACAGATATCTCAACATGCTCTAAACTGCTTCTTTGTCTGTGGGAGTTGCCAGGTTTTTTCTGGAGGCCTTTCTGACAATAGATGAATGTGAAGTAGGTCACAGACTAATGATTCGTCCTGACGAAGACGCAGACGAAACCCACTGCTCCTCTGCCCTTAAAGCACCCGCAGTGGCTCGTTTGTGTCTTGCAGCCTTTTTGATTGCTACCAACACATGTCGTGTGCACACAGCTCCCAGCAGGTTTCTCCAACGCGGTTCGGCGCAGAGACGGCGTCGGGCTGAATCCCCGCTGGCGATATGCGCTCGAGCACAGGCGCACACTCGTTTGCTGAGTCTTGCTGCGAATGTGTGGAGACGCAGAGGTGAAGAATCTCTCTGCTTCACTTCGCCTCGCTCCATCTTGTGTCACACTCCCAAAAATCCGGTTCTATCAGATAATCAGAAAGCAAACGGAAACATTTTGCCGTTCGTTACCAGAGCAGTTTGCTTCGTCTGCTTCTGTTTGCAGTTGGAGCAGATTTGCAGCTCTTCCTTCTCTCCTTCTCTCCTCTCCTCGTCTCTCCTCCGTCCTTGTTGTCGAAATAACCTTTTGCCCAGACATGAGGAGCGCTTGATTTCCCTTATCTCGCAGGTGACATGCCCACTCACGGGGCTGTTTAAGTGTGTGGTGAGACGGCTCAAACATCAGACACGCTCCGATCAGTTCAGACGCGGGGGTCCCTTTCCAAAAATCGTCTTCTGTACCTTCTCATATGAAAGGACGCTGAGCCGAAAGTCCCAATACCTGCGCTGATGTCACCACGTGGAGAGGAGGCCGCTCGCTCCCTTTGGTCGTCTTCTTCTACTTCTGTGAAATTTGCCTCGTTTTTCCCTTTTGATTGAAGCGCAGGGTGGTCAGCAGCTACACATTTCTTTTTCTCTTGTTTCACATTTTGCGCTGGAATCAGGTTCATTACATATACAAACGCTCGTGCAGGAACGTTAATGCCCAATCTCGGATTTGTGCGCAGTAAGTCAGAAAGTGAATGAGTTTGTGCGACAGGTGAGCAGCTGTTGATCACACCTGCACGTCGATTCTAACTCAGTTCAGAGAGCTCTAATTTTTTTATGTTGCCATGGCAACGGCCGGTTGTAAGGTTGCGTGTGTTTGTGTAAATGAGAGATAGTGAGTGTATGTATAGTCCTTCATGCTTTCACGCACAGATTTATTGTGCTTGAGTATGTGTGCATAATTTGTACATGAGACGCCTGAGCTCTCGCTCGTGTGTGTGTGTGTGTGTGTGTGTGTGTGTGTCAGAATGAGACTGTTTACTGTGGAGTGCTTGTACCTGTAAATGTCAGGCAGCTTTCCTCAGCTGTCAACAGCTCAGAATTCAGCAGTAAATCAGACCAGTAGCTCAGCTAAAGAGGTCATTAATAAACATGTCATCTGCATGTCCCTGTCCCCCCCGCCCGGCAGACCTTTGTTTCTGGAAGACTGAAAGACAGCATGCACCAGACTGTGTGCCGCTGTTAATTTCCAGTAACAGTCTTCTCTGTTCATTTTGTTTTCCTTTGCTTTTCTTCCTGCTTTGCGTCTGTCCTGTCTGTCCTTGCTGAAAGGACAGAATGAGACAGTGGAGATGTGAACTGCACTGCAGCTTTTTCTGTGTCATTGTAAAACAAAACCAAAAAAAATGTGACGCTGAGGCTTCGCCCCTCATCACACTTAGAGCTTTTTAATGGAACTTCATCCATTTCGAATGACAGAATCCATTATGGCCGCATGCGCCGCTCTGCAGCGCCGCTGTTGCGCTGCGCTGGATTTACTCTTGCTATGTGCCGACAACGTGCGCAAACTAAACGGAAGCCATCTTTTGTTTTCTCACAGTCAGTCTAGAAGTGGTGTCTAGAAGTCTAGAAGGAAACAAGACTTCCTTCAACCAACAGGTCGCCCGAACCCGAGCTTGTTGCGATCCCCAACATCGTCTCAGGATAATGTTCGTTCATTTTGATGATAAGCTCTTCTCATTGCTGTTTATTTTTATTTGATATTATGTTTTCATGTCAAACTTGTCATTCCAAACGAAGTTTGGAGAAATGTTGCGATAACTCTTCAAGTGATGAATCGGGGAGTAGAATTAATATCAGTTTCAAGCATCAAGTACAGCATTCGAGCAGTAAACACTGCTGTTGTTCAGATGCTTTAGATGAGTAGTGTGTGTATGAATGAATGTAGCTGTAGACTTGTTCAGCTTTCAAACATTGAGAAGCTCAGATTAACGTTTGTGTGATTGTTAAGACGCAGTTTGTTTGCCCGCCTCCCGCAGACTCGTTCACTCAAAGCACTAAACCGTGACGTAGAAAGAGGACATCAGCAGCTCGCTGTGTCTGTAATCGTTTAATCCCCCTGGACATTAAATATTAAACTTAGTTTAAAATATCAGCTGCATTTCCTGTTTCCCAGTTGCACTTCAAAAGTCAGCTGATGATGCTTTACATTTGCAGGTTACAGTCAGCCTGAAAAACCAACATACACTTTGATGATGACGACGATAACGCAAGATGAGAAACAAACATTTTTTTACACCTGATTTAACAGACTCAATGGAATAAGGCACATAAACATATACTGGCAGATGTGTTTTCTCTTGTTTGTTGTCTACCAAAACCAATTATTTCTGTCTGATGCTGAAGTGTGTGGCGTAAGTGCAGCTCGGGTAACGTGTGTGTGTGTGTGTGTGTGTGTGTGTGTGTGTGTGTGTGTGTGTGTGTGTGTGTGTGTGTGTGTGTGTGTGTGACCCATGTGAAGCCAACGGAAGGAAAACAACGCAGATGTAGTGAAGCATATGTTGCGTCTGGTTACATCACTAACCATAAGTTATAATCCAGGCCAGGTTCTAAAATGTATCTACATTTTTGTTAAACCAAACTTTAACCGAAAGTTCTGAAGAATCACTTTGCTCTGTATAACAAACACATGACTTTCCTGGAGCTCAACTTTTCATGCTCTGGAAAAACTCATTACCTTAAAACATTTTGAGGAAAAAAATCTTATTAATTATCTAATAAATCGTATTAATCTTATCTAATAAAAGACGCTACCTCTGCATTTCCCAAAAATACAATAATTTGCCAAATTTTTCAAAAACACTTTATCTGAAACGTCTCTGGGTTGTTCACTCCAGTTGTTCCCGCAGAGACAGAAGAAAACTGCGGTTGTGCTTTTGACAGGATTTAGTTTGGGAGGAAAACTCGGCTCTGGCTTAACTGCTGCACTGGAGCAAGACTGACCTGGCTAATCCTGGACCGAATCATTCTGTCCAGCCGGGAACAAAGTGTGTGTCTGTGTGTGCAGGTGTCCAATATGACCCTGCCCTGGAAGTTTTGGAACATTCCTGTAACCGGCAGAGCGGCAGCAGCGAAACACGGGAGCAGGACTGCGTGTTCGTGGCGAATGCGGTGGTTTGTGTGTTGCTCGCTAAACGGACACATTTTCAATCATATGGTTTATTTTGTGGAAATTGTTGAGAAAGAGGAAAAAGGGCAGATTTCTGCTGCTCTGTGGGCTACAATAGGACAAACCAGGATTAGTTTTTCACTTTGTGTGTGTGTGTGTGTGTGTGTTTTCTCAGACAATGCCCTGGTAGCCAATTTGTAATATATAGTCGGCCTTGAAAAATGGCCCAGATCTCCCCTCCGCTGTCTGCAATTTAGCTCTGCCGGCGCCCGGCAATACCCATTGTACTGCCTCCCACCACTGCCATTTGGGCCTGATGGAGTGTGTGTTTGTACCTTGTCCGTGTGTGTGTGTGTGTGTGTGAGAGAGTGTATTTGTTTGCTTGCTTATGTGCATCTCAGTGTGCATTTACCCATGAGTCCATCTTCCGTGTGTGTGTTGGCGTGCGACTTTATACTCAGGTTATTGAATTTCTCTTTGTGTGTGCGGCTGTGCGAGTCTCCGTTTGTGTAGTTGGCTTTTAGATGTGTGCCTACAGTTGTACTGCTTATTTAATGTGTGTTTAGTTGATTTTCTGAGTGAGCGTGTGTGTGTTTTCAGTTACTTGTCCACTTTCCCGAATGACAGCGAGACACCTGAAGGCATCACTGTGGAACTAATGGACAGGCAGCTGAAACAGAGAGAGAGAAGGATGTAATCATGTAAGAGGAGAGGGATGGACAGTCACTTGGAAGAAGGAGGGAGAGAGGCGGAGGATGAGAAAAGGAGACGGAGAGCAGGATGAGAGGAATTCCAGACTGGGCCAAAGGGTCACAGGGGAAAAGGGGGAAGAGGGATTCAGGGATGTGCAGAGAGGAAAAATGAACAAGAGGAAAAAGATGGAGGCACAAACAAAAGAAGCGATAGTGCTGAGAATGAGGAAGTGTGTTGTGTCGAGAAACAAAGCAGGAATTAATAAGGTAAGGAGAGATGGGAATAGAGAAAGGCAGAGGAAACGGCAGGTTAGAGTGGACAGATGGGAAGGACAAAGGGCCAGGAATGTGAAACAGAGGAAAGAAAAGTAAGAAGCGAACGGAGATAAACGAGAGGCAAGTGCAGTAGGATTAAAGAAAAGAGACGGAGGGATGAGGACGAGTGTGAAAGAGCAGGGAGCAAAAACGAAGGGAAGAGGAGATGAGATCGAAGGACGAAGATGGAGAGAAACGGAGCGACGCCGAGCACAAAGGGAGAAAAGACAGAAGCGATGTAATTGGTGGCCTCTTAAACCTCTCGTTCTGTGCAGATAGAGATCATTTCACCGAAGGTCTGTGTTCTGTTAATAGGAGACACAGCAGAGTGGAGAGGTCAGCTCTGCGTGTGTGTGTGTGTGTGTGTGTGTGTGTGTGTGTGTGTGTGTGTGTGTGTGTGGTCCCGGTGACACTGTGGGGCTGTTGGTGGTTCCACTGTACTTGGCTCCTGCTACGTCGCCTCTTCTTAGGAACTAAACGCTGCAGCTGCAGTCGGGGGCTCATGCACATGAATATTTCTATCCGTATTATTTGTAAAAACTACATGGTTCAGTGTAAAAATCGTAGTTTCAAAGCATATTACAGTGGCCGTATTCATAATTTCAAGTGTAGATTTTTATTCTGGGGCTCTAATGAAAAACCGCCTCAAACCGTTCATTTTACCTTCGACCTGGATCCACTGTGGTGGTGGGTCGACCAGAAGGTGAGCCACTGCTCTCTTGGTTATGCTGGAACGTTGTCGGAGCGTTCCGAGAAAAATGTCTCTGTACCTTTCTGCTACATACGCTCAACTTTGAACAAAAAATGGCAGAAAATGAGCGAATTGTTGATGCCGAAGACCAGCCCATCTCTGTTTCGGAAACTCAGAGCTTTGCCTTTTTATGGAAGCTTTAGACTTGGCACCAAGATGACGGAATTATTAGTGCTTCAGAATCAGAGAGGCTATGAGCAAGACGTGAGGTGTTTTTAGACGTTGTACGTTGGACGTAGGGGGTTGGTCCTTTTGTCTGGATCGTACTCACTGATTGGATCGTGACACTGAATTCAACATGTTCCCCCCTAAATCAGTCAATCAGTCAATCATCAGCATGAGCTATTTCAACAACCTGGTTCTTCGACATCTGCTCGGGCTCTTCTTTTTAAAACCACGGAGCGGAGGGAAGAGGTGAACGTAGCATTTTTTAAAAACAGTAAACCTAAATAAAAAATATATCAGATACATATATGTAATTTTAGTATTTATATGGTTTTCATTCCACAGTCTAATGACAGTAGGTTTTCAGGACTGACGGGCCGGGGGTTACAGGTGGAGCTAACTAAAACTAACACTCTAACATAAACCAAAAAGTCAATGTGCTGAAAAACCAAACCGAGCGCTCAAGCTTCAGGCAGACGATTATTCTCTGATGGTTTTTAACGCACTAAACTAACTTAGGAGCATTAGAGGCGTTACACAAATTTAGAGCTTCAGCACTTTTACAATATAAAATCAGAATTCTGGAAAAAAATGGAAGTCACTGTTTGGGACTGTGAGGTTCCCCCTGGCTTTTTGTTGGTGCCTTGAAGGCTGCGTTCGGGCTTTGTGTCGCGGTTCTGAGAAGTATCGCGACGGTGGGTCTATCAGGCACGACAGGCCGTGCCTCACCTGTCACCGTGGAAAGAAAAAAATAATAACTTCACCAGTTTTAGATTTTTTTTATTCAAAATCACTGAATTTTCCAATTTACTGAGATGAGTCTCACCGTGGATTGCGCAACGACTCGGCTAACGGAGCTGGTTGCGCTACGCAGTGAGAGCGTTTTGTTGTCGTGTTCAAACACGTGCTTTATGAATTACATTTCAATAACTTTTGTGTAACAGCTGTATGTGTGTAACGTCATAAAATGGCTGCGAAGACGCGCAGCTCTCCCGCCTCCTGACAGGGGGCGCTCGCGCTCCCAGTGATTCCCCTTTACGACGCGTCGGCTGCAGAATAAGTGACGGAAATCGACCGTCTCCAGTTAGCAAGTCAAGTGCAGCCTGCAGGTCATTAGCTCCTCCGGTCCGGTCCGGTCCGGTCCGGTGTGTCTCAACCAAAGCGTTTCCTGAACTGCGCCTTTACTCGACAATAGGTAAAGTATTGAACAGATTTAACTGTTGTCACTTTCTCTGTTATTCCACGAGATTTTGGAGCAAATGTCGCTACTTTTTACTCCATTACATTTCTAATCAAGTTGCGTTACGTTACAATTACGCGACTCTACGCATTTCTCAGTTAAAGCCAAATGCTCCGGACTCATGGTTCATATTTAGACATAAACTGTTGAATTCATTGTAAAATGTGTCTTCAAATGGATCAACTCGCTGTCAAAGTTGATCGAACCATAACCACGAGCATTTCCTCCGGGTTTCCTCCCTCCGCAAACGGGCAGGTGTGAAGCGAAACCGGGACAGAGCCGGTACCTGCCGGTACCTGCCGGTCCCTGCCGGTCCACACATTCATGTGAATGATTGAGCGAAGACATCATTTGTTTTTTCTTTCTTTATGGAGGAAGCGGCCACGTGCGTGCGCGTGCGACCGCCCACCGTGATCACGTGCAATAATAACAAAGCAGCACGTGCATTTACTCTCGGAATGTCTCCGTTTTTTTTCCTAATGTGTTACTGTAGTTTAATATAAAATAAACCTAAGCATCAGATCATAAAACAGCTTCAATGCAGCGTGTCAATTACCAATAATAAGTTCATTCCCTTCCCTCCCAAAAGTCAAGTACTTATACTTTTAATACTAATAATAACTAATAATTCTAAATCATGTACTTACCTACTTTTTACTTAAGTAGAAATGTCACTGGCTACTTATAATTTTACTTAAGGATGTTGGTTGTGTTTTTGTACTTTTGAGGACTCCATCCATTACTGCATCACATGGGCAATTAGTAAAGCCCCCCATTTTTTAGCCCCCTAGAATAGACTGACTGACTGATGTCACATGGAGTCTATTTACGCCAAGAGCCGGATTTCTTGAGCTTGTGATCCAGTTGTTTCTGTTACACGGACTGAAAGTTGATATCAGACTCTCTGTCTCTTTAAACCGTGTCGTATAATCAGCAAAGTACATCAACCCCAGTCAGAGAATAAACCTGCTTTTCTTCTTGTAGATGGCTGTGTTCTTTTTATCTTTTATTGTGCCGCTCTCTCTCTCCTCCCCGACAGCAGCACCGTGTTTCCCAGTCATGCATCAAGAGATCAAATCTAAAAGTAATACAATCTCTGGACTTACATCTCGGTGCTTTAATTTGAAAACCAACTCTGTCTGCCTTCTCCAGTAGCTTTAAAAGTGAAATAAGTTATGCCGGCAGTGCCCTCGCCTCACCCTCTGACAAGAACAATAGCGGCCGGCTCGCCTCAGAAAACTGTGTTTTACAATAATACTCGTCCACAAAGCAAGACCGACAATGTCAATGGTTTTATGGGGCGCTACACAGTGCGGCTAATGTTCTCCTGCGGGCCAGCATCGCTCCACTGCCTCTTCCTCCCTCTCTACCTCCCATTTCTTTCTCTTCTTCTCTTTTACTCCCCTCGCTCCCTCTCTCCATATGAACAATCCATTCTGGCATGGGTTTTGACAGCCTGTCTTTGGTGGGTGTGTAAAATTCAAATAATTCACTGTGCATAGACAGTCACTTTGGGGCTGCTTTGTGTTTTGTACTTGACTCCGTGTCACTTCGCCTGCCTGTTGAGTCCCAGTCGGCAGCGTTTAGCTTTTCAAAGCGCCCCACCGAACGGGAGGTTTAGTTATTTTTGTGAATATCTTTAAAAGCAGGAGCTCTTTTAGCCGACCAGATGTGGAATTTACCGCACACATTCTTACCAGCCACCAAGAGAACAACAAGCACAATAAATTAACCTTTTTTTGTCTCTTTGCCTCCTGAAATAGAGGTTATTGCATTTCAGTGGGGTTTAAAAGAGGTTCACTTATTTCAGATTTCAGACTTTAATGCTTTTCAGTGAGTTTTATCTATCTTCCTTCTGGTTTTAAGGTTTTAAAACTCATTTTCCATGGTCCAAATCACTTTGAACTGAGTCTAATGATTGCACCGTTCTAAAATGTAACCGTGTGGCAATTACAAAATTTATTACGAACTTGTGTGAGATAAATCTCTGAGATACTTAGAATTTTTTTTTTTTTTTTTTTTTTTTTTTTGGCATAAAATGACAACGTTAGGAAAAGATTCTGGGTTGGGTTAAAATAAGGAACCAAGACACTCAAATGGGACAGAGTTTAATGTCTCTTGTCTCAAAGACCTATATTTTGTCGGCTGTCCATATGCCCTAAACCACCCTTTTATGACACACAACACTACCACATATATAATATTTCCAAGGCAACACCTCAGTCGTGACCTGAAGTGTAACGCACCCATAAGTGACATGATGCTCATATCTGCTGCTTTGAAAGCTACTACCACTACACATCTTTGCATCTTTGACCGCTGCTTTTAAACTTCCAGTTTGTCCAACTTGCAGACTCCTGAGACTTGGTTGAGTTGTGTTATCCATCCTAGTGCAGAATGGTTTACATAGATGTTAAAATAAAGCACTTTGACAAGCAGTATACTTTGCGTTAACCTTATTTCATGTCCATGTCCTTTAAAAATGGACCACGTAGTGCTACAGAAATCACATAAATTCCAGGGCAGTCCTCTGTTTGTGCTGTACTGACTGGTGAAACCTACATGTTCAATGCCCCTTGCGTGGGAGGAAGCCGGGGTTCGTGTCTGTCTCTTGGCTCCCTGAGCATCCATCAGTGTACATGTTCAAAGATTGTGAAAGCAGCCCACATGTGTTGTTCATCGTTTTATAAAGATTTTCTCAAAATTCAGCCCTACTTATTCTTGGTATGATCGCGTGAAGGTTTCCAGTCTCTTGTATTCAAGAGAATGTTTACTTGCAATTTCCACTTTTATTCACTTGCATGTTTCTGGGTTTTTAAATCAAGGGCCTCGCTCTGGATTTGGCTTTCGTTCCTCTGTGTTTTCAAAGTGAATAAATCCATAAAGCAGAGTCATTGACTAAGGACCTTGCCTACGTTCTTGGTTTGCCCACTGAGCTAGAAATGCCCAACTGTTCATCATGTTTCCACATGAAGCTGCTGCTAAATAACTTGTCTGAAAGTAATTAGCCATGTCTCTATCAGTGTTCTCTAATGGTTGTTTTTGCTGCACATGCATATTTTATGCTCTCTCCTTTTGCTTTTGTCCAGTGTTTTTTATATGTTTGTCCTTCTCATTGGTCATTTCTTTAGCTGCTTTTCCTCACCCTTTTCTCCTCCTCTTCTTCTGCTTCTCCTGGTCGTTGTCTCTTATGGCTGTCATTAAAGAACATCTTCACGTTTCTTGTGTGTTTCACAGTGACCCCTACTGGGAGCGGCCGGCTAATGCAGGCAGCTGCTCCGCCGCCCGGCCCAAGACCCTTCACCTGGCCGGCCAGCAGCATACCTCCTCACCATGGTAACGTTCATATGCGCTCGTAGTAGTGACAGTAGTAGTCGTAGTAGTAGTGATAGTAGTAGTGACAGTAGTAGTGGTTTTGTGTTTTCAGTAAAGGACGGAATGAGTGGATCACTGCATTTTTTTCTTGTTGTTTCATGACCTCATACAGTTGTTCTTGGAACATCACCACAATTTGTTTGTTCTTCTAACCAGTTTGTTTGCTTGTCTTGTTGTTGGAGGTCCAGCATTTTACATACTAAGATTTCCCTACTGCTCCTTTCAAAATAAAGGAAAAACAACCACCATAACACATGTACATCTAAATTTAAGATCTTTGAAATATTTTAGTTATTTTGGAAAGTTTCTTTCTTAAAAGTATCTTTATTTTTTTAGCACAATATTGAATGGCTTTTTGTAGTACTTCCTTAGCTGTTGAATAGTCTAAATGGTCTTAGGAACACACCAGGAGAACAAGCCAAGTTTGGGTTTCCTAGACTTGAAAGCAACAAAACCAAAACTTGCTGTGTGTTCTTTTTTAAATCTTAATGCACCCACCCCGAGACTTGATTTCTGTTTGTCCTTTCACATGCTCTACTTGATGCCCCAAAATGTTTCTGTCAGAATAAATAACCAACAATACACCACTCAAGTTCATTAGTCTCCAGTAATACCCGAGACCTCAGACCTGCAGCTGAAAATATCTTCCCGATCCTCCCCCCTGAATTTTACATTTCTAGAGAGTTAAACTGGCTTTTTTGCCAGAATATCCAAACTTAGAGTACAACATCCAGCTTGTCTGATTACAGCCTTATTATCCCGTTGTTATTGTGACCACATGCCATTCTGAGCTATTTTGCGCTGTGCACTAAAGCCGACTTTATGGTCCTGCATTAACGCTACGGCCTACACTGTTGTGAGCGTTTATACTAGTTTGCTGGTAAGTGCTTTTTTGTGTGCAGTGCCTGAAACTCAATAGATAATGTTGAGTTGGAGCAAACAGATGTTGAACAGCAGTTACTTTGACTGAAAATACTGCAAAGTAGACAAAAGTTTCTGGTCACTGTGGACGGTGTGTCCACTGGTTCTGCTACAGGAAGCTGCAACGCAGTCCAGCTAGAAGATGGCAAGTATCTTAGAGAGGGGTGACATCATTAGGAATTAAACTTGGATGCCAGTATAAACATTCAGAAAAGAGCCTTTGGTTTCAAAATGTTATTAATTAGCTCATTAAATTTAATACTTAAAAATAAGCAGTATAAAGAAAAATGTGTCGAATTTTGAAGTTTTCATAAAATCATAGTCCACAGTGGTGTTTTGTGTATGTAGTGAATTCCATCCTTGTTTTTTGTTTGACAGTTTGATTTCGGGGTTTCAGCTTTATTTCTACGAAGTAACTGTTTAAATGCCAAATTGTCACTATTCCCACTCCTACTACTGTGAGTGTGTGAAGTGTCAGCCTCACGTCTTTGTGCGTACGAATGTGGCCGTGTGTGGATTTCAGTTTTTGCAAGTCGCTGGTATAAAATCACGCCATTCTTTGTGATTTGGCATGTTTCAAATCCAAGCTGAAGACGCATCTGTTCAAACTGGCTTTTGATTCTTAGTAGTGAGGACACATGTTGTATACTGTTAAACTATTTATTATTATTTTTTTGACTTACACTGTAAATTTTATACATTTTATACCTATACGTGTTTATGCTTTTAGGTTTTTGTAATTACATGCTGAGGATTTTCGATTTATCTGTTGTAAAGCACATTGGTCAACTCCTATCGTTTCAATATATATATAAATGAATATTTAAATAAAATTTTCAATCCATCATCCGTCCCTACTCTTTTAATGCTCCTCTCCATCTTTCCTACCTTCTCTCCCCCACCAGGAAGTGAACTCAGGCCTGGTACATTGTGGTCGATTGTGTGTGTGTTCATGTAGATACTACTTAGTGAGGACCAGATTTTGTTTTTTTAACAACAGAGTGAGGACATTTTGGCCAATCCTCACTGTGTTTGACTGTTTAAAAAATGTGAATTGTTTTAATTGTTTTTCTTTAGGGTCAAGGTTAGAATTAGGTTTTGTTTAAGGTTAGGGTTAGGCATTCAGTTGCATGGTTAGGGAAAGGGGGGAGGGATTGTTTTATGTCAATGAGTGTCCTCACAAGTATAGCAGTACAAACGTGTGTGTGTGTGTGTGTGTGTGTGTGTGTGGTGGATTACAGTACAGGAGAATAAAGGGAGGATTTGTGTCGGAGTCAGGCAGAGAGCTGAAAGGAGACAGCAGTTAATAGCTCATTATAGGAAGAGCTTAACACCAGGCCCGAACACACACACACGTGCACAGAGTGAGAGCCTTGATTCAGACTCCATCTGATCTTTTGCAGAACTGTTGTTGTGCAGCGTTTTATTTTCAATTGGACCTAGTTCAATTCTGCCTCAAAGTAAATTTACAGTGTGTTTCAGTTTCACAGCGGCTGAGTTTGGACCAAACGTGGCTTCCCAGCTGCTGATAATTGCACGTATAGATCCAAATACATCCAGTATCATATAGCGCTTTTATTGAACTTATTTTATCTTCATATTTTTGTAGAGATCTAGGTTCAGTATAAGTTCAGTGAAACATCTATATAGATCTAAATAAATCATTTTAAAAACACTTAGGAAACGGTTGTTTTAAAAACATGAGCACCCCCTTACTTTTTATTTAACAGACTGTGAATTGGAGGTGTATATAAAGACAGTTCTTTTAATTGTCGTAATAAAATGATCAGTTCCTGCTCCATTCACAAGGATTTCTTTTTGGATATGTTCACATTAAAAAATCAAAAGTGAAGTGGTGGAAAACAACTCTGCTAATGTAAAGGACAATAGAAAGTTCAGCAAATACAAGAGCAAACGATCTTTCTCCTTTTGTGTGTGCGTGTGTAGATTAATAGGAAATAAGCTTTGTCCATTAAAATGCGTGAATACGTGCTGAGGAGATGTTCACTTTTTTTGTTGAACCCAAAAATACCAATTAGATCTAAGCTTACACTTTTAGGAAGCGCTTAACTTAACTCTCAGTTAAGTCACTGCGCCAAGAAGAACCCGGCGTTTTCCACTGACGTTTAATCTGCCTCAGTGACGTCAGCTGATGCAAATTAATGCACTGATGTGTGTGTTCCTGTAGATTGCTGCGGACATTTTTGTGAAGTGGAGACATTTTGGCTGGTCCTCACTAATTTTGACCCTAAACAAAGGGATTTATGAGGGTCAAGACTGGGTTTTTGGGTTAGAGTTTGGTTTTGGTTTGGGTAAGGGTTAGGCATTCAGTTGTGATGGTTAGGATTAGGGTAAGGGGCTAGGGATTGCATTACATCAACGAGTGTCCTCACAAAGCTGGAGGTAAACACGTGTGTGTGTGTGTGTGTGTGGAGGGGGGTCTTACTCTTGGGGGCGTGTATTTGTGCTGTTAAGTGCATGTGTGTGTTTATGTCTAGAGTGTGAAATTGAGATAAATAGTAGAGGGGCCGGTGGCCACAGGGGACCCCGATACACACCCCACCTGTCCACACTGCTTACGGCACACTCTGTGTGTGTGTGTGTGTGTGTGTGTGTGTGTGTGTGTGTGTGTGTGTGTGTGTGTACATTTCTGATGTGTGTGTGTGTATTTCCATGCACATCATTACTTCCGATTTTTTGATTTTGGACGTGTGTTGCTTATACTGTGTGTGTGTGTGTAATTAAATAGAAGGGTTGTAAACTACTTTCCCTTTCTCTACACACACACACACACACACACTGGAATCGCTTTTTAGATGAAGAGAGATTCAAGGCTCGTGTGTCGCAGTTAGACAACAGAAAAGGCGGGAAAATGAGACGCCTCTGTGTGGTGGACTTAAGGAGAAAGAGGCAGTGAAGAATGGAGGAGGAGGTGTCATCACTTACGAGGACAAACAGGACGTGTGGCGGTGAAGGTCTGGATTGGTCAGCACTGGAGTTTAATAGGGCAGACCCTGTCACCCTCTCGTGCATTTCTCCTCCTCCTCCTCCTCCTCCCTCAGTCTTCCTGTATACCTCGATTTTCCCCTTCTCCTCACTCCTCTTTGCTCCTTGCTTCTCCGTTCGTTTCAACTTTGCTTCGTCCTTCTCATCTCGTTCCTTCAGTCTTTCATCTCAGTTTCTAACTTTTAACCTCAATCCTTTGTCACTTCTTCTTTCCTGTGTGTATATTGTCTCCTCCTTTTGTCTTTTTTCTTTATCATCCTGCCTTTCTTCTTCTCTTCTGTAGCTTTTCATTCATTTTGTTTCCTTCCATTCATTTTTGTTTTCCTTTTCGTCTTTCATTCCTTTTTTACGTCCTTTAATGCTAAAAGGTAAATCCTTTGTGACACGTCTCATTGTTTCTCTCCTTTCTGTCTCACCTTTTGTCTTTAGTTTTTTCTTCCCTTGTGTCTTAATACTCAGTCTTCTCTTTTTAACTCTTTACTCCCTCATGCTTTTTCTTTCTCCTCTTCAGTCCTTCCGTACATATGGCTTTGTTTCCTCCTTCCTTCCTGTTCACCTTGATACATGCTTCCACTTTCTCTCCATCCTGTGTTGACTTGACGTCGGAGGAGAGATGTTGTTGTTTTTTTCTGTCCCATGTCACACGAGTTGACTCATGGCGTGTCGCTGACTTTGTTCAACTTTCTCTCTTTGATGGCACACCTTCCCTCTCACCTTGCCTTTCCTTTCAAACCCACACTCCCCCCAAAAACCCAATACAAACTCTCATTCTCATGCTCCTTGAGAGCTCCCAGAATTTAATAATTTAACCTTTTCTCTTATTTTGTCTTTTATTTTTCTATATTGTATCACCTACCTTTGTCTTTGTCTGGCAGGAAATGTGTTAATAATGGATTGTATAGATTTACACAGAGGGAAAGTGTGTGTGCGTGAGCTGCAGAGATCTTTTGAAGTCGTGATGTGATGTTTGTAGTCCAGAAGCATTGATCCTGAGGCCCATCTGTCTGATTGCCACTGAAATCAACAGTCAGAATGTTTGATGAGGTTTGTTTGAAATAAATCACTTGGATGAGTTTTAGCTAATATCACCTGAAGCCCTGTTTACCTGCAGGAAATCAAACAGGAAGACACAGAGTAACCACGGCTCTTCGCGTTTCAACCTCCAGACTTCGTTCCAGCTTTGCGTTCGTGTGCCTTATCTGGTCTTTATTTACTCGTTTGAAATCCCTCCCGTACAAAGTGCAGGATTTTGCTACTGAGACAGTTGCTTGTTCCCCGTGTCCTTGGTGGAGTAAAGACTAGTTAGGAGACTAAACATGTTTGCTGCTGTACTTAAGTCCTCACAAAGTCCTGCTTCCTAGACGATGAGTTCCTCAGTAGATGAAATGAAGACATAGCCGTTTGAAATGATGGGAACAACATTAATGAGTCTATATTAGGAGTCAGAATATGGACTTAATTCAAATAATGAGATTATAAAGACTTTTTGATTTATCTGCCGTTATTTTTTCATAGTAAAACTTTTTCTTCTACTTGTAGAAATAGTCTTCCCTAGAAAGCAGTTCTAATTTCTCTGAAAATTTGCAGATATTATAGATACAGTAAAACATTTTGCCACTTTTTCATCATTTTACTGCTAAAGGTTTCCTTTGATCCCAGGCAACAGCAAGTGTCTCATACAGTGAGTTTGCTGCAAACAATTTTTATTTGACACGAATTTTCGGTTTGTGTTCAGATGCAACTGCACTGCAATACCAATGGAGTGGGCAATAAACAGCAAAAAGTCATCTAAAGTTGAGTGCTGCAGGGATCGGAGAACTGTTGGCTTAGACAGTTGACGTTCTTTTTCAGAGGGACTCTGTAGAGATTAACTGAACATGAAGGATGTTTCAATTAAAGCAGCAACACATAGTTACGGTAAATCTGTTTTGGATGACAAAACTTTACAATGCAATAAAAGAAAAGAAGAACAATGATTGCAGGGGTTCGTCTCAAAGCTTCCTCTCAGCAATGCCTGGTTAATGCCGGTAGGAACGTACCGTTTCTTTCTTACTTTATCTGATTCCGAAGTAGAATCATTTCCACTCATTTGCAACAAAGATGTAGTTTCCCCGTAAACCAGTAAACTCGCAGACGGGATCAGTGAAGCAGCCTGCCCACAGGCCCCTAAGGTTTAGTTTTTATGCCTGATCCTGCCTGATTCCACTCCTTTAAGGTGGAGTATCTGCCCATAACTGGCTTCTCTTCTCCAACTTGAAGCAGCAGTCAGATACATTAAACCCACTAACTGTGAGGCACCAGTTTCACAGCAGGAAGCTTTGGACAGAGAATAAAACTTGAGTTCAGGTGCAGTTTTTAAACAACAGCAGCACTTTACAGTCCCCGCGTCACATTTCACTGAGGAACGATCTGTTGCCGTCTCGTAAATCACTCCCTGCCTTCTAGCAGTAGGCTTTGACTGATACTGCAGCGTTCTTGTCACCGCTGGGCTTCCACTGCAGCGTTTAGAGAATACCACCACACGGCGCCACCCTGATAATCATTTGAACTTTTCGTTTGGCCTCCATTTAGACTCCTGCAGACACCGGAACCTGTCAGCCAATGCCGCATCGCTCCTCGTGCCTGTAATTCCCTTGCTTCCTTTCACACTGGCGTCAGCATCAGCTGCCACTAACTCATCCTCGACACGTGATGTACCACGGCAGCGTCCCGGATGTCTTTCAGACAAGTGTTGGAAACTACACCTTTTTATGTTTTGGAGGCAGCAGCTCTAAAGCGCAGCCTGTTCCCTCGCCCCTCTCCTCATCAATCCGTCCTCATAACAGCAAATCCCTCACCTCGTTGGACAGCTACCCACCTGTGGTGCTTGCAAAGAATCACTCAAATCCCGAGCAAACACACGAGCGTTTTTATTCACACAACATATATTTACTTTTCCTTATTCCCGGGGTTTTGTTTACAGTGAAAGGATTTGACTTTCACCCCGTCTTCACCTGCCTGTGCCGCTGCGTCGCTGCTCACCGTTGCCCGCGGCGCTTTCTCAGCATTGCCTGGGCTTGTTACTGCAGCGAGATTTCCCCCCCGAGGAAGACTGAGCGCTGCAGAGACGCAGCACACATGAAATCAGCCTGCTGTTTTTCTCCATTATGGTGCCTATAAATGTGTTTGAACAGGAGAGGGGGAGGTTCTTTTTGTGTTTTCTGTAGCATATTGTTAGTTTTGCGGCGTTAACAGTGAGACGGTGAGAGGGAACGGGATGCAGCCTCCCAGGATTTTCGCTTCCTGCACTTTGTTCTGCTGCTTAAAGAAGGATCAGCCTTGAAATCAGCTCTACTTATTGTACATGTATCTCCAGTTTGGAGTTTGACTCCATCTGTGATATTTGAGCCTTGGGTTTTTTTTTTTTATTTACACTTTTACTTTGAAAGTCAGCTTTTACCCTAATCCTATTGGGCCGTTCGTCCTCATGAATATGTTTTGAATTCTGCTGAACTTGGGAAAACAAAACCTAAATAAAAACCTGTTGCATTAAATCGCGTAACACTTTAAAAATGTATGTTCCTCTGGTTTGTTTTACAAATGAGATGAGGCCTTGTGTTTGCTCGACTTACATTTAACTGGAACCTGCTGCTCTGCTCAGCTACAGCATCTCCGTGTGTTTTTCATTTCTTCTTAATGAGGTTGTAGAACAGTTTTTTTTCCCCTCAAACTGAGCTCACAGGTCGGATGAGGAGCAGCTTGAGTTTAGTTAGACTCATGTTGGACTGCTTGTTGTAACATTATTCTTACCCATAGCTTAAATCTAAATGCACAAATTGGTAAATAGTGCAGTTTGACTCCAGCAAATCATGACATGAAGGCTCGATTAAAATACAGAAATGTTGACAAATGACTGGGACGTGACCGTGTCTGTCGGCTTAATGTCCTGTGCTTTCAAGGTACACAAACAACCGGCAACTCATTGCATGAAACCACCATAACCCGAGGAGAAGGTTGTTGCTTTTCAATAGGTCAAACTTTACTTTAACCTTTGAACTTGCCCAAGAACACAGAAACATAGATTCAAAATAGTGATGTTGATACTAGTATTGGGAGTCGAGCCCCATCCTTTAATTTGAACTTGTGCTCGTAAAGCTTGTTTGATACTGCGTCCGATACTGGGTTGGCCTCCGCAGGTCGGTGGACAACACACAAGAATTTAAGTTTTCATTGGATCTGATGAGGGTTTTACTGTCCAGCAACTCCTTCTCCATCCAAAACAGTTTAGTTACTTGATACGGCAAATGTAGGTACTTGTACTCAGTCGTAGAAATGGTGGTATCGAGACATTCCTCATTTTAAAGTGCATTGGATTTGAAATGGGTTGAACCTTTTCTGAGAGAAACTTTCCCCGATCAGCCCCCTCATCCTCCTCACTCCACCTGCCTGTTTCAAATCTCCATTTAATATAAATAACTGACTTCAAACACGTGAAGGCTATTATTTCATCCTATTAAAGGCTGCGTCTCGATTAAAATCTTTTAAATAATTTAGCCTGTTTGTCGAGAATGATAGATTTTCAATTAGTGCAAATATATTATAAAAACACGCAGGAAAAAAGAATGTGGTGTTCATGCTGAAAGCCTACAGTCAGAGCTCAGCCACCGCCTCTGATGTTCGCCTTATTAATTTCATTTACTCTGTCCAGAGAGAGATGGAGAGAGAATTTGTAATTCAGGGTTTTTGGGGAAAAGGAAAAAAGATCAAAGGCAAATTAAGTTGAGCAGGTCCATGTAATGTGTGATTTAGAAGCCTGGAGCATTTATTGCTCTGAGTGCAGCAATGAAGCTGCTGCTGCTGCTGCGTGTGTGTGTGTGTGTGTGTGTGTGTTTTAGGGAGCATGCTAACACAGACGTACATGGGTTTTAAAGAGTATACGTGTGTGTGTGTGTGTGTGTGTGTAGCATCATTAGTTTGTGGACTTTGTGTTTTTATTAGTACTAGTGGTATTAGAAGTGATTTTTACTCCAATTATAGTTCTAATAATTTCACTGTATAGTACAAGAGATTCCTGGATGTGTTTTTGTTTGTAATGAGGTGCAGTATAAAATATCAGTCTCATTTAGAGGATATGTGTACGGTAATATTTTATTTTGCCTTTTTAGATCCCTTCTGATGATGCAGGGTCACATTATTTCAATTATGAAAACCAAAAATGAGTTTGTGTTTTTGTAGTAAATGTGATTGTAATTGTTTGTTTATTTTAAATGAAGAACTACAAGTGCAGTCACATCAAATCCAGAAGGTTTAAGCCAAAAACAGACCAACAAACACCCTTTGCTTCACGGAACAGAATGAAATAAAAGTTTATAGTATTATATCTTTCGCGGGCATTAACCAAATGCTGAGAGGCTAAACGCAACCAGAAAACAGTTGACAAACACTTTATTCCGACAAACTGGATGTTAACGTGTGACATCACATCGTGAGAAACACGCGTTGTACACACTGATCATATGTGTAATATTAACACATTTTTCTGTGGATTTTGAGGTTATGTCCAGTATGTTACTAGAAAAAAGTGTGGTTGTAAATATAATCTTTAAAAAGTTTAGTTGTATCCAAACATGATTTCGAAGGGACAGGTTTGTTTGTTTCTTCCTTTTAGTGTTGGCACTTTTCTCTCATTTTTTTTTATGTACTGTGATCTTTTATTTTAACCTTTAACAATCTTGAGTATAGATTATATTAAAATCATGAAATAATGACTATATTCCAAGGTCCAGAGCCAACGTCAGCTCTGTATCTTCATTTTTGTTTTATTTAATAATGTTTAGTTTTTGTATTGCTGCATAATGGTATTTATTGTATAATTTAACATCTGTTTAACTCTAAGGAAGAAAGCCAGAAGAACTGACAGAAATACCTAAATGTGTCTGCTTAGTTGCAGTAAGTGCTATTACAACTGGAGCTGGAGTAGCTGGAATAACAGCAGTGCCAGTAGGAGTGGTGGTTTCTTTAGGTGGCTCATTTTGTGTGTGTGCATCCAGCTGTTGGCGGCTGCAGCAGTTTGATTGACAAGCAGCAGCGGCTGCAATTATTCATGAGCGTCTTACTTTCACATTTCAGCCATAATTAATAAACGCACACATGCCTGTAAGGTTAGTGTGAAATATTAATAAGATATCACACCTACAGAGTATATACTGCAGAGCGGTGGAGGAGGTGGAGAGAGGGAGAAATGGATTAGAGCGGCTACAGGAAAAGAAGAATCGGCTGGTAGGTTTTAGAATAAAAGCAGAAATTAAAGTCCTGACAGTAGTAAGACTGCATGAGCAGCGTTTGTTGTTCACTCTGTCACTACTGAGCCAAAGACACACAAACCTGCCTCTACCCCCCTGATCCACAGGGATAGTCAGGCCAGATGTGCAGGTGTTTTTCTTTTTCTGCACCTGCATACATTTTGTGTGTGTGTGTGTGTGTGACAGCTAGTCACCTTGCAGGTCTTGCAGCTCATGGCTGCATGAATAAACATGACTGTCTGTCCGCATCCACTCTCAGCTTCACCACACTCGGCTCTGCTGTATTCTTCTTCTTCTGTTCCCTGCTCTTCTTCTTTGTTTTGGGATAAATGCATCAGCTGAAGTTTCAGACGGACTGTCAATCTGAGTGTTTCACGTTTTTTTACATCTATGGATTGACTTATTTTTGTAGATAAGAATCAAGGGATTGAGGTGCAGCCTGGTCTGTCTTGTGCTGGTCTTGCCTCAGTTTCCCCTGAAGCTCCTTCTGTGGTTTGAGGCCCCTGACATGAGGCCTATCCACAGGCCGTGGGCACATTGTTCTTGTCTGGAGAAATCAGGGACAGAGGAGCGAACAGGAACCCGAGGTGAGAAATGAAGAAATGCAGTTAATGCACAAAAGGCAGCACATGGTTCATAAAGCAGTACGGTTTGTTTCCAGTCAGTTTTTAAATGTGATTTTTATGTTTTTTTTTTCCGAAATCCAACGCCATAAGAGCGTGGAGAGAACTAAGACAGTAAGTATGTTGCTGGACACTAAACACTGAGCTGAGACTCCCGGCAAAGCCTTGTAAAGCTGAGAGGAGCTGCAGATTCAGCTGATAAATCCTCGAGGTTCATCACTGTCACAGACACCGTTCATTCTTTCATTTTAAACATTGTGGGAAAAACATTCACTGCAGTCACTTTGGAAAAGAGCAGAAGCAGAAAATGGAGGGTAAAGAAGAGGAGAGACAGGTGTGACAATGAATTGATGTCTATGAAATGCAGGAAGCAGTCGGCTCTGTCAGAAACACAATTTACCGTGAAGAAGCTGCGCTGCACTTGCACTCGCACTCTTTAACGCCGTCTTTTTTGTCTTCCTCTCTTTCAACCCGAGGAAAACCCAGCACCACTGACTGACCTTGCTCGTCTTTGTGCTTCGATGGCTTGAAAGTGACTTTACCAAAGTTTGTTTTGCCGGTGCATTTGTGTCTATCTGCACAAACACACTCCATTAAGTCCATTAACTATTAAGCTCCAGCAGCTCACCTGAGGACTTAACACACCTCTGCCTTTGATTTCTGTTCCAGCCGCCTTTCATTCGCAAATCATTTACGATTGGAAGCTGAGTTTGATCTCTAACTTTTAATTGGATTCAGATTTGCTCGGCTTGGGCGCAGGAGGCTGTCGGCACTCGGCTGTCAGAGACTTTGGGGAGGTGAAGCGGCTGCAGCGCTGCCTGGAGTTAGCTCTAATTAAGCGTGCACGCTGGTTTACTTTTTAGGCGATAATTCATGTTTTCAGTCAGCTTGTGAGGTGTTTTTGATCTCTAGGTTGGACTGAGAGAAAGGTTTCAAATGTTTTTGCACAATCCCCCTGAAAAACAGTTGAGTTCAGTGGACCTTTAAGCACAGTCTGTAGACCTGTAGGGTCCTGGAAATGTGAAACACAGAGACTGAACATTGAATAACAAACTAACTGACAAACTACCCAGTACATACTTTGGTTCTAGTTTAATTTTGTAGCCAAATTTGGTTGCAACAATGAGCTTATTTATGAGTTAGATAGGAAACAATGTGTTTGAAATGTTTTGCCTGGCAGCCGATCCTTGACCGTGAGTAGCTGCTCAAATTTCACACGCATTTACCACCACCTTTATTCTAAGAAAGATGCTGCTCCCTTTCCAGGACTGTGGGAGCATTTGAGAGGAAGCTCACGATGGTTTGGTCAAAGAGTAGTGGTGACGTAGCTGAGGGTGCTGTCGAACAAAGGTCCCGAAAGAACTATCTGCACTACACAGAGCAAACCAAGACAGGTAAACCATGGGGAAGCGGCTTCGCCGTGGGACATATCTTGGCTCTAATCAGCCTAAGCTGGGTCGGCTGGTGGAGGGTGTGTAATGTTAAAGAACCAGAAACTCTGAACAACAGCAGAAACATCAGCGAAAGTAAGACAAGTGTGAGCAAAATGTATTTACACAAACGAAAAGGTTTTGGAGACCGGCAGGGCAGGACTTCAGCTGCTGGAGTTTCAGCAACTCAGTAAACTGCTGCATGCATCAAGTCACGGCATATTTTATGGTCGAATTTGTATTTTTTAAGTCTGAACATATTCACTTGAATCATTTGCTGCTACAGTTTCACAACATGCTATTAAGAGTAGATGTAGTTAAATACATAAGCAGAGAAATTTGTGTTAATGGATTTAACATTGTCCTTGTGTCCACATTTGATCTGTCTCAAGCACTTCTGCACACGGATTAACTCTGTCTCTGCAACAGTGGCTGTCCATCCTGGTCCACAAGGACGCCTGCTCGGCATGTTTTCCACCTCTCCTAATATTGTCTTTTATGCTCGGATTCCCCCGGATGGCCTAGTCACAAGAGCCACATTCACTTTGTCTTTAACATCACGGTTGCTAGAAAGTGTAATCCGACAGGAAGTAGGGGGAGATAATCCGCCCCCAAAAAAAGAGATATAAGTGAAGACTGGTGTCAGGTCAACATTCATTTGTTGCTGCCGCTAAACTGCACAACTGTGACAATGACACCAAGAATCTGGGAGACAGACAATGTAAGTGAGACATAAAGACAGACAGGAGGCTGCGAGACAGACAGGCTTTAAGGTCGTCATCCAGTTTTGTGGAGATTCAACTGTGACAGTCTCTCTCAGATTGGCTCTTCGTCTGCCGGCAGAAGTCTATCTGTTGCAGGATAGTCGGAAAGACACGCTGTATTTAGAAACCACTCTCTCATTCTCACTGCTCTTCTTCTCTGCGGGATCTCGGCCTATTTTTTTCCAGTTATGGTCCACTTGCTGCATGGAAAAGATTTCACTGGCAGTCCCTCTCAGATAGAGGCAGAGCAGGGGAGGAGAAAGAGGCTGAGCTGAAACGAGGCGCGGCAAGATAAAAGTTGGTAATGGCGAGTGGTAATGTCGGAGTGACAGAGCGGTAAAAGCCCCGTGTAGCCGGAGTGGAGTGGACTGTCAGAAGTCAGCTCCTGTCCTCTTAGGAGCACCGTGACCGACCTGAAACGAAGTAACAGTCAGTATTATATATAGTCAGTAAATATAGTATTAAAACTGTCTCCGTGTCTTTTTTTAATTACATCAGAGATTTTTTTACTTGTTTTTTTTATCGTTTAATGGCATCGGCCCTAAATACATTTCTGAATTCATTACGAAGTAATCCACTGAGAGAAGCAGCTTTCAGTTTTCAAGCTGCCATCATTAGATTTTGTAAATATGAAACACGCACCGAGTGTAGAGATATTTATTGGATGCCAAACTTTTCTTCAACATTTTTTTGAATGTTTGATTGTATTGGCAGATGCATTTTGTGGTTCTCTTTTTTTATGCAATTATTAATTTCTAGTATATGAGTTTTATACATTTATTATACTTTTTAAAATTTGTAACGCACTTTGATTTGGGCGTCTTTTAAAATGTTCTACATAAATGCATTTGCCAGTAGTAGTAGTAGCAGCTGTTGATCCTTTCACCAGCTGCAGAGTCGGTGTTCTCTGTTTGTTCTTCTTTTTAAATGAATCGATCACTGATGCTGTTGGACTTTCCTCTCTGCGTGTGTTTGTGTGTTTTGTGTGTGTGTGTGTGTGAGACTGGAACAGACACACTTTTTGTTTTATAGAGTCCTTTAATTATCAGCTGCACAGTCTTTACTGCGGTGGCATGGCTGCATTAGCTGGGATTGAAAACCAAACGGGGTGAAATGTATAAAGAGGCGTTTTACTGCCCAGTTAAACAGGCGGCGTGGATAAAAACACAGGCTAGTTGGCGAGTCAGTGATTTACACTGTGCTGCTCGCATTGTTGGTAATTTACTAATTGCCTTAGTGTATAAACTCAAATGAAGAACAAACGTTAATTTGTTTGCTGCTGCTTAAGTGTTCGGCAAAGAACATAATGGAATGGAGAAGTTGATTATCCACCTTAGTTTGTAAAATTGTCTTCAGGCATCGGTTTATTATGGTCATTACGGGTTTCCCTGACATTTCTCATGGGTTAAACACTGCAGATAACAAATATCTGATGTTTATGACCATATTAGTAGTAAGACACCAGTGTTTATGTGGACTGTTGCTTTTACAGGCTCTAAATCTGCATTAATAAAGAACTGGGGTTACGGTCGAGATTGGACTCATTTCATTTCCAAAATCAGCGTTCAGTTTACCACGGTGATATCAAGCAGCTATAACATTTATCGTCTTTAAGTACGTCAAAGGCAAGTCAGCACAATGTGCATGGAATCGTTTTACTCCTGAACAAAGTGAATAATCATCGGGGACGGACATGAATTTAACATTTTCTGTCAGCCAACAAGTAGTGGAGAAGTAGTTGGACAATCATTGTATGTTCTAAGATCCATCTCATACACTTGGACATTATGAGCACAGAATTAACAAAGTGCCCGTTTCATTTAAAGCTTCATTATTAGGCTCTTCTGCTACACGTCTCCATGTTCTGCATGTGTTACTCATTAGGAGTCAAGCAGAGGTGAGAGAAAATGTTCGACATCAGTGAGCAATAGCACTTTCTCTTAGAGAGTAAATAATAATTTCTAGTATTCACCCATATCATATTCAATACAAATTGGCAAATGATTTCTCAAGTGTTTCACACACAGAACACTTTTCTTCCTGCTAATTTGTGCTAATTCTGTGGTGTCATATTTGTTGTAACATTTGAGATTTACTTGTGAATTGTGTCTGGAGGCCACATCACATGCAATAACTGCTTTGTGCCCTTTCTCCTCTTTTATCATAGATAGACACTCTGCAGCCCACACACACTTCAACACCTGTTCTTGGATGCTACCTGTAGCTGAAGCGCATGCACACACACACACACACACACTCTCACCTTCTGGTCTGTCTAAATTCTTAATCATTGTCGGACAAAAGACACTCCCCTCTTTCCTCTTTGTGCCTCTCGGTCTCTGCTGCTGCTGTTCTATCTCTGTGTCTCTCGACCGGTCCCATTGCTCCACCGGTGGTTTCATCAACCTGCCGGGCTGACAGGGAACTCCCTGTGGATCACTGAGATCACAGATGCTCTGCTGATGGGATGTCCAGTTAGTCCTCACACACACTCTCATTTATGCATCACATTTGGACACACATACGCACAGTTTTGACCATCCGATTCTCATTCAAGGACGAGCATCTCTCTCTCTCTCTCAAACACACACACACACTCAGGTCCATCTGGCCAGGAGAGGTGGTAATGTGTCTGTAGGTCAGACAGGAGGCCGGCTGTGTTTGTTGGAAGCGTCAATGAGTCCGCTGGGTCCTGCCATGATTAAGAACTCAAACTTCCCCTTGTGCTTTGAGGGAAGAAGTGAGAGAGCGAGGGAGAGGATAACGATGGAAAAAGGTCTCGCTACTGCTGCAACCTGAGTTCGAAAAAGACATGAACATGTTTGTAGCTTTCACCAGTGTTAGCTGCGCTTCAGCGGGACTTGGATTTGCCTTCAGGAACTGGTTTAGTGGATAACTGGCTCTCTTTTACAAATCAGTGTCCTGCTGCTTTTGGATAATGCAGACATTTAAGACTGAGAGCAACGAATCCTGGCAGAGAAACTTTGAACACACATTGGTGCTTTTTCAATTTTGCTGTAAGAGAACAAGAATTATTTTCCCCTGTCAGGTAAAAGCTGCTTCAAGATATTACTGTTCATATCAGCACCTGACTTCCTGTATCCTGGTCTTTTGCAAGGACCTCTTTAAGGACCTTTAGGAGGAGTAGGTAGAGCACGTAAAACCTTTTTCAGTGTTCGTTTCTATAAGGCATGAATAAATTCTGAACTGCCCCAAGGCACAGTCCACGCTAGTGTAGCCCTTTGACAAAAACAGTACACGGACAGGTATGTGCCATTTATTCAGGTACAACTTCAGGAGATTTGTTATTAACATTAGCAATTACAGAATTTAAGTCAAATGCAGTTATCATTAACTAAGTTAACAGAACCGCAGTGAAACACATGCACTCAAGTGTAGAGGTGCAGAATAATGACTACAACTGATGTGACCTTCTCGAGGCCCTTGTGTCAAGCTGTTTTTTTTTTCCAACACGGATTAAAAAGTGTAAATCATGTCCCATATCCATCCTTTTCCTGGAACGTCCTCTCTGTCTCATGTCAAAGTGTTCTGGGTAAAGACACTGAACCCCAGGTGGGTCAGGTGAGCACCTTGCATTGCTGTGTGTGTAAAGCACTTTGGTAGCGAGCACTCTGCAGTTGAGGCAGATTATTTACCTGATGCGGCCCGGTCTGGCGCTGTGCGAGTCTCGTATTGAAACTCGTCTCATGCTCAGCTCTCTGGTTATAATTCCCCACTTTCGGTCGTATCATAGCGTGCAGCTCTTTTCATGCAGACACCCACACGCAGCCGCTGTGAGCGTGAAAAGCTAAAAGCTATTGAAGCTAATTGTGCCAACAAAAGCACGAGGAGTGTTTATGCAAATCCTCCTCTCATTCTGCCTCTCAAAGCCTTTCTATTCACTGCTCTCTCCTCCCTCCATCCTTTCTTCTGTTTGCCTCTTATTTTTATCATTATTTGTTGTTTCCTCCACCTAATTTCTCCCCTACAGTTTTTTTTTATTCCTTCTGAACCAAATTGCATCACAGTTCCAGATGTCTTTTCTTTCTCATTCTTCACCCTTATTTTTCCCACTTGTCTCTTTCTAACTCTCATTTCTGTTCTTTGTCCTAATGCGTTTCCCCTCGTCAACATCTTCCTGTTGGAAACATGTTTTGACGAATGCTTGAATCACATAGACACTTGGGATTGGTGGAGGTTTGTTGGATTAAATAAAATCTGTCCAGTTCTTGGGATGGAGTGTGTGTCTAAAAAAATGTAATTCCGTGCTTCATAATTCTCACAGACAAGAAGTTCTCTTGGTGGCAACATTTTAATCGTTGTACATGATGATCTTATATTGTAAATGGCAGAAATACAGCGTGCACGCCACCTTCAAGTCACAAACCCGCTTTAGTTTCACGCATCTGGAAACTTTGATATTGGCCTCAGTCAGCCTGTAGTTCAGTCAAATATAGCTGCTCGGTTTTCTTCTTACCTTTTACTCAGGACCTGCCAGTTACTTGGTCAGACACCTACTGGCTCAGCCAGCCGCGGATCTAGTCATTCAGTCCCTTTGTGAGTTTTAAACAGACACTTGGTCATTCAGTCGACTCAACAAGTCAGTCAGTATAATGTAGCTTCCTCTCCCTCCCCCAGTTCTCAGTCAGCTGCTGATATCTGTTTATGGGCTGCAATAGAACAACAATGCAGTCAATACTGTGTGTGTGTGTTTGAGGGGACAATATGAATAGTGATTACACGTCTGATAAGTGACATTTCCTCTTGCCACAGGGTTTTATCACAAACGCATACACATAAACAGAATGATATCTAGCTCTGTTCCTCCTACTAATTTACTAGGCTGCACAGGAACGTGTGCGCGTTATCACATGGCCCTGGACCAATCAGCTGTCATGCATCCAAACATCGTCCGCCTTGTTCTCCGTCTTTCTTTTCGTCAGCTTCTCGGCTCTCGTCTGGCTCTTGAGTTTTTGTGTTTGATGATTATTGACAGCAGCAACAGCAACGATAACCACGATCGCTGGAGTGAGAGAGAGCATGCTGTGAACTGCATCCAGCATCAATTATTCAGCTTTCTATTGCTTTGTACAAACAAGATCTCTGGCAGAGAGGACAACACACAGAGACGCGCACACACAGGGCGAGAGAGAAACTGTGAAAACTAGATGAAGAGGAGTTTGGTGCATGTTGGATGGTGATTGACAGGCTGATTAGGGGAGTATAAACACATTTGACATTTGGCTGAAATACCACAATGTGGCACATGTCAAACATTTAAGATGCAATATGAGGTTTACACACGGAGTTAAAATATGCAAGAGTAGCTGGTTGCAGACAAAAATGGCTGAGTACCAGTAGAAGTAAGCTGTGGCAGATGGACCTTGAAACAAAAATGGTGCTGTTCCTGAATACTAGAACACTTAGACACAGAAGAAGAAGAAGAACCAGAACTTTTACTCGTCACTGAGCACATGTACACGTTACAGTGAAGTTTGTCCTCTGCATTCAACCCATCCTCCCGGGGGGAGCGATGGGCTACACCTGCAACTTTTGACAGATAAAGATGCTACGTTGAGGATTATTCTGCACGCAAATGGAAAATGATCAGGTTACAGTCCAGTTACAACAATGGGAGTGAAACCCTCCAACTACCATCTTGGTCTCAGCCAGGCCATTCAGAACCATCTTACAGTATCTGTCAAAACTTGTCCAATGCAGTTTCTCCAGCAGCTCTACAATATGTCTATTACATCCTCAGTAAAATTACCTGATTAATATCCAAACATCCAACTAATTCTACCATGCCTAATTACAAAATAAATAACCCCACCTGGAGTTGTTGGTCAGTTACTAAGAACTAGAGCAACCTGCGGTGACCTCTGGGATACCATGACTTCAATATGATTTGGACAGAGTAAAGACAATGAGAACAGCGTGAGACACTTGGCGTTGAGCTCATCTATGATACATGGTGGTAGCCTCACCCCGTGTGTGGGTGTGGTTGTGTGTTTTCAGCACGGCCTCGGCTCCAGGTTGTGGTAACCCGCTTTGATCAATCCCAGCCAGCGCGGCTGGCAGGGTGGCACCCAGCAGATGTGTGTGTGGAGCACGATGTTGTTTCTGTGAGTTCCAGTGTGTTACACCGTGAAGAAGCTGCATTCGTGTGTGAACCTGTGGTTCTGGTTTGAAGTTTTTGAAAAGTTGAGCACCATAATATCTTATAATAATTATTAGTTATAACCTTGTTTTAATAAAATCTTACTGTAAACAAATGAGCTTTTGTCTCAAGCAATCATAATCGATTGGTTCTATATGAGGTAAAGAATTTGAATTCCTGTGGTGAATATGGAGCTGCTGATTGAGGCTGGACATGAGGGCGTGTGAGTAATGTACAGGTGTGTGTCTGAGAGTGTATGTGGCTAACTAGATGTTGGAAAAGGTTGTACGGGGGTGTGTGTGTCTGTGCAGGGGGGTGTTGTAGGCCAAAGGTATGTTGTTCTGACTCTGTTGCCAAACTAATTAGTGCTGTAGAGCTCAGAAGCCTGTGGAGAGGCTACACCACACTGAGTGTGTGTCTGTGTGTGATATTCTGCCAAAATGCCTCTTTGCTTCTCATTCACACACTCAAGTACATAAACACCTCAAGCTTCACCTACAGCGTGCACAAACACACACACACATCTCGCCATCAGGTCCTGACTCTGGACTGGCCTGTGATGCTACCATCTTGTTATCTGAGCCACAGGTCTGCTCTGTGTGTGTGCGCTTTTGGGTTCTTATTTGCCTTCTCAACATTACAGTTGGAGAAGATAACATAATCATACAGTATTTTTTAGCTACACAGCTAGAGCCAACACAACTTCAACGCAGACGATGAACACACCGACCAGGACACGATGCCCTGAAATCACAATGTTGCCTGTTTCTGCAACCTTTGTTGCATTTCACCCTTCTTCCTCATCATTTCCTTTTCCCATGTTGGTGTTAAAAACCAAATGTGAACCTCAGAATTATTTAATAAATACAATCTGACAATGACCACATTGGTGTCACAAGACACAAAATGTAATTTTGGAGGCGGGAAATTGCATTAGAAAGATGGAAAGAACATAGAAAGTGTTAAAGACCGAGGGAGAACAAAGGAACTTCGAAAAGGACTTAAAGCAGATTTTAAAGAAGGGGAAGAAGTAGAAGAGATGTGGGGGGGAAAGACGAGGAAGAAGATGATGATGATGATGATGGAGGTTGTCGGGAGGAAGACTCATTCACTGTCTGCTGGCTGTCAGCCAGAGAGCGGGAGAGAAAGAGAGTTGTCTCTTTTGTTTGAAGGTTACAGGAGGACAAAGGCAGAGGGAGAAACGGGGGAGAGGGAGGAGGTGATGGAGACGAGAGAGAAAGAGAGAGGAAGGCAGAGAAGGAGGAAAAAAGATGCAGAGAGAGGGAGGAGGAAGGATTGCAGCGAGAGGAAGAAAAGAGAGGAAATGATAAAGACATGAAGGGAAAGAGGCTCAAGTAATTCTGTGTCTCCAAGGTGGCAGCAGCTTTTATACCATTAACACTGTCTACGGTGTGTCTGTGTGTGTGCGCACACACTCCTGCCAACTCTTTAATGAGGGACTGCTGCTAATTTCAGAGCTAATACTGAACTGTTCCACACCACTGAGCCCAGGGAGGAGGAGGAGGAGGAGGAGAGGATGTAAGGACAGAGGGAAGAGAATTGGTGAGTGTAGGACAGAGCTGAGGGAAGGAGAAGAGGGATAGTAAGAGAGGAAGTGAGGACAAAGGATGGGAAATGAAGGGGGAAGGTGGAAAAGTGGAAAACAAAGATCTTTGATTTCCACTACTTCCCCCTTTTCATATATACGACATAAAGCGAGAGAAAAGATTAGAGGATAACAAAACAGGAAGAGACAGACTGGAAGAGGAGAGGAAGTAAGGGCATAGGATGGAAGGAGACGAAGGAGGGGGGCAAGACAGGAAATGAAAGAAAACAGGAGGAAGAAGGTAAGAGAGTGAAGAAGTAGAAAGCAAAGATGTGTAAGGAGCGACGAAAAGGAGGGGAAATGGACGAAGAAGGAGAGTAAAGGAAATAAGGGCACTAGAGAGAAAAGTTGAAAGGAAGGAGGAGGAGCAACAAGAGTGAGGATAAAAAAGGGCGATGGAGGGATGGGATAAAGGAGGGGGGAGCAGAAAGGAGCAGCGGGGGAAGGCACACGAGAGGAGGAGACGAGTGATGGGAAGGAGGCTGGGGTGAGGAGAGCGGGTGAGTTCGGAGGAGGTGAAGGTGAACATGATTAAACCTTCCTTTGCAGCTGTCACTGCCTTCCCCTCTTCTTGCATCGCTCTTTCATCATCCCTCTTACTCCCCTTCGGCATCTGTGATCTGCCTTTCTCTATCAATTTGTCACCATTGTTTAGTTTTTCTTCTTTTTGCTTTCTTGGTTTCCTTCCTCTGACCTCTCACTATCTCCCGCGTCTCGCGGTACAGTCGTTGGCGTTCCGTGAGTTGAGCCCGCGATGCCACGATCCGCGGCGAAAACGGAACAGAAGGAAGTCGCTACACTTCCAGCCCAAACGTGCGATGCTGTGAGGCCTGTGACGGACGCAGTCGTCATGTGGCTGAACGGTCAAACGGACAGTTTTTAAAGGCAAACCTGGAACAGCAGCAGCGACTGTGCGAGCTGCTCTTAACTGTAACAGCTTCATGCTGTCGCTGATAAGTGCAGCCTCACAAATGCAGCACTAGAATTTTCACTTTGAAGAATTTGATTTTATTTATTAGTATATTTCTTTGCAGTACCGACGTTTTTAACATTCACATTAGTGGTCGATCAAATGGTCTTTTTCAGTGGCCATGCTGAGAGTTTCAGAGAGCAGGGAGCCCCATTTTTAGAAAATCCAAGTTTTTAAAGCCATTTTAAATCTCCTCCGTCCAACACTTCCTGGAAACTTTAGTTTGAATGGAAAGTTTTTGCCTAAAAATGAGAAAAGTCCCATTTTTCTAGCCACACTGAGATGCATCGATGCAATTAGACGATTAAATTTAGCGTAATAAAACGGAAATGGTAACGTCGAGGGTTGTTGCAGTTTTTGCTAATCATTTGATATTCAAACTTTTTAATCAACTTTCATCAATAGAGAAATGTTTAGTTTACAGTAAATCTTACAAAGTAAAATGAAACATTATTTCCAGGCAGCAACAAAGTGATTTTACAGCAGCATGTGTTACTAATGCTCTTCCCATTAGCATTTTTAGTTTTGCTTTATTTGTTTTATTTATTAAATTTTTGACGCTTAAATCACTAACAACACAAGCTCCATGTAATTTGCTATCCTGCATTCAGTCATGTCGGATTTTGTTATTAATTCATGTTACTATTCATCTTTAGTAATTAATACCCTCAACTCATATCCATAAAATTCACATTATTACCCCGTAATGTTCATTATCATATTAGACATATGAGCTTTGCTTAATTGTGCAGTGTTGTGCATTAATGAATTTGTGCATTAACGTTTCCTTCCAAAGGAGATAACTACTGTTGTCAAATTAAATGACAAAATGTCTGGAAGCTAAAAAATACATTATAAATATTCAGTGAATAAATGATGCCACTGTTTAAACAGAAGGGAAGTTAACACAGAAGTTAAATATGTTTTACTAAAATTAGAGCCGCAGAAAGATTCACTGTGAAAAAAAAATATCCCAAATCATTCACAGCACGTTCAGAACTTGTTCTTCTGATTTCAATTAAGTTTTAAGCTCAAGAATCAACACCTTTTCATACAAATGGACTATTTTTCATTTTTTGCTATTGGAATTAGCAGGGTAGGTTATTGGATAAACTATAAAACCTAGAAAGTGGGTGAAAAAATGCAAAATGTTGCTCTGTAAAATATTAAATTAGTCATTGATACTAGGATTAGGGTCTCGAAATATCAAAGCATCTGCAAAAGTGAGACGTTTCACACAAAATGACTCCTTATAAAGTTCTCTGTCAGCAGGAACGATGAGGCAATAATACAAAAGTGATTGTTCACATGTTACGTTTATAAAAGTGAGAGTGAGGGAGGGGGAGCTGTAGTAATGCCGAGCTGTCCACGTGACGCGTGTTGGAAATGTTCTCTCCTCGCTCGGACACGTACTCTTCTGTAACAAGTTGTGAACTGTCGTGAAAATGTGTCTGTTCGACTTTACGGTGTCTGCAGCTTTAAACGAGTTGAGATCCAAACGTGTAAAAACACTACAGCTGACGGCAAACGTGACGGATCTGTCACGTCGGTCGGGTCCGGTGTTTGCGGGACGAGTCTGTGCCAGCTGCTCACAAAACGCTTGAATGTTTTTTTACATGTAAATTGTACCGTTGTTAATAATTAAAAAGTTCATATATGGCAAAATTATTGTCAAAAGTAAGAATCAGAAATCAGTTAAGGCACAGTGAAGAGAACTTCACAGTGCTAGGAATTAGTCTTGGTGTCAGGTGCAAACCCAAAATCTACAATACAAAAAGTTACGGTGCAAAGCCGTGACACATTATGAAATATGTACGGGAATAGTTGATCTTAACTATGTAAACTAGTCCCACTGTTTCTCCAGAGCCTGCATTCATTCAGTCGTGCGCACGTACAAGGTGGGATAAAGTTCTCCTTACCTTTAGCCACTTCAGAGAAGCCATCATTCTCTTTGCACAGCTTTGTTTGACTCAAATGCAAGCGCTTCCGCGATGGGTTTAGACGTCAGGTTGTGTTAAATGAATGTGTGTTTGTGTCACTTCCTGAACCTGTGTGCAGCGGCTGCACGCCGCAGGCCGGCTGGCTGTCATGCTCGGGTTGATGCTAAAGCAGTGTGGCAGGCGCAGATTGGTAAAACAGATAGACGGGGCGAACGTGTCCAAACGCTGCAGGGCCTTTTCCAAATGTCTCAATGGCAGAGGGGCCGAGAGAAGAGGCGCTGCATGTGCATCTAAACCTGATACTCGGTATCTCCGTCCTCCGCGCCGTAGAGCTCCATTGTTGTCCAAAGATTATTTATCACACATCACTGAGCCCAACTGTTGCACTGGGGTAGGCAGTGCTTTATCACGGACACACACACTGTTTTATTTTGACCCAGACCCACACACACCGTCCTCCCTCAGTACACTCTAGAACGCCAAATATGGATTAATCCGCCGCTGAAAATAGGCCCCCACTGCGTGCTAATTGTTACTCTTTGTTACGTTAAAACCCACAATGATCAGCTGCCCCCCTCCCCTTGTATTTTAATCCTTTCTTTTTGCTTTTGCTCTCGCCAAAAAAATCCATCTGTCCCGGCCCCCCTCCCTGACTGCATCTTTGCTTGCTGCACCACGGCTCATATCACCCCTGTCTGTCTGTCTGTCTGTAGCATGGAGGGACTTAGCATCACTTCTCTGTTGGAGTTCATACTGATCCCTCCGTCGCTACAATCCTTCTGGAGGATGATTAGTCTCGTAATGATGCTGTATTTGTGTGTTTAACTGCAGGAGGCAAAGCCAGGATTCCCTGGCAGGGCGGATTACGCTCCTTCCGCTTCATGTTCCTGTATTCTCATTACCGCCTGGTTTTTATGTTGTTATTTGTTTCTTGGTTTTGAATATGTATTTAAAGCAGCAGGTCACTCCTAATACCTCCAAAACCTGTTGTCTTTTCTCTAGTGCTTCTCTTCCATGCAGATACTGTATGTCTGTAGAAATATCTGTGTCCTGGGTTTGTTGCCGGCCCAGTATTGCGGAGGAGATTGAAAATTAATTTGTGATTTAGACTGGATTACCTAGCTATGATAGAAATACCTTTGCCTTAAAAACTCTCCCTCAGAAAAAGGAGCGGAGGTGGCTTTGTTGGGTTTTTTTGGCTGCATCAAAACAAGAGTAATTTCAGGCACTTTCTGAATCAAAAACCACAGGGTTGGTTTTAATTTGATTAAACCTGAGCAATTCTGTGATCCGAAGATGAGCCGTCTGACTAGTCACTGTTGTCTAATCTCTGTCTGACACTTCTGAAACATCTCCACAGAGCTTTCCTCTATTGCAAGAGCATCAACAGTTCACTTCATTGTGTTTACAGCTGCGTGCATCTGCTGTGACGCACTAAAAGATGCAACACTCAGACACACCTTATTATCGGCGGAAGCAACTGATTGGGAGAATTATGTTTACACTCAGTCATACAAACGAGTATGAGCTCATATAAACCCTGAGCTTCAGGAGGCCACGCAGGAAGCACATCAAGTCTCCGGCCTAAAAAAACACAGCTAATAAATAAATAGGGTTTCTGCCGTCTGATGCAACCTGTGCTCGTCAGTTACTGTGTTGGCTCCATCTTTTCCTAAAAATGAACTTGAGGCATCACATTGTACTTGAAGACAAACTAATTAAGGAGCAAAATGCTTTCACTTTCTATGCAGTAGTTTGTAATTCAGGGTGAAAACACAAGACGACCTCAGTTCGCAGCTGTTTTCTGTTCCTAGTCCTATTCAAACTTTTTGTCAGTGAGTTAACGTCAGTCAGCTGTCGTCTGTAACGCCTCTGTGTTGAATCCGCAGTGTCTGTAGACCAGGAACTGCTTGAACGTAGCCGTGTTCTGTTAAGACGTCTGACACCTTGCATCAAAACGTCACTGCACGTGTCGCCATGTTTGATGTGGGAGGTCCTCAGGTTAAAAGGCATCATTTCACACATTGTTTTATATAAAAATGAGCAGAATTTCCAATGTGTCAAGTTCACACTCGACTTTTTTCCTCTTATTTTTTTCTATTTCACTCTCTCCCACACACACACACACACACACACACACACACAGGCACAGTAAGCTGCATTCCTATGGTTGCTAGGAACGAGACAAACTAAACACACGGCAGCCTGCTGTTTGGTGTTCAAACACAACAAAATCAGATTCAGCTCCAGCCTCTCTCCCACATTTAATCACTGCAGGATTTATCCTATCATTTGTTGCCTTTATGATCAAAACAGGAGAGGAGCTCTGTGATTAACACGCTTTGTGTCTCTCGTTCTCTGGTCTGTCTCTTCATACCTCCCCTGCACACCAAGCACTAGTTTCAGCCATTTTTCCCTTTTTCACCTCAGTTCCTCGTCTCTCCTCGTCTCTTCATCCACATTCCGTCCCTTCTTATCATCCCTGTCCCCCGTTATCCACTCTTTCTTTCTTTGCTCTCCTTCTTCCCTTCTTTTCCTCCTCTCTCTGAGTTGGTAGATTGATTTTGGCACTCAGTCCACTGATCACTGGACACACACACACACACACACAGCTAGTGGCGGTGTCATCGCCATGGCGATGTCAGCAGGCGGGGCTTAATCCAAAGTGACACTTGTTCTCTGCCTTCCTTTCCCATCGCCATGGAAGCAATTACCCTCCTCCTGAAGGGCCTTTTTTGTGTGTGTGTGTGTGTGTGTGTGTGTGTGTGTGTATGTACTCGTCCTCCCAGAGTTGACGGGGTGGAACCTCGGCTCCGGGTCACCTGATTGGCTGAATTGAAAGACGGGGTGAGAGCGCAGTGCATCAGACGAGGATAGAGAGAGAGTGAGGTTAAAAAGATGACAAGCCCAGAGAAGGAGTTCTCCACTTTTCCTTTCACCTCTCCATCGCCGTTCAAATGAGTCTGTACTTTTGCATTGCTTGAAAATGTCCAGAGTACTTCCACTGGACGTTAAAACACACATTTTTTTATTAAAAAATTCGGTGAGCGCTCCTCCTCTATTGATCCTCACATTGAGCCCTGGTGTAAACAGGGTCCTTTGTATCATTTGCAAATGTGTAAGTGCTTTATTTCGTGAGTACTTCACAGTATGTTTTTTAATATTTCCAGTAGAAATATGCATCATTTTCTGTGGTAAACGTATATAAGGTTATAAATTCCAGGCCTATTATTTCCCATTTACAGATTTTGCCTTTTTTAACCTTCTGAATTTTTTTCTGACATTTTTCCTCTTTTTCCTCTGATTTTCTCGTCCTATAATAAAATTTTAATATTTAGCTCTTCTTTTGAGCAGATGCACACTGACGGTGTCTCTCCTTTTAACTTTGAGAGAGAACAACACGTGAGCTCATTCTTTCCCCACTCCTCTGCCTTCCTGTGGATGGTCTTGATATCTGAACATGCATCTTAATCAAATTCAAATCTGTACAGTCTGGCTCTACATTTGAACTCTGTGTGCTGAGGATTATTTCTGTCGGAGTCCTCAAAGTTTTTGTGCCAGGACCTCAAACCTCCCCAGATTTCCCCTTCGGCCACCGTGCGGCATCCCTCCGAGTGTTATCTCTCACCTTCATCTCTCTCTTCATATTACTTGCCGTGTTTCTCTTTATCTCATCAGAGCCGTTCCTGCATGGATTTTATTTTTTTTTAATAATCTTCCTCTCAGTTTGGCCTCTGTGGATGGATGAGCTGATCATGTAAACAGATACTCTGATATCAGGACAGAACAGAAAAATTAAGCAGAGACTTTATTCCAAAATATAAATTGAACAAAAATTGACTTTTGTTCAAACAAAATGAAGCCGGTATGAAAGGGAATTTGCTTTATTCTCCGAGGAATGAAATCGCCCAATAAAATCTAGAGGGTTTCTGTAGGAGTGATTTGCTGTTTAAAATGAGTATGGATTTGTCTTTGCACTTTTTGATTCAGACACGTTGGTCTCTGGAAGCTGCCTTATAGCGGTTGGAAAAGTCCATCTTTTAATGGCTGTTATCAGTTCTAACTATTTTATGCCCTTTGTTTTGGTACAGAAGCTTTAAACTGCACCTGCCAGTCAAACCAGCTGTGATTATAACACAGGAAAGTTAAATCTTAACACACGCCGTGTTCTTAACATGTGGCTAATTGCTGATTTATGCCTAAACCTTTTCCTGCAAATTTAGTTTGTGGCTTTATGTGACAACAAGGTCTGGCACAGGATGACTGACTGTTCAGTCGATGATGGCCCACTACTGTGCACTAATTCACTGAAATTCAACTTTATTTATCTGTCGCCAGTCCACAACCAAGTCGTCTCAAGGCTCTTTACATTTTAAAGTCATTTAGAGAAAACCCAACAAATCCCCCCTGAGCAGCTATAGGCAACAGTGGAGAGGAAAAACTGCCTTTAACGGAAGAAACCTCCAGCAGAACCAGGCTCAGGGTGGGCGGACATCTGCCTTGACCCGTTGGGGATGAGTGGAGTTCTGTAGGTGTCCACTAGCCTGGTAAAACCGCCAACTGAGTGTTTGAAGTTTAGAATGACCGACTGAGCTGATGCCAAAACTGTTCCATTATTGTGACCATGACAACAAAGGACCCACTGGTTTAATGCTCAGCTTTTATTTAAACTGTGTTGACACCAGTCTGGGACGTAATAACTGCCTGGCATGTCAATAAGCGCCTACTTACCTGATGCTTCACTTTTTATTGTTTTCACCTTGATGACTTGGATACCGGCCTGCGGAGCCAGTGTTCCCATGATGACCAGTGCTCCGATGGGATGACTCTCCTGTGAATCTGTAATGGCCTCCTAACTGCTGTGTAATCCCTGATCACTGTCTACTCGTACAATGGACGCTCACTGAGCTAATGAAAACACAGTGGGTCAGTTATTCTGGAAATTATGGACCGTTTAAAATGTTTAATAAAAAGTGCACTTTTGGTGAACTCCTTTCCTGTTAACTTGGCGTTCGCTCTATTCCTACTTGGATTTCTCTTGACCATATGTGAGGTGGAGTTTTCAATAAATAAATGCAGGTTTCTTTGAAAGTTTCTTGATTTTTAAATTTTCTGTAATCTGAAAATGTGCGTTTATCGATGAAGTGAGACCTGATTTTTTTTTTTACAAACACAGACTCACAAGTATGTGAAGAGATCGGACGGTAAATCTCAACAACACTTGATTGATGGTCGGTTTGACCTTCGATTGACCTGGACGTTAAACCCCAACCCGCCGGTGACCACAAACACATACAGAAACACACAAATCTCTTCCTTTCAGCTGACAAGCTCTTTAAAAAGCCATCGACCCACCTCACTGAACTTTACGACGTCGCACACACGCGCACACTCGGACTAGTGCGACAAGCTCTTAAAATCACCATCAAGTCACCAAGCTGAACTTTACGACATGGTTTCATTTCATGTTTATATGACCCAAACGCACACACCATCAACAACAAGTGTCGCATTCACCCGCTCAGCCGCTACATGATGAATATGTCTGTTTGAGTCAAGGTCAAACAAACCTCCATGTCCACTTATACACACACACACACACACACACACACACACGCAGAGCGGAGACATATTTGTTTTCTGTCAACATGATACTTTCCACGAAGGAAGACACACACAGCCCGACTTCCTGGCTGCTTCTCGCTCTCCCAGCAGCGTTTGACGCCTGCTAGCCTAATTTCTAACAAATACATCGTAGATGATTTTAAATCATGTGATTGAAGTCATTTGAATGAACAAGCCACGATATTGCCGTTATCCTGTGCGTTGGGGATTTCACTCCGGTTTCTGCTGACACACAGCAAGAACACACTGTTGTGACAAGGTGGTTTCTAGCCCGAGCTGTAAAATCTCGGTTTGTGTTATGGTTTGACCCAGAAATTCTTCCTCTTTTTATTTACTGTATGTTTGCCCTCACATGACAAACTGTATGAAAATGATATTCTTTGCCTGATGACGGCCATTTTTCATCTCTGTCTGTGAACAGCTCCTCCTCCTCCTCCTCCTCTCCCTCTGAAGTGATTGTCCGCTGTCCCTCCGTCTCATTCCCCTCCTTTTCTTTATATCCCCCTCTCTCACTCATATCCCTCCAACACTTTCTCTCCCTTTTTTTTGCGCTGGCAAAAATTAATCACCTGTCTTTATGTGTGTGTGTGGCCGGCAGGAAGCCCACAGAGGTTTTTAGCAGCTGATTTATTGCCGAGTTAATTCATAACGGCGTCCGATGATGATGAGAGGCCCCGGGAAAGTATGGTCGTCACTGTTGTTGTTGAAGGGTGAAAGAGAGGGAGAATAAACAGAGCAGCTCTTTGATATAAAGTAATAGAGTGGAAAGTGATGAAGAAGATGGAGGAAAAGTGAATGCAGAGGAATAGAAGCCAGAAAAAAACCTGCCAGCTTTATTTTTTCGCTCACATTAAAGACTCCTCGTGCATGTTTATTTGGAAGTTGAATGTTGTAAGCTGGAAATTTGTGCAAACCGCGACATTTTCTTTTGATGCGTTCTGTGTTGTCACGTGCTGCGATGACAGAGAAGAATTTGTGTGTGTTCGGGAACGTGTTTGACTTTGGTGGATGGCCACAAACGATTGTGCACGCTGTCTGTTGCTTTGTCTGACAACATACTAGGAATAGATCTGCGTATCTCATCGGCTGTCTTCTCTCCATCCAGGCTGCAGGCTCTGAGAAAGGAAAAGTCACGAGACGCTGCACGGTCGCGGCGAGGAAAGGAGAATTTTGAATTTTACGAACTGGCCAAGATGTTGCCGCTGCCGGGCGCCATCACCAGCCAGCTGGACAAGGCCTCCATCATTCGGCTCACCATTAGTTACCTGAAGATGAGGGACTTCGCCAACCAGGGGGACCCGCCGTGGAACCTGCGCATCGAGGGGCCGCCGCCCAACACCTCCGTCAAAGGTAGGCTGGACACAGATGGGGCTCAGCACCGGTTGCTCTTTGGCACTGCATTGTTCCAGGAAAGAAAAACACAATTTGCCGCACAGTGAAAGCCAACACATCTCTTTAAGGAGCTAGGGAGCGTGGTTCGCTGAGTCGGACTTCCTTATTGCTTCTTGGGTTGATTCTAACCTTGGGTCCATTGGTTAAAGTGAGGACAGAGTTTAGTGCTGTTCACATTTATTATACCGGATCACGTTTGGAGTAGACAAACCTTTTCCTCGTTTCCCTCCCGACAGTGGCTCTAATTGTAAACTCAACCGTAGACCGCAGCTCTAATCTCTTGATTAGCTTCCATTTCGGCTCGTTTCTGTATCTTCTAAAAACCTTTGAGTTTGCGTGAATCTGAAAATACAAACGGGGCCGTATCAGCGCTGCATGACTGTTTGGCCCTTTTAAAATGCTATCAAACAACATGGTAAAGCTGTGAAAAAAACACACACACACACACACACACACACACACACAGACGGCTAGCTTCTGCGCTAAGTGATTTTCTGTGAAGGGAACATTAAGCTTTGATGAATTTCTGCCTGGAGTACCAGAGTATACACAGCACTTGTGAATCTAAGTGGAATTTGCCTTTGAAATGGGCCCTTTGTGCGACGCACTTAGAGGAGAAGAGGAGCACTCGCTTTTAAAAGGGACGTTTTGGCTTGTAGGAATGACCCAAAGATGAAAGCAAATTGCCTGAAATTTCTGGTGGTGTGTGTGTGTGTGTGTCTGACGGAACAACATCCACAATATTTACCTGTGTGCCGAGCTGTAATGTCTACAAGAATAAGATTGTAGTTCAGTATGTGAGGAGGTGTGAATAAACATAAATGTGTGTGTGTGCAGGTATTTCTACACGTCTGTGTGTGTGTCATACTCTTACCACACAACAGCAGATGGCATCATTGTTGTCAGAGCTTTGAAGAGGCACATGCATTTTAATGAACAGAACACACATGTATACACCTAATCTGTGTGTGTGTGTGTGTGTGTGTGTGTGTTGAAGCCTCTGGCACAGAATGTCTCGCACGTTTCCTGTAACAGCCCTGCCTCCTGCAAAAAAGAACAATTCAAACAGAGCTTTAGCGACAAACACGGCATCTGCTCTTTACTGGAAAATTGTGATCCGGTGAATGTTCGCTCTTATATCAGGCCGTCGTTGACGCGGACAGTTTCGCCTTCCCCAAACATTGGGGCTCGAGCTGTTCGAAAGTCTGTGGGGCTACAGATCATTTCTGGGAGCCTGACTTGAGACTGACAAGCACATTGTATTTTATTTTAGATTCTAGCTTTTGTAAAGTTGTAAAAACCTCAAAAACACACATTTCTGCCTTGTGTTGTTTTTGGTATAAAACATTCTATTTCTAAAATGAGGCCATGTTGACGTTAAGTGTAAGTCCTTTATTAACCTTCATTTAACCCACACACGGGATCTGGAGATGACAGTGCATTTTACATATTTACAATCTGTTGTTGTTGTTTTTTAAAATGAGAAAACCAACATTAGGAAATAGTAAAACAAAATTTAGGAGAAAAGCTGTCACACACATAATTTAGTTCCCATTATTGTTATTCCAGTATTATTGAAACTAAACACGGAGCAGGTGGTTTTCTGCAGTTTGTTTGGGTTTTGTCATAGAACAAGAATCTCAGGTTTGTGGTTTGACCCGCCATCCTCCACAACTGCTGCGAATCTGTTGTCCTGTCACTAAATCTACTGAAGCTCCTCACGTGTTCATAGAAGATGCTTCACGGAAACAGAATCCATAGTGATTTCATTCCAAACGCTGGGAGATGCAGGGTTTTTTTTCTTCAACTTCTCGATGTCCTCGAACATTACAGCAGTGAGATCCCGAGGACAGAGCCCTCACACACACACACACACACACACACACACACACACACACAGCAAGGTGAGGCCGCTCTCACCTTGTACAGCACACATACATATACAGCAGATGAGACACACTCCCTGTGTGTGTTAGTGTGTGTGTGTGGGGGGGCGCATGCCTCTCTCCTATTGACTGACTCTAATGACTGAATATCCTCCAGAACACGGCGAGTCAGTGTGGGTTGTGTGTGTCTGTGTGGGTTGTGTGTGTGTCTGTGTGGGTTGTGTGTGTGTCTGTGTGGGTTGTGTGTGTCTGTGTGGGTTGTGTGTGTGTCTGTGTGGGTTGTGTGTGTGTCTGTGTGGGTTGTGTGTGTCTGTGTGGGTTGTGTGTGTCAGTGTGGGGTTGTGTGTGTCAGTGTGGGGTTGTGTGTGTCTGTGTGGGTTGTGTGTGTCTGTGTGGGTTGTGTGTGTCTGTGTGTGTACGTTACGCTGTTCAGCGCGGCACATAGTTACTGATTTTATCTTGTGTGTAGCTGCTCTGCATCGGTTCAGGTAACGAACGTGTGTGTTGTTCCTACTGATGACTCCACATTTGCGTTTGACCCATGAGCATAACCTCATGTGTTGTATTTTCCTCCTTCTCTCTCTTCATTTCCTCCTTTTTCCCGTTTAAGTAGCAGCTCGTAGTTCTTAATGAAAAACCACAAAACCACTTGGATTACCAGAACTTCAGTCTGTGCTGAAATGAACAACACACGCAGATCAGATCACAGCACACGGTGGGTTTCAGCTGGGAGGTGCAGGTACGCAAACGAAGCGCCCCCCAGAATGAGCAGCTATTGGAGCTGAAGCTGTGTGCCCTCCCGTCTGTCCGTTCATCGCCCCAGCCTGTTCTCAGTCTCATTTCACCTCCTTCCTTTGCTCATCTCTCTCCTCCTTCTCTTTTCTCACCTGTTCACGTTGTACCCTCTCTCCTTTCCACACCCTCCTCCTCCTCCTCGCTCTTCCTCATCGTCCTCTTCTTCCTCCCACCTGCCTTTCTGTCTCTTTCACTCACTCCCCTCCTCTGTTCTCTCCTCTCCTCGCCTTTTATCGTCTCTCCTCCTCAGTTGTGTTTTCTCTATTTCTTTCCAACCTTCCTTTCACTTATTTTTTGTTTTTCCTTTACTTCATCTTCCTCTCACCCTTACTCCCTCCTCTGCTCCTACCTCTTTCAGGCTCTACTGCCCTTCTTCACCTCCCTTCCTTTGCTCCTCTCCTCACACAGTCACCCCAGTTCTCCTCCTTCCTCCTCTTTTCTTTCCTCCTTTTTAAACCCTTCACCCTTCCTCCCCCTCGGTAAAGTCCTCCTCACCTCCTCCTCCTCCTCCACTGACCTTTGCAGTAATTGACCCATCAGTTGCTCTTCTACAGTTTAGTGTTGGAGGTTTTGACTTCCTGTCAGAGAGTCTCCACATCTGCTGCAGGACGCCACACAAACAACCATGACCTTTGGAGCATCTTGACACTCGGCCTGTGTGTGTGTGTGTGTGTTTATATGACCGACCGCTCGCTCACCATTAGGCTTTGAGGCTGAGCGTCGGTCAGTGTGTTTATGGGTGAGTTTTACTGCTCGGTGCGTGGCTGCATGTGTTCATACAGTGTGTGTATTCATCTTTTGTGTGTGTGTGTGTGTTTGTTTAAGAGAATATCAGCTTTTGCGTGCCTGACAGTCTGTTGCTTGCGTGTGTGTGTGTGTGTGTGTGTGTGAGACCCCCTCCGACACCTGGCTATTCATTATGCATGCAGAGAGCAGCAGACACCAAAATGCCACACTTCATGAGCCAGTCTACAATCAAGACACACACACACACACACACTGTGTTCCACACACAGGCAAACAGCTCCACGCACACACACACTGCCATAAACAAACATGCACACAAGTTTTACACATAGTGTTTTATTCACAAATGCACACATGTATATGTTTAGGAACACACACCTACGGAAATGCAAAGTGAGCACACACGTCTTATAAACACTCACACACACAGTGTTTATCATACTGTGTTTCTTCTCTCTCAGTTAATATAATAAAGAAAATGATTATATACAGACAAACACGCATCTATATTTGTGCACATCAGGGTCATTTTGAAACCTTATATTTTTATTGGGGAAATATGTTAGTCACCTTTTAAGAAGAACTTTAACCATATAACTTTTTGACTATTGCAAATAAAAGTGAAGGATGTGACTTTGACTTTTGAAGCCAAACACTAATTAAGACAAGTCGACTGATGTATCTACAGTATATTTACCGTGGCTCCAGTTTATTACTCTAACTTTACTACAATTTGGAAAATGTTTTTTTTTCTCCACTACAATAACTTTACATCTTTATTTGCTAGCTGCGTTTGCAGATGTAGATTCTAAATGCTTTTTTATTCTCATTGATCAAGTATCTGTCAGTAAACAAATAAGTCAGCTTCACCTTTTACCTGCTGCTGAGTTTCTCTAGTAAAACTGATCATTGACCTTAATTTGGATTAATTTCACTTTCTTTGCTGCTACTTTCACCTTTTGAAAATTGATTGAACAAATCTTTGCTGGATTTGTACATTTATATAATCAGCAGCATCAAATTCAGAACACAAAACACATACAAATGTAGTTTTCCAAGTAGAGGACTTGTACTTTTGAGCAATAATTCTGTAATTCTGTATTTAAATACAGAATAATTCTGTATTTCAGAATTAGTTTTTAGCAAAATACTTGCACTTGAATATTATGTACTGTTGTTTCTGCATATGATCGTGGTCACTGCAGGTTTAAATTGTAAGTTGTAAATGTTTAAATTTAAACCCTGTTTATTTAGCAGGAAACCTGAAACCCAGCAATATTTTTTGGGACATTTAATCATCGTATGCTTTTCAGACATACAGTAACAAGCTGAACTGGTACTGCACTGCAAAGTTGACCGAGGGTGAAGCAGTTACAGAACAATTAAAGTGAGATGGGTGGAGTTGCAATTAAAATGATAAACGGTGCATGTTGTGCTTAATAATATACAGTTATTATATATTTGTAGAAGGATTGCAGTAAAAAGTGTTGGTGTGTCTGACAGCTGAATGTAGTTGTGCAGAGGCGTTTGTCTTGTGGGGAAGTAGCTGCTCTGGTCCACTGAGAACACCGGCGATTGACTAGTCTGACAGCAGCAGGGACTTGACATCACAGGAGGAGCAGCCAGTAACTGGAGGAGCTGTCGAGAGCACTCAGGCTTTCATGTCATGGGGGGGAGATGTTGTCAATGATGAACCGGAGTTTTACCATCATCCTCTCCCCCACCTCCTCACAAGTCCAGGGAGCATCCCAGGAGCATCCCAGGACAGCGTTTATCCTGGCCGATCGCTGCGGAGATGCCGCCGCTCCATTAGACCGAGCTCTTTGACTCATTGTGTTCTTAAAAGTGTGTTTTCATGTGTTCTCCCATCCACTTAGCATTACATACAGCCAGACTGCCGCTTTATAGAAAATCAACCTCCTGCTTAGAGAGGCAGTGCGCGCTGAGAGGGGGTGGGGGGAAAAAGAGAAGCATCAGTGGAATGAGACCGAGTAGAAAAATGAGCGGGATAAAGACGAGATGGGGAAGAAAGAGAGGAAAATAAACGAGACAGTCAATTAGAGAGACAGAGGCTATCAGTGAGGCTGGGAGAGAGAGGGGGGAGGCTAGCGGGGGGGCAGCAGGACTCTCGTCTCGTTATGATCCATCTCGTCTCTTTGTACCAGCTGACGTTTTTATGATGCAGCCTGCTGGCTGGGCTAATGGCTTCCTCCATTATACTGAGGGAACACAGTGACCCCGACACCCGGATAAACACGGCGCTCGCATCAAACCCCGCCCCAGCCCGCAGTGCCGCTGTGATTCAGCACGGTCAGTGTGAGCCGAGCCGAGCCGAGCCGGGCCGCTTTCAAAAGCAGACTGCACTAAAGGTGCTGACATTTTATTCAGTGTTAAAACCGTCCCATCAGTCAGAGTGATTTGACAGGAAAAAGTAGATATTGTCACGCACGAGCCTGTACTGACAGGTGGAAAATAGGTGAGTGGTCAGTCGAAGAACGGAGACTTGAGATTGTGGAAGTGCACAGCTGCCAATATTAAAAAGAAATCGTTTCATCAAACCAATAAACCTTCCATTCCATATGTGAAGAAAAATTTAAATAACGAAACAAGTTTACAATATTGTGACATTCAATGTGTTAAATATATTTTAAATATTTTTAGGAGGTCTGTTTTTAGGTGCACATTAAAGAATAACGCTTTTATCACCATATTGACAATAAAAATGAAATGTGAAATAAACTTTTATCACTCTCTTGTGACACACTATCAATTGTCAATTGCAAACCAGACATTATGGATTATGAATTTTATATTGTAAATTTGGGCATCTGGGTCATTTGTACAATTACATTATTTTCTTTGTGAAGCCTTTTGCCATCAATCATCATAACTACTCAAGTTCTTTTTATTTCAACGTATTCACTCCCTCGTCAGTGCGGTTTACTTTAAATCTTACATTGTTTGGCTTCGCTACGAAAGCTCAGCTGTAAAAGGAAAGTGTTTCAGGACGTTTTGACTTTTTCTTGGTAAATTTGTATATTAATAATATCGTAAAGAAAAAAATTGAAAGTCAACCTACAGAAAAGTAACTATCAGCGTGTCCACTAGGTCCGGAGTTTCCGAAATGACCAGAAAATCAGTTTCAGGAAAGAAGACCAACATTCAAGGCTTAGAAAAGCAAATACTGAATTTAAGGTTACCACTACATCTACAGAGGTTTGTAGGTCACCAGGGTTCAGAGGCTTCATACAAACAAAGAATCCCTTCAAAATTTGGGGTTGGCTTTGTGACGTCACGAGCAGTGTGCAGCCCCCCAGTCCAACCATCCTGATCTCATCGTCATCTAAGAGAGGGACCATCGTCCCCATGATGTCTGAAGACACCGACGTAACTCCTCTCCTTACCCACAGGCAGTGGGACGGAAACCCTGAGCCACGGACACATTTCCTTCCCAGACCCCCCCCCTTCCTTTCCAGCAGTAATCTCTGCAGCTCCCACACTCAGATCTCATCTTAAACCTACAAAGAAACGAGCAGCTGCTGCGCGTTCACATTATAAACTTGTCAAACTCGCTCTCCCTCGCTGCAGCGCCGTGTGGCGTTGCCGCCGGCCGTCGGCTAAGTCCTGCTCGGCTCTGCAGCAGAGACGCCGCTCCATCCCGTCGGCGAGAAAAAAAAAGCACACACTCAGCGTGCATGCTCGCACTTAATAAACGGAGAGTAATTTGGCCAGCTGCAAGTGTGAGATGTTTTGATTCCCTGGTCGCAGTGTAAAGAAAAATGGAATGACAGAGGGAGAGGGAAACAGCAGTAATTATAAAACTAATTACCAAATGCTGATGATGCCCATAGGCTTTGCATAACTAAATTTAGATGAGGAAATTGCTTTCGGCTGCCGACGTGGCTGCCGGGCCTTTCGTTCATCTCCCGTCCTGCACACTGTCACACACTCGCACACCAAAGAGGAAAAAATAATCACCATGGAAACAATTATTCGAACTCCTTTTTTTTTTTTTGCCCATTCCCTTTCTATTATTTTTCTTTATTTTGTTGGCAAACACAAAACCGCTCCGGGAAGTGTTGTTGTCCAACAATATGTTGTAATGACAGAAAATATAGTTGCTTGTTTCTGTTTACCCCCTGAAAGACGTTACAATTAAGTGGAACACGGGGATGCTCAGAGAGAGAGACACTTATTGAATCAGGCTGTGTTTGTCTCCGCGGGTTTGCATACGAAATGACGTGTTTTTGTCTCTCGCAGTGTCTGCACGGATTTGTACAAAGCTGAGTTCTGACGCCTGATTTTCCTCTGGAGTGATTGCAGAGGGGAAGTGGGCTGTAGTTTCAGTCCGCCTGTCACACTCTGATCACTATTGTTCACTAGGATGTTGAAGGAATACAGCAGAACACGTGTTTTTGCTTAATTAGATCAAAGTGCTGCATGTCCCATAAACACGCCTTTACTTACTTGTCCTGGACTCTAATTTGGTTTCAGTTGCATTGAACGTTGGCATGAGAAGATTTCCAAAGGCCTTTACGACAGGTTGTCTTTAAGGGGCCGTAGCTTTAGAAGCTCAAGCTCCAGTGGTTAAACTTGTTTACATACATGTTTCTCAATGGGTTTCGAGAATCTTGTGTCTTAAAGAGGTTCGGACGGTGCTGCAGATCGTCGATTGTGGGGATTTCGGGTGTCTTTCCGGGTCATCTCTGAGGACTTTCGAGTGGTATTGAGGCTTTTGCAGCGGTTTTGCATTGGACATGGAGTGGCAGGGATTTCTGCGCGGTCTGTAGACATGTGAGACCACACGGTGGCTCTGTAAAGGCCGTTACATCGATTGCACTGCTGTGTATGAATACCATGTTCGTTTTACCAACATAACCTTCTTTCCAATCAGGCCTGTCATTCCTGTTTCCAGGAAGTCCCACACTGGTTTCACTTTGTATTAATCATGGTGAGACTTTCGTGAAGGACGTTTGCCCATTAGAGCTGATGTCCTTACTAACCCACTTATACATCTAATGTCCTTTTCTAATCTGTTTATCCCGCTTTCCCTCCATACCAGACAAATGGGACATTATTGGCTTATGTACTGTACGCTGTAGGGCCCTCAGCAGTCAATCATCCACTCTAATATTCAGAAAGTCGAGCTTTGACACTGAATTAAAATCGACATGAAAAGCGCGTGTTGAACAAAGTAAAGTATTTCCAATCAGGTGTAATTGGCTTGTCGGAGCCAGCGGTGATATATGTTGGTAATTAGTTAAGCGGCCTCAGTTTGTCTCAAAGGGTGTTTTTTATTTTTTAATTATTTTCCCCCTTCCTCCGACAGCTGATCGTGAATCAAAATGTCATTTGTAAACTGGAGAATAAGGAGCTTTTTACAGAGCTGCAGCACAAGTTGCAAAAACACGTGATGGGACAAAGCGGGAGTGCGGAGTTTAAACCATCAAGATCTCCTGGTACCAAAATTTAATGCAACAATACATGAAGCAATAAAAAACAGAATGGAAACCCAAACCCAAAGATTGGGTTTGTTCTTTGCGTACTGTAAAGCAACAAAATCAGAAAATTGACTGCAATTAATTTGGACATGTTGTCAACTGCCGCAAAACACATTTTTCTTTGATTGTATGTAGGACTGTAACTATTTACAATATGTGTGGAAATAAATAAATGTGCCAAGATTCAGCGAGGACTTGAAGTATGCAGAATGTTCAAAGGGTTCCGTCAGGCAACTGAGTCGCTCTGGTTAAGTTTAGGAAAAGGATGATTATGGCTTGGAGCTTGTACGTCGGTAACTCATCCGCCTTAAAAGGAGAAGACACGCAGGGTTTGGTGTGAACCATGATAATGTTGTAAATACTGACGAGCACCCGGTGCTTTAGTGTGCCGCCCGAACACATGCACTCCTGCCTGAGAGTGTGTTGTTAGCAACACAGTTCGACTATTTCCTGTGTCCTACTGCTAAATGGCCCCTCGTTTTGGATTAATTTGTGGCTTTTGGTGTATTTATGGTCATTTTTGTGTGTCTTATGTCTAATTATTAGTAATTCTGTTTATTCATTAGTCATTTCTTGTCAGTTATTATGGTTTGTTGTCATTTTCTGTATAAATGTTGTCTCGAGTCATTTTTGGCAGGATGTTAAAGTCATATGAAGTGGAGAAACAGTGTTGATGCTTCATTGCAGCTTTGGACTTGGGAATTATTTTCCCCAGCACACAATATATAAAATCATGAGCCCAAAAGCTGCTCACATGTCAAAAGACTAAAGCCTCCGTTTCAGGGCACCGTTACTGTAGTTATATGCTGTAAACTCTCTACTAGGATGTGTAGCAGTATATTGGATGATAGTCGCTCCAATCAAAGCTCTTGATAGCAGTGAATCGTCTGCGAGAGCTCTGCTCAGCGCGGTTATTACCTTGTTTACTGCACGTGCACACGCACACACACACTCACAGAAGAAAAGATAAACATGCGGAGGCATACACACAGATAAATACATATCCACTCACAGAGCCGTGATGTGTGACTATATACACAGCGACTCTGAAACCAATGGCTTTAATGGATTTTTACTATTTAAAACGTAACAGGGCAGAGTTGAAGGACACACAGAAAGGGAGAGAGATGAATGAACCCGGAGGAGAGAATTAGATCAACCAGACCGAGAGAGAGACAGCGGCCGAGCTCGTGCTTGCCGGGCCGTGAAGAGTCGAGTCATGCGATCATCTGAACGCTCCGTCAGCGGTCGAGCCGTTTCTTAATAGCACTCGTACCTGCTCCCCTCCATCCCTCTGTCTCTGCACATCTGTGTGCTTCCTGTTCCTCTGTCCTCCTCCACTCTTCACGTGCGAAGAAAGTTACTCACAATCTGGACAGAAAACAGTAGGTCGGTCTGAGTGGACAATAGTCAAGGCCAGAATTATTTGCTCAGGTTTTACTTCAGCGTTTGGACTCGAGGTCGACGCGGCTGATCCAAATGTGAAACGTTTCCCGACGCTGTGGAATATGTAACAGTATGTAACATCCACCATTAACATGGAGGCAATATGAGCAAATGTGTCTCCTGCCAGATACAAACGAGCAGACAACAAAGTTTCTCTTCAATTTGGATTCTTTTCTTTTTTTCTGTAATTAGGGTCATTTTTTCAAAAAGGGTTTGTTTTTTTTTGTGTGTTTTTATATTCTGTTCTTTTAGCCGTTTTTGTCCACATAAACCTAAAGAAAAATGCAGCTGATCCTGTTAGTGACATTCAAATCAAATTTCTCATCAGCATTTTTCCAGTTTTGTATTATTATTATTATTATTATTATTATTATCATTATTATTGGTATGTGTACGGGTTTTCCTAATCATAGCTAGCACCAAGCTAATTCCTGTCGGCCCACACTCAGTGTCTGAAGTAAGCGTTCGGTTCTGACACGATAACCCCCCAGCTTCCATCCTCCCTCCTTTCACCTCTTGTCCTCCCTTTTGGATCCCACCTTCCCCGATTCCCTTCCTTCGGCTCTTTTAATTGATCCCGACTGGCGCCCGTGCATCATTTCTTTCTCTCTAATTGTCTTTCTTCCCTTCCTTTCTTCCTTCTCCTTCGTCTCTGATCGACACTAAGCATCTCCCCCGCTTTCCGTTCCTTCTTCGCCCCCTCCCTCCTTCCCTTTTCCTCCTTCCCTTCTTTTTCCTCCTCCGTGTGTTCTTTTTCAAACCAAAGACAAGCTGCTGTCGAACTAATTGGAGCTGTTGTTTTCGAACTACAACGCTAAAAATCGTCTGTTGTGTATTAACATAGTGAAGATTTTGTAAAAAGCGTCTTGCTTTAAGGCTAAAAGCAAAGGGAGTTCATTTCGGAGCCATCTGTCCCTCAGGACGCTGATTAATTTGTCGCCGGCTGCCTGTCACTCAGCCTGTTTGATCTGCACACTTACTAATTGATTTTTGAATATGTTTTAAGGAGGAAAAAACAGGCTAAATTGACTTTGATGAGGTTGTTGATCAGAAGAACTTTTTTGTGTTTGCTGTGTGTTTAGTCTGAGCTGGAACAAAGAGTAAATATGTTGGATCTGATGAACTTATAATCCTGAATTTGATGCCAAATTTATTCTTTCACTTATAAAAATTATTACTCCCTGCAGTGTATTATTCTGGAATCTGTATGATGCTTTCACAGCTGAGATCCATCGCATCCTACCTTTTTTTAAATTGTGGCATCGTGGCTGCAGCAGCTTCAGTGAGGAAGCCCCTCTCCCCCCCAGTGATGTCCAGCTCTCTGAGGTGTTTCCAACTCTGCTGAGATTCAAACAGCCACAAATCCTCTTTACAAGTGTGAAGCATGTGTTTGTTTTTGTGGTGTGCTCAGCATTCGCTGTATCTTTCTCTTGGTATATTGCCCAGATTTATTATTTTATTAACACATTTTCATGTGTTTCTCATGTGTCCAGAACGGGAAACAGTGAGAAGAAAGCAACGTTCTTGTAAATGCTTGTAAGAACAGAAGCATGTTTACAATCTGGTCCACGGATTCAAACAAGAGGAAACTAAGTTTAGGTTTGCACAGTTTGGATTACCCTCAAACTTGCACAGTTTGAAGGTAATCCAAATTTTTCTACGTAGAAGTTTGGAGATGTACCGTTGATATCTGCATGTTGGGAGAGAAAGAAATGGGTTTTAGTCTCTCGTTGAGTCAACAACCCATCTGACTTTAATGTGGGAGACCACCATGTAATCCTTTTGATCACAGTGATCTGACGTTCACTCGCATCCAGTTAGTGTAGCTTCTTTCACACATGTAATGTAACACACAGCGGGACACGGAGTCATTCTGCACTCAGGGCTCACACACATTAAGTGGACTTTGTACTGGGGGCCGGAGATTCCACCGCACGTGTGAAAGAGGCTTATGATTCAATGTGACTGTGCTCAGGAAAAATGGACAGTTGCAAACGTAAATGTAGAGTGTGCACGGTGGTAGACGTTCGGATCAGGTGTTTGTCAGATAAAAGAAGAAATATAAGAGAGGCGCACATTGAATGTCGTGGCAGATTTTCCCTCTGTTCAAGCTGTTAATAAAGAGCCGATCCATCAGCTGAAACCAGGATCATACGAGTGAAATATGAGAAGCGTCATTTCTTAGTTTTGTCACAGTGTTGCATCAGTCAGGAAACTCTCTACTGTCCGTCGCACAAACAGCGCAACGCGTTTCAGTAGACAAAGCTGCGTTTGAGAGAAGCTCAATGCGATGCCGTGTGTGTGTGTGTGTGTGTGTGTGTGGATGCAGCAGGTCAGATGACTAATGGTCTCTTCATTAACGGCCTCTGTTTCGTTCTTCTATCCACTTGGTCTGTTTGTGGGTTCTTCTCTTTCCCCACACACACTCATACAAGCTGGTGTGTGTGTGTGTGTGTGTGTGTGTGTGTGTGTGTGTGTGTGTGTGTGTGCACACCAGCAGGACCTGATGTTATTAAATGATATCAACATCAAGGCTCCTGTTTGAAGTTGAACTTCCTTTTTGTTCTTTCTCTCTACCCACCAACACACACACAGACACACACACACACACACAGATTGCACTTTGTAAGTTTTTGTGTGTGAGAGAGTTTATTGCAGAGTTATCAACGCTCTGCATCAGTTCTGAACTCTGTGTGTGTGTGTTTCCTATCAGAGCTGGGTCTCAGTGCGGGGATGAGAACCATACATCATAGTTCTACTGTACCAGATAGCTTATCACACACACACACACACACACACACAGATGGGTTCAAACAGATTTTATTGTTTTTGAAAATAATTTGCAGGCTTTAGATTAATGTCTGTTTCTGTCCGTCACCCCCTCCCTCAGTCGCTTTCTGTTTAGGTGGTGATAAAATAAAATGAGCTTTCTTCATTCCAAATCACACAAATGGAAAATACATCTACCAGAATCTACCTGTTTCAAAAAAATGATGTCATTATAAACTCACAAGCCTGTGATGGGTTAGTTTATTAATGTCAGCATTTTCAGTAATGCTGCCAGAACAGTGAACGTCAACCTTAAACCTATAACGAGGCTGAGCAAAGCACTAACTCAACAGCTAAGACTATAGTTCACTGTTCATGTCAAACTGCCCTGTTGGCAGCATATGAAGTCAAATTAATCTATAAAAACCACTTCAATAAACGCTTGTAACAGAAGTCTGTTGATTGTCCAGTAGGTGGAATATACAGAGCAATACATTCAGTGGTCATTTTCTTTAAAGTTTGAAGAAGTAATTATCAAAACCACTGCACAAATTAAAATTCTCTTTTATGAGGTTGAGGTTATCTGGAAGTTACTTTTGTCCCGTTGGCTCAACCAAAAGTTTCTTCAGTCTGAGGGACGTTGGTTAGGGTCCACATAGGCATGTCCTCTTGGTTGGAGAGACCAGTGTTTATGGCTGAACGAGCCTGACCTGACCTGTGCTGGCGAGTGAGCTGTTTGTGAAGAGAGTCGGGTGAACTTGAGGGAAATGGCGTCCATGGTCTCACACTAGTGTGAAGTTAGGACCTAAAAGAGAAGCAGTGTAGCGAGCCGTTTTCCTGACGCCTGCTGGAATGTGCTGTTCATTAATGACATTCACCTACATGTACAGTGTTGTTAATGACGCCTCCTCGCACTTTAATCACTGCAGCTCTGTGTCTTTTTAATGACGCTCCCTAGTGAGCGACAATCTGTTGGAGCCATTTATACAGAAGCAGCAAACGTCTATTTGAAACTGTTATATTGTCAGAAGCGTCTGAAGTACCAGGTCCGACTTCAGTCTGTCTACAAGTCTGAATTACAGTAACTATGGACATCAGTGCTTACCAGAAAATAAGCCCCTGTAACCTTCGTCTAGCTCCTGCATCAGGTTTGAAATACCTTTTTAAAATGTGCAGAAAAACCTCAGAGAACAAACTGTAACAAGCCCACACGACCCGTCCTCTGTCGCCACACATTAAACACGATCACAGCAACATCCACAACGGCAACATAACAAAAGTGTGTAAAAGCATCGATGCAAAGGTTGTTATCGAATCATTAACATTCCGTGCTTCAGCATCATTGGATGATAACTCTTTTCAGTTTCTGATAGGAAGCAGTGACACAGATCAGGTGGTGCTGTGTTGAATAATGGTTCCGGGTGTTATTTACTTATTTAGGTTTTATCTCGGCGCGATGCAGGCGGCAGATATCGGCTCCATTTACAGCAAAACAGATCCACACTGCAACTGTGATTCAGCTGCAGCTCCACCTGTTCTCTGCCGCACAAAGCTTCCTCTGTCCGTCCACCTGTCTGTCTGTCTCATCACGCTTTAGAGAGTTTTCTCTTCTGTTTCCAAAGTCTTCCTCCCTCTATTTCCTTGATTTCATGGCAGCAGCACGAGCGTGTGTGGGTGCTGGTGCGTAAATGTGAGTGCGCGCGCCCGTGCTGTCGAGCCGCGGTGCTAATCGATTAACGCCAACATGTCTGAACCAGCATCGCATTAGTCAACGTCAAAGCGCCACCTGCACAGAAGCGTGTGTGTGTGTGCGCAGGGTAGTTAAGCATGAGGGCCTGCAGGTGATTACACTCCTTTGGGATATGAACGAGAGAGAGAGGGAAGAATTGTAAAACAGAGAGATGGAGGAGGAGAATGATCCGAAGGAAGAGGAAGGAACATTCAAAGAGAATGGAAGAGTAAAAAAGTGAGAAGTGCAGGCCGGAGACAAAAAGGACAAGACGAACCAAGAGAGAAGGTTAGCGAGTGATGAAGAGAGTTACAGCTGTGTGCTTTTACAGCCCTTTTACTGTATATTCCCAACTGTGAACGAAATAAATGAATCACGATCACAAAACTGTTTATTGCCAGGCCCAGTTAAGGACTTAACAGCACTAGGAATTTGTGCTGGTGTCAGGTGCAAACACAAAATCTACAGAACACAAGGTAAAATACAGTAAAAATAAGATAAGCTATGGAGCGGAAAGTGAGGTGAGGTAGCACAACTGGACGGACTAAGAGTTTGGGGGGGGGGGTCAGAGTCATCGCGGGGGGATTTGGCCTCTGTTCAGCAGGTTGACTGCAGTGGGGAAGAAACCGCTGTTGAGGTGTGAGGTCCTGGTCTTGATGGAGCGGCTCCTCTTTCCAGAGGGGACAGTAGTGCACGCCCGAAACGCAGAGGCTGTCGTCTTAATGTGTTAATCCGAAGCGACTGAAAAGATCCTTCGGCATTACAACAATCGGCAGATATTAACTCGGCATTCTGTCCATAAAGGAATAGAGGGGGAGCTGGAGCACTCAAACATCAGCCAATAAAGTGGAGTCGAACTTAATGCTGGCAGGTTGTCCCGTCCACTTTGGCTCGAGCAGAAGCTTCTCCATTAATGTCCTATAAATTTTCAACCCCCATCCGTTGTTGTCGTCCTCCTGCTTATTTTTCCCGTCAGTCAGGAGTCGACACGGACAAAACAATCCCCTTGAATTCTGATCGGACTGTAGAGCCACAGACACAGGTGGACCAGACGTGGACCTCGCTGTGTGACTGCTGCAAGGACCGTGGAGGGATCGTGAGAAAATGGGCCCCCGGGCACAGAGAACAGAGGGGCCGTCCCTCCCTTTGTCTGTGTTGCGTCAGTTTTTGGTATTTTTTGGACCTTTTGTGGACAGTTTGTGCCAAACTCTTCAGGTTTTTATTTTTTATCTTTCTTATTCTTGAGTCATTTTGTGGCCTGTAACCCGTGCGCACCAACCCAGTCAGGTTTTTATCTCACTTATTTGAATTTGTTGCCTCTGTAAAAATAAAAATGAAGGCTGATGTAGGCAAAAGTATGTGAACACACGAGCACCGCGGTATATAACAGCAAATAATTGTAAAATCACACCCCTGGATCAGACTTCTGCTCACAGGGGCACAGGGGAGGTTCCAACACCGGGTTATGAGATTTGTGTGTCTAGAGTTGATCCCATGAGGTTGAAGTCTGGGCTTGGTGTGACCCAGTCAACTTCCTTAACATCCGGTATGTGTTAAAACATTTATAGAGCTGATAATGTTTTTGCTAGAATACATTGCAGGCACTTATTTTTTACATTTTTTTAAATCCGCTAACTATGATCATTTGCTTGCCAAGAGAGCCGGTACAACAAAGCAATGTGGAAAAAAACAAGGCCTCTCCAGGAACCTGGCAGCAGATTGTAGGAAAGCTGAAATCAAAGGCAGCAGTGACGGAGTTCACTTGTGATGTTGTTTGGATCACAAGATGCTGCGCTGCGAGCACAAAACTCCGTCTTCTCTGTGTCCCTGGGCCAGAAAACACGGGAAAGTGTGTGTGAATGAAAGTGTGTGTTTGCCGCAGTCTGTGATCTGTGACATTCACTCTGAATCCGTTTCTGTCTCTCCTTCTCCTCATTACCTCCATCAGACGTGCTTGACTCGGATGCGCGCGAGCGTCATTTCGTCCTCACGCCACTCGCTCCCCCATCGCTGTTCATCTCTCCTCGATGGAGCAATAATATCCATCTTATTACGATCAGCGCAGAGCTGTCGAGGCTGGAGTGGGGAGGTTAAACGTCTGCTCCGTGCCGCGGTGAAGAGCGTTCGGCTGAAGAGTCGAGAGCTCTCCACGCTTCGCTCGCCCTGTCCCGACAACTCACTCCACACAGGTGGTGCAGGGTCAGTGGATGTAAAGCGATTTTCTACACCACCCACTCGTGTTCAGAGGAAACGTAAAGGGTAACAACAGGGTTTGAGCGTTTGGCCACTAAAATGTGATGACCTGTCTTTCAGCACGTCCTCTGACCCGTTTTGTCAGTCTGTGTGGCTGCATGGGAAGTGGATGCAGATCGGTCAGGGTGGACGTCCTCTTGTAATGTCTGGAGCAGCAGAAAGCGGAAATTAGAAGTGAATGTGGGATCTGGAGGGAGTGTCGTGAAATTGGGCTCATGGACGTGAGAAATGCAACTTAACTGTTGGTTAAGTTGGACAACAGGTGGGGAGTTTTAGCCAAGAGGTGGACGTGTAGTCTGAGACCAGTGGTCAGACCATCGAGGTTCTTTGTTGTTTAACCCTATCGAGAATATGAGGCTGACACCACCATCACAAGCAGGAAGTAAGATGGTTTCAGCGAGTCCACTGAGGAGTGAGGGACAAATCTCAACCTCGAGTTGATATAATGCACCTAAACTTGAATGAGACCAGCTCTTGTGGAGAGACTTTCAATTAGTCTGTGAAACTCAGACTGGACGAGTTTTGGTTCGGGGAATAACGTCGTGAACTGCAGAGTCATATTGTTTTTCCATGGGACAGACTGAACATGTATAAATGTGGTCCCTGAATTTTCACGTAGTGACAACACCTCCTCCAAGATCTCCAAAATCTTGAAATTAAAATGATTCATAAAATCCAATTAATTTTAGAACATGAATTGTTATATGAATTGAAAGTAAAAAAAGAGCTTAAAGGGAAATTAATTCAATTTGACCAAAAAAAAAAAAACAACTTTAAAGTGCAGCCCTGATTTAATTTCTTCAGACAAAGCCCCTTCTTCCTCTCCATCCTCCCCCATTTCCATCACATTTGACAAATTAAAACAATGTTTTAGCCCAGGGGGAGAGGTCCCACACCAGCCCCTGTAACAAGCACCGCTAAACGGAGCACAAGGAAGTGCCTGCAGCCCCACCCACTCGTTCCTTAACCCTGAAGCAGCTGTACGTGATGTTTGACAGTAACATTTGCAGAAAGATGCTCCTATTGATGAGTCATTCGTTTCATACGTTAGCTGTTTTTACTCTCATGAACTGGTGAACATAAAGAGCCAAATCTTAAAAGACAGGGGCTTCTGGTTTTAGATGTAGCAGGTGGCTCCACATGGATGAAACTCTGGACTCTTGGAGCAGATTCTCTCTTGGAGAAACTAGCCTGTAGTTTTTCTTAGCAGCCATCCAAGGACCAAAGCCCTCCACCCGTTTCCCAGTCAGACAGAAATGCCTTTAGACGTGGTTTTGCCCATAATCCATCGATGACATCACCTGTGAGGTGGAAACCACACCGATAATCTAAGTCCGTGTCTTCATTGATTCTTTGATTCGTTGGTTCATTTGTGCCCCGACTCCGTTTGGCAGATTGTGGTTTCAACCTTGTCACTTGTTTTCTTTCTGGGAAACAAGCCAAGCTCTAAAACGAGTCCCTTCTTCCTTGTCTCCCTCTTGTTCCCGTCTTTTTTCATTTCTTCTTTCTTCATCCCGTGCCTTACTTCCTTCTTCTTCTTCTGTCCATGTCTTTATCATTTCCTCCCTTTTGTGACCCGTAATTCCTCCTCTATCGTTTCTTTTTTGTTGTAGTCGCTCCCATCCAAAGTGTCCTTACATGCTTCCTTCCCTCCTTACCTCTGTCCTTTTCTTCCAGTTCTCTTCTTTTCAGTCCCATCTCTTCACTTTCTATAGCACATAACTTTCTGTACCATTTCTTTATCTATTTGTCTTTCTGCTTCCTGTTCCCCATTGACTGTACCCCATCCTCCTCTCTGTCCCTCTTTTTCTGTCTTCCTGTCTCCTCCACTACTGTTTTCCTTTCCTTCATTTCACCCTCATTAATCTTCTCTCTTTTCTACTGTTCGTACATTTTGCCTTGTTTCCTTTCTTTTCTCTTATACTTTGCCAATTTTGGTTATCCATCCTTTCCTCCTTCCTCTCCTCCTTTACATCTTTTTTTTTTGTTTTTGCTTCCTATACCTGCTCATGTTTTTCTCCTTTATTTGTTCTTTTTTCCTCATTTGCTCGATGGTCACTTCCTGTCCATCTTTTTTTTAATCCACATTCTTCCACTCCCTTTTTTTTTCTTGTCGTCCTTCCTCCTGTTATGTCATTATGTCTCTGGTGTCTTCATCTACAAAGGCTCCTGTTCTCACACACTTCCTTTCCTGTTTGGGTCTTGTATTCCTTTTCATCGTCTCTCTTTTTTTTCTGCATCCACACACAAGAGATGTGACTCTCTTGTCCTTCCACACATTTCCCACTTGTCCTTCTTCACCTCCTCCTCATCCCTCTCTCTCATTCAGCGTTGCACAGTAAAAGCTGCCCTGGCAGTGAATCCTGTCCACTATAAAAGTTGTGACATTGAGACGTCTGGAACTATTTTAAGCGTCAGTTTTTGCTTCCTGGAACTGAAAGAAATCACCGAGCAACAGCAGCCAAAAATTCTGCTTCCTGCCAAAGCTATTTATACCTTTTAATTTATCAAATGAAGACATAGCGGCTTGGAGAAGAGCTATAAATAATGTTTTATGCGTCTACTGTAAATGGTCTCCTTGAGGAAAGTGACAGCTAAACTTAAAGGAGTCATATTCTGCTTTTTTGAATTTTTTGCGTGATAACGGTTAAATAAAGCCAACGCCCACAAATCTTTCTTCTACCCTCAAAATACTCCCACCAGTCCATTAACGGACCCCCTTCATTGTACACACAGTCACACCTGCCCACTCCCATTAAGTCCATGCGTCAGGTTAGTTTTTGTGACGGCAGGCTTCAGCGGGCCGACCGAACAGAACCGAGTGAACACAGGCTGTGGGGGGGCCCTGAAAAGACAAGAGCTAAAATAAGCTGTTTCATCGAGAGCTGAAGACGAGCTACTGCATAAAGGGCCCACTGTCAGAAAACCACTTTCAGAAACGAAACTCAGGACATGATTTTAGTCCAGAATGAAAAGACCACCCCCACATTATGCAGAGTGTGCATTTTTAAGGAAAACAGATGCTCCTGTACACTCTGAAACGAATGTTTTGGCTCAACAAAAAACACATTTGTTCCCATCAAGCTCTTTGAATTATGACAATGCCGAAGCTAAGTGAGAGAAACAAACTACATTGCGTAGAGGGAATTAGTTTCTGTATAAATGGATGGATTTTATTTAACAGCTGCATTATACACAATGCTTAGCTTATGCTTGTAAGTCAACTTCTCATACAGTATATGTTAAGTTGCTCTTTCACAATGAAGGACTCCACCACACTTTCCCTCCCCCCTGGCACAAATCAAAATTACTCTCTGGCTTAGCAAATTTCCCAGAGGGGAAAGATGTTCATTTTGCGTGTCCAAATGCAACCAGCACTTTCACTTTCATTCTACTAAGTTTGGAAGCCGCCGTTGTCCTTTATCCATTAGAACCATAGGCTGTAAGACATTCAGTGACCGCAATGTTCAGCAGGTGCACGGCACTTGTTCTGTGTCGAGTGAGGAGGGGACGTAAGATCACGTGACACAGGAAAATGAGATGCGAATACAACAAGTGTGTTTCTCCAGTAAATTAGTATTGTTATCTCGGAAACATGCATTTATGTTAGTGGTGGTACCAGGTGCCCTGTAAGCTGCTTGTTCAGTACTTTGGATTCACTGTGGACAGCCAAGGAGAATTTCAGTTAGAGCGTAACAGATGAGTGAAGTTTTTCTCCAGGAAATGAGGCAAAACAAAAAGGGAGCTGAGTTTGTTAAAGACCTTTTCTTTGTCACGTGAGGACTGATCACCTACGCAGACTTCAGTGACAGATTTCAGTTTTTGGTTACACGGTTTCAGAAGCACTGGATGTAATCGGCAGCCCTGCCTGACCTTGGCCTGCACCAGTTTCCACAGGATTTGTGACCGTGTGGCAGCAGCTGGAACTCTCCCGGTGTGTCTGGAAACCTTTTCGCCTCTAAATCAGCACTGAAGGTTTAATATGAGCTGCTGTGACTTTCTTCTGCTCCAGCTTCACATTTAAAGGAAGATGATTTGGACCCTGACGGCTTATAATTAATTAACATCCACCACCTCCTCCTCTTCTCTCCCTCTGCCTCACTCTCTTCACTTCTTGCTCCACTCGCTCTTTCTTGGTGATGCTCTCCTTTCTCTCTGCCCCTCTTCTCCCATCACCGGTGGCATTCAGCCGTTTCCCATCCGACTCGTAATGTTCACATTGGCAACTTAATTACGCTTAAATGGGAATCAGCTGAGGACGGGGAGGAGGAGGGGGAGGAGGGATGGAGGATGTGAAACCAGAGGGCTGGCAGAGAAATTTATTCTTTGAGAATAAAAATATCTTGCAGAAAGTCTTGGCGGTTCTGTTTTTCTCTCTTCATCCAATTCCCTCTGTTGATCCCACTCTCCACCTCCCTCTCTTTTCTTACTTATAGTCAATCCTTGCGTCACCTGCTCCTCTTTGTCAGGCAGTTGGTCAGAGATCATTAATTTTTACTGCTGATCTAGTTTCCTCCGTGGATTGCGAGCGAACAGATCGGTTCCTACGGTTACCAGGCTCTAATCAGAGGTGAAACGAGGTGAAAAGACGACTGCAGCTCACTCGCTAAGTGCTGCTATTTGAGCAGAATTACACTCAAATTTGCAATCAAATGTTGTATCAGGAATGCGTCAGGAGTCAGAGTGATCACTCTCAAACGCTTCTGTCTCATTTGGCAAATTTGTCCTGGCCTTGTTTGCTTTAATGGTTAAGACGAAGACACTTTGTCTACAGGATGATGATGGGTTTAGCTTCCTGGCTGGAGCAAAGTGTTCGAGCTGTTGACTGCTGCTGACTGTTCATAAAGTGTGGCCCTAAGAACAGGGAGGCCAGTTCAGTTTTACCTGGTACAGGCTGAACGTGTATAAATGTGGTCCCCTGAATTATCACGTCGTGACACCCCCTCCTCAAAGAGTCTTCTGAAGCAGTGACACACCCCGACAAAGAGCTGGTGTTTCCCAGAAAGGCCAACAAAGCCAACTCGAACTACTGCACACAGTAATTTAGCAGTACTTCATATCCCATACCGGATGAACAGTTATAACTTTATTGAAGACAGGATAATTAGAAGGTAGTCTTCGAAAAGCAATTTACAAATTACCAGCAGAGCAGCAGTGAGCAAAAGCATGTGAGATCTTTTAATTGGGGGGGGAAAAAACAATCTCCGTAATAATCTACATGTAGAATGCACGTGCTTAATTTATGTCTCAAATTTTCTACTAGCAGTTTTCTTATTAGGCTAATCTGGAGCTGTCGAATAAGTTGACTACTTAAGGGGAGCCGGATTTGTCCAAAAATGTCTGACCAAAGCTACTGAAAATCTGAGGAACTAATTGGGAATTGATGTCATACTAACGGTGTAGCTGGGCTTGGCTGCAGCCTTTTGGCTCTGATAAATCCTTCGTTTCAATCTGTAATCTGAACCGGGTCCTGATTGGCTCCTACTCAGCGGATTTTGGCCTGTCTGTTTCCAGTAAATGTTGTTTGTGCGTTTTTCCACGAGGTAATTTGTCAGTAGGCTTGTTGTGTCCACCACTGCAGCATTGTGTGTGAAGACCTAAAGGTGTGGATGAAGCGGTTGGCAGCCCTCCACCGACACAGAAGGAAACCTACAATTTTCTCTGACATGAGTCGAAACTGACAGCAGGGATAAGAAAATCAGTGAGTGAAAACAAGGGAAAATGGTCTGGAGAAATTTGTTTGAAAAAATGAATCTGGTTATAGTGAATTTTCAACCAGGAAAAGTGTCTTTAATCTGGTTGTCGGCCATTTAGTCCATTGAAACTGGAGAAAAGTTGTCACTCTATTTGGTTTCATATAGCGGAGCGTGACGTGTGGGTAAAGGTACCATCATTTCTGTTTGGGCCATTTTCATTTGTTCTATTTGAAATATTCTGTTGAATCAAATCAAAAACAAAGTTTCATGTTAATTTTCTAGCAGTTGAATTTCTCAATTTCAAACTTGTTATTCTTTTTGTGCTGGAGAAGCGACAAATTCAGCCACGCCTATGGATTGTTTTACGTTTAAATAACTAATAAATAATAAAACAATAAGAACTGTTATTGTTTTATTGTTAAAATCTATTGGGGAAAAAGGAGCAAGACAAATGATCCTGCGTTGCGGAGATACACAGGTAATCCTATAGACATATATTCATACGGACGTGCAGATATTCCAGGAGACGAGCCCGAGCCCTGCAGTGCACTTATTATGTGTGGTGACAGTGTGACAGAGAATAATGGAGACATGTGGCCTGGCTCACCTCTGTGTCTGTTAAATTAATGACTAACAGCTTCACACTAAACTCCTGCAGCTCACTCCGTCTCATGTTACAGTCCAGACAAATTAACAGCAGATTAGCACCGAGAAGAGCAGCAGTCTGTCTGCTCACTTCATCTGCTCGACCCGCCGCGCTCTCAGATGCCCCGACGTGCCCAACACAGGATCCCGGAGGTGATCGCGCACGCGTTGCTCCTCTTCATCCCCAAAACAGTGTGTTGGCATATTCCTCATTAACATTTACATTTTTGTTATTTCCAATAGCAGTGCCGATAGCGGTAGCATAAAGTTGGTTATTTCTGTTAAAAACGTCCCTGTTGACTGATGAAATGGTGTCTGAGAAGGTCATTTTTCGCTCATTTCCAGCGAAGAAACACTTCACATCTGTCCTCAGTGACCTTCACTTCAGTCACTTCCCTCCAGTTAAGAGCTCCTTAATCTTAATGGCTTTTAAGCTGCTGCTGTTGTAGATGCTGGAGTGGGAATTGAACTTCAGAGATGTTAAACATCATTGTAACAACACTTCAAACTTTCGACACTGGAGAGTTTCCTCCTCGAATTTCCTCCAGCTGAGGACAGGGGATGAAAACAGGCTCACTGGTGGAGACTTGGTCTGCGTGTTTGTAGCTGAGGCTCATGTGTAAAGCAAACAGAAATAATTACTGTGTAGTTTGATTGTGTTTGAGTTCAATTTATCTCATATTATGAACACAGAGAGAAAGGGTTTAAGACGAAGCCTTGTGCAAGGTGTGAGTCTGTTGTTGTTCCCCAAAGTGAATTTCTGTTTGCCCGTTTACCGCAGCAGTGAAAAGCAGGGCTCCACGTTTCCCAGCACCAGCATGGCTTCAGGAAGCTGGAGTGTACGAGTCTGTTTCAGGCTGTTTATCCATCTATCAAATGACCCCCGGCTTTAAAGGACGTTCACTGACGGTGATCTTGATTCTCTTACTTTCAGTAGTACATGGGAATAAATGCCATTAAACTTCCCTACATTAGAATGTCTCACTGCTTCTAGCTGAAAAATGCCTCCACATGACGTTGCTTGGAGAAATCTTCACTTCAGATTATACTGTGGCCAACCTGCTTTTCCAGAGCTCCTCCAGATGAAATGATCTGATGACAGACTCCTCAGGGTGATGTCATTGGAGGAGCTTTCAGCTACAAGCAGAGACGTATTTCAATATAGGGAAGTCGGAGTAAAACGTAAAAGCATCAGTGTACTTTTACACCCCAGACTAAAGCCATAGAAAACAAGTTCTCTTCAGGTTTACCAGTGTGAATGCCACACATGCAGCGATCTAACTGAAATATGGACCACACCGTGCAAGAAAACAAGAATAGTGTTGTTGGTGTGACAGTGACTGTGAAACTGAATAAACCATGTTGCAAAAGTGATGTTTCCCTGCGGCTACATGTAAAATCTTGCTTGTCCGTAGGTTTTAATTAACAACACATCCTCGTGTTAATAGAAAATATTATCTGCTTGCAAGGTTTTATACAAAAAGATGGTGATGGGAGTGTAGTTCAGACAGGATAATCTGGAATAACGAGTGGCACGTGCAGACAGTGGCCCAGATCTGACTGAAAATAAACCAGTAGAATCAAATTCATGTAAAAAAAACTCAGAAACTCATTTCTCCAAAATGTGATTGGAGCTGTTTTTGCATGTTCCATCACCTGAGTACATTTGTGGTTGAAGAACACATGCAGCCACCAGTAAGTAGACGTGTACAAAAGTAGAAAACCAAAAGGAGAAAATGTGTAAGCTGGTTTGTCAGGCCAGGACTCAGATTTGGATCAGAACTGATTTCATCAGGTTTTCAGGAAGCAGGCGGCCATTTGCTGAGGGAATCAGCACCAACAGTCAGGGAGACGTGTTTGTGTGTGTGTTGACGAGGGCCAAACAGGAAAGAAGAAGAAGAAAGAAGGTGAAAAGCATGTGGCGGCGTTCAGAGCCGGCAGGTCGACTCGTGTTAATCCTGACTGCTGCAGCTCCATGTACACTCCCACTGTGGCCGTCCACCGCCTTGTTCCCTTCACGCACAGTAGGCTGCCACTTAATTAAGAGACACATGTGAGTGTGTGTGTGTGTGTGTGTGTGTGTGTTCACACCATTCTCCCACATATTATAGTGTTCAGCTGTTCCCACTGTGGGTATTCAGGGGCTTGTTCAGTTCACCACTGGGGCATCAGGGCCCCTACCCAATTACAGTGTGTGTGTGTGTGTGTGTGTGTGTGTGTGTGTGGGAGAGAGAGAGAACATATCAGGCTCGTGTGTGTGTGTGTGTGTTGTGTGTGTCTATGGTACAGTAGGCTGGTTCCTAATTACTGTCTGCTCCTTGTATTCCCTCAGAGGCAATACCTTCTTGCCTCACTGAACCTTCACTGTGTGTGTGTGTGTGTGTGTGTGTGTGTGTGTGTGTGAGTGAGAGAGATTGTGTACTATGACAAGAGAAGCTTCAATTCTCACAAGGTTTTTCACCAACACACGCACACACATTGTGTCCTGTCACCTTTCCTTCAATGTCACACCGACTGACGGTGAACTTTTATTCTGTTGACCTGTGGCCTCTTGACATATACTTTCTGTAGTCAGTTTATTAGGTACAGCTCACTAAAACTATGGCAGTGCCGTCGTCTCCTCGTCTGTTTTTAAAAAGCTGTAGACTCAGGTGTACAGTCATTTTCACAGTGCGGTGGGAAACACTCAAGTGGACAAAATAAAAGAAGGATTTCAGTGAAAGTCAGAACATCACATATAGATTGAAATTAAACATTATGGAAATGATTCAAATCTAAACACATTTGAGCTTGTAGTACAATATCTGGTTTCCCTGACAGTGCTAATAAACTGCTTTAAAACCCAACCACACACTTTCTCTGACCTTAGCCAAAGTGTTTGTCTTGTCCAAACCCAGGCCAACACAGACTATGGGGTCAAACTCAGGTCTTTAGCTTGGCTGAGTTTGATCCTCCAGCTCCACTTACAACTCAACCAATCTTTGCATCAGAATATAATCACCCACTGATTACCTGCCCTTACGAAGTGAATCTGAAAATGCTGTTAACAAATTGAAGGGAACAAGTCCAGCTTAGCCCTCCCGACACCAGTGGAAAATAACAACCCCTTGAACCTACTATTCCCTGAAAAGTTTTCTTACGAAAAAATGTAACTGGAAAAGAAATTTACCAGATCCTCCCGACTTTCTCATGTTCAGAGGGTCTCGAATAGTTTACAGTACAGGACGTCATTCTGTCGTTTGATATAAACCATCGTCATGTCTCCTGAACCAATCCCAACCAAAGCGCTCATGATGTTTGACCCTGAATAGACACGTACACATTGGATTTGATCGGTGTATTTTTATTTAAGAGGCTAAAGGCTTTTAAAGTTCCTGTAATTAAACCCATACCTCTTAACCCAGGTGTTTTAGCCAATTAGAGACCAAAATTAATCTCCTCTTTATTTTCTAAAGTCCTTGAAAAAAGCAGTTGCAAAGTAAAAATTTGACTGCCTGTGCAGGAATAACTGTGAAGATTTCCCGTCAGGATTTAAAGTACACGACGGGACAGAAACCGCACTGGTGCAAGCCACAGATGATGCACTCGTGTCTATACTGGTTCTTTTAGATCTCAGTGCTGCATTTGACACCGTTGACCACGACATTTTATTACAGAGTCTAGAACATGGCACTGGGATTAGGAGCTTCATCATATCAAGTGACGTGAGCTGAATTTGTTGTGAATTGAAGTTTTATAAATAGAAGCTAAAACGTTCCTATGAATATGTAATTACAGTTTGTGCCAGCTTGCTTATTAATGTAATAACTAAAAATATAAAGACTCCATCATAGTTCTGTGTGTGCAGGCAGTAAACCTGTAATGACCTGAAGACGCTGTGTAAACGTTCAGATTTTTAATTGCACCACAACAATTTGTTCTTAAAACCGTCTTTTCCATTTTTCATTCACCATCACTTCCATTTTTCTACCCGTCCATCCCTTCATCCATCTCACTGTCCTCCTCGTCTGTCCCCATTTTTCTTTCTCCATGTAGTCACTCACTTCTCTCTCTTTGTCCTCTTATGTCCTTGACTCCAACACATACCAGCTGGCACTCAGCCAAGTGGAGAGACAGCAGAGATGATTACACACACACACACACACACACACACACACACAGAACTTCCTCTGTGTGTGTGTGTGTCTGTGCGCAGAAGCCTGGAAACAACAGCAGAAGGATGTCATAGAAAAAGAGTAAGAGCGAGAGAGCAAAGCAATGAACTTTAGAACATAGAGAGAATGGAGATACACCTGAAGAGTGTGTGTGTGTGTGTGTGTGTGTGTGTGTGTGTGTCTTGCAGCACTGGCTGCAGAGGCTCGCCCTCCTGACCAATCAGAGACGTCAGTGAATTTAAACTGGTTATTATCAATACATACTTATGCTTTGGCAGGGCACCTTTTACCTACTGACATTTATGATTCCGACGCTTGTGTGATACTTGAGGTTTTTTACATAGTTCAGAGTTGACGTGGGGTTTCCTGGGAGGAGTTTGATTGAGGGACCCTGACCATTTGTAACAAACCCTATTTGTCTCTGTGCATCTCATGCTGAAATTATCACACCATTCAGTGACCAGTGTCACTTTGCTGCTTTGTGTCTGTTTTCAGCCTCAAAGTTTTTTTAGATTAGATTAGATTCAACTCTATTGTCATTACACATGTACAAGTACAAGGCAACGAAATGCAGTCTTGTTATTTTAACCCAAGTTAAGGAAAATCCTCGTTTTCATACACCAAACTATGATTTATCTGGCGTTTGTGCATAAAAATGACTTCAACAACGATCAGCTGTAATCTTGTGTCACAAGTTCCTCACAAGTCCACTGATTTGTGGTTTGTGTGGTTTAACGACTTCAGTACAAGTAGTTAAAAATTTCGACTTAAGAACCACATTCAGTTCTGTTCCACGAAATCAGCAATACGAACTGACAAAAGCGAAAGTGAACTAGCAGACGAGTGTGCACCACCGTGCACGTTTAAGGGCCTCCTCTCCTTCTCTGGCTGCAGGTGGTTCCACTGTAAAACATCCCAGTGCTCAGCAGTAAAACTATCAGTGAAGGAGTTCAAACAGGGAAATGATACAGGTTTAGTGGAGCGACTCTGCCAGAGTTAATCAGCCCAAACATCTCATTTCAGACGGGAAGCTGCAGGCTGACTGGCTCTCGTTTCTGTGCCGAGCTGTAAACTTTGAGTGTAACGGAGAGAGAGCTGCTCTCTGCCGTTTCGTATCACAGTAAGACCAGCGAGCTTTATTGCTACATGTGCAGAGTGATGATGCACTTAGACAAGCCTAAAGTTATTAATGAAAGGCAGAGATTTAGAGGGGAAGATGTGCATCAGCCTGTTTTTAATGTGGAATCAATCACTGGTTCAACAACAGAACTGTCTGTGTGTTTGAAATAGGGCCAGCCGAGGACGATGGTTAATTTATGTTTTAACATTTCTATTTGCTCCTAGTCTGCTCCCATTTTAATGCAGAAGCCCAAATTCAACACGTGAGGTTTTACCAGACTCACTGTAGCTGGCACAGAAACACGGCAGCAGGTATTTAAGTCATGTCAGCCTAGACACACTGTGAAAATCTGTCCGGGGCTCTGTGTGTTTTCTTAACGGTCACAAACTACCCTCACGTTTCATTAGCTTTTAGAAATGGGCCACATGAAAACGTCTCTCCGTCTCTACTTGAACAAAACTGGACATAACCGAACCCTTTAATGAGTTCATCACCATGTGTTTGTCTGTATAATAAAAAATGATTATTGATTATTTAGGATTCTTCCGCTCTGCATTTTACAAGTAGAAGTACTGGAAATATACATCGCATATAAGATAAAGTCAAACGTTTCTACCGGGAGTATGGTGGCAGCATTTAAAAAACTTATATTTAAAAACCTTTTTGGAAATAATACATACAAGTATTAAATATAATATACATAATATAATAATATAAATATATGAAAAAATATGAAAAAAATAGGGTGATTATGCGTTTTTTTTTTCAGTGTCAGAAATGACAAAAACATAAGTTATCTGGCCTTTAACTCCTAATATTCATGAAAGAATAATAGTACAGGTGATCAATAAATCCATAAAAGCACACGTACAGTAAAAGTGATTTATTTCGGAGGCAGATTTGTTCATAATCTTTGTGGAGAAAGTTCAGCTGCAGGTACCGACCATCCCGTCAATCTGGGAGCAGGCGGTTTGATCCTGCCATCACAGAATCCACTTCCACCGCCTCTGCTAACAAATCATTTTAGTTCAACAAGATTTCAATAATAATTTTGTGCTTTATTTTATTTAGCTTCATTTGGAAACATCAGTGCTCCATAATGTGACGAATGGCTGCTATTGAGAAAAACTCTGAAGTTAAGAAAAACTTAAATTGGATGATGAACCGTTTTTTTTATTTCCCGTGACGATTTAGACGAAGGGTTGACGTCGCGTCTGCCGAGCTTGTTGCGGAGTCCATTGCCTAAAATTTGATAGGGAAAAAGAGACGATGAGAACGCGGATCATGAGCTCAGCTACTCGTGAAATGTCAAAGAAGTCGAATGTCGTCAGCAAAGATCCTAATTAACGTCTCTGCGGTTGAGACAGTGTCAACAAACACTTTATTCCTCTTTCTGCTGCGTCCACTGCTCTTTCTTCCTCCTGTCCTCTGTCCATTGTCTCCTGATAGTTTCCCTGGAGTTCACCGTCTCTGAGTTGAAACAAACAGATCAGGTTCATCTGAACAGTAGCCGCACACACGGTTATGTATCACTGTTGGTGTTCACTTCCTCTTCGCCGCCTCTTCCTGCTGTGTAATGTCCACACAGCAGCAAATGTTTAAGACCAGGACTCCACCTGGAAGGAAGTTCCTCTTCCTCCTCGTCTTCGCTCTTCTTATCCATCCATCGGGTCTCCTTTCTATGAACCAATCAATGTTTCTTTGCCTCGGGAATCGCTCACTTCCGTCCTCTGTCCTTTCACTCCCCCCGTCTGTCTCTGCCTCCATCCCTGAAGACCTTTGAGTCTTGATAAATTAGCTCTGACATTCTCTCTCTCTGTCTCGCTTCTGCTCTCCTCCCTCATCAGTCCATCCCTTTCCTCCTCCATGCTCCTTCCCTCTCTCTTCTTATTCTCATTCCCTTTTCCTTCTCTCTTCCATTTCAGTCTTTTCTCTTACTTTATTTCAGAGTAAATCTGTGTTTTCTCAATAAAACAGGAAATGTGTCCTACAGGTTTCTCGGTTTCAACTACCCTTCTCTTCCTCATCTTTGTCACCCCTTCACTGTTTTCTAATCTTCCTCCATCCTCCTCCCCGAATACCTTCTCAGTCATTTTTTCATCATGTTTCCCAACTTTTATTCTTTATTTCTTAAACGTCTCTCCTCTTCTTCACTGTCCTCCCCTGTGCTGCCATTCCTCTCCTCTTGCTCTTTGTCATCCTCCTCCTCGTTCTCCTTTTTAAAGGTCTCCAACTTTTTCCCGTATATCTTCCTGCACTTCTTCCCATGTTTTGCCACGCCACCTCCTCTTCATCATCCTTTTCCTCTTTTCTTTATCTCTCCTAAACAGTTGTTCTACCTCGTTGGAGTATTCCTCATGCCTGACTCCCTCTTTCTCCTCAAACATATCATGTTTGTGTTTTCCTCATCATATTAAACCGCCCTCCTCCTCGTCACCAGACTCCTCCTCAATAGTTCCCTTGTACATTTGCATACATTTTCATTTCAAATACTACAAAGATGGTGTCTTCATTTTTGTTTGCTCAACCTCTTCTCTCTAATTTTTTCAATTCAATTTCTGTGACAATATTTCTTGAAAAAAATGACTTGGCTTGATTCGACTGAGCTCCCCATTCTCTCCCCGCTCACCTCTGTCAGCATCTCCTCCCTCTCCTCTTTGCCTTCGTCTCTTTTCTTGCGTTTCTTTCTTTAGTCTCTTATTCACAAGGCTGTTTCATTACATCATTAATTGAGCTAATTCAGCTGCATAACACCCTCCCCCCCAAAAAAATGACAAGGGGGTAGGCGTGCACGCGTGTGTGTTTGAATTCGATGTAATGAGGTCTGCAGGGAAACGAGGACGGAAGCTGTCGAGAGGAGAAAATGACCTGAGGGCAGAAAAATCTCTCTTTCAGTGAGCTCTAATACTCCTCTGTCTGCCTGTCTCGCTTTCTGAAGCTGTCTGTGTGAAGACCACGGTCTCAAACCGTCTCATGTTCCCCTCGTCTGCGTAAAGCAGAATTACGGTGCAGAAGTGAAGCTAAGCAGCGACCATCCTCTGTTCAGCAATGAGGACGTGTTGACGTATTGAACGTGAGCACAGCAGCAAAACGTTCTACCAGTGTTCCCACCAAAACTTCTGATCACGTAGAACAACTTCAGGGTCATTAAACGGAGTAAACGGCTTTATTAACCAGCCCACTTATTAATCTCTACGAAAGCTCGATCTCATTGGCAGTGTAGCATCACAGGCACATAGTTCTTAGAAAGCTGAAAACTGACAGCTCTAATTACTGTAGGTGTTACCAAATAATAAAAAAGTGCAAAGTGTTTGCCTGGAGAAACCATGTAAACTGGAATAGGAATTGTTCAGTACTCGTAACTTAGCATGGAGCACTGCGTGTTACAACAAAATAATTTAATTTAGTGTGCTGTATTTCAAACAACACTTAATGATGTTGAGCCAACAAATTTTACGTCCTGTAACTTTGTACGTGAGCGTTGTATTTACTTTTTTAACTTCAGTAATTTGAGCATCTGCTATATATGACTTTTAACTTTGGTCACATCACTTTCAGTCATGGTTTCTTCACCTCCCAAAAAACAAATTCTTAACACGCCAGAATATTATATTGGTATATAGTATACTACAAAGGTACACTTTGAAAATCAGTAGACACTCCGGTCTCCCTCAGCTCTGTTTCTCTGCTGTGCACAGGTAGGACCGCTGTCTTCTCCTTGGCTGTAATGATCCAGTGTTCAGGTCGCTCCTAACACTGTGTAAAATGTACGTCGCACTGCATGGACGTGACATCGCTTTTTACTAGCAGGAGTGCACTGTCGAAGAATGCAAGGTCAGGAAAGGCATGTCCCCATGTTGTTCTGATTCTCCCGATCCTAGCACTGCTTTGCAGGTCTTTCACAGTTTAGAGTTCGTAGTGAGGTGTTTTATTGTGATCACCTTTCATTTACCATAAGTTTTATAGTCACGGCCATTTGGGGATGAAGGGACACTTCTGATTGTCTGTTTTCACTCTTTGTCCTCCCCCCTTTTCTCACTCTGTGTCATTCTGGGCAAAGAGAGGGACAGACTAACCTGAAGAACCAGCAACTCTGTTTTACATTGTTTTCTCTTTGCATTTATTGCCATCAGGGTAAAATATTAGGTACAATTTTGAATTGTTCTCTCCATCTCACCCTTTTCGCCAAAGGTGAGAATAATCTAATGTGTCCTGGCCAGTATCCTTCCCTTCAGACGAGCCCATGACTTTCTCTGAGTTAACATCTGCCGCTGTCGCCTTAGCTCTTTTCAGGTTTCAGGCATTCATGCTTCGCTGATTGTATGAAAAGTGGGTTTGCAAGCAGTTAAGTTGTGTTAAGAACAAAGTTTGCTTGACAAGTGCATCTCAAATCTCGCCTCCTTTTACTGCATTCGTTGTTTGTCACTGCACGAAGTCGTCGATCTCCCGTCATTGTCAGAAAGTTCAAACCGCTGCTGAATGCTGGACTGTCAGTTTCAGAAAGTTCAGAGTTTCTTTCACACAGGGCGGGCGAAGTCACAGAAAGGTGCGGTGGAAGGGAGTTTTTGAGTTGTTTGACAGTCTGACAAGCTTACAGACACGTTAAAATTTAAAACCCACCGGGAGCAACGTTCTCACTCCCTCCTCATGCCAATTTCACCGTTGCTTTTGACCAGAGGTCTGGGAGGCTTTCTAGGGCTTTAATGAGACACAGTACGAGGAAAAATACAACACACAACTAACTTTAAAATAAAGCTGATTTTATAATCATAAACGTATGGTAATAAACAAATTCCACTGCAGCATATTTGAAAACCTGTGTTGTCATAGATTTGCTGCTTTGGCCTTTGGTGAACGAGCAGGTGACGAAGAAGCGGCGTTTGTTCCTTCACGTCATCAACGCACCTGCGCCAAGCCACACTTCCTGTTTCGTCACGGTTTGGCACAAATACGGGTACGTTACCTTCCGGTAACCGACGGAACTTTCGTGCCCGGACTGTTTGTTCACTTCACTGAATGTAATGGGTTAGCATTTTTAGCTCCTCTGGCTGACACCAGGCCTCACTGGTTTCAGTAAGGAGAGCTAACGACGCTAACCTGTGGCACTGTTCCCGACTGTTCTGCAGAGCTTACCTCACCGGTTCCTCTTGTCCTGTGCCATGTGTGTTCGTCACGCTAGGCTGTATAAACGTGTGTGTGTGTGTGTGTGTGTTTGTGTGAGCGTGATTGAGTGTATGTGTAGCTTTGCTTGTATCAATGTGTCTGAGTCTCACCGGTCTTCTTCTGTCCTGTCCTGTGCTTTTTCTCTCCCTGTATGTGTGTGTATGTGTGTGCATGTGTGTGTGCGCGTGTGTTTAGCTATCGGTACCCAGCGGAGGAGGAGTCCCAGCACCGTCGCCTCAGAGATCTTCGAACCTCACCTGGGCAGCCACATTTTACAGGTAGGAACTGTTCAAGGTGGCTAAAACTTTATGGACATGTAGCATTGTTCATGCTCGTGGATGGAGAATGTGTGTGCAGGTCCAGACACACAGATGCCGACTCTCTTACACACACACACACACACACACACAATCCTGTAAATGCCTTCAGTTACTGCGGATTAATTTCCAGCTGTTGTTGCATTGTTTCATCACTCAACTTGATGCAGAGTCAGTATAAACACACATGCAGCCTCCATGTACGCGACGAGCTTGGCTTCCTTTTAACACTCGTGCTTGAACAGGCCACATGTTAGCATGGCCACTTGTACACACGTCACTGAATGTGTGTGAAACTCTGAGTTAAAGCACCAACAGACGTGTCCACACTTTAAGACAGTCCATCAGCTCAGAGATTCTGCATAATGCTACAGAAAGTGTAAAATGTAATTCCAGATGTTTTTAGCAGCTTTAAAAATTAAGAACTGACGTAAGAAATTAATGCCAAATATAATCATTGGGAAATCTAATTTATCCTCTGAACCTTTAGGTTTTCTAGTCTTTCTTTCTCGTCGTTATGTCGCTGGTGAAGCCCTGATGAATTCCCTGTTTTGCAGTTCCTCTTTTTCTTTAATTCTTGAGTTACAGGAATTGCATAGTCCGAGATCCAAATCCTGTCAAATATGTCGTCACACACGAGAAATTTAAGCCATTTTGTTGTTGAACTGATTCTCTCTGATTCCTTTGAGCTTTGCGGAGGCTAAATAATTCTTCATAATGTGCCTTTACGTCATTAGCGCAGTGATTCCTCATAATTTGCCCTCAGATTTTTCACCACAGCCAACTTCAATTATTCCTCAAGATCCAGCTGCTGCCGTGGCAAAACTGAATTATTAAATGGGATTATGAGAGTATGATAATGACTGGGTTATCGCTGTTCGCTCCCTCGGGTTTGTGTGTGTGTGTGTGTGTTTAAGCCCTAACATGCTCCACTCCTTATCTGTGTAACATACAACCCAAAGGCTGAGCTTTTAACATCACAGCCAGGCTGACGTGATACAGCTGATAGAGGCTGGTAATCTGTGTGTGTGTTAAAGTGTGTGTATGTGTCTGAGACGGTTCTGTAAACCCCCTGAAGTACTGGTGTCCTGCAGTAGACACGGTGTGTGTTTGTTTCCGTTACACCTGAATATTAGTGTTAAAATCTGGCAGCAAAAAGATCCACGCTTTGCTGATCCCCATGTTCTGTTCCTTTTCTCTTTTTATCTCATCCACGAGTCCTGACGGGATAAAGGAAAAATCTGTGATGGTGTGAGGAGTTTCACAGCAAACGTAAACCATCAGGTGTCACATTTGTACTTTTCAAACCCTTTTTTTGTTTTGCCGTTTTAAACGTATTGTCCACAAAAAATAAATGACAAAACAAAAAAATAAACTGTAACTGGCTCATATTAGAAGAAATCCACGATTGAAAATCAGCAATGAGCAGACGCCAAGGCAAGATTCGACGCTGAATCCGCTCGGTTCCCAGCGTAAACACAGTTTGATCATGACGCTGGCAGCTAGAGGGCGCTGCTCCTGTGGTGAACCTACAACCAGTGGACGTTCAAAGAGTGACTGAGGAGGCTGCCGTGTATTTGCTGTATACAGATGTAGCTATCACAAGTCCTTGTTGCCGCATTTGTTCTTCATCTGTCCTGCTTTAATCCTGCCGACACCCGCAGCACAGAGTGAGCATGACGCCGTGACAACCGGCTCTCCTCTTCCACCACTGTGCACATCATGTTGTCATGCGTGAGTGTTAACACGAGGCTGGAACAAGCAGGAGCAGCCGAGCCACCGCGCATCCGCTCATGCTGCAGCGAGCAGCGCTTCTGTGTCGAGTGTGTGCGTGTGTCAGTGTTAACAGTGCTCTGAGCTTTAGGCGCTAGACATCCCATAATACCTTGTTATAATCCCTGGAGAGTCGCTATGACAACCATATGAGGCAGATCCGGAGGCAGATTGAAGCAGCTGTGAGATTGGAAGTGACACGAACAATGTGGGCCTCCCTTCACCTGGAAGAGGGAAGGCAAGTGTGGAGAAGGAGGAGGTGCTGACAGAGGTGAGGGAGAAAAGACTGGGGAGCTCAGTCAGATCGGATGAAGACAAACAATGTCACAGGGGTTTCATTAAAAATAGCAGTAAATAGTTTAAGTTGGGAAACATAGCGATGCCGTTTTTTTTAGTATTTAAAATGAAAATTTAACGAGAGGACGGTGGTCTATTTTGAAGAGGAGAGGAGGATGATGATGACGAGGCATGAGCAAAAGCTACTGTTAAGAAGGGTTAGAAAAGAACAGAAGGAGAGTCAGATGACAAATTAAGGGAAAGGTATTTGGGTGATAGGGTGACAAAGGTGAAGAAGAAGTGGTGTCACTAGTAGTAAACTAGGCGTGTGTGAGAGTGGGATTGAATAAGACGCTCATGGTAACACACCTTCCATTTTTCCACACGTTTTATGGAAAGTAAATATGGATCATCGTGTGATCTATTACAGCGTGACTGAATCCACCTTCATAACAGGTGGATTCTCAAACGTTGAAGCTCTAAATAATAATATTAAAATACTCTTTAATACAACTCCCATGGCAGCTTCTTGTGTCGCTGTGCGTCAGCTCGTCTCCTTTATGCACATATATTATTCCAGGGGTGTTTCGACATCGCCGAGAGTGTGTGTTTTTGTGTGTCTGTCTGTGTGCCCGCGTCCTTTTCAGTGGAGAAGGAAGGCCGACGTGTTGGTGGCAAATTGGCCTCATTAATCTCCCACTTAATTGATTGTGAGAAGTTTGAGGATGACATTTTAAGAAAGCGTAGCGGACTGGGCGCAGCATGATTGATTTGGCTAAAACACAGTGCTAATGAATGCCAGCCAGTCACTTAGGTGGTAGAGACCAGACACTAATTTCAGAGAGATTAGGCCAGAGAGGTTGATAACGCTTAATGAAGAAGAGGAGGGGGTGTAGTCATTAAACAGGAGGTAAAGCTCTATGTGTACTCTGCTGTCAGCGTAGGTGTGTGGGAGTAAATGAGCGAAGCTCATGTGAACTTTATTAGTCATCAGTGCAGACCTGGGTGGGAGAAACGCGACTGTTGTGTGTTTGCCTTATTTCTCCCTGCTTTAATCAGGATCTAATCAAATCCAACATCTCACCCACTAATCAAATGTGTGCCCCTTCAAATCCTTCATCTGACCTTTTTACATATGTGTTAGAAATAAATTCATATTGAAGCGGTAACTATAACTTATTTTTGTAGTGTCTGTCACATTGCAATAGCAGCGTGTTAGCACGTTAGCCTCAGATGCACAACCGGAGCGTGAATTAACTGAAAGCAGAACATGCACATGTATGACACCTGTACAGTGGTGCTGAGAGCTCATGGCAATTTGAGAAAGCACATGCAAACGCAAAAATTATTTTGACAACACGCTGCAAAGAGCCACAACACAACCAAGATGCAGCTTCAAATCTAAATGTCCACTGCTCTCTACTTGATAGTCGTCTACAATGGTTCTGGGGGACTATAAAAAGTAAGGGACACACTAGTGGGTTCACTGTAAGCAGTTACATGAAAAGTTGGAGGAAACCAGTTGTTTTTAAAAAAAAATGTAAGTAATGTTTAATGAAAACTTGAGTGAATTTGTGAAACTTCACAATCTACAATTGTAGCTTCACGTCTGTGAGTTGGGTCACGTAGTGCTGCTGATATGAACAAAGTTTGTAGCATTTCTTTATGCGTATGTATGTGGTCGAGTCCCATTCTGGAAGCTTAAAATAATTATCCAGGCGAATGAGCGTTTAAAGAAAAGAAATCCACTACTGAAAAAAACAGATTTAACAAACACACGAGGCCTTAAAATCTCGGCTTTCGGTGGACAGAGCTGACAACTGATGCACAATCTGGCTGACATCAGGCTTCGTATCAAACAAAAGTAGGAGGCGAACAGTGTCCTGCCAAACTAGTTAAAGCATCGTTGTTAATGCTCACAGACAAATTGAGGGATAAAATAGCTGAGTTGGCAAACTTTACAGGTGGAGAACGTCCATCAAACATCAGCTACAACAACAAAGTCGACACTGCTCACACACTCTCTCAAAATAAGAAAATAAAATGAAAAACACCCAAAGACGATTCCTCCTTGGAAGGAGAGAGGAGCCCACAGTGCAGCAGCCCTCGTCCACGGCGTCCCGTACTTCGCCTGGCAGGGTCGTAAATGCGGAGCAGTGTCCACCAGCGGCTCACACACGGCGTCTCCAACGAGAAATGGCGTAAATGTTGCGTTATCTTTGACGTTCCCATCGTGCAGTGGCTCTCCATGGCGGTAAAGAGGCGTGGTCATAGCTAAAACTTTAAAAGTCTTGACTTTAAAATTTAATAACTTAATGTTATTCAATCGTTGCATTACTCTAAAATGCAAGTGTATACTTATGCCTGTTAGTATAACATACTTACATTTGATACTAATGCAATGAAACTTAAATTAATTTTGCACAGTGAACTTAAGTTCGGGCTTTCAGTGCTGGGAAATGAGCACGGTAAAAAGATTTTCCACTTTATCGCTGATAATTAGTGCGTTACTAATTATTATCCTGCTGAATGTATTAATGTGCTCAGTTTCCATCACCTGTTCTCCTCGCAGCACGTTTCTCCATTTGGTCGTGTCGTGGCTTTTTCCAGCTTGTTTCCTAACGCTGTTGCGAAAGTAATTACATCGTCTTTTTTTCGCTGCAGTGCTACTGTCTGAGCAGGACGAAACCACCAGCACTAACTTTGCCTTTGTCATTCTAACAAGCCTGTTCCCTAACATTTAAGGTTCTATACAGCTAAGCTGCAAACACTATTGCCAGTTATTGTTTCCTAAAATAACGATATCAGCAGTGGTACTTTTTTGTGGTTCAGTTTATGTTTGCAGCACGTCGTTAAGGCTGAATCTAGCCAACCATTGGCTCTGTGCTGTGACAAACCATAGGAGTAGACAGGGTTAATTCTAAACAACAAGACAAAATACCGTTAATGTTCCTAAAACATCAGGAAGTTTCTGGCTGTACAACCCAGACTTGTGCTTCCTAGTTGCACAGACGTAAACGGTTTTATGTGTTGTCGTCAAAGATTTTTCTCAGAGACACAACATTTAACATCTGGTAAACTTTATCAATATTGGCCTTTAATAATGAATAAATGCGTGATTGTGGTGCACAGGTGGTTTGTACATGAGGGGAAGTTGGCTTTAATGTTGTCCAGCACAGGTTTGTTCTAACATTGAGAAATGACATAACATAAGGGTTGGTAGTCTGGTAGGTAGCAGGAAGGGAGTATGGTATAGTGAAGTATAGCGAGCAGGTAAGACCCCCTGCTTTCTGTCTGAGAGGTTCTGTAAAGATGTCACAGTCGCACAGTCTGTGGTTCTCTGAGTACCACGAATCTCTGCTTCCAAACGACGGACTGTCGCACTAAGTTGAGCAGGTCGGGAAGTTTAGCTGTTGCTGATGAAGTGAAAGTGTTGGTGTTTGTGGACTTAAAAGAGCAGATTGATGTTTGGTGCCTTTAAAGGCACCATGTGGTGTTTGAAGATGAAGAGGCGGTGGACAGACGGACACTAATTAAACAGAGGGAGGGTGGGGGTGGAAAAAAGCAAACTCTCTGCGGGTGTGTTAGTCCAGAAAGTGTGAACAATTAGAGAGTGACTGATGAAGACAGACACTGTGTGCTTTAGGAAAGTCGCGTCGGAGAGAACAGTAAAGAGAAGAAACAAAGAGAAGGAAGGTGTGTGTTTGAAACAGGCTGGCAGAGCACCTGGCATGACGAGGGACGGTGGGACAGAGGGACGACCACACCTGTTAAAAAACACACAAAGGATGACGTGTCCATCTGCAGCGAGCAAGACTCAGGACGCCGCGGTTTCACTCCTGTACAAGATGCTGTGCGCTTCAGTGATGCTCTTTCAAAGATTCATAATGAGCAGGTTCGTTTGGCACGTCGAGGTGCGTCCATACCTGTTGCTGTGGCATTAGAACGTATCACATTTCCAGATTCTTTAACGGAACCATTCTATGCCACGACAGGAGATATCACAATTCTTTGGTGGACATCACTTTCTGGTTTTGTGCTCTTCTTACTTGCATTGAGAACATCTTAATTTTTGCATTCCTAAAAATGGAGCTTTTAGAAAAAAGAATGTTTTGTCTGAAATGGCCTGTTTGAAGCACAACCTTTGGTTTCAGGGTAAGAACTGAGTCCGTTTAAGTTTAGGTCAACAAATGATTGATTTCACTAAAGCAGCAGCTTCAAAATGCATCAACAACAACGATAAAAAATCACCACTTCGAGCAGATCCAAGAGCGTCCGCAAAGATCGACACACAGCGAGTGGGAGCGAGGCAGCTGACGCCCCCTCACTGTTTGTAATACATGGTTTATGATAAGTAGCTCGGCTGTTCTTCACACGCTCTCATCCATAACACACACATCCCAGCATCACTCATGACACACAGGTGATGGAGCGCAAACACATTGGCCCAGCAGCACGTCACATGTACGTTGACTGGAAGCCGTGTGAGTTTAGCTGACTTACATCTGCAGGTATTTCTGAAAACACAGAAGTATCTGGAAGGACCGGCAGCTCCACACAGTGTATGTAAGAGTAGAACTAGAGATGGTCTAAAAGAGCCTGTTTGTCCTTCAGATGATTCAGACGGTTTGATATTTCATTTGATTCCAGTCTCTGTACTTTTCCGTGTATTACAGTAGCAGATGTGTTTTTTTGAATCAAAAGCGAAGAGGCATCACTTGAACCTTGTGCAGTAACGGTGGGCAGGTCAGCCGCTGAATAAAACCCCAGCAGAGTGCGGACTGTCGGTGTAAATCGGAGTGAACGGCTGCAGGAAAACCAAACCACTGTCCTGGTGCATATGAATGAGGCGTTTGAGGGTTTCACCTGCAGCATGTAAAACAGATGTAAGGTGCCTGCGTGTTGTCATGGCAATGAGGGGGAAATTAAAGACGACAGCGATGCGGCGCAGACGCGACACCGTTTCCTGTCAGCCCCGTCAATCATACTGACAGCCAATGAGTGTCACCGTAGGTAAAATTTAAAACGTGGAGACGTGAGAGGACAAAGGGATGACGGGACAGATGTGCCGCTCCTCCCAGTGGATTATGGGAATGTTAGAGTAGAGGTTTACAAACAGGAAGTGGTAGAATGAGTCTGAAGGTGGGACAGGCTGAGGACAGACAGAGAAGAACTTACTGAGACATGGTAAGTCTTTAGACGCTCTAACAACAGAGATTTAACAAAATTAAAATTCCTCATTTGTGTCTGTTTTTGGTTATTTTGCGTCTATTTCTGGTGATTTTTTTTGTCCCTTTTCTGACGTTTACTGTGTGTTTGGTCGTTTTGTGTCCACTTTTGGACGTTTTGAATCAGTTTTTTGTCTTTTTCTCTATTTTTGCTTGTTTTTAGCCTCATTTAGATGTTTTCAGCTCATTGTTCATCCACTTTGTGTTGCTGTGCTTCTCTTTGTGTCCTCCGAATTAGTCCTTTTATTTGTCCTTTTAAAAAAGAACTATAAAGTTAAGCGGTTCTAGCCCCTGAGCCCCCAAACCTCCGAAACCCCCCAAACTGCCCCTTTATTGTAAAGGTGGAGCTTGTGTGCTGTTTTATTCCTATTTCATAAAATGCTTCCAAGAGAAAGACGTCTTTATTCAGCTCCGATAGCGTCAGCTTTGGACAGGCACGTGTCCGCCGTACTATTTCACATATATTTGACAGCCTCTCTCTGTGGTCTGGGCATTGAACTCCAGGCCTTGAGATGAATTTTCTGCATATTCAAAAGCGAACACATTACCGCACACACGTGCCAAGCCGTGGGCTTCAGGCGGGTTTCGCCAGCCTGCATGCGCAGATGACTCCAGAGGCCGCGGCATGACCCGACGGCAGCAAGACTAAAGGTCACGGCGGTGAGTGTCGAGCCCAGCATCCTGATTACCCACAACCCCCCGCTCTGACTTCCTGTGAGGTCCGGCAGGTTCATTAGCAGTGGGAATAACTGCGGAGAGATGAACGAAGAGGGAGAAGGTCTGAACCAATAAACGAAGCGTCCAGAGAGCGAAAGAGGGAAAAAACGAAGGTGAAAAGAAGGAAAAAAAGAGCAGTGCAGGGTTTTATTATTCATGCAGTCAATAGGCCACGGCTTGTCTGCATCTCTAATTGTTTGATTTTATAGGCGGGACGGGCTCTTTAAACAAACACGCTCTTATGCTAATGGCGGCGCCACAGTGCCCTCCTGACAGCGTCTAGTGGGAGGGTGGACTGGGGGATTATGGGAGGTTTTTTGAGGGTGTGTGTGTGGGGGGGGGGGTCTGAAGCTGAATATCATTTGGATAATTAAAAATGACAGAGGAAATGGTCCACACACACTCGCATGCACACACATCCCCCACATCAGCCACTTTGTCTTGACAGGTGCAGAGGGAGGAAGGAGGTGGGAGGAAAGGGGGAAGGGGGAAGGAGGGGAGGTTAGTCCTGATTGCTGTCAGTCAAGCAGTCCAGTGGGAGGATCGCAGAGGCAGGCGGATCTCTGTGAACTTTGACCCCCTCTCTGGCCGACGTGATGGCGATGTGAAAGAGAGAGAGGGAGAGAGTTAACAACCTTGAGAGACAGGCTGAATTTCAACCGCCTCAGGGATGACAGAGGTGGGGAGGAGGAGGAGGAGGAGGAGGAGGAGGAGTGAACTGAGGTATGGAAGAACAGAGGAAAACATGAGAGCAGGAAAACAGAAGAATGGACAGGCCAGAATAGGCAGGTGTCAACATGTTAACGTACGGTATAACCCTACAATATCTGACCGCTTCAGTATGTCAGTGCAATAATAAGCAGGTTAGAGCTGCTTCAGTAGCCGCAGGAATAAATGACTGACGTTGTTCAGTGATCTCATCAACTCTACTTCCGGCAGCACTGGGCAGCTGGTTTAACACACGAGCAGTCCACAGCTGGTGAAGAAAGAGCAGCGATTAGTCCAAGAGATGGTGGAGACCAGATCAGAGCCCAAAGAGGATGATCCTCTCGTTACACTGGTACCTTCTTCTTGAAGTTGCACTGCTGACAAGGGTCAAAGTGTGCTGGACTGCACAGGAATGCAAGGACGACCGGTGAACAGGGGGCGCAGTCATGGGCATCTGAAGCGAATTCTCAAGCTGAGCACATCAGGAGTGAATGTAGAAGAGCTACTGCAGCACAGTTTGCAGCCATGATGGACAGATGTCCGAACACACAGGACATCAGCCCTGAAGAGAGACAGGATCCATTGAGTTCACTAAGTGTCCAAAGCTTGAGGACGTTTCTCTGTAACTGTTGGATGCGTCACTCTGAAGCTTTTGGCTTGAAGTTTATCACATCGTGGCTGTGCAGGCGTTTGTGCTGCTTCCATGTTTGTCCGTCAGTGTGGACAAAGGGCTCAGAGACAAAGATATGAAAACACTGTGATGTTTTCAAGATTTAATGTAGACATTTTTACGTGATCTCAGAAAGAGAAGTACTTGAATACTTGTATTTTTATTCTGTGTGTGTGTGTGTGAGATCAAAGGAAACGGAGGATCACCAGAAAGTCAAAGTGACAATTGAACAAATGGCAACAATGAAAAGATGATCAGATTATGTCTGAGTCCTTCTGTCGCTTTGTTCTGTGTGTCTCTGCTCGTTTCTGACAGCGTGTGTGTGCATACTGCAGTTTGTAATTGCATATTTATTGATGTGTGTTCCCACATTTATTTGGTGTGTGTGTGTGTGTGTGTTAGTAACGCTGAGCTGAACAGGATGGGTTGAGATGTAAAACCCTCCCTCACTTCCAGATGCAGGATAGAGCGAATCCTCACTTGCCGCCAAATGAATTTGCTCACACACACACACACACACACACACACAGGAAACAGATTCTGTTGAATAGTTTCATTATAAGGTTGTGAGCATGTGGATTAATGGTTTTACTGTCACAGAAACGACAGGGGATTTTCTCGTTTCTTCTTTCTTTTCTCCGAGATGCTTTTGTTTTGTCGTTTCTTCATCACTTCTTTTCTTTCATGCTCTTTCTGTTGTTCAGGATCAAAAATAAACACAGCTGTGTATGTTCAGACTCCAGAAACCATGTTGTGATGTTTCTGAACAGGTAGCTAAATGCAATTTGTGTATCCTGGACAGACTGCAGCTCATCATGTGTCTCGTTTGCTTTCCGGGTTCTTGCTGACCACCAACGTGACTGTGTTTCCATTAAAAATCACTTTTTAAAAAGTGATTGCAAAGCTGAAGCCTCTACGATTCCGTTTTGAAGTCGTTGTGCGGCGGAATCCGACGAACGCAAGAAGCAAATGATGATGAGAAGAAAGATGCGGGAAATGAGAGCAGCATTTTTAACAATAGCCCTTTGTGGAGCGATAGCTGCCACGTCTGTACAGAGACTTGAGTGGATGTGGAGTCGGAGCCGGGAGTGTTGGGTCATAACATGAGCGGCTTCACAGAAGCACATTTCCTGCAAAGTTTCAGGGTGTCAACACCAACCTTTGATTACATGTGCCAGTGCCTCTCCGCAGGACTCAAGCCCAGACACTCACCTCAGTGACGTCAAAGTTGGATGGAATGTGACCAGACTGTTCAGGCCACATTGGAAAACCACAGATAGGCATTATATTCAAGAGGCCCAGGTCTGATTTGACAAAAAAGTGGATGTCATGTCATTTGTGCTGTTAAGACTGTCATACAAAATCTGATATGGGCAAAAACCGCAGTCAGACGCTGAAGGAGGTGAAAGGAAGGAAGGTGGAGAGGAGCGTTTGGTGTTGAAGCAGGTTTAGCTGCACGTCATAGAGATGCACAGGTCATATTTGGCAAGATTTTTACATTTCACTTTATATTAAGCCAAAAGTGAATTCACAGGATAGTTTTAACATTAATTAAACTTAATGCAGTGGTAAATAATACAGAATCACTTATTTTGGCCCAACAACGTTTTGTTTTAAAGCTCACTGACATTTCATTATTAAAAGTAAATTAAAAACGAGTCCAAATGATAGTAGTAGTAATAAAAGGGGTTTGTGTTGCTGCATGTTACATCATTGCGCTGTGTTATGTTGCCGTCTGGTGTCATAAAGTGGATACAGACAGGATGTGAAACATTCACATTAACAAGTCTGCAGAGGTGTGTGTGTGTGTGTGTGTGTGTGAGGCGGCTGGCATGTCTCAGTCACCTGGCTCTGTCACCCTCCATAATCACTACAATCCAACAGAGAAATCTGCTCTAATCAAACGGGAAACGCCTCCATGATTTTGGCTCTCGTTCGCCCTCTCTCGCTCTTGTTCTCTCACCTCATTCATTCCTGACATCTCTCTCTCTCTCTCTCTCTCTCTCTCTCTCTCCTTCTGCATTCTGTCTGCCCATGTTCCTCTCTCATTTTGTCTCTCTCTAATTTTCTGTGTGTGTGTGTGTGTGTGTGTCATGCTCTAAGTCAGGGAGGTGGCAGCAACAGCAGCTGGTGAGAGTAGTCCCCAGAGGGATTGTGGGTATTGAGGGGAAGGTTATGGCTTCACACCCATCACCGATCTGTTGCCTGCGAGTGTGTGTGTGTGTGTGTGTGTGTGCTACAGTCTCCTTGTTCCTGCAGTAGTCCTGTTGTCTGTTTACTCCAGGCTGCTCCGGTACTGGCCTGCTTTGGTATTTATCGAGTTTGGTCTTGTTGAGTCTTTGGATTGTGGTCTTAGGTTGGTCAGTTTGTGTTGTAGATTGTTTCAGGTTCAGTCTGGTTGGTTTATAAGCCACTTAAAAATCAACTGCTTTGTGTTATCCAGATGAGATTAAGGAAAAAAGACACAGATGAAAAATGAAGTAAATCAAATTTTCCAATCAACACGCTGCTCACGAGTCGAGTGATATTTTGACTGTGGTCCGATTGAAATTATTTTTTATTTCCACTGTTATAAACGTGACTGTCAAAGACTCGCCTCATTCACCAGGTTGGGATTAAAGAGACATTTCTCATTCTTTTTCTATGGTGTTTGTTTTGCCCTGCGAGGAGCACCAGACGGGTGGGGCTTACTGCACCGCCGGGCGTTTGCTCTCCTGCTGTTGGGCTCTCTGCAGGCTCACAAACAGCTCGTATGTGCCGGGTGCTGGATGCCTGCCGTAAACCGAGTCTCTTTAAATTTTTACCGTGAGAGTTAGCGGTGTCAAACATAACCTCTCGCTCCGCCGCCGCCTCTGCTGCTGCTGGAGGCGTTTATTTTCCACTCCAGTACGTGCCTCAGCACTAAATCAGCTGGTTAGTGAGGACAGAAAGGCGACTGCAGCAGCTTTCATGCAGCTATTGTACCTGTCCGTGTCTTATTTTGATGATACACATGTATACCGTGGGTTTGTGTGTATGTGCGCGTGTGCATGATTTTACATTTGTATGCCCTTGTGCGTCGAGCTCTGTGTGTTTTAGAAGAAAAGCTGCAGCCAGACAAATGGAAATAACATCAGAACAGCAGGAGGAAGCTGAAATCGAAGAAGAGAGGAGGATTTGTTTGATTGGATGGGAGTTGCATGTACAAAAACAAAAGAAGAAACCTTAAAGGGATGAAATGTGGGAACAAGAGGAAAAAGAATCATCTTAATGAGATTGAGAAAAAAAGGAAATCGTTTTCAATCTAGGAGCACTTTATCTGCAGAAAAATATACAGAGAAATCATTAAAGGGGAGGAAACAGACAGAGCTGCTGTTTTTGCTGCTGATTTATGTGTTAATAACTGGAACACAGAGAGAAAATCGCTGAACGTCAATAAGAGTTCATTTGTTTAACTGGAAATGAGAGCTGCATGAAAGAGCCCGAGAGAGAAGGTCAAGCCAGGCACAGCTTCAGCTGTCTAAATGTTTAATGAAGGAAGGAAAGATCGGAACATCTTGAAGCTTAACTGAGGAGTCTCAGATCCACCAAAAGAGGAAACCTAGTCTCACGCATAAAGACGTGAAGCTCCCTGATTGACGTGCTGCATCTTTGCTTGTGCACACGACTGACAGGTGTGCCAGTGCAGCGTCAGCAGAAATGCAGACGTTGTGGAGAGGGAGTCTGAGCTGCAAGGCAAAGTTCTCAATAAACCAGTCGGTGTGATCGTGACCCCGGGATCAGGGTATGAAGCGCAGGCATATTGCAAACAGAAGCCGTGGAAACGAGCCGGATGGAGCCGGACGTCCGAAGAATTCAGGGTACAGCTGCTGCTCCTTGGCATCGAGAGGAGCCCGTTGAGGTGCTTTAAGCATCTCGTAAGAATGACCCCGTCAGTTCCTCCCAATGGAGGCCCTCGGAGCCCCTCGGAGCAAACCCACGGAGGCCTGGAGCCTCTGGTCTGATAAGTGGCAGATGAGCACAGGCTCAGGTTTCGGTGTCGTCCTAACTTCTTCTTAAATACTTTCCAGCTTGTTAACCTCTGGCTGAGTCTCCGCCTTGTAATAGCTGGTCATAAAAGCTTCGTGACTTATTGTTGCACGGATATTTGCTAACTTACTTCCAACTACTGCTGGTGATGTTCCCCCGATGCAACTAACTGGGAACATGTCAGTCAGAACAGCAGGACAGTTCCAGGACATTAACTGCTAAGGCAGCATTTGATAAACAGGATGTGGCATGTTGAACAGTGGTTACTTGGTCTGTCGGGCTGCAGGGTGTTCCTTCTGCGTAGGGTACGTAGCTCTGTGGCACCTATGTGCATATATTAGTATTTATTTAGAAACGTTGAAAGTATTTCTGCTAAAATACCTAATGTAGTGTGTGTGTGTGTGTGTGTGTGTGTGTGTGTGTGTGAGTCCACTGACCTTCCTTCATCTCCCCATGAGCAGGACAAATATTTAAAATAGATGTCGTGTCCTGGACCTCCTCCAACATAACCGCCTGTGTGGGTGGGAGTGTGTGTTTCACCGACTCGTTCGCCGCCCATTGCTGAAGAGCCGGAGCTCGCTTGCCTTTTCTCCTCCCATCACTCTCCATTGTTGTTTCTCTCTCTTCTCCTACGTCCCCCCTCACTTCATTTCCTTCACTCCTCTCTCGCGCTCTCTCTCACAGACAGCCGCTAATAATAACGCATGAAGGCAGTCACACCAAATGAAGACAAATGCCGTCCACTGCTTCGGAATCATAATCTCTCTCTCTCTCTCTGTCTCTCTCTCACATGCTCTCTCGCCCTCTTTCTCATCCTCCACCCTCTGTTTTGTCCTCGTGTCTCTGTTCAGCTGCACGGTGGGATGTCTCTATATAACCCCCAGAACCTGATCTTGTGTTTATTTTACCGTTACAGAGTGAATCATAATTTTGCAAAAAAGCCCAAAGAGAAACACGTGAAGCTGTTTGTTGCTCCACGTTTCTTTCTCATAATTGCAGGAAAACTTGCTTTTGACAGTGAAGCAGATTCTGACTCGGAATGCTTAATGTCTACGTGTTTTCCCTGTGCAGCTTCTCAGGTCCAGCACACAGCAGCGTTTAGTTATTAATGCATCTTAAAGTGTCAGATTCTAAAAGCTCCACTTGAGTTTAGGGTGAGAGATTGTGTTGCCTGTCAGTTGCAGATGTGAAGTCGTCGTCTCCACGTTCAAAGATTCCACAAACTCCATCTAGAGGCCAAGACGCGTTTCTATAAAGTCCTGCCGTTTAAATTATACTTTTCTCTCTCAGAAGAAATGGTCTTCACATGCATAATAGATACAGAATGATGTTCCGACGACTGCTCGCTGAAGAATTAGGATTAACAAACCACTTCATTAAACTGTAAAACACTAATGATCATTTGCATGTATTTTGCGAATGATGAATCGTGATTGCAGCGACTTCCAGCCGTTTCCTCCCAGTTAAAGTCGAGCTCTCTCCGCGTGCGCCGCCGCGATACAAAACCATTCCCACCACTACAAATTAACAAATACACGGCTGAATGGTAATGTTCGCGCCATAACTGCAGGGATAATTGATTAAATGAGCATTGTAATTACATTTTCTCTTCCTAATATTGAAGATGTTATCAGTGTATCTTTTATCATTAAGTTAATCAGGAACTAAGAGACATTAGAGGGAACGAGCGAGCATGCGATTAGCTAAAGAAAGAGAGAGCGAGAAAGACTTTACTGTTTTGGGGTCTTTTGAAATCAAATTTAATGAATAGCTGTGAGTTGTTTTACAGTAGTGGTGTGTGTGTGTCCGTGCTTGTGGCATTAATGATTTCTAACGTGTCAGCCATTAAGCAGAGCCCCCCCTCGTGGACTCATGAAGCTGTCAAAATGCAACTCATTTTTATTCCGCTTGACTTTAAACCTGGTGCCGACATCACCCAGAATTCAGAAGATGAGGAGCAGGAGCAGCGATTGTTCTAACGGCGGATTCACGCACATTGGCAGAGCTGCGGTTCATTTGCTGCACTGTGATTGGACCATTGTTTTCTCATGTGTCTTGTACCGGTTGTTCAGTAGAACACATTACTGACCCTGGCAATCAGCTTTGCCTCAGTTTTATTAAAATGATTCCATGTTGGTAGTAAATTCACTCAGTGTCTAGTCGAGTCACTGGGGTGTTTTGGCCCCGTCTCACACTGTGGGGGGGGCTGAGCATCTACTCTGTGTTTCTACTGACAGTAAATGGCAGCTGTCATCGATGTTCTGAGTGTTGGCCACAGTTTTCTCAGTCAGCAGGTGTGAGCCCTGGTTGGACTGACAGAGACAGAGACGATGAAGGCGGACATAAGATACAGGTTTACACTCTAACACACAAAAAATGCGGATAATTTTGACACACAGAACCTCACGGTCATGTGATCAATCACCTTCAGATGAGATGATCACTGCTTTGCGGATCAGGATCAGACGTCAGAAAGCAAAGATTTCAGGGTTAGGTGCATGACTGTACAGTTACGGTCGTGTCCCACAAAAGCGGAATTTCTCGGCCGATTGTCTCAGTGTTGGTGAGCGCGATTCCTCCAGTTGTCAGAGTTTGACGTCTTGTTGGTGGAATTGACGAAAAAAGACACAATAAGACAAAAACTGCTGCAGAGAAACAAGAAGTGAGTGTTCCGTCAGAAAACACTGAGGAGGAGAGACACTCAGGATCCTGACGTCTGTGCATCTGCTCTGTGTTGTGTTGCGTTGTGTTGTGTGCGTTTTGGAAGGGGATCCTAAGGTTAAACTGCAGAGGAACAGCATCCATCTGGAGAGCATTAAAGAGATTTATCAACACTCCTGTCCTTGCATCATACAGCATATTGTGTGTGTTTGTGTGCATGTTGATCACCCATGGCCAACTCGTGTTTGTGGCGACGAAGCCTCCACGTCTCGTCACCATGGCAACCGATGGGAGAATCATCAGACGCGTTGTTGGCTACCTTAGCGGAGTGCTATCAAAGTAAGAACTGAAATGAAATGACCAGAATTAGTCTTTCAACGCACGTACACACGACACCGATAATGGGCAGCAACCGTGAGCGAAACTGGAAGAAACTAAAGACACGAGCAGAAGTGAGCGTGGAGGTGCACAAACAGTAGGAGTTGTTTGTGCGGTGTTGGTCACAGTTCACTCTGTCGAAACACACCACACGTGTCCGGTTGTAAAAGTCGAGCTCTGAGAACACCGTTTCGAGAGCTTATTCTTAGAATGCGACGTTCCTGGGGTCTAGGAGCAGTTACTCTCTCAAGGTCAAGACTGAACGGTTACGTTCAACGTTTGAAACGACTGACGGCCAAATGCTTAACACAAAGACAGTAAGTGCAGCGATTACAAGAATAATGTATGATGAGAAGGAAAACACGTAGAACAGAAGGAAAATAGATCCTGCTCGAGCCCTGAATTCTTTGGTTCTAGAAACGGAAAGAATACGCAGGCCACAGGAGCAAAGGTCAGTAGAAGGTGGAGAGGTGAATCAAAGAAGAGCGATGAGGGAAAACTAAAAGGAATAAAGGTGGACGACAAACACGGGCAGAGATCAACATGACAAAGATCTGCAGGAAACAAATTAGAAGCCTTGAAATGATCATGATGAAGTTATGATGTGGCTGCACCAGCAACAATCTAACCCATAAATATTATTATGTGTATTATATGTGTCCATTGAAGCTGATGGTTTAATATGTGCAGTGTACAGCTGTCACAGGCACCAGAGAGGGAGACGACAGCGAGCTGCGGTCAGTGCGGGTCCTTGAGACCGACTGTAGTGGGACCACACTCACACACACACACACACACACTCACACACACTCTGTCTCTCTTCAGGGAATTAAAGTGATATTGAGCTCTGAGCAATAACTGGAAGAGTGGAAATATTACTCCACGACTCTCTGTCTCTGTGTGTGTGTGTGTGTGTCTGTGTGTGTGTGTGCTGGTCACCTGTCCACTTGCCGATTGTACCTTTTGATTAAAAACGAGAAGCGGCGACAGCTCCGACTCTGCAATATCACACTGATACCGTTATCTCGCTCTCCTGCTCTCTGTTTACCTCGCTCTCCCTTTCTGCCGCTGCTTGTGCTCCGTCTTCTAACACGGATCAAAAACAGCGTTTTCTCTCTCTGGGTCCAGTCTGACAATCACGCCAATTACAGTGAATTCCGTTCCCTCTTTAACAAATACCAGCGGTGATGAGGCTGCAGTTACAGTTCAACGGCTGTTTTTAATGCATCGGATGCAACACACCAACTTTATCAATGACAGTTTTGCACACTTGACATGTAAAAGCTTGATAATGGCAGATGTCAAAAATGTTTTGGACACATGCCTGTTTATGTAGAATCATCCTGATTTGCCCACACGCTCACAGCGGTACACTAAGATCAAACTGGCCGTGAACGAGGTTGAATTTCTGTGCAGATTCAACACGCACGTTTTGCTGCTTTCACTTCTCAAGTTTTCGATCAATGGGCTAAAACTCAGTTTTCACGCATTAATATATTATAATAACACAAATGTTACATTTTCATCGTGTTTTGCGTTTTCTTCACCTCCTTGTTCTTCTTCGAGCTATTTAAGCCCGGAAACGACGTTTAAAGTCGTGTTTTCAGCGAGGACACAGCAGCTGACTTCAACGTTCACTGGGGGAAACGATTGCACAGTAAACAACATTACAACCAAAGGAAGAGTTTGTTCCTAATGAAGTTGGCTGTTCCCGGCGTATTAGCGGTGGACAGGAAGTAGTATTTAGCAGAGCTGCTGTTTGGTGTTTCACTCCTTTTCCTGTTACCTACTGATCTCTCTCTTCCACTATTGACACGTGTTGACCTTTCTGCACCTCCCTCCTCCCTCAGCTCCCTCTCTCTCTCTCTCTCTTCTTCTGCTCCTCTCTTTTCTGTATTGACAAGTTGACCTTCTTCATATTTTCCAATCCTCCCATCTCTCTCTCTCTCTTTTCATGGTCTTCCTCCCTCTCTCGCTCCTCATCTCTCTGTCCAAGCTTTTTTTTCTTCCCTTGTCTCTGTTCTCTTTAGTTTCTCATCACCTCCCAACCTCATTCCCCACCATCTTACCTCTCTCTCTCTCTCTCTCTCTCTCTCTCTCTCTCTCTCTCTCTCTCTCAGGACCTCACATTGCCCCCCCCAGCCCCCTTCCTCCTCCTGGCTATTGATCTGTTCATTTGATAGTTCTATCACCAATCAGCATGAAGTTGACCTTTTTGTACTTGGCAATCATTGTGTGTGTGTGTGTGTGTGTGTTGACCTTTGCAGGGAGACTGTCAGCCTGGTTCCTGATGCTGCTTGTCAGCACATTAGTTGGACAGGAAGCAGGTCAGCTCTCTAACAGGAAGTTAGAACACCTCCTATGAGTTTTCAGATGCACAGAATCAGTTTTTACCTTAAATTTCCCATTTCATAAATTTGTAAAGTGCTTGTTTTTGGCTACACCTGGTTGTGGACTGTCATTCAGTTTGTACGATGTTAACATTGAACCTGTTCCCTAAACGAACGGGAGCATCGGTCCAGAACATGAAGAACTCGGTGAGGAAATGTTCTCCAGGTCCCCCGATCCATCGGAGGACGACCTCTGTTGTACAAACTGTGGACCTGGGTCCCAAATGGAGAAGAAGAGCCGAGTAGGAAGTAATTATCCAGTGGGGGCCGGACACATCAGGGGACAATCCACAAAGGATGTAACTTGAATGATTCCTTCAATCAAAAAAGAAAATTTAACAAAGCAATGGTTTACGTAAAATATACATATTTCACGCTGGTGAAGTTGTATTTCAAAGTTTTTTAATTAAAACCATCAAAAGTTGTGCAGGAATGGATCAAACGTCATGTTTCTTTGTTCCTCTCTTTGTTTCCGAAGGGAGTTGACGGTACCACATTTCACATCTTTTGAGGGTCGTCCACAGATGTGTCCAGCCCCCCCATCCCCACTGGATAATGACTTCCTTCTTTGCTTTACGTAGGCCGTTGTCCACACTTCCTGTAAACTGCCCTCTTCACAAACACATAGGCATATTTCGATTCTTCCATCCGTGCCCACGGATTGTGTTGGGATCAACCTCAGTCTGAGCCGAGTTTATACAGTTGGGATGGTCAGTGACATGTGACGTGGAGCAGATGTCTTTGCGTGAGGTTGTTGTTGTGGCTTCGATATGACACAGACGCAGTCGATGAGTCCTCTGGAATCAGGCCTCATGAGACCTTCCTGTCACTTGGCACGAGTCCAGGTCCCGGCTGGTTTACCTCAAAAGAAGAAGCAGCTGATGACAACGAAAAACCAAGCAAATATTATGATGACGGGAGACGGGGGAGGGAGGTTTTATCGTCTCCAGTTGTAGTTCATGTGTGAACTGGGAGCAAACTGGGAACCAGAGGAGTGAACTGTCCTTTAAAGCCCACCGGGTCCGACTGTAAAAACCCAGATGCTGGTGGAAACACGGTGCGACACATCGTTTAGTCCAGTTGTTCATGTCTCTGCTTCTGCGTCTGACTGAAACGTCTTTTGCCACCAGCGCAGCACTTCTTCTCTTCTGCTGACAATCACACTAAATTTTGTCCTTAAACTAGCTGAACCTGAGGAGGCCAACATTGATTCTCTTCCTCTTTCCTTTGCTCGCTTCCTTCACTTTATACCCGTTTGTCATCCTTCTATATTTCTTCACCCTCCTTGTTGATTTCTCTTCGTCTCTTTCTCCTGTCCTCACCCTGTCTCAGTCTTTCTTTATTTTCCTCTTCTCTCTCTATCTCTGCACATCTTTTCACCTGCTTAAGAAATGGAAATAAAATCAGAGAGAGAGAGAGAAGTGGAGGCGGGGGCTGTTGGAGGGATCAGAAAACCGTTGTACGTCGTCACCAGGGTTGGAAACAAACAACCGTATATCACCCACAATGCCCTGCAGTTAACGAGAGCAGCCTCCCCTCGCCATTTGTCCTCCATCTTTCCACGTCTCTCTCTCCCTCTTTGTTTCCTGTCCCTCGGTCGTCTGTGTCTCCTCCTCCTGTGTCTTTTACTGAACACATTTACATGGACACATAGTATAATATGTTTTTGGGCTCACTATGTGCTTATGTCTGTCTTTTTTGAAAATTTAGAATATGTAACGACTTGACATAGCATCACAATAATTATAACCCTGCCGGATGCCGCAGGTTGCTTTAGCGTTAGCTGCACCGCTGTGAGGAACTTTGACGGGAATCTGCACGAACTCTCAGCTCAGCACAGGCCACATTGAGACGGACAGACATGTTTTGGAAGCGGATCGATAAAAGTGAAGAGAATAAGCACAGAGCCCGTGATGGCAGACACACCTTATGATCATGTTTAAGTTTATTTAGCAGCTAAAACCACCTCCGCAGACCTCACCGCCATCCAACACACTGAGCTTCTAATCCTGAGCTGCCGCCAGAACGCAGCAGGTTCAGGTGTCACATTTTGCTACAGTATAATTGTGTGCACACTTTACAGCGTGTGGTCTAGTCTGTTGTGTTTTAATCATTTGTGATCACTTGCTTTGATGACTTGTTTTTATCCCTTCCGGCTTCCCCTCCCTCCATCCGTGTGTCATGATGTCTTTATTTATCGTTTTCCTTTAAATCACCCTCTCCCCCAGTTTCGTCCTTTTTACAATTCATTTGTTCTCGCTCTTTCACTTTGAGACACACACACACACACACACATCTGTTTTTCCATTTGTCATTAAGAGGCTGAGAGCTGCACAGTAACAGTTAAACCGCCTGTTCTGAATGGTTAAAAGATGGCCTCATCTGTTTTGTTGTGTGTGTGTGTGTGTGTGAGGGCGATCGATGCAGTAATCTGCAGGAGGCGGGAAGCAGAGGGAGTGAGCCATTCAGCAGCGCTCACTAATCAATTGCAATTCTTTCTTTTACTGTCTGAACAGCCAGATTTAGACGTTTTTGTGTGTGTGTGTGTAATTCTCTTACTGTCTGTGGCCGTACGTTTGGTTCTGTGTTTGCACATTTATCCTGCTACTGCTGATGAATTTCTTTGCGTGTGAACACATGCAGCTCTGTGTTTGTTCCTGCATGATGAGTGGCTCACAGCCTCGGAATGTGATCAGGAAATTTGGTTATAACCTGAGAAGAAGTTGTGTAGATGTGTCGGTATCTCACTGAGTGAAAGCAAATGCACTTTGTTTTCTTGCATGATGATGCATTGTTTAAAATGAATACAACATGCTTCTGATTGCAGATTGATTGGTTAAAAAAGAGGCGTCACCACAAATTCACAAAATGTTTGCTTTTCTAATCCCACCAAAAGCACATTTCGAATCGTCACCGTGTGTGTTTTGGTTTATTTGGGGGAGGGATTACAAAGCTTTATACATGCAAACTTATTAGTAAATTCTTCAAATGTTTTACTTCAAAATAAGAAATTTTTAATATTTCTGGAGAAATCACAATTTCTATGATAAACATTTATCAAATAGCAATAAACTTTTCTAATAAAAAGTAATGCTGGACTTAATGGTATTTGATTTATGTTTTAATAGAACTCTTGCGTGCACAGAATCCAATAAAAATAATCTTTTACTATCCTGGATATATCAGACTGTCGCCTAATTATGTTTGTATCCAACTAAACTGAAAACATAAATCCATTTTTTGTAACGAACATAATTGCAACCACATGACATTGTTAACAGTGACTTGTTGACAATGAGCCGCATATTTGTCGATCTCAGTAAAATGTTGTGTGCCGACATAGTTTGTCTGATCTTGTAGAACATCGTTCGACTAAACTGTTTTATTGTTGTTTAAAATTTGTTCAGGTTAAGAAACACATTCAAGTTTAAAAGAAAACTAAAGTCTTTCACTAACTCTAACCGGAGTGCTTTGCTGCGACACGAGGAATCCATTGCCCCCGAGTTCCCCACAAACAGGAGTGTGATGTTGACGACACAGGGCTGAAATCTCAGTTGACTCGCACAGATACAAACAATTTGATGATCTTAAGCCTGATGACATTATCATTGATTTAGAAAACAATTGTGCTGTGCTCTGTATCTAGTTGATATCTCAAAAAAATGCCATGAAAATCTTTTATTTCTTATTATTTTAATGTGTTAAAGTAAAAGTTGAAAGCGTCTTTGTTCAGAGGTTTGGTTTCACTGCAGAGCAATCAGTGGATTTGAGATAGTTGCATTCTGGTTAATAGAACAAAACATTTCATTATGACAGAGGTTACACACACACACACACACACACACACACACACACACACTAACCTCTGCACCGCACTGCCAGACACACCTAACACATCAATACAATCCGCTCACACTCACAGAATGAAATAAATAAATGTACAATCAAAATTGCAATTACCTGCAGAATTTGTGAAGGGTAAACAAATCTGTGCCACTCTCTTGCTCGTGTGCTCCCCGGCTTCCACACACACACACACACACACACTGACGCACAGAGCGGTGTTAGCGTTCTAGTTAGCATGCTGAAATGAATACAGTTAGATCCAAAGCAATTTCCTTTTATTTATCTTAGCAGCCGCACATAAATAAAGGCAAGGGCATCCAGGCAATTAGCATAATTACTATGAGGCGGTCAGACCCTCTGTGATTTCATAAGAGAGACACACACAGAGGCCACCGCCACAGGGTGTGTGTGTGTGTGTGTGTGTGTGTGTGTGTGTGTGAGGCAGATAGAGACAATAACTGTGTGTGCGGGAGAATGATACTGTGCCTTTTGTTTGTGTGTGCGCAGCTGTGTGTCTCTTTGTGTGACTTTTGCGGTAATGTCCATTTGTGTGTGTGTGTTTTTACATGTTTGTATTTTTACTTTTATTTCTGTGTGTGTGTGTGTGTGTGTGGAAGAGTTGTCCTTGGCCTGTCTGCTCACACACACAGTCCCAGTGTGTCCGTGTGTTATTAATATGCAAATACAAGTGAACAACAACAAAGGGCGTGAAAGAAATACCCCAGCAAACAGGCTGAGGTCAGCTGATGCGGGATCTACTGGTTTCAGTGCTTCTTCCGGTTCTGTCGTTGGCACTTGTTGCACTGCTCCGAGTATTTTGGTCTGTTTTCACTGAGCATTTAAGTCAAATATTTGAGGAGACTTTGCTTTCACCCTTGAGTGGGTTTATTCAGACTTGGGTCTGGGATTAGGTGATGATGACTTTTGGGTTCATTGATGACATGCAGGTTGAGCTGCGGTGTTTCACTGTTTCCCCTGTTTTATTCCAGAGTTCACATCTGGCTTGGGTTCAGCTTAAATCGGGTTTGGGCTGGGCCTGTTGACTCAACAGTGAAATCAAGACGATGTAGCTCAAAAAAAGCGTGGGCTGCACAACCCCATTCTGTCGTTACCATGGCCTTCAGGGCTTCGTGTCGTGGCGTCGTGCTAATAGCTATAGTGATAGCTACCAGCAGGAGATTGTGCCAGTTCACAGGTTAAATTTTGTGATTTTTATTATGTCATTGTATTGTTAAAAACTGTTGAATTGGCTGTTAAGGGACAAGCTCATAATTAGAGTTCAGTAGGTTCATTATTATCTATAAATCTGACAAATAAAGGAATAATTAAGGCAGAAGGACCAGTCAGTCAGGCGTCTGTTGAACGTAACCCTTTTTGACATAAATATGCAAATACATTCATGACAGCTGAACCAAAATGTCTTCAGCTGTACACTGGTTTTTTGATGAAGTCATTTAAATTACTGAATTTAAATGTGCAAACCCAGCAGTTTGCTTAGGGTTAGACGCAAAAGCTCAGGTGAAGGTCCGGTAGCCACTAAACACGATGTGAATGGTTGGTAAATTGCTCCCGGCCTGTGTTTAAAGTCACAACATTTGACCAGCGACGTTACTCGAAGGAAGATCTGATTTCATGTCTCCTTTCCAAAACCTCTGACAGTTGTGTTGTGCTGGACTAAAGACCTGGTCTCCTGGTCAAATTCCTGTTGTAGATGGCCCTTTGTGCTACAGCCACACATTAAGATTTATAACGTCCACATTTTTTCTGGACTTTACAAGGAATTTAACTATCAAGTATTTCACAAGAGGACAGTCCCAGGCGGACAACGGCCAATGAGAAGAACAGGTGCAATTTCCAGTTAGTCAGTGTGTCTTTACTTACTTGTCTGCTTTAATGTCTAATCACAAATTCCCAGAGCTTGTGTTTTGACTGCGAGAGAAATCATGTCGATTTTTCCGAATGTAAACAAAAGCTAGATGGCGACAGAAAGCAGGGTGGTGGTTTTCCTCCACTGCGGATGTTTCGAACGGCTGTTCCTCTGGCAGAAAATGTCAGCGACTGCGGTTTGAGCGTTGTTTTCTGAGTGCTGTACCGACCTTTGTGCGTCTTACAACCTTTCGCTGACCTTTTGAGACCCCGTCGACCTTGTACATAACGGCTGGTGTAAACTAAAAAGAGCAGGCAAGACGAACACGAAGCAGAGAACAATGTTTGGTGTGAGGCGCTGCTCTAATAATCGGAGGCCTGTTTAACCTCCTGGAGGCAGCCTGGGACTTAGCGAAGCAGTCAGCAAGGTTATGTTTGTTTATATCACACCTGTGTGTGTGTGTGTGTGTGTGTGTTTACATCAGCATCATATCAGCATAATTTACACACTCACTTCCACCTTTCAACTCGCTTTCCAATTCTAATTAATCCGTTTTAATCCCTCTGAAACGGGCTGATTTGCTTCCTTTCACCTGGAGCTGCTTGTTGCTAAACCTGGACCTCAGTCAGACAAGACGATAAAACTGCTGAAAGTAAGAACACACAGTCTTTGATTATCTCCCAATCTCAGCCTTTCCCACTGTTGTGCTGTGGTACTTTAAATTAAAAAAAAAAAAAAGGGGGGGGTAATCCATGACCCAGAGAGGATTAGTGGTTGTCACAGTATTCCAAGAAACATCAGCGACATCACAGGAAAAGTAGAAAATGTCTTGAATCCTTTGAATCGGTTCCACTTTGGAAGACGCTCAGCAGTGTGTCCGTCTGAGACTACTGGCCTTTGGAAACCCACAACAAGATCTGTGATTGGTCAGCAGAGGCTAATTGTGAAGATTGCCAGGATTGCAAAGAAGTGGAGGACTTCTGCTGGGTCCATTTGACCAATAAACATCCAACAAACCTGCTCGACATGATGGCAGCACATAGACATCGACACTGTGGTAATGAGTGCACAGAGTCGTAATCTGTATGTCGCTCCAGGTCTAAAGTAAGTGCTCAGCCCACAGGCGCTTGTGTCACATAATATAGAAAAGTATGTAAAATGAAAGCGCAGACATAAATCCATAATCAGGACGTTCAGAAATGCAATCAAGGAAGTTCTGGGTTCTCCACATTTCCATTGTAGATAAAATGGTTTCACAGTATCCACTGGATTTCGACGGAATCTGAATTAAAATTATTTCAGGCCCAATGTAGTGCCAGAGGAATAAGTGCGTGTTCGGTTTAAAATATGTACAGATACAAATGCAGCATGAGCATGCACAATAAACGTGCACTCACTCAGCTGCTCTCCACAGGCTGGCTATACAATACAATGTACATGAGTTTCATAAATAATGGTGTGTATTCACACACAGCCTCACAGCCACGAGACGCGTGAAGAAGTGAAAGTGAACATGTGGTTAACAATGCTGAAGCCAATAGTGTTGAGTAGGAACCTGTTCGGAGCAAACGGTGACCAGGAACCAGCACGTGTGATGCTAAGCTAGTTAGCATTAATGATGTGTCTAAATGTCACGTGAGCATAATTGACTTGTTAGAGGACAAAGACATTTAGTGTGAAGGGCAACAACAATCTGGACCAGAACCTGACATCACACAGATGAACAGGTATGTAAATAAATACAAAGTGTGCGGCTGCACGACGAACACACACACACACACACACACACACACACACACACACACACACACGCGCTGTGGGTCGCTCCGTGAGTTAATGAGGAAACCAGCATGGACGGACATTGATGAGGCTCACTGACGATTAACATCTCATTAGCATGTCATTAGATGAGAGGGCGGACTAAACGGACGCAGGCAGGGGCGCACAGGTACGCTACGATGTTTAAGTATCACCTGCTCAGGTCTGTGAGGTTAAAGGTCACCGCCAAGCAGCACGTCTCCCACGCGTCCAAACCAAAGGCACCGGTTCAGTTATTTCGGACTTCTACCAGGAAATGAAACAACTGAGCTGTTTCCACGTGAGTTTGTGACTTTTTGTTTTTGACTTTGTTTCCTTTTCCTCACGTAGCATCAGCATAATGAACATTGTGTGAAGGCTCATATTAGGGACAAATATACATTTCTGTAATAATTAACAATTACACAGACCTGTCTCACCTCTCGCTCACGTGCACACAGACAAGCAATTAATATTAATGATAGAGAACCAGTCTCTCACACAAACACGCAGCAAAGCGCAGACCTGGTCCATGGAAGGAACCACATGTAATTAACCTGGCTGACCTCAGGAGTATTAATGCTTCGCTGTGTGTCTGAATCTGTGTATTGTGCTCATGGAGTCGATTGTTCTGCCCTGATCCTCACATAACGACGCCATTAGACACACTCAGACCTGTGTGTGTGTGTGTGTGTGTGTGAGAGAGAGATTCTTTGCTGCCTGAAGTCGAGTGTTCTGCCGTGATCTTCACACAAATGCACCATTAGACACACTTGTGTGTGTGTGTGTGTGTGTGACGGACTAACCTTTGCACATATCTGATGTTGGTAGACAGAGAGCTGCTGTGTGCCACTGCCGTCTAACGTACCTCCAGTGCTGCTCGTGACTGTGTGTAATGTCAGAGTGTTGCGACAGATGCAGACAGATGTGTGGCATTAGTACTACACATCTGCAGAAACACAGCTTTAGCTCAGAGGATCAGCTGTTGCTTCTGTCCTCACATTCACAGTGTTTCTTCTGTCCTTTTTAACACTCCCCCTCTCTCCTGTGTGTTTTCAGTCTCTCGACGGGTTTGTATTTGCACTAAACAAGGAGGGACGCTTCCTCTACATCTCAGAGACTGTCTCCATCTACCTGGGACTGTCACAGGTAAGCGTTGCACCTGTCTGTGTGACTGTCTGTCTGTTATGCCGCTGTGCAAACACACAGCTGGAGCTTCTCTCTGTTTGTCTCTTTTCTGTCTGTCTCTTCTGTCTGTCTCTCTCTCTCCTACGGTATCATTACCAAAGACAATTCCCAACAAATTAAGGCTCATTTAAAATCTCATCAGCTCGTCGGATGGTTGTTGATTTGTGCAGCGAGCGACGATGCATATTTTATTGCTCTGTGTGTGTGTGTGTATAATCGGGACACTTTATTGTACTTTGTCAGTTTGGTAACAAATTATGTGTCTCAATTGGTTCACTCTCCACCAGTTCCTGTTAATAGAGACAGGCGTCCATCCTGAAGGTCGACACGTCGACCTTGGAGGTGCTAATAAGACGGTATTGACAGTCTGTGTGTGTGTGTGTGTGTGTGTGTGTGCGGCTGAATTGAAAGGGCTTCGCACATCACATTTCCCTGTTGACCAGCTTCTGTCGGCTCGAAACATTTAAACTTATTTTTCCATTAACACGTTTGCACTAACGACAATAAGAAGTTCCGGATGCAGTCGGATGGTTCAGTGAAACACCATGAAACTTGGATCAGTTTGCACCATCCTCCACAAACTATACATGGGTGGAAAAAACTTCCCACTGGGATCGAATGCACCGAGCTTCCCAGACTCCACCTCCTCTGTAACCACGGATGCGCACTGTTGTGCTCTCGTCCTGCCAAATGCTTTCCTGTTAAATGTGTCAGCTTCCTGTGCGACCAGTGGTTTCAGGAAGAGGTGAAAGCTCTGCTTTCTACGGGCTGGTGAGTGGTGGGTTATCAGCCCATGGTTATGAATCAGTAGGTCACATGCTGCCAGACAGATGTTATCACCAGCCGCCCATGTGGTCAATTAGCAATTAGTGTTGCTACTTTAGTTGGTGTCATTTCTCCTCAAACCACAATGTTTCCCAAACCCCAAGCTTCCTGTTTTTTGTGCCTAAACATAGGCATCGTTGATCTTCAGCAAGCGACGTGTTAAGGACCTTGTGAGCCTGCTGGGATGCAGAGCAGGTACCTACAGGCCCAGATCTGTGGTGATGTTGACCTTCCATCGCTGTGAGTCACTCTTCAGGTGTCACACACGGACGTCTTTGTACGTCCACGTTACGTGCCGCTGTTCGGCGGGTGTGTACAATGGTCACACAGAAAAACACTCCTCGGTATGTGTGAGCTGAGGTGAACATTGTTTCGTGAACTCACCCCCTCCTCCCCTCTCTCCCCCTCTCCATTAGTTTAATGTGAACTCCGTGTCTCTGTAAATTAGATATAGGAAGGTCTCAGATATGGGAGGGAGGAAAAAAAGGCCAATCAGTTTACCAAATTAAAGAGGAAGGCACATCACCCCCCTCGAACCCTCCCCCGTCTCTCTGTCACCCTGTCTCTCTATCTCCCCCACCCCTCCCCCCTCCGTTGGATTAATTCCCCAACCAAGATTGATTGATGATTTCTATCAAATAATTGATTAACTGTCAAATCAGGTCCCCTAAGCCTTTCCGCCAGCTCCGCCGAGCTGGTTATCTTGTTCTCTCAGCTTTTATCAGCTGCTGAAGAAGTGGCACGCCGAAAAAAAAAGTGAAAGACGGCGAGAGAGAGAGAGGGAGACCGAGCTTGTCTTTGCCTTGTTTGAGTCTCACCCCGTAATCCTACATGTGTACACAGAGTTCGTCAACCTCCATCCTCTTAATTGCTCTTCCTTCCTCCTCTTCTCTTTTAATCACAGCCCGTCCCTCTTCTTCTTCTTTTTTTTAAGAAGGAAAATATATCGCTAATTATTTTTCAACTTTAATTAGATCGTGGCGTGCAGGAAAAATGGCTGGGTGGTGGCGAGGTGCGGGGGGAGGGTGGGGAGGGATTTTTTTTAAGCCTTTTGACAAATTGACGAGGTTATGAATTTTCTCACTCGGTGGCCGGCGCTGAAACAATCTTTAGGCAGATTTATGTGTAAAGAGGATTTGCCGGTTTAACTGGATTCTTTGCCGTCTCCCCGACGTGGCCGGCCAATCAAACAGGCCGTTAATAGAGTCATTAACAAAGAGCGGAGCTGTAATTAAACACGGCTGCCGAGTAAAGTTAAAGCCCCCCCTCCCCCACACGTCCAACACACACTCTTCTTCTCCAGCTTTTTTTAACTTTCACCCATTTTTTAAATTTTATTCTCTGCAGTAAAAAGTTGACGAGCTGAGTTTGTTATGGGCGAGGAGGAGGTTTAATCAGTGATAGACAACTGAGTCTGAATCAGTTTGTATCTGCTGATCACGAGGATCCAGACCCGATGGTCGTGGTGAACATGAGTACAGCGGCCTCACCAATTCTGTTGAACTTCCTGAGGGAATTTATGAAGAGTTCTCAATTTTTTGTGAGGTTTATTCGTTGTGACACATCGCAGGTTTGCTTCCTGGGATTTAGGTTTTTATGTTGAGTGACACCAGTTAATAACTCTGCAGTCGCTCTCACATATAGATAAGATACATTTTTTTTTGTCACGTGTTCAGTTATACATAGTGCAGTGAAATGCGCTGATATATACAAAGACGGCGGCTGCCGACCTCAACGGCGCCACCGTCAGTCATGTGATGCTGTAAGTTTTGGTGCAGTCGTCTCACGTAGTGGCGGCTCATTTTGCCTAATTAAAATTAAACGACCTAAACTTTGAGATTCAGAACTCAACGGTCAACATTCAAATGAAGACGTGCAGGGTGTTTGTGACCTCATCGTTACCCACTGGCTGCCTGTCTTCTCACGTCTCGTTAGCAACGCGTCGTTGTTGGAGTCTTGAGCTGAACTGACATTAGTTTCCAAGCTTCATGTGTTTTAAGCAGACATACAGTGATGTGTCTGTGGTGTGAACGCTCCTATAGATGTTCCTGGACTGACTGTGGACAGAATGTGGGCCCCTACTTTATGTCGACTTTTTAATTAGATTTTCATGTGTTTATTCATTCATCTGCACATGAAACAGGTGGATGAAAACTGTGTGTGTCGTGCCGTTGTCTGTAGAGGCAGACAGCGGGAGAATCTGTCTCCCTGCAGCACCCTGTTGATCCAAAAACACAGCATGTGTGTGTGTGTGTGTGTGTCCATATAAATATTTGTGTGTGTTTGCATGTGTGTCTGTTTATGAGACCAGGCTAGGCTTGCAGCTGCCCTCTTAGTGATCTAATTGAGATGTGTGTGTGTGCAGCAGATGGCTGTGTGTCCTCTGCCTGATGGTCTAGAGGAAAATAATAACTGCGTTGTCCCAGCCAGACCCAAATTAGTCTGCTGGATTTTCGCCCGTTACGCCCAAATATGGTCTGCAGCCAGCTCCACTTCATGCCAAGCCGGCATATGCAGCAGCGTGGGAGAGCGGACACACACACTGCATACGTGACACACAGGTGATGAGAAGAATTTGGCGGTAAAATGGCTCCGCCTCTGAGAACAAAGATGTATATGAAAGTATAAGTCCTCAGTTGGAAGTTTTTAAATGAGCTGTAAACTTTTGGGAAAACGGACGTTTCACTAAATCGTTCCACAAATTCTGTTTGAAGTTGCTGCTGGACATTTTTTGTTAATCCAGTGTCGTTTATTTTATAGAATGAATTATTACTGACGAGACTCAAAGGTGCACAGTCGACAGAAGGTCACGTCTGCATTAATATTTTGGAAAAGAGGGGTCTGCCTGCCACAATAGAAACATTTTATTGTAGCACTAAAAACGTTTTTTTAAACCGATTCTTTTTTAAAATGTATTAAAATAATAATGTACAAGGAATGTTGAATAACCTTCAATACCTAAAATCCTCTAACGATCAAACATGAACATCAGTGAACAGACTCTCTGCTGGATCTGTGCTTCCTTTCGATCCCAGGTTCCCTCGCTTGTGAACGCTTCTTAGTTGTTGCAGGCTGAAAGACATTTGTGTGTATCTGTTCCCAGCTCATGTGGACTTACAAACCAGATGCTGAATGCTGCATATTCATCCTCAACCATATCACAGGTAGTTTACTAACCAAGCCTGGAGAAATGAGAGAAATTATCATTAATGACTGCATTTTGCCAGATTTTTAGGTTAATATTTCAAACTCAAAGATACCGTGTGAACCATTTTTCTAACACTTTACCAGAAACACTCTCTAACTTATAGTGGAAAACTGAAGATTTCTAAGTTTTGTGGTGTTTTTTTCGGTGACTAAAGAGAGAAAGGGCTGGACATGTGTCACTATGATTCCACACTAATCATTAGGGGAGGGTCGGTGGGGAACCCTGAGCTCGTCCCACCTAGAGGTGATGGGAGACAAAGACACTCAAAGTGCATTCGTCCACTCCTTAGCTTTGTTGAGAAAACCCGCTTCACAGAGACGGGAATAAAACCAAACATCAAGTACGACTTCTTTTAAATGTGGCCTTCTCTTTCTTGGCAGTCGTAGGCTCTTCTTCTGTCTCATCACTGGGACCTTTGCAAAGTAGCTCCAAAGGAACGATGTCGTTTAGTTTTTTTTCCACTAGCAACAGTCGTGTAACTGAAAGAGGCTTTTCAAAATAAAACCTCTTTATAAAAAAGACTTCTGGTACCAAATGACGGGCCTGGTGGTTGGAAACCACTGAACAGAATATTTAAGCTTTTTATTAAACTAAGTAACAGAGAACCAGAACTTCTAGAACAGCTCACACAATCAACAACTAGTGGATAATGTGAAACTGCAGTTGTGCATTTGTCTTGTGTGTCTCTTTTACACTGACGTGTGCGGGACGATCGACACAGTCTGAATCGCACAGGTCTCTCTCTCTCTCTCTTTTTCCTGTTGTTCACTGGATTGAGTTGGCCGGCTTCCAGACGGTGTGTGTGTGCATGTGTGTGTGAAACAATTTGTTACTGTCTTTGTCATTTAAAGAGCCTCTCCAGTGTTCAGATCTGCTGCACACACACACACACACACACACACACGTGCAAGGTCATTTTGTTCACACACATCAATGCACATGAGGGTTACTGTCCACACACACACACACACACACACACACAGTCATTGGAAAAGCCTAATCTCTGCTCTCTTTCAGTCCAATCCACACTCCCTCAGAGGGCACTGGCAATAATACGCACACACATTTCTCCCAGTATTCCCAGTGGGCTGCTGCTGGTCTGCAGGGGAGCGCTGAATGAATTAGCATTAAGCAGCTCCAGCAGACTGTCGACTGTTTTCTTCCTCTGGTCTCACTACGTCCACCCTGATGTCCACAATCCTGCAACCGCTGCAACCGCCTCCACAAACCTCTGACAATGGAACATGCTGGGATACATTTCCAACGCTGACATCTGATTATCGGACTTCTTAGAAGTGACGTTTGGATGAAAGAAATGAGGGAAAAAAATGATTTTAAAGATAAAAAACTGAAGGCTTTTAATCATCCAATCAATGAAAAATGGATTATTATCAAAGATTTCATTACCACCCACCTGTCATCTGAGGAGACATTCTCTTAAAGAACGTTTCACGTTATTCAGAGGCGTCACTGACTCGTCCCTGAGCTCGTTCACTGAGGCCTGGTCAAATAGTTTTTTAAGAAAGAAGCAGCATTTTTATTCTTTTTCTTTTCAAGACTTCATTTCTGGGAGACATGAATGAAGTTTTTTTTTCATGCATCAAAATGCGTCACTGACGTCCAAATTTGATGGACAAAAGCGCAAAAACGCCAATAATTATGATGAAGTCGACCGGGCTCCGAGCTTGTGTTCATACCGTAATTACTGGAGTCACTGAATGGTTTTCATGGATCCGCACCTGAAGCCAACAGGAAAAGAGTTTTCTCCTCTCTCTCATTTGCCAATTAGCCTCCTTGTCTCCTCCTCCTCATCATTCGTGTCCCCTCTCTTTATCTCGCCCGTCCTGAAGTGTTGTTCGCTCATTTCCTCTCTCCCTCTGTCTGACATGAGTCTTATCGGTCTCATCGTTTCTCTTCCCACAGCTTGTCTTCATTTACCCGTTGTTTTTACTTTTATCCTTGTAAGCAATCATTTGTATTTTTTTTACTTTATTTTAGTAGATTTTGCCGTGTCATGTTTTAAATTGAAATAGTTTCATTTCCAAATATTTTGTATTTTATTCATTTTTATTTCCAGTATGTTGAGGGTCGTTTCTCGGTCTACACACACTGCCACCCTCTTCTGTCCTTTTTCTTCCTTCTCCCTGTTGCTTTTTTTTCTCTGCATTTTTGAGACAGGGAGGTCGGCCATTTGCATGAGGTCAAAGAGGGGCATTCTGGGAGATGAAGGGGGGAGGAGATGGGGTGAAAATGATGATGATGAGGAGGAGGGATGGACAGGAGGAAGGTCACAGTTAATTGAGCCACCCCAGTGAACTCACACACACACACAGAGTTTTATTCATAATTGATGGCTCCGACTCCGGAGCTGCCATGTCGATCTGATAATATAATATAATGTATAATAATTCAAATAGGGGTGTGTGTGTGTGTGTGAGTGTGTGTGTGTGTGCGCTGTTAAAATACTGGACAGTAGGTTGATGGAGGGAAAATGAAGCCAGGGTGAAGTGAGAAAGATCAGAAAAGAAGAAACTTTTGAAAGGACGGAGGGACAGAAAAGGAGACGTGAAGGAGTGATCGAAGAAGTGATGGACAACAATCAAAGATAAGGAGCATATACAACTTTAAAATGTTGGGATAGAGAAATAGACAGAGCGATAAAAAAGTAGAATGAAGCAATAATAGACAACAAAACAGAAATTTTCACATAAGATGATGGAGACGAAGTGATACAAAGAAAGTGAATAGACAATGTGAGGATGGAGTTATGTGGGAGGACGGGAGAGAAAAACAGATTTTAGTTGTTCTAGTGATGATGCAGAGAATGCAAGATGAAGGAGTTAGAAGGTCTGGAAGAGATGAAGGGTGGAGACAAGAAATGGGGAAGTGAAATTGAAATGAGTGGAATAAAAACCACGAGGAGGGAGAGGAGGAGGCAGGAGAGGAACAAAAGAGAAGGAGGAGAGGTGACAAAAAGGTGGAGGAGGAGAGAGAAGACAAAGGTTGTCATTTTTAATCGTTACATTTCCCGTCCTAACAAAAGATGTTCTCCGTGCGTTCTGTGTGTGTCCCCGTCGTCCCGTGTGAAAGCCAAGGTATTAGCATGCTGACAGGAAGCTGCAGGAGGTTATCTGGACCTCAGAGAGCTTCCTCCGCTCTTTGTTCTGACTGATTGCCGCGGCAACACACCGGGGGGATGATGGGACGTGGCGAGGGCGGACTCGCAGGCAAAGACACAATCTACAGCCGGCAACAATAAGTCGAGACCCTGTCGGCTGGTGTCAGAGCGTCTGTTACCAGAGTCTGAGCGACTGCGACGTGAAGGGAGAGAGGAGTTTTCTTTCGGCAGGGCAAAGCTGGAAAGAGCTTTTAGGACCCTGAGCTCCTACACGGGCATGATGAGGTTCACGCTGGTTCAGTGGTGCGGTCGTCTTAGAAGACGCCGTGCGTCCTGCTGTTGGACTGTGTGCGCGTCAATCATTTTCAGTGCATTAATAAGATGATATGAGATTAATAAGCACCGATTAAATTCTTTATGAAGGAAGCTCCAGAGCTGTAGTTTGAAATGGTTTTACCTACTGAAACATTTGTTAGTGCAGTTATTATTATTGTTAGTAAAGTATTCAACAATCCCCGTGCAGAAACATCGCATCCACCCGTGTTTCTGCAGACACCTCAAGCAAACAGCTTCTCATTGATTTTGTGGTTTTGATTCTAATCCTGTTGCCTTTTGTCCTTGTTTAATATTTGCTGTGTTTTAACTTTTATTTGCGTATGGGTCTACACACTTTTTTTACTCCTAAAAAATAAACAAAAAATCTAAATGAAATCGAATGTATTGAACTTCAAAAAATGAAAAGAAAGTACAATATACAGATCAAACCTCCCAACCATCTGTCAAACTTTTCTAGCAGTTTTACTCTACAAAATAAAATGGTTCAGACTTTAAAGTTCAGGATTTGCATGTTTCTATGACAAAAATGATTATTTCAGCTAATAACATGACAGTATTTAGGGCAATAAGACGTGTAATCCTTAGCTCATGCAGTTTCACATTACACATTACGGCGAGTCAAATTCTGCACCGATTAAATATTTATAGTCATGTCGATTGGACAGGCCTAACAGGAAGTTAGTAGTTAGTTGTAGTTGGCTGTAGAAAATGTAGCTAATTAACTTGGGCTAATATTCTACCCTGATACTGACACGGACACAACAGAGACCTGCACGCTGACGCAAACACACTGACACGGAGGCACGTGGCACGTGCACGTCATGCGACGTCAGAGTGTGTGTGTACGTCAGTGTGTAAGAGCATTTACTGCCGTACTTTCCTCCTGATGTGGTTCTCCAGCTCCTGTCTCCGCTGCGTTGGTTTGTTGAAGTGACACTCCACCGGTTTTCACATCCACACGATGACCCCGTTTCTTGTGTTTTTATTCGTTGACTTGAACAGTTACTTGCTTACTGAGTTCACGGACTTCTTCCAGCTCTGCTTTTGGCCTTGGTGACTCCAAATTTAGAACAGAGAACATGTGGGGGATGTTGCATTTTAATTTAAATGAAATGTTTAATTTCACCCACTTTATTGATCTCTGTGGGGACATTCAGGACACACAGATGACAGCGTGGCTGCCAGTTCAGGTCCTGGGTCAATTCTGGTTCAGTGTCTTGCCCAACGACACTTTGATGTGAGCAGAAGGAGCCAGGGTTTAAACCGCTGACCCTGCGATTAATGGATGACCCTCTCTACCTCCTGAGCCTGAGACTGACCTGTACTGGCACCCATTTGCCCATTAAAAAGTTTCTGAACTTCATTAAAGTGCAATAATAAAGAAGTTTTGTCCGCTGTTAGAAATCAGTTTAGCATAAAGTCGTCTAGAAGCACCATCCACTCTGCTCAAGAACACAATGCAGCACAACTGTGACATTAAAACAAAGTCATTTCATCTTTATTGGAACAGAAACCTGCAAAACCCGAAAAGTGGCGACCAGGACAGGAAACACTTTGTTGTCCACAGATTGTGAGCAAACCTTGGCTGTTGTGTCTGGTTGTGTGGGGCGTGCGGCCGCTTTGAATGTGTGTGCACATTTTTTTCTGTGTGTATGTGCATCTATACAACTCCGCTTTGTGTGTTCATCCATATGTATGCAGTGCCGTGCGTCTGTGCATGGTGTCTAGACACAGAGCTTTATAGATGGCTGCCATTGAAATGGATGAAGCTGCACGGGGAGCTGCAGTGTGAGGTCAGAGGTGACGCTCCGCCTGCATGGTGAGGATTTAAAGTCAGAGGAGACGCTTTCATACATTACAGACAGACAGTCAGCGGGAGGTGAAGCAGGGAGTCCGACCTGCTGAAGGACGCACTCTCTGCACACACACACACACACTCTCAGCTGGTTATTTAGCTTCACGCGCTCTCAACGCGTTCTTCTTTCCTTGCATTCGAGGTGTGAGTGGTGGTAGAAGGTGAAGCCCGGGTTTTGACCCCCGCTCACCGCGACCCTCGGCATTAAAAACAATCGCAGCCGTGTTCAGACGGCTGTTTTGCCTGAGCGGGCTCACGTCACGTTCCCTTCATGCATTTCAGAGGGACTGAAGGTGAGGCCGGTGCGCCGACCTTCACAAGGTCAGTGGCGACGCAGCTGAAAGGATTGAAATCAACAGTTTGAAGTTTTCATTTGGTGAAGGCAGAACACTCAGCCGCTCTGTAGAACAAATGAAAACAGCCATATAAAAAATGTAGCGTGTTTCAGCTTCGAGAGTCAAAGGTCACAATATTTTCTCCAGCCCTCATGCAGACTGGTAACAAATTGAAAGAAAAAGCTGAATAAATGAAACCTAACAAATGCAGATGCCGCTGAGCAATTAACACCAAATCACGCCTCTGATTCAGGTGTAGAAAGGCAGAGCAGGCCCGGCTGGAGAGGGGAGGGGAAAAACGTGACTTTGACGAGCGGTGAGGGGATCCGGTGGCCCTGTTATGCTGCTGGCACGGACTGGGTCCATGTGTCGACTTGGCGGGAAGGGCCGCGATCACCTTTATCCTGTGATGGAACATTTCCGTCCTGAGGGGAGGGGGTCTCCTCTAGTTTGACAATCCCCCCGTCCACGGGGCACGAGGGCTTTGCTGCGTGAGCGTTGACGCTTCCTTTAATTCATGCCTGCCTGAAGAGTTCTGTTGCACTTGTGGTAGGGCTTCATTATTCATTATTTCACATAATTTAAAAAACAATGTTCTTTATAATTTCTTAAAATTTAGCTGGTAATTTGTAAAAGTTTTTTCCACAAAAGGCATGTGATGCATTGGGGGGATGGAAAAATGAGAAATTATCAGTGACCAGTTTGTTATAGTTGAGCTTTTTCAGAAAAAAAATGAACTTAGGTTTTGGACTGTCTGTGATTCTTAATTCTTCACTTGTGTTTGATGCAGAAACTCTCTGTAGCCAACAACTTTATACCAGTTAACTTTAAAAATCACTAGTAACATTTGCAGGAAATTATCAGTAAAATATTGTGAGTGTAGGATCGGCCTCGACTGATGACTAAAGACTGTGCCTGTGCCTGGTAAGTCCCTACAGCCCCAGATTTGTCCCGTCGCTTCTGTTAAATGCTGGTGCTTAAGGTTCAGTGCAGTTTAATGGAAAATCCGATGCTCCAATATTTGATGCCTAAAACAGTGACGTAGTCTATAAAGTGAAAACGTCTTGCAACAACAAGACACAGGACTTCTCTAAAGGAGACCAGGGTTGGACATGACGATCGTATCACATCTTCTGACTTAACCATACCCTGAAGTTGTTTTCCCGAACCCTAATGCAGTTTTTGTGAATATAAAATAGTTTCTGTGATTCCCTGGAGCGTCCAATAGTAACGCCAACGTGTTCCTGTTGCGTCGGCACAATTTGACGAAAAGTCCTTATCTGACGTTGGTCCCTAACGGGAGTCCTCCACATTTCGTGCTGTAGTTAATTGTGCCGCCGTAGTATTTGCTGCCGAACAAAGTTGTGACTTGACCTTCAGGGTCAGTTTACACCAGATCTTTCTCGCATATCGGTCCCTTCTGGTGTAAACCGTGACAGGAAGGAGATGTCATTGCTGTCGGTGCTTCCTGTTTCCCTGGGTGTTGTTCTCTCGTCAAAGCTAAATGAATGAATCTTGTTTAGAAGGATGCCCTACAGCCGCAGGCATTACATCACTTGAAAATTACAGGCTACCGGTAAAATGTGGCTAATGTGCTTTTTTTTTTCCTTCCATTCCATCCCCCCTCCCCTTTCCCCCCCCACCTCCACATTATTTCCTCTGTTTCTCTTGCTTCCTTCTCTTCCTTCTCATCCTTTCCACTTGCTTACCGGGTTCAGATTTACAGCCGGCCGTTACTTCCGTGCCATGGAAGCTGTAAAGAGATCAGCGTTGCGGTCTGAGACCAGAATTGATGCTTGTTTTATTGAAGCGAGAGAGGAGAGCTGTGTGTACATACGCGCGTGGTGGAGTGCTTTAGACTCCCTGTGTTCATTAGGCATCAGACACGTGCATGCATGTCTGATATATGCGCTTTATGTGCCCGGTGTGTGTGAGGAGAGACGTTTATGTCAGAAACATCTTCATGCACATATGGCTTTTTTGTGCAGTTATGCTTGTGAAGACTCTAGCACCGTAACACAGGTTTAATATTGGTCAAAACAAATTCACATTACTTTGCAACAGTTAAACTTTTTTCATTCTAATGCATGACAGTTCCTTTGGAGTAAATTATATTCTGTGCCATTTGTAACATCTTCTGCTACCAGGCTTTTAGAATTACAAGACGCAATGTCCTCAATCCCAACGTGAAACGGTGCCATCGAAGATTCTGTTCAGAGATATTCAAGGTTTAGATTTGTTTTGCAGTGTCTTTGTTGTCATCTGCCTGCAGTGCTGGGAATCAGGTGGAGTGTAGCAGAGCAGGGAGGGCAGGGCCTGAATGGAGCAGAGTCATTTAATATTGAATCTCATGCTCCCAATAACTTAAGTCTAGTGTTGCCAGAAGACGAAAGTGGGACGGACGGGTGAAGGTAGAGAGGGAGTCAGTCAACCTTCCTCCTCATGACTTATCTGAACATTTTCAATCATTAGGAGTTGGGGAGCAGGGACACAATATGACTGTGTGTGTGTGTGTGTGTGTGTGTGTGTGTGTGTGTGTGTGTGTGCGCCCTGGGGTTGGTAATTAAATCATTAAATGCAAATAAACACATCAACAGGCAATCATTTTTATTGACAGGTGCACATTAATTGACACTTGCCATTAGAGCTGCATAGCCGATCGATAGGAAAACATATCGATCAGTAGGTGAGAGTCACAGATGAGGCTCAGAATGATACTGACCTCCTGAAAGTGCTTAATGCAGAAACCGTTTGATAGAAACTCACCTATTTCGGTTCTTGGCTGGTTCAGGTGCCCTTGAAGACGTTTAGTTGCTCGTTCAAGATGTCCCTTCACTTTTAGGGATGCATACGCTGTAGCTCAGGGCTGCCCACACTTTTCCAGCGTGCGAGCTACTTATAAAATGAAAAGTCAAAATGATCTACCTACTATAACAATGCCAAACGTGTATTTATTTATACTTATATTGAGTATTCTTTATATGTATCAGATGTTGGTGTACCTTGAACCCATATTGCACAACCCAACTCTGTCCGTCATTAAGTAAGTTAATGACCCCGGTCCAAGCCGTCTCACCCGTCACGTCATCTCTACACGTCAGCACGGAACAGCCTGTGACCACTGAATGATCGGGTTATCTCCGTTGCCTCACCCTTCACCCCTTCCATGTTAAGCGTTTGTGGGTGTATTCTGCAGTGGTAATTTACAAGAATGTTTCCTAAAGTTAGTGGACAGTTTGTTTGTTTTTAAGATATGAACACGTATTGTAAACGAGTGAGAGCAGCTGTGGATTTCTGGCGGTCCTCAAAGACCTCGGCAGACGTCAGGCATTTTGACGAGTCTTAATGGGACTCAGACACTCCTGTTAGAGGCATCATGTCGTAGGGGGAGTCTCTTAAGGTTTGCGGATGCCTCGCTGAATTTATACAGCAAGGTGTCCGTGACAGCAGCAGGTTTTTTGTTTAAATTCCCTCCAAAAATCACGTGACTCCAGTGACTTTAGTTTGACTCTGCTTTGTTGACCCCCCTGCTCCTTAATAACATTTCTCTGCTCTCAGTTTTCTGTCGTTTCTGTGGTTTTACTGGACTCCTCAAACGATCATGTCCATCGTTGAGGATTCTCTTCTATAAAAGTCAGTGTGTATCTATTGTGTGTCCCGTTTGTGTTTAAACCTGTCAGACCTTCACACTCACTCACTAATGACACAGGCGATAATTTCCTAATGCCTCCTGTCACTTTCCACACACAGAAATACACAATAATTAATTCAGGTTTTCTGAAATTGCTTGTGTGTCTCTCTCTCACTAAACACACACACAAGTTTTGTACTTTTCTAACACCTTCAATCTAATGACACATGGGCTAATTTCCTAATGTCCCCTGCAACAACACACACACACACACACACACACACAGGCACGGTCTCAGTCATACACAAATGTCTATTTTACGCCTCAGTGTGAGTGATATCCCAACCATTATGGGCCCTTTATTTACATTGGCTTTACAAATGAGCCCTAATTACTGGGTCCTAATGATGTAGTCGGGCGAGCGACGGGCGAGGTAGCTCTGCAGAGAGATAACGAGAGAGAGAGAGAAGGAAGGAAGGAAGGAGGGGGAAGGAGGCGTTTGCTAGGAGGGTTTTTTGTAAATGTCAAGAGCAGAAAGTTGATGGCTTCATCAATCCTTTATCCCTGCAAAACACCTGGAGGAAGAGAGGAGGGGGGGGGTGAGGGGATTATTCAGGGGGCGAGAGAGAGAGAGAAGGTGGAGGTAGAGAGGGTGGGAGACGGTTGCTAGAGGGAGAAGAGAGAGGAGGAGGGAGGGAGAGTTCAGCCAGAGGGAGAAAGTTGGAAGGAAGGGTGTGTGTGTTTGGGGGGTGACAGTGGATGATGAGGGTAATGGAGGGACGGAGGGAGAAGGAGGTGTGGAGGTAGAAGAGAAGAGGAGATGGTACTGATGGAGAGGAGGTGACAAAGAAGAGAAAAGTGTTGGAGGCGAGAGGTGAAGGGAGAACCGGCTTAAATCTGTTTCGAAAGACATGCTGCCTCGTGTGACTCCGACTTTTTTATTGGCGCTGCATAGAAATCTGTTCGTAACCCGTTTCCATCATGATGTGCAGGAAGTAGAAAGGAAGGGCTGTAGGCTGAGGTGGCGTTTAGCTGTGAATGAAGTTCACAATGAAATTCCTGCAATGTACATGTCGCTATTAATAGCCTTCTCATTTGTGTGACTTGTAGTTCTCCAGGACGTGGAGTGGACCGTCAGTTCCGTATCAGCCTCTGACATGTAGTGAAGTGACGGTCAAAATGGCAGGAAATGGGACTTTTCTCGGCGGAGACATTTTGCGTTTTCCCCGTCTTTACACTCACACAGAGCCGGCTTTGTCCAGCCTGCAGACATTTTCCAACACCTGAGGATCTACAGGCATTTCGTCAGCTGGTCCAAGCTGCCAGAGCCGGTGATCTGAAACTACGAGGCCGAGTGTGAAGTTCCCGGGTCCGGGCGAGTAATGAGCCTGATGCTGTGTGTGTTTAACAGCTGCTCCTCACTGTTGTGTCTCTGTGAAGGCTTGTGACATTTGCCTCGTTCTCTCTCGTCGTCTAATCCTCCTCCTCTGTTTCCTATCTCCCTTCTCTCCCTCTTAACGTCTTCCTCTCAGCTCCGTCTCTCTCTCATTACACATCCATTTCTTTCTCTTTACGCCTCTTTCTTGCACTGTCTCTCTGCTGCTGCTGTCTGTCCTAATCTCCCCCTCCGCCCCGTCTCTTGTCGCTCCTACTTTCTCCCTCCCCCCCCCACATCCCTCGCTCTCTCATCTCCCTCTCATCCTCCTCAGTGTAATACAGGATAAAGACATTGGGATCACATATGGCCGAGTGGTAATGGCGGCGCGCCACTTAAATCCACTCATTTAAGTGCAAATCGGTGTCATTCTGGAGCTGCCGAGCAGATGCTAGGCCATGTCAGCATAACTCGATGTGACCACCGCTGGGTGTGTGTGTGCACTCTGTAACCCCTGTGGATTGTCATGAAAGTACCTGCTCCTTAAATGCGAAAAACAGATAAATTGATAGGCGATTATGGCAGGGGATTTGTGCACACGGCTCTGATTTAAAGCCGCGTTACGTACATTTAGTCCGTGTTTTAAAAGATGCCTTTCACGCCCCGAATGCACCAATGTAACATTTTCAAATGGCGCTCAGGGTGAAAGAGGGAGGGGGAGAAAAATCAAAGCAAATATTACACATTAACGCGAGCCTTTATTCCTGCATTCAAAGTTTTATTGAAATAAAAGTAAACACGCATTAGAATTATAAGGTAAATACTTTCCTAATAAAAGCACAGATTGTGAAAAATGACCGTACTGCATCTGTGGTTGTGCAGCCAGTGGGGTTTCTCACCATCCTAGTGATGATGGTGTCAAAAATGCACCAAGTGAAGTTCATTAACTTTAACCTGCTTCAATGTCGTGTCAGTAAATGTGTTTTTACGCCAACGTCATCTATGGTCAGTCTGACACTGTTTGTCCCCCCCTTGGTGCGGTTCATTCGGGCAGGTCTGAACACAGAATTCACACCCGGGTCCAGACACTTTACTGGATGTCGTCTCGCACTAGTCCAGTAAAAGTCCCGTACAAACTCTGGTACAGTATGAACTCTCTGTTAAAATTGATCCAATCCAGTCCAAATACCACGTTCTTGTTAAAGGCGGCAGCGTGTCTTCTTTTCGAACAGTGTGAAGCACATTTATAAAGCCCTTTAAAACAGGCTTGGCTGTTCACAGCTGGTCAATACTTAAAACAACGAATCATAAATAAAATGACAATCGAAACAAAAGGATAAAACAAAGAAACAAACACAGAGTCTTCGTGCTGAATTAAAAGCGGAGAATAAAATGGGTCTTCAAGTAAGTTTCAGAATGGACGATGAAGGTTCCTGCCTTCATTTTCTGTTGTCCAGAAAATCTCCACAGTCTGAACAAATGTCGATGTTGCATGTTGAACAGTTTTCCACTTCATGAGAAGAGAAAAGGATCATGTGCGTTCTTTCTTCTTCCCGCCCCCTGATCTGTACAGCCAATGAGCAGACAAGAATATTCTGCCAGGTCGTGATGCATTTTGGATCACTTGGACTTTTGCGTGAGGAAACTGAGCCGAAGGAGAAACTGACTACAGTTCGTGAACTGCTCCACTGATTCATGCCAGTGTCAGACGCCCTCAGACAGCGTGGCCTTTCACATAGTTAAAATAATTATCCAAAGACTGACAACGGTGAAAGAGGCGAGTATGGAGCCAGTGTACAGGAAGAACCAGGGATTGAACCACTGACTCTGTGGTTCATAGATGACCCACTAATCTACAGCTGTGCCAATTAATCAACGATAATTCCATTTGCTGTCGGAGTCTGAAAACTGTGCACACTCCTGACTCCGCCGAACGCTCCGCCCCAAAGCGCCGCGTTTGTCTTTGGGATATTTACAAAGAGTGAAATCATTAGAGCCCAAAGTGGCTTTCAATCAGAAGCACCTGAATCCTAAATTACACCAGCAGTGGTAATAAAGGACGAGGCGTTGATGCGCAGAAGACATGCAAACGATTACATTTCCATCCATACTCTGCAAAATGTCATTATTTATTCCTATTCAACCTCAGGCTTGTTTTCATCTGTCATCATGCCTTTGTGCTGAATTATGAAACACATACACTAGCTGGATTGAACTGTAAATTAAATTAGAGAAGGTGATTCTTTTATTTTCTATGCGGAAGACATTTTTTTCTTTTTGAAAACTTGTTCTAATATTTTAGATTAAGCAAAAACTAAATATTTCAATTAAACTGAGAGTTTAAAGAGAGGGAGTTCTTAAACCCAAAAACTTTTTAAATTATTAAAATACATTTTTCAATACAGCTACATGATCTGGGCTAGAAGTAAGAAGATTTGTCAGCAACATCTCCCACAACGTCAAATCCTCAAATATAATCATGTTCACATAAGTGCTGACATTGCAGCGCTGAGTCACTGTCCGACATTGTTTGGATGACGTCTCCATGCTGCTTCACTCTCGTCAAACAAATCGAACTTTGTTTCTTCCGTCCACAAAACATGTTTCCGGTCAGTGTCGTGGAGTCGTGGTCTCTGTCAAGCTTCAGGTGTGTTGTTGGCTTCCTCCGTGCGTTCCTGCCGTGGAGACCATGACTGTGGCGTGTTTTGCGGTTATGAACAGAGATGTTAACCAACTCCAGTGGCTCCTTCCAGTCTTCAGCTGTGAGGTTTCTTTTACCGTAAAGAGCGTAAGTGCAGTGCAGCTCCGCCGCCAACTTCTCTCCAGCTATAGAAAATATATCTCACCCTCGACCGATGCATAAATTCTTTGGCATTACTCTGTAAAAACTGGTGGTTGTAGGTCTTCTAAGAACTGTGACACGGACACTGAGGTTTTATAAATCGGGAAATCGTTCCCGTTTCATTGGTTGGACTCCAGGTTTGCTAACACCTGACTCAGGGCGATGTGAGTGACGTCAGAACCCTGGTGTTGCCGTTACTTTGGATGTTTATTGGTTGTGTTCAGTAGACGTAGAAGATCATTTTTGTCTTGTATTTGTCGGCTTTTATCAGAAACAGTGTGTGACGTTAGTGGAGCCCAGTTCACATTTTACGACCAACTTATGCAAAAAAAAAAAAGCACGTAACACAACGTTAGTTTTTCTTTGTCTTTTAGAGGTTGTAGATGTTTTATGACTCAATTTCTAGACGTAACTTAAGTTTTTAGAATTTAGTGAGTGAGACATTTCCGGTGTGATTTAACCCAAACTTTAGTCTCTCACCCCCTCAGGTACACATGATAAAAAAGCTCATTCTTATTCTGAGTCTGAGAGCAGGTCATGTTTAAATCATAAATGTCATTGCGGTTCACTTCTATCTATAATGAATCCGCCATCAGAGGAAGATTAGTTGAATGTGTCATCTTGGTGTTTTGGGTGCAGACTGGTTATAGCGGCGTGATAACGCTGTTTAATTGTAATCATTATTTAGCTGCTTTGCCATTTGTGCCGCGGCTCGCTCCGTACGCCCCACGAATAGCTGATAAAAGTTTAATGAGAGTTGACTGTCGTTTGGGTTTTCGCTGCTATTATAACACCTGACAAATTAAATCTTTTGTTCATTTTCTGAATTTTTTTGGTGCAGTTTTGCAAATCTCTGATTTTCATCTTCTCTTTTTATTATTAGACACAGATTAATACGGTAACTTCATTTTCCACGATGGTGTTAACGTACTCAGATTACTGTGTTCTTTACGTTCTCACTGAGGATCCGTGAGATATTATGAACTTACTGCATTGTGTTTCACATAGCCAACTGTGAAAAGTAACGGTAGTGATCAAACAGTGGGTTAGAAGAACGATATTTATCCCCCAAATTTAGTGGCGTTAAAATGCGATGCAGTAAAAAAATGGAAATACTTAATTAGAGTTTACCTGCTGTTGCTGCTCTTTATTCTTTCCACAAGTTTCTTTCATGTCTGTCCATCCTGGGAGAGGATCATTTCCCACCTAAAGTCAGGGTCTAAAGATCGAGCCTGTAACACTAGTTGAATGTGTGTCTAAGACATATAGTCCTGATATTATAATTTTCAAGTTCATGTTGAAATAGGCAACAGACAAATAAAAGCACAGAGAAAACACTGGCTTGGTCAGAGTCAGGCACTAAACAGTTAGGGTTGGTACAAACGTTTCCATTGGCCGTAAAAAGTCAGTCCGTCCTTGACATCACGTCGCATGATGTGCAACATGTGAAGTCGATTGATGAAGGACTTGAACCCTGGTCTCCTGTGTAGATCCTGTTTGACGGTCTTACAGCGGCCGGATGTCTCCCGCTGTTAGAGCATATTTTTGTTTGGCTGGAACAAACGGCGTCACACTTCACATAAAGTCTGTTCATCCAGACAACAATGAGCGAAGAAAAACTGAAAACCTAAAAGTGATGTTAAAAGAAGGTGTGAAATGACCATGTGGGGAACAGACAGCGATCGGTGAGTCAGACAGGTAAACACAGTGCTTCATAACTAAAGAATAAATGTCAGCTCAGGCTCCAACCTTTTCTTTCCATGAGTCGATAAGAACTGAGCGACGTATTAACTTTATTACTGATTATCGTGGCCTTTGAGCTTGTCTGCGTGTGCGTGCGAGGATCAATCGATTGTGTTTTTAATGGAACACGTGGGCAGAGACCCGAGGAGCGAAACAGCTCATGTTTGTCAATGGCTGCATGCATGCGCACACACACACACACACACACACACACACACACACAGACAGAGTCTTTGCTTTGTCATATAGAAAAAATACAAAAGCAGAAAACACCAGAGTAGAACGTCGCTGTCTCTTTCACTCACATATATTTCTTGGTCCTGCTCACAATAATGTTAGTCACACAATCATAGAAAGACACACACACACACACACTCAGCGGTAACAGAAACGGGTTTCAAATAAAGGAAATTTTCAAACGGGCCTTGAACGCATCATGATAACATCTGCGGTGTGAGGCGTCGGGTCCTCCGTGCACAGCTTTTCTCGTCAGCAGCCCCATCATCTGATCCATCAGTTGCTTTTTCACGTTCTACACGTACGTCCACATTTTGTCCTTCCCCTCCCCGGCTCTTCTTCTGTGTTTTTCCAACTTTCCGCACACCTTCTGCTTGTTTAGGTGTACAGTTTTATATATACACACGAAAGCTCTGAAAATAATATCAGACAACAGAATTTAGCCAAACAAACTGCTGTGGAGTGTGAAGTGAAACCGGTTGGAGCGGGTTTTCCTTACATCCCAGTCTTGGTGGTTAGTCACCTGCTGGCTTAAACACAGGAATCTGCTGCAGCGCAATGTGAAACAATTACAAAGATTCAATCGGGCCCAGATCTATCGGTATAAATAACGACCTAATGAGACAGGTGAAGTTTAATGTTCCGATGATGTGCAGTTGTCCTCATAAAAGTTTGAGACTGCAGTGTCATGCATTTAAAAAAAAACACCTTTCATATTTGAGCCTGACATCAGTAACGTGTACAATAACGTGAAGGTTACCTGAAGTTCTCTCTGGTTTCCAAAGTTATTTTACCTTCATATTCCAGTTGTTTCTTTCCCCGTATCAGACTGCGGGGCCTGTGGAAAAGTCCTGTGTCTTGTTGTCTCGTTGGAGCGTCAGACAGCGCTCGGGTTTCCATTGGCCAACTTTAACCTCTCTCCTAAGTGTCAGCATATACCACCGCAAAGGCACCGGACAAAGCGGGGCCTGGTGACGCCTCGGGAGCGACAGCAAGCTGGTGTCGTACAGTAACGTTATCCAGCGCGCTTAGATCTCCAAAGTATGAACCGGCCCTGCTCCTCGTCTCCGGTGCTTGATTGTGACGGAGCGGAGACTCAGCTTCAAGTTCAGCAGTTGTGCTATTCACACGCACGAAAACCAGTGTGAGTGTTCATCACACCGAGTCGCCCGCAGTCTTTGGAAACCTGTTGACATTTTCTCCGCAACAAGATAACTCAGCCGCCTCCTGGAGAGCCGAGTCACAGCAGAGGAAGAGAGCAGGATGTTTGATTTCAGAGTGTTTGCTCAGCAGCAGGTGGCTTATTAGTGTCAGTGAACACTTCCTCGCTGTTACAGGAGAGAGGAGGCAGTGCCAGGCATTAATCTCTAATGTAACAGAGCCCAAAGAGGAAGAAGCGGAGGAAGGCAGGCAGGCTGTGAGGGAGGGGGCAGGAGTTCATGGAGCATTTTCTGCTGCCGAGTCGATAGTGGTTCTGTCATAAGGAAAGCGTGTTTGGATTAAAACGCTCTAAGTTTGAATGAGTTCACAGAAAAAGCCTCTGTAGGTTATCGCTGAAGAAACACACCACGCCACGCGTTCTTCTCCCGTTTCTTATTACCCTTGTAGCACTGATGGGCTTTGTGTTTCTATTTGTGGCAATTTACACGAGTTTGCAGTGAAACGACTCGGTATCTGACGTTCGCTCTTACAGAAGCTCTTTTCTTTTTGTGGCCTCTGATTTTTGAATCGCCCATTTTCTTAAAGATTCTTTTAAACACAACACGGAAGATGAGGAAAAACTCTAGATTAACTGCACAGCTTACTATTTATTGTGGTTGCCACGGCTACCAGAGTGCACTGCTGCTGCCGCCGAACGTCCTTTTTGTCCCCTGTCTGCACCCATAGAGCCGAGCCGTACGTTAACTGTAATGGGACAGTGGGGAGGGAGAGCAGATGGGGCATAAAACAAACGCAGCACACTGCCGGGACCTGCGAGGATGTGGGCGTTCGACGGCGCAGGTGTAAATTAGGAGGTGACTGTGATTGGCTGATGTTGGCGGGTTGTGTGTGTGTGTGTGTGTGTGGGTCTTGCCTGTACCCGATGCCTTGGTGTCGAGTCCTTGTTCCTTCTCTTTCTGAGTTTTCAGTCTGCAGATTCAGATGGGGAAGACGATATCTGGTTATATTTTGCAGAGTCGTACGTAAAGACAGCAGCTACGTTGCTTAAAAAAAACAAAGCGCTTTGTAAGGACATGACCACAAACGGATTGTTTCCTCCTTGCATAAAAAATTGTGGAGCTCAAAATGTTCATCTTAGACGGTTTGTCAGCTGTAAGTTTTCGCTCCTGTGCCTCGGTTCACTCTACGTGTTTTAGTGCTACACTGTTGGTGCCTTCAGTCACATGGACGTGTATAGTCGCTTTAATGCTGTTGTTCAGAGTCTAGGGCCAGTTCCATCTGGATTCTGTCTTTTTCATTTTGCTAACTCACGGCTGTTCGATGCTTTCGTTTGTTTTATTGTGTTCTAACATGCGTGCAACCTAGGGGAAGTCAAGTCAAGTCAAGTCTAGCAAGCTGAAGTGAACTGCTGTGTTGAATCCAACAGCCGACATGAATATTAGTTGAAATACTTTGATTAGAGCAAAGTCCAACATTTTTATTGCAGCCATTTATACACATACACAGCACATAGGAGGATATATATCATTTGTATGATGTTGCAACCATGTGTTGCGTGTCCTGGTCTTCTCCCCACAGTATACACCATGCATCCACGTGCATGTGTGTGTGTGTGCATGTCCGCTCACACGCCCACTGCAGCATCCACCATTTATCCATCATATTTCACGGTGGTGGAGCATCTCCTTCACCATCGCCATCATCTCTCCGCGCTTGTAGTCGAGCCGAGAGAGACGGCAGATGGGGAAGGGAGCAGCGGGCCATCGAATCCAACGCACCCGGGCGGAAAGAATCAGAGTTTACAAAATGGCGAGGTAGAGAAATTAAAGATGATTTTTATTTTCTTTATCTGGAGGAGAATTCATTACCTGGCAGAGGAGCAGGAGCTGAGCGCTGTCAGCTGAGAATAATGACTTGCCTAACAGATAGGGAGGGAGACACACACACACACACACACACACACACACACAGCTCCACGTATACAACATCACTACTCAAATTCCGGCTCAAACACACACACACACGGAGCCTGTTGGCTGTTACACACATTAACATGAACAGCTCTTTGTTTTTACTGAAAGATGAGGAGGAGATGATTGGGATTATACACACAAACACATATAAATATTAAACCTGTGTTTACGCTTTTCACCATCAACTTCAAACTGCTCAATTAACCGTTTAAGTGTCTTTGTGGATTTTCTTTCTTTGGTGACTTGAGGAAAAGCTTGAAAAACCATTTCAAGGCAGCATATTTTGGCCTGCAAAGCTTCAATTTGAATTTTTATTTGAAGGAAACATGACAAACATTTCAGCTGAATTTGGGAAGCTATACATGCTGCATGCATGGAAAGCTCCACACACACACAGTCCCGGCAGGCTCGTCTGCGTCTGTAATAACGTCTCTGTGCCCCGATCCAGAGGAAATCAGCTGGAATGTGAAATTGAAAACAAACAGTCATTTCAGATAGTGAAGCCCCTCCGTCAGCCTGTGTCTCCCTCTCTGTTTGAAGCCCACAGATTGTCCTCAGATCATATCCAGATATACAGTATAGCTCATGTTCCCTAAATCCCTATCTAATAGACAACTCATACATAATCAGACGCAGCCAAAAGGCGACGGCAGCGGCGGCTCCCAGTTGTTTTGCAGGTGCTGAGAAGCTGCTATCGCCGCTGTGCATCACGGCTTCTGCTCACGATGGTTTTCAGGATTTTAGCAGGTTTTTTTCCTCCCAATAATTTTTCTCATTTATCTTAAGAGCTCCACACATTTACAAACACACTTGGACCCACTGCATGTCAAACTGGTGGACAGGGTGCATTTGTTGGGGGCTATTTTTAGTGGCGGATTAATATTTTGGGTGTTTGGGGAGTAAATCTACTCAAGTACAAGGAGCTGTAGCATTATGAGTGACAAGTTTTAATATTTGCGACAGTGAGCAGCTGATCAGATTGCTGTGAGCTTTGCTGATCACCTCTGCCTTCATTCTATGATCCTCGGACCTCTTCTCTAGCTCCACTCTCCTCTTCTCCACCAAAGAACAGGAGAACTTCTGGCCAATCCCCATGCAGCATGTTGTAACACCACACGGCAGCATTCAAGAAGATCTCATTCCTGACTTCCTGATTACTGAGATCATCTAGAACATCTGTCACGTCCATGTAAAAATCCATACATGCACAAAACGACGCTCAACACGCCTGAGGGTTTGCTGCATGACTTTGGCAGGACTTAGAGATCCAGGATGCGACTCCAGACGGAGTTTAATGTGAGGATGTCGGCTGTGTTGCAGACATGTCTTCAGGCAGTGAAGCTTTGATTCCACTTTGCAGATGGCATCGATATTAGGAGGAGGTTCATTTTTGTCCGAGGAGGACGAGGGAGATGTGGTTAGGAAGAGACAGACACTTCAACAAGGGAAGACAAAAACAACTGCAAAGACGGGGAAGGAAACGGGGAAGGAAACGGGGAGGGAGCAAAATCCAAAGTTTTAGTAGATGAAGCTAGAGACAGAAATGTAAGACCCACAAATGGGGAAAAGCAAGAAGACACACACAAAGGTCCACAAACAGTTTGTGTTCTTGTCAAGGTGACAGCAGCTGAATGTGAGATCCTGAGGGAACCACCACCGTGTGTGTGTGTGTGTGTGCGTGTGTGTGTTGTGACATGTGTTTTTTTATGTATTCTAGCATTTCTGTGTGTGTGTGTTTTGTCTTTATGTGTGTGTTTGTCTGCATTTAAAGCCCTTTAGGGGCTCACAACGGGCTGCAGCAACGCATTCCAATCACTGCTGAACTAATTGCCCTGTGGACACACACACACACACACACACACACACACGATGGTCCACAGAAAACAGTATCAGCTTGTGAGGAGCAGACAACACACACTTCCTCTTTTATAGTAAATTAAAGACAAATAATAAAGGAGTGACTTCTCATCTTTCATGCTGGAGATGTTTTAATGAGTTTTTTTTGCGGACACACGCACACACACTGTTTGTCTGCTGTGATGTGAAAGTTGTCGTTCTTGTTTTTAATCAGTACGTCTGATGTCGAATTAATATCGATTCCTCTGCAGTCAATTACAACAACAGCGTCTCGTTCTTCGTCTTCTGTCCATCTGTGCATCCTCAGCTGCTCGCTCAGATCTTCTGCTTTGATTTTTCACTCATCCCATATCACAGGAGATTCTTTGGGGGGGGGGGGGTATATTTGTATGGAACCTTTTCATCTCATGCTCTGAGCTTTTATTTTGAGTCAGGTTTTTTTATGGTTTCTCATTTTCTCTGCTTTCACTTGCATTTGTTTGTGGATGAAACTGCTTCCTGTTTCTCATCAGCTCCTGATTAACTTGCAGATTAGCTGTTGTCAGCGCTGTTTGCCGTCTCTTTCACAATTAAAGCCTCCCAGCTGTTCAGACGGCAGGCTGGGAAGAAGGAGACCTCTGTAGGAGGCGTTCAAGTTGAAATATCATGACATGATGAGAAATTTATTGTATCACCAAAAAACAAACAAACAAATGATTTTGGGGGTTTGCTTCTTCCGGTTTAGTTTAGACGGTTTCTCTTTGTTTACCAGTAATGTATCATCACTTCCTGTCACATTACAATCCACGACCTTGTTTCTTGTGTTTGTAATGAAAGTTCATGTTTTTCCATTTAACAGACATGCGTTTGTAGATGCCCTGACATCAGATTTATACGTTTAGACTATTTAATTCAAGAGTTATATTAGTGTTTTCCTTTTCAGCTGTATTTCTCAGTGTTTGAATCATTTGACTACATTGAATTTTAACTCCTCGTGATGCATAACTTTTTAACTTTCATATATAAATTCTTGGATGCTGGAGTGTGTTTGAATGCATAACGTAAAGAAAAAAAGAGTAAATATGTTTTAATCCGTGGTGCTCCATGACCAAACTTCAACCGAAACCAAAAAGAGATGACTAGCTGTTCAGTGAGCAGTGCATTTATGGTTCCTCCAAAAACTCCAGTAATGCTTTTCTTTTGAAAACCTTAACGTCCAAAGTTGATGTTTAAGTTTAATAAAAAAGAGTGAGGAGCTCAGCAGGAGCTGTTTTTATTCTCAGCTTTATTGGTGGACGATAAAACAACAAAGATGATTTTTATTTCCCTCCTTTCAGCAGCGCCACTTGAAAGCCCCACTCTCCCTCCGTGTGAGCAGGGTCCTTCAGCTGAGGAATGTTCGGAGAGGAGCCGCGGCATTAAAATGGCTGCTTACTGCCGGCTGTAAACGCTGCTGGAAAAATGAATGGAGGATATTCATAATAAATATACTTTTATTACGGCTGCAGGCTCGTATATTAGTGTTTAGTGGAGAGAGAGAGAGAGAGAGAGGTTCCTCTCGCCCTCCTCTGTTCTCTTCACTCTCTTCTTCTCTTTTTCAAACTCTGCTTCTTGCCAGTAGTGATCATACAAATACGAAATCACTGATATGGGCAAAAACCCGAACCCAACAAGGCCGGCGGTGCCCGATCCACGGTCTGCAGACTGGCACCCGTGATTCATCGTAAAACCCTCGGACACAGTAATAATTATAGTGCAGCGAATGTTGTGTTGGTACGCGATGATAAATTGTGATAATGAAAGTAGGTTGTCGGTGGAGAGTGTCCTCATTCTGGACGTCCTTAAATGGGATGTCCCCCCCCCCCAGTGAACCCAGGTTTCTCTGGTGACCAGGGAACGTTGTTACATGCTGTGGATGCATCCTCCACCTCTGACGTACTTTTTAAAGCCTGGCTGGCAGATTGTAGCTGTCGAGTGACAGGAAATGCTGCTTCCTCGCCGAGCATAGCATGTCAGTGTCAGTTTGTCCCTCCATGGTCTTGTTTGTCAGACTTACATATTAGCAGGACTCACAGTGAGCTGCCACGCAGTAATTTTAATCTTTAGCTTCGTCTCGCTCGACATGCAAAGTTTAGAAGTAAAACTGAAAAAAGTAAAAGCATCAGATCTTTAACATGAAGCAGCACTGGCCCACAGAAAAGGACAGAGCAAAAAAACACTCAAGTCGTTTTAATATTTCAGGTAAAATATAAATCATTTACTTTAAAAAGAAGGTTCAGCAGGTACTTTTACTTGGAGTAAATTATCGTTTGTTTATATGCATTTTTCTTTGTCACTTGCTCTTTATGAACGTCTGCACACAGCTCTACCATACGAGCGCACCAAGCGTGCAGCTGGAATCAAGGAATTTCTTTAAATAGTTTTTTCCCCCTTTTTTAATTGTTAGTTTCAGGGAGAAAGGCGCCCTCCATGCTGCTGCCCCTGTGCGGAGTTGCCGTTACGTGTTGTAGTGTGTGTTTGTGTGGAACACGGCGTGGACAGAAGCATGAGCGCGTTCACACTGAGAGTGTGTTGGCCACTTAAGCTTTGCGAAAGATGCCCGTTTTTACTTAAATGCTAAAGACGCCAATGTGACCTTCCTCATACCTTCTCTCTACCTCCGTGTTTTCCAGTACGGGTTCCTTCTCTTTTACCACGTGCACAGAAGGTTCACTGCTGCACTAGAAGCTCTGTGCAATTAGGAAGAGCACTTAGCTGATGGGAACGTCATTGATTTTGCAGGTATTTGGTAGTAAACTAAAGTGGATCAGAGTATTAGATTGGATAGAGAGGCTTCCCCAAATTAGCAGGATTTATCGTCTTGGCTCAGTCCATGTTTAAAAGAGTTCAGTGTCCTGACAGTCTGTGCAAAGGTTAGTGAGACTTTTCACCGAAGGCTGAATGGCACCAAAATTCAAGGATCCTGAATGTAGTTGGTCTGAAGCAAGTTTGACATGTCACCAACTCGGCGACACACGCTGACGCTAAACGCCCTGGATGCCGGTGATGGAATGTGATATTGGATTCAATAAAAACTGGATCAGCTGTTTGCAGATGTGTTTATTACACAATCAGTATTTACGTCGTAGGTTGACGGTAAACTGCACATATAGTGCTGCACAGTTGTTCTCTATATGAATTCATTTATTTTTGGAAACACACACACGTCACCCACATGCATAAAGTGGCGTCAAGATTCACACACTTAGTGTGTGTGTGTGTGTGTGTGTGTGTGAGAGAGAGAGGGAGAGCTCGGACCTCTCTGTCCTGTGGGTGAGAGTGTGTGTGTGTGTGTGGATCCAGCGTGTCCACACACACACACACACACACACACAGACACTTCACCTGAAGAACTGCACGAGTCATTAACACAGCAAACAAATGAAATCTCCTCAATGAAAGGAATAAGCGGCACTGGACGTATTAGCATGAGAAACATGATAAAAGTGCTCCTCCATTGTTTCCTTATCACAGTCCCATAATGCACTGGGAGGCAGGGATTGGCCCCGGCGTTCGGACGTTCGACACCGGGCTTATCAGTGTCTGGGGCCCTCGCTCTGAACGTTCAAAGACCGCCATTGTTGTGAGATTTGGGCAGAACAGAGGAGAGATTTTCGAGTCTTTGGAGCTGTGCAGTGGATTTGGTGAGCGGGCGACAGACACTGAAAACACACAGGCTGAGAAAAGAGAGAGAGAGCAAGAAAGACTGATGAAAGCGATAAAAACACACAGAGCAAACAACTCAGCGGCTCGTCTGAATCCATTTTCCTGAGCGTTTTCACCGTGAACTTGTCACAGTGTGTGTGCGCAAACACGCGCAGCACTTTCTAAATGTTAAACGCAGTCAGCACGTGACATCAGCAGCTAAACGTGCACGTGTGTGTGTGTGTGTGTGTGTGTGGGCCACACAACGCCTCTCATTTATAAAGCAGTATGCTGACAAAGATGGCGGAAAAGTAGGTACTGTCGCGTCCTGCCGGTGTGTCCTTGTATTCACAAAATGTCTGTGATACGGCGTTAACCTGCACACTGTACAACAACACGCACCTTTGCTTTTGGACTTTTCAGAGTGTTGATTCCAGGGATCTACAGAACATGTGGCAAAGCTGTAGTAATATCACTTGTGTCTCATTAAAAAATCTAAATCTAAGCAGCTGCCGTGGATCTCACACAACAGGATTTGAAGTGTGAACCGGGAGACTGTGAGTCTGTAAACCCCTCACACCAGCTACGGTCAGCTCAGAGCAGCCTCGCGTTAACCAGTAGTGACTGATAACGACCAACACAGTGGCCCGGTGGGCACAGAATACATAGTTACTAATTCAGTCCAAACTCAGAGGAGCAAGTGGATAAATTCAACACGCCCAGATTTAACACATGCGATATGTGTGTGTGTGTGTGTGTGTGTGTGTGTGTGTGTGTGAAAACATACCTGTCCCACCCTCTCCACAGGCTTAAGTGTGTGTGATTTGGCATCGGTGTCAGATAGATGGTGAAGGAGAAAACACGGCACACACACGAACCAGCGTAGTGTCGATTTGTGCGCGTGTGTGTGTTTTGGATTTCTCTTTAACGAATCAGCGATTTGAAGAAGCTTTAGCCGTTTGGGGCGCTGAGACTGAGTGTGAGAGTGTGTATTGATCTGGGTGAAGGATGTCTCACTGTCTGTCTGAGAGACACACACACACTGAGGCACTTCAAATTGGAAAAGGTAGTTTTTTCCTTCACACACACACACACACACACTGTGACAGGTGAAGCGCCTGTTTTGAATGGCTTCACACTGTTCACGGGCCGTTATCAGGAGTAAGATGTGGGTTGGCATCATTACGGTTCCACCGTCGAACCTGTGGGAGTGGCCCGCTTCAAAACGCCGCGTCCATTCGCTCCCTAACAGCGACATGGAGCTGCTTCACATACATTCAGTATTTAGCTGTAGAAACACTTCATTCTTCCTTTGTGCCCCCCCCTTCTCGTTCAGATGATGTGATTGCTTTCAGTGTTTTGTTTTGCCTAATAAATCACCATCTATCAGAGCCTGGCTGACACACACACACACACACAGTGGCAAACAGTTCATAATGGACCATTCATTTGTCATCCTCTGAGCTGTTGTCAAGGAAAGTGTCTGGGATATGGGACTGAGTGTGTGTGTGTGTGTGTGTGTGTGTGTTCATGCTTTACTGACAATAAAGATTCGTCCCCATTCATCTGACTGATAACACACTAGTGCTGTCAACTGGAGACTAGCTTGATCTCTCTCTCTCTCTCTCTCTCTCTCTCTCTCTCTCTCTCACACACACACACACACACTTGCAGTACATGTTCACACACGTTAATTTACATATGTATTTTCATGCAGTCTGCACTTGCACACACTTGTGTGTGTATTTTTGTTGTTGTGACTTATACTTCCTGCCTTTTTTCTGCTGAAATTTGTTCCGATTTGAGCCCGTTTGAATCCACAGTGGTGAAAATGAAAGACATTTCCTCGAGTTCTACGCTTAAGCACAACTTGAACGTACTTTTATTGGAGCACTTACTGGTTTTGGTTAAGAAGTTCACAAAACACTCAGCAGTATTTAACAAATTAAAAATGGCATCGCCTTCACCAGCTGCCATGTTGAAGTGATGAACGTGTTAATGCATCTTTTTAAACACGGAATTTTGAAACGGAATGTATCTCATGCATGAGAATGGCATGAATCTGCCTAAGCACTTCTTTTACTTTTACTTTAGGTCCTTTCAATATGTTTTAACAATGAATTGATACTTTGATTTAAACCTACAGTGTGTAACATTTTTTAATAATTTTATTCATTAGACATATTTAGCGGTGTGAAAAGCAGCTGTTAACGTCCCCCATGATTTCAGCTTGAGAACTTTTGCAGCACATTGGAGCAAACGATGCGCTGGTTACTTCGTCGGCAGGTCGGGGGCTACAGAGGTGACGCTGCCTGTTTGAAAGTCAGAGCTGGTAGGACATAAATGACCACCGAAAAGCCAAACATCTGACAGCCATGAATTTAAAAGTGATTTCATAAAACCCCCCAGAATATAGACAAAAGGTGAAAAACAATGATTAAAAAGACTCGGTTCTGTTGGTTGGTGGGTTGTTTATCTGTCCTTTGTCCCGTGATCTGTCCGTGGAGCTACCGCTGTGGTTAGCTCGATTGTTGCAGCTTATCGACCATTTGCGAAACCTTTCCTTTAGCCTCCAGACGTTTCCTCGCTGATATGTTTTTGTGCAGAATGCTTGGAGCTTGTGTCCGTCGTGTCTCCTCTCTCCGTGACTCCAACAGAGGCCGACGCCCCGTGAATCATTAACGCCAGAGTCATTATGCACTATCAAACTTGGAATATTACCCCACTTAGCTGATGTTTAATGCTGTAATTAATTCTGAACCCTGCGAGCCAACATCAATTTATTTGATTAGTACTTTGCAAAGTCACACAAAGGTTTTTTTACTGTTGTGTGTGTGTGTGTGTTTTTCTGTGCACGTTTGCCCAAATAGTAGTTTGACACTATGAGGACACTGTGGGCGTTTTGAGGGTCAAGGGTGCAAATAAGGAAAAATGAAGGAAGGATTAGGAAATGCATGAGATGCACGTGACCCAGTCAGTAGCGGAGCCGGGGGCGTGGCCAAGGGCACCAGCGTCCTCTGGAAGCCTTTAGCGGTGCACATTTGCTCCACCGCTCCTCTCTGTCGTGCACTCTGCTGGATCCATGAGGAGATGGGAACATCTGCAGCTGCTGGGTTTATTAAAGTCCATCGGCTCAGTTTTAAATACTTTTGGTGGGATGTTCCTTATATTATGGCATTTCCATGCACATATGTGCAAACATACAGCATCTGATTTCTGTGTGGCCCACTCAGGAAACTGTCAAATTAATGCAGCTACTTGACTCTTTTTTTCACTGTTGGGGAGTCGAGGCTCAGTGGCTGCACATGAGCAAGAACAGAGGCAGCGGTTCTCCTGTTTTTCACACTTGAAACGTGACTCTGTTATATTTCTACAGGACTTATAATGTTCGTCCGAGTCAGACTTTGTCCGTCCAGTGAATTCTGCTTTCATTACTGTTGATACAGTCAGTGCGATGTTGAGGGCAACACTGTTGTTGAGCAGGTGTGCAAAGAAGTTTTCACCGATCGTCCTTACAGACTGATGGAAGCTCCGTCAGATGTGAGCCACCATGACTGAGTCACACGCTCACGTACACATTGTTTGGATATATTTGATAAAGTGACTCATGCTTTGTTCCGGTTTTTCTGTTAATGCCAAGCTGATGTTTAAATGTTCCAGCAGAGTGAAAATGTCTCTTTGGGCTTATTCCATTAGGAGGCGTCATGGGGGGTTGTGCACACACACTAACTGGGCACAGGACGCTCCTCCTGACACGTCCTCCCCAAACTTTACTTTGGACACTTAGTGCTCGAGTGACACGTTGACATATGGCTGGGCCTCAAAGTGCCACTTTGTGGAATTACCAGGATGAATCTGGGTTTGTGAGAGGGAGTGCCTCACGTACCCCTCACTTACACCCCCCCCCCACTCAGGCTTGTGTGGCACCCAGGGCCCAGGAAGAAAAGCAGATTCTTGGCCTGGTTCACTTCTATGGCAACACACAGACCAAACCATGTGATTTGGTTTGTTATTGCTTATGACTCTCGATTGAAAAAGCTCAGTCAGCGGTTTGACTCCCCCCAACGAAAAAAAAGTGAGGAATAAAGCAAGTCAGCTTTCATTAAATAACATAATGGGGATAGTTGTAGTAGTAGGAGGGTCGGTGTTTGAAATAAAGGTTAGACACACGTGACCAGACGCAGTGATGTAACAGTCACTGCAGTAATTACAGCTGACAGCAGACTCCTCCGTCACACACACACACACACACACGTCCTGAAATATGGAGAAGAGACTGATAAGAGAAGGACAGATACAAACACACACTTTGATTCTCTTGCGGTTACATTTACACAAAACTCTCTCTCTCTACCTGGACATGCTTATCGCCGTCATTCTCATTGTCTTTTGTCACTTGATGTCCTTGTCTCGGAGGGCGAGTGAAGCGATAAAGCCAGCATCCCTGTTGTGTTTTAATAAGTTTTATCTGAACGCACTAAACAGACAAACAACGTCAAAACTCTAAGTGAACCTGACAGGAGTGCTGAGTTTTCCACATGGAGGTCATCGGTGCGCTGACGCGTTACTCGGCCTGTTTAGCTGCAGATAGCAGCTCCGTGTTAATGCTTTAATCAGTGTGAACAAATGACAAAGACGTGGGTCACGGGAGTCGTTGCAACGATGAGGTAAGCCGCAGCTTCACGCTGTGTGAAAGTCCCGCGTTGCGTGACCATCATACACCAGCCCGACCTCTTCCCGCCTTCTAAAAAAGGCAGCGTGCTGGTCGATTTTCAGCAGGACACTGTGGAAAGTTTACGGTAGAACAAGGGAGGCAACAGATGTCTGAACATTGTCTAGGCAAAATCATGGATCCGGGTGAACTTTGGCTTCAGTAAGTAGCTGCATGTTCTTCATCTCGACCTAAAGTAATAAATATACAAATAATAAGGGACAGTGGTCGTGTACAGATCAATGTCTCTTACAGTTTATCCTCACAAGTGCCTTCTAAATCAACTTACGGTATCAGAGCATTTATGGCCGGGAATAGTTTAACAATTTCCAAATCTATGGCCCAGATCTTCATCATACACAAAATTGAAAACACGTGTGTCCCTCCAGCATCTTCTGATTAGTCCATTTCTCACTAGCTGGATAAGATTGAAAGACTAGAAGCCTAGTTGTCATCTGTCTGTACTCGGAGTCTCGTCTCTGTCCGCTGTCTGCTTGTCCCATTAGGACAAAAGACTCTGGGCAAAGGAAAAAAACATTATAATGGTATTAAATCACTTGGCCAACCTCTTGGTAACAGTCTGGGAGGATACGTTGATGTATAGTGGTTGCGGTTGCCAAGGTTTCCGGCTGATTAAAAAACCCAGGTTCCCATACATCTTCAACACGTTTGGGTGAAAAAAATAAAAAATGGACGCTGGCTGGCACAGACTGTGCGTGTTAAAGCAGAGTCACTTCATTTGCCGGGGAAACGTGCTGCTGTGTGCCATCGACGCAGAAACATACCGACAGATGTTAGTGTGTGTCCTTTCAGACGATAGGCCAATTAACGCGGCGTAACGTCTCCGCGCTCGTTTAGCACAGTGGACGACAGAATATACTGAAAACATATTCAACCACAAGTCTGAGCTCTAATAATTTAAAGAACCTTAGTGTCACAGACTTTTTTACCTTATAATATTCTGCAAACCACATTTACTGTGAATTAGAACAAATTCATACTGCAAGTATCATAACCAATGACAAGGACAAAATAAGAGTCAAAAAACATTTAAAATAAGTTGGACTGTGTCAGTTAAAAGAAGGAAGGCACACACACACACACACGTTGTATGTCAGTGGTCATGAGCTGCTTCATGTGCTCGAAGTTTATTAAGAAAATTTCCACATCTTCAAACATAATTTACCCAAAACTCTCAGTCTTAAAGCGAGAAGACGTCACGGTTTTGGCCTGTAACTGATCAGGAGAGTCACTAAAATGTCTCGTAAATTCATCAAGTTTTAAATGATCATTCATAGTCTCGTCATCTGCTTCACGCTGCTACGCCAGACTTTCGCAGACTGTCTGCGTAGAACCCAGCTAACATTTCTACCAACTGCTGAGCAGAGGTGGCAAACTTTACGTACGTGCCTTTAAAAAGTTTCAAATGTAAACTGCAAACAAACTCGTGAAAGACTCGGCGTGGAAGCTTGTTTATAGGTGATGTTTTTATTTATATTTCTATCTGTGTATTCAATGAAATGATTCATTCATTACATCTACATGTAAGGAGGGCAGCAGGTCCAGTACTTCAGATTTGACATACAGGGCTTTACTCTCCACCTTTAGTGCCCGTCTGACATTTCCAGCTCTGATCCCGCTCGTTGTCAGAGCTTGAACTCGGGAACGCCTGTGCCCCTCAGTCCTTCACACTGCTACAGTACATATTAGTCTCCAGTGTAATGTGCTGGTTGCCACTATTTTAATTCCGTTAAAGTGTTGTTGCAGGAGCTGTGTGAATGTCTAATTCCATCTCTGCATTGTTCCCGCTCTGTAATTAGCTCCACCGCTGACTTTATGTAAAACAGTTCTGCCAAGTTTTAATTGATTAAAAGTTGCATGTTATTGCGAGGAAGAACAGTGCAGATCCAATTAGCACTGTAACGTGTAAACATGAGCACTCGCTCCACCAGCAGTGTGTGTGTGTGTGTGTGTGTGATTCACTGATCAGTCTCATTTCTTAATCATCACTTTCTGCTCCAGATGAGACTTTATGAGGGGACTAAATTGCCTTAAAGGGATTTCGTATTAAAGGGATTACACCCATGTAATCCCATTTGTCCCAGTGGACCCCCAAAAACATGAACACACACACTCACACATAACCCGATTAGCACGTGGAGAGAAACACGTACAATGTTTTTGTTAACGCTACAAATGAAAACCCATTCGACAATACAGGCGCCGGTCACGTGACGCTGTGCAAATTGTGTGTATTTATAACCTTGACATGAATCTGTGCATGTTTTGCGTTGCGAGTGTAGCCGTGGTTGTGGCGACACTCCCTCTTCTCGTCCCCAGTTAACAAAGACAAATCCACTTCTTTCGCAGCTAATGAGTCTTTAAGGTGAAGGGACTCGCGTTTTATTTGATGAGAAGCAGCTTGTTTTTTCCATTTGTGTGAAAAGGAAAAGCTGCAGCTGATTCACTGCTGGAAGAGATTCCATTCAAAGAGCTTGACTGACACGTCTGTGGGTGGAGGAAGGAAAGTGAAGTTTGCAAAGTTGTTTCTTTTAGGAACAATATTTAAAAGCAATTTAGTTTTGGCATTTGTTTCAAAGTCACGTTCAGCTCACAGGACAGATGTGAACTGTCACTTACCAAATCTCAAAATCTGTGTAGCTTTGCTCCAACCTAATTCCCAGAAACCTCACGTTTGATAAGGATTCTTCAGGCAATCGAACGTCGGCAGTAGTCGAGGAAGAATGACGTCTCTCTGAATGTGTGAATACTTGACGTCAAAATCCCAACAAGTGATAAATGACAAACTGAAACATGAAGAAGTGCAGCCGTGCGCTAAACGATGTGTTCGTATTCTCCCCGATTTCTGCAGGTGGAGCTGACCGGCAGCAGCATGTTCGACTACATCCACCCCGGTGATCACGTGGAGATGGCCGAGCAGCTCGGCATGAAGCTTCCTCCGGGCCGAGGGATGTCTCTGTCCCAGGGAGCCGTCAACGAAGACGGGGCGTCCTCGGCCTCGTCGTCGTCGCACTCTGAGACGCCGGAACCAGGTGGGAAATGATTTACCTCTGCATTTTTGTCGCTATGTTTGTAGGAAGAAGAGGAGAATAGAAGCATGAGCTGGAGGGAAAAAATAAAGCTGACGTGTGTTGGGACAACAAATAGTAAAAAGGTTCAAATTAGCTCAGCTGCTATTAGCATGTTTACATTGCTCAGATCAGGAAATTAATAAGCGTTTCGGGAATGTGTGTACAGTAGTGGCTAAACGTGACAAGGTGAACGTCAGAGCTGAACTTTCTGACGGAGCCGAAGACGGACTTGTCAAAAAGTTTTCACATTCAGCCTGGAGATTTGAATTAATAAGAAGCGGCTTGTTTTTTCCATTTGTGTGAAAAGGAAAAGCTGCAGCTGATTCACTGCTGGAAGAGAATTTACTGCCCAAAGACTCACAAATAGAAACTTTTATGTCTCAGAAACTCATCAGTAATTTAACAAAAAAAACTTTGCAACATTTTAGTTTCATTTTAGCGTTTGAAGTAAATGACAGTGGGAGCAGGTTTTCTGGTTCAAAGGTAGAACCTCTGCCTTCGATTCCGCACCCGATACCACTTTACCCTCTGCACGCAGGCGGAGCTGGAAAAACGCCCGGGGTTTACCGCTGTTTTCAGATGAGTGATGAGCTTCGTTGTTAAGATAATTGGTAAAGCCAAAAACAAACTCATCTTTCTCAAGATTATTTTAAAACCCTTTATTATTTTGCAGGGTTTGTTTAAGTGCAAAGAATTGATGAGGATTTAACTGTCCGGCAGAACTGTTTAGTACTGTGTATCGGTGAGTACTCAGATGTAAGAACGTGGACTCAGTCCAGGACGAGCTTAGCATGCAGTCTGAAGGAGGTACACTTCGTTTTTGTGCGGGTGGAAACACGTGGGATTTATTGTGGTCAATTTCCACGTTTAATGCTAAGCTAACTGGCTAGTCACTACAATAGTGTAACTATCTGCAAACCTAATATGAGCCATATTTTACAAAATCCTCACTGTTCATCTGAATAAGGTCCAGCTTCCCCTACCTTCTTAACCCCCGCCGCACCTTGTTCCTCCGCTCGCTCCCCCTGCTCTAAGTCGGAGCGTCATTTGTGCCCCACGCTGAAACACAGTCCTCATTGGGATTCGTTGCATCGCCGCCCTCATCCATCTATCAGAACATCTTCTGCTGCACCACATGTTCGAGACTTTTTACCTCCCAAATGCTTTTCATTGTGCCTCTCTCTCTCGCTCTCGCTCTCTCTCTCTGTCATGCTGATGATAATTTAAGTATTAGGGCAAAATCCATTTATAAATTAAACAAAATGACTTGATATCCATCGAGTCCCTCAGTTCATCAGCCTGTTCAAACAAGGTAGGGAAGATTGGCTTTGCGGCGGCCGGGGTCTTGGGAGACGGTGCGGTAATTAGATCTGCTGCGGATTTATTCTTGGCTGATTGGTGCTGGTGATGGGCGTGGGGTGGCTTTAAATTAATTGGAGTTCCACATTTGAGGTTTTTCTTCTTCTACCACCCCCGCCCATTGACTTTCTGCAAACCTCTACCCGAGCCTCTCCACGCACCCAACAGTGGAGGCAGTAGTTGAGGGGACATCGACGGTGGACATCAATGTCAATTTGACATCGAGAAAGACGACAATTGATGGGTGTTTCCCTTTGCTGATTTGCCCTAGAGATAGAAAGACATGAAGACACTGAGAAAGACAAGAGGCAGATCGGGGATTTCTGTGAAGAATATCTGATTCACAAAGTTAATTTGACCACAGACAAAAAAGAGCGACAGAGAAAAGAAGGTGTTTGTACTCCTATAGTAATTTGACTAGAATCAGGAAGAAAAAAAGGCGAGGCAGGGGATGTAGGGACGTGTTTGAATACTTAGCAATGTTAATTTGTCCAAAGAAGAAGAGAGCGAAGGGGCGAAGAGGTTTCAAGCTGACATGTACGAACGTGAAGGAATGATCCCCAGTGATAATGTGACCGGAGAGAGAGGAAGAGGGAGGATTAGGATTCATGTATGGGTTCCTTAATTTGTCTTGGAGAAGGAGAGCTGGAATAAAGAGAGAGAGAGAACGAGGTGGTGTGTAGGGGGGCATGAATTTGTACGAGCGCTTCCTTAGAGGAGGCGGGGCTTGTATCAGGTGTGCTGGGTAACAGATCATCAGTGTTTCATGCAGGGACAGACGAGTAATCAGATTACTCCCCTGCAAAAAGGTGATCAGGAGCCCGTTCGGTCTGAACGTTTTCTTTAGCTTCACATTTAGACGTGTCCTCCGCTCCAGACGATGAGTAATGCGTTTCCCCGTGTGCCGCCGTCATTAGTTTTCCATCCCAGTCGATACCGTCTTACCCCTCATCTTCCTCCTTCAGGCATATTTATTCCTTTTGTCCTCCGTTCATCGCCAGCGTCTGCTCGTGCTTTGTTTGTCTATTAATTTTCTCTAATAATTTATAATGTGGGGTGTGTTATGCCTGTTTGGATGTGGGTTTCTACCTACTTGTTGTTGCACTGAAATTGCCATAAATTTGCTTGTACAAGTTTCACAGTGACTTTTGAAAATATTCCCATAAATTGGTTCAAGAAAGACGACATGCTAGGTAGTTTTTCAGCACCCTAATTAGCTTTGTTTCTCTGGGCAAATTATTCTGCGTTCGTGAAAATGTATCATATTAGTTTTAAATTTGTGTTTTGGTAAATGGTAATAACACTGTCAAATTAAAGCATGAACGTCTGCAGAGGAAAAACACGGTTAGTGTCGGAGAGTTTTGCAGAAGCAGCATGATTGTTCCCGAAATATCCTGGGATGATGGCTGAGGTTTGCCACAGGTCCGCAGCATCATCGTGTTGAACGTTACAATAAATGATATATAATGAAGTAATATTGTCACTGGATTAACATCTGTACAGCGTGAAGTCAAGAAAGCTATAATTCAATGGCATTTCATCAACTTTCAGTTCCTGTGAAACTCTGGTTTTCTTTCGTAGTGGTGTTTCACATTCCCACTTTTAACCGCCGTCTCAGAGCAGCTGAGGCAGCGTGTACGACCCGGTCCATTCCAGAGTCAAAGCCGGTTATGGTGTCAACCTTCCACTGTTTAGCGCAAGCCATGAGACACTGACGTACAATTTCACCGCTTTCCTTTCCTTCGTCTTCTCACTTGTCGCTCTCAGTTGTTCTCCCTGTGCCCGCCACGGTTTTCGCTCGGAATGCAGGTTTTCTGTGCCTTTCTTCAGTGACGGCCGACCCTGCTCTGCCTGGGATTGGCTGAAATTCTTACCTTGACCAATCTCAGTCTCGTGCGTCATATGTCAGTTCCGAAACGGTCCGCTGCCCCAAAGGCTCTTCCATAAAGTTGACATTCAAGTCAGATTTTGTTGAACTTAATTCATTAAAATCATATCAGGTTGCATAATGTGTGGTATGGGGACATACATAATCTACATGATTTCTTTGACAAAACCTTAGAATTGGACTCGCATTAACACTGGCAATACTGATTCAGCAGATTGTAGTCTTTAGGAGTCTGTTCATTTCTGCTTTTTCTTATTAAACTACTCAAATGGACTTTTTTATTAAGGCCGTACGTGCATCCAAGCTCGATAATGGAAGGATTTCCTGATTCCAAACTGTACAGACACTGTGTGCATCACCACTCTACGATAATAGCCGACTAGTTAGCCTGTCGTGCTAACGTCAGCAGCTTGCACTGCTTCGCTTTTGCATGTTTAGTTACATGGAATAACGTGTAAAAGAAAGCGGTTTCCCTTTCGACACCTCATACGACGTGCGGAGGCCCCTCGGAGCTGCCGTGCCGCCTCACTCGTTTCAGCTGCTGAAGAGGTAAATCCAGCACAAAGTTGCTTCACTCTCATGCAAAGTTCCGCAGCCTCGATTTCAAGGCAGAAAGTGAAGAACTGCTTACCTCGCTGGCTGCTCAGGCAGCTGACCCCACGGTTTTAATTACAGTCACGCTCATAAAGTATTGAAATTGGAGTTAAAATATGAGATGACCTTGGAGGCAACAGATCTTCCTTTGAAGCCCAGCGCTCCTTTCAGTACGCTCTTGCAGTTAAAGAGAGTCATCTTTAAAAGCACATGACGCAATTTGACTAATATCAGTCAAACTGGGGCTGAGAGGACTCACGTCTCTGTTCTGAAGGGTGAGTGGTTGAAAATTATTACTCCTAAGTGCCATTCAGAGTCTGACTGAGAGGAGAAAACTCTCGGTTTCACTTTGGTGTCTTCATCACATATCGTCGGTTCGGGGGCACGAAAAAGTTATAATGTATGTGATGTTTGCTGGCTGTTGACTTTGACTTTCCCGCCATCAGCTGGAGGTGATTTGAAACTGAAAATAATTTTACTCTTACGTAGATGCTCTGACTAAACTTACAAAGATGTATTTTGTCGCAATCATCTTCTTGCAAACAAAAAATCATAACTTCTGATTTTCTACTTCTGAGTTTATACTGACTGTCTTGAAAAAACTGGAGAACTGCGTCCATCTTTTGGGTCTCACTAGAGTCCACAGCATGAGTTTGTCATTGTTCCCCAACACGGTCCACATTGTCATCACCACAGCAGCACGAATACACGACGACATCTTTGTACATCCCTCGTTTGCTTTCTTATGGCTAATAATCTTTGCTGCTCCTAAACGTAGCTTTTATTTCTGGCTTGAGTGCAGCTCTCGCTGATGTTCGGGACGTCACAGAGGAACCGGAGCGTGTGTTCACACCTGCATTCCGCCTCCCAGAGCAGAAAAGGGCTTTGCTCCAAACTAAGTTTCGGTGTTTGACTTGAGGGAACAGGCAGCACCTGCAGGGCTTCTCCTTGAACATCTTGTGCACTGCCTGCTTTATATTATTTGCATTCACGCCATCAAACAGAAAAGCTTGTAGTTAATTGAGTATTTATTTCAATTTTCTCTCATGAGAGGGCAGAATTAGTTAGAAAAACACCCAGAATTCAAAGTCCTTCTGGAAGTAACAGCGATTCTGCCCTCCAGGAGAACACCATAAGTTCTCCATTATTAGCTCCTTGCGGTCTAATTGTCCACGGCGTCGCCTTATTTCAACATCATAAGTCTTTGATTATTGTTGCTAATTATGCTATTAGTACAACGGAGGGGCATAATTCGTCATAATCGCTCACATTTATCATAATTACCCAAGTTTACAGTCACCTACATTTAATGTCATTTAGAGTGGCCATGGGTGGAGGCTGCTGCCCAAGGACAAACTCGCTGTGTGTGTAAGATCAGTGGTGAAGCATGATTGTATTTGCATTTGAAATGTCACTTGGGCTCCATGACAGGAGGCAGAGGTCAAATATGGCAACACACACACACACACAGACTCTTGTACTACATGCTCCAGTCGTCTTTCACCTCTGTCTGTGAGCCGTCAAGTCCTTCTGTTTGCAGGGATTTTCGTAAGGTTGCATTTAAAAACGTCGGCACTTCAAGCTGCTCTCGGATCCTCTTCACACTGACCCTGATTCTCGGAGCATCACAACAAAAAGCCGCCTCCCAAATGTTTCTGTTCTGCACTTTGAAACAACTAAAAGACTGAAAGCCCCAGAGAGTGTCCGGGTTCATACACTGGGAGTCACTCAGCTCTCGGGCAGCAGAGACTCTGAACCGACTGTGACGGATTTCGTACTTTCGTTGTGTGTGTAGACCAGCTAAGAGAGCGTTAGCCTGCTGGGTAAGAACCTTCAGGTGTGTCTGCTTCTGTCGCCTTGCAGCCAGTCCTGTCCATAGTTGTAGTCCACAGCAGCCACTGCACTGACTGCGTTTGCATGTCCTTAAGGAACCCGGGTGCTGGAAATCTGTCTGGACGTGCAGTAGCCGAGTTACCTGATTCCTGATTTATTTGGGGATCCAGCAGCTCACAGTTTCGAAATGTAAAGTGCCACAGAGTGACAGCACAGCGGGGAGAGAAAGGGGAAAACGAGTAGATACAAACTGATCCACAACAGGAACCGTCTGCATTTCTAAATAATCCAAAGGGACGTTTTTAGATCCTACGGCACTTTGTGTTACATAACTTTTGTGTCAGACTTTGAAGAAATATGGCGACGTCGTCCGTTCACGATCTCTGCTCTCATTCATTCTTTCACTCAGCTGCGTGTTCCTGCCTGCAGCCTATTGTTGGACAAAGATGATTGTAACCCTGGTTACGTGGCCAAGAAGGGGAGACCAGGTGTTTCTAATGACACATGAACGACGACTGTAACCTGGTTCATGGAAACACACTGCAGGGTGTGTTTCATGTGATCATGTACAGTTGAACACTCACAGCCGGTCGACACTCTCTGTTCAGTCTGTGTGTTTATGGAGTGAGGGTTGAACGCTGCCTTCTTTTGTCGATGTCCCATGACTGACTGAGCTGGTGTCTACACGTAGCGTGTTGAGGCGCAGCATGGACCTGTAGGATCACAGAATTGAACATGCTCACCCACACTTCTGAGGGCCTGAAACGACTGCGGTGAAGATGTGGTGTTGTTTGACTTTCCTCTCAAAGTGCTGCAGCATAAAGCGGCCCAGGCTTTTTGTCAGACCTGCTAAATGGTTTCCATACAGCAGATCGTCTCAACTCCTCATTCACTGGGAGAATTAGTCACAATAGATTTGGTAAAAGTGCTCAAATTAATTAAATCACTGTCACAAGAGTTATTTTTTTTTAAATAAAGGCAATAAAACCACTTGAGGCAAACAAAGAACTTTTCAGAGGCTGAGGATTATTATTAAAGTAAAATTATCCGTTTGGTTAAGTTTTATTAAAGTGCCGCCCGTTCGCTGCCACTCTAAATGAAATCTTTAGAGTACACAATAGCCAATCGGAGGCTATTATTGTTCAAGTTTTATAATTAGGCTTCTTAACGAGGACGGGGCTGTTTACAATGGGAGCTGGAGCTGTTCAGATAACGGCGGCAGAGGACAGGGCGGCTCCTGGCGACAAATAAAGCGCTCCTCTCTGCTATCTGTCTGTCACCGCGGCGATAACACAGGAACTTCTCAAGGTCCAAGGCTCAACTTTTAATTTGTGAAGACCACAGGGAGAGACAGAGACGGGGGAGGGGGTGACGGGTTAAAAAGTCAGGTGTGTAGGTTCGTGCGCGAAGAGGGATGGAATGAAAAAGACCAGAGGTACAGAAGCAAATTATCTTTAAAAGAAACATTTAATGGAGGTTAGAAGAAAAGGAGGAAAGATGGATGGAAAAGGGAACAAAAGAAGCTGAAGTGACGGAGAAGGAAAATGAGAGAGTTAAAGAAGGAACTGATGGAGGGAGAAACCAAAAGAGGACGGAAGGAAGATGGATGTGAGAATGCAACTAAAAAGGAAAGAGGAGAGATGGAAATAAGACACATGGAGGCGGAGATTGTATGTCGGGTGGATGTTTCAAGTACAAAAGAAAAGAAAGAAGCTAAACAGACTCCTGATCTCGAGTAAAGAGGAGACGTTTTTAGAGTCAAGACGGGAGCTAAGGAGGGAAAGGAGGAGAAACGAGTAAATCAAGGAAGGAAAAAGAACAGCTGAAAGGAAGGAAGACGAGAAGGAGCAAGTACAGACGACGTGGTGACGATGGATAGAGCAGCAGTGAATGAATGAAGGGGGCCAAGGTTCAGCAGGTCAAAGGTCACAAGTCTACAGAGACACACACACACCTGTAAACACACACTGTGCTTGAGGTGCACTGATATTTCACATATGTCAACCTTTGGTTAAATTTCATATATATATAATATTTCAGAGCACTCGAGTCACGCTACAACACTAAATGTGGAGAAATCTGCCCAAAACAAATGGACAGCTGCCACCGGCTGCTTTAGGAAATAATTCAGTGTTTGTTGAGCGTCGTATTGTCACCTTTACCTTTAAAAAGACTCCGATTTGAAAGTTGAACTGCTCCATTTTTTATTTGATCCGAGTTTTAAACTTTTTCAGGTTTGAAAATGAACCAGGTTTTGCTCGTGGCTTCGACACACAGCCGAGGTCACGGCCGACATCTTGTCTTTGTGTTGATCAGAAGCGGAGACGGAGCTTCTTCGAACCCTGAGCAGAAGCAGTTTTTATGGAAAACGACACGCGTGCGTCTGCTCCATCTGATCACAGGCAATAAGTCGCACCGTGTGTTCATCAGAAGCCCGAGCGACTCTTCACGGGCGTGTTTGCGAAAGCAGTTAGCAGCTCGATGAACACGGACGCCGCGTCTATTCCTCCTCACGCCTTCCTCTGATTACGGATGCTAATCTGCTCAGTCCATCCATCTGTCCCTCTCTGCGACGCCTGGATTCAATTACACCAAACACTCTCCTCGCTCTGTTATCCTCGCCCTCTCTGTTTCTTCTTCCTCGTCCTTTTCTTCTTCTGGTGTGGTGTTTTTCTTCTTCTTCCCTTCCCTTTCTTGTTTGGTTGTCTTTTATCTGGGGACGCCGCTGTCGCCTGGCCAAACACGAACTGAGCGACGAGGAGAGAAATTAAAGGAGAGGAAACAAAGACAGAAGGACTGCGAGACACAAAGGAGGACGGAGTGAGTTATGGAGATGAGATATAAAGTGAACAGAGAGTGAGCTGCGACTGTGATGCCAAGTGTAGCTGTTGTCTTCATAACTAAATTAACACATTTGTCAGTGAAACATGCCGAACACACAACTTTGGACTAATACATACGACGACAGGACTCGAGGACGGACGGTCAGGTGGACAGACAGGTGGACAGGTGGCAGCTCTCATTCAAGCCTCAGGCATGGTGACAGGAAGTGAGAGATTCCGGCTTCCTGCTGTGTTCGTCGTGTGATGGATTCACTGTTTGTCAGGTGATTTCATTGTAAATGCCACAGGAAGATGCTGCGTTCAGGGGTCGGTCCTCTCAGTGGGAAGTCTGACATTCGTGATATTTGTGGAGTTTGACTCCCTCAAACTTTTTAGTCTAAAAAGAGAAGTTTGAGTTGAATTGTTTCCTTTAACGTTTCTTATGTGTTTAAGACATTTTCATCTTCCTCCTTTTCAGCTTTGTTTAGTTTTTGTTGGAGTTTTCAGATCTTGTCGTTTAGTTTTGCCGAATTGTCTTGATGTTTTCACGGTGTCTTCACTCAGTCCGGACAGCGCTACGAGCTAAGACGTGTCTCTTTCTGTGTCCACACCACCTCCTTTCCTGTCTTTCCTCCGTCTCCCTTTTTGTCCCTGTGTGTAATTATGCAGATAAAATGACTTATTATCTCTCGGTTGTGTGTGTTGAGTGTGTTTCTTTGTGACCTCTGAGCAAAGACGAGCTGTCAATCTCGTCACCGTATCAGTGAGAGCAAATTGTCTTTTTGTTTACTGTCCTCTTCACACCGTCCTCCTGTCAGTCACATGTGTTTAAACTTGTGCAATGACGCATTATTCATACACCGTGATTATTCCTGTGCTGCTTTCAGTCCTTCCGCCACACGTTGAGCCTCCTGCCGTTTGTTCCCGTTCAGACAAAAGCGAATCGCTCAGATCTGGCTCACAGTCGGTTCCAGTTAATCCTAATGCAAAACACAATCTGACTTTGTAAAGCTGAGAAAAATAACGTTGTCAGCCTAAATGCGCTCTCCCAAACAGCAGCCAACAGTTAAAGGTCATTTAAAGAACGTGACACTGCGATAAATTTTAAAAGTCCAAGGCTCTGTCCCGTTCGTCCTCTATGGGCGACCGCGTGCAGGACAAAACTTGTTTCCTGTTTCCTTTATTTCCACATTGCTGACACAGCTCACATGAAACTCTCAAACTGCTCCATGTCATTACCAGTAATATGTATTTGCATGACATTGGGCGTAAAGTTTTACCGTTTTACACTCTGAGCAGCTGCACAGTGCACAGGCCAAACACAAACCACACAAAGTGTGAGCAGTGTATAATCATTACAGTGCTGCTTGTCCGCATACTTTTGGCCTCGCCTCCTTACCCCTTTCCTCCACCCCCCCACCCCGCTGCCTTCTCTGTCTCCTCTTCATAGGTAGATCTAGTCCCCAGAGTGGATGAGGAGAAGCTAAAGACAGATTAGAACAGTCCTGTCACAGGGAGAGGATGTGGGGAGGGGGGGGGGGGGGGGATCAAGATGAGAGGGAGGAGAAGCGGTGTCTCCATGGAGGAAAGACAAGAAACGGGGAGAAAAAACAGACAAAGCTGGGATCAAGGCGTCTCCAGACTATTAGAGCGCTGTTTGATTTGAGCTCATTGTCCTGATAAGACCGTCAAAATAAAAGTCTTTTACTATCACTGCAGGAAGAGAAGGGGCTGAAATGTAGAGAGGGAAACTGGGGGAGACGAAGAAGACGAGGAAGCGCTGAGGTAGATGAGGAGGTTCCCAGGCTTTCGCATTGTGGGAAACGGCTTTGAGGAAATCTACCATCAAACACACACACACACACACACACGGAGTCTTTACTTTCAGATCTGTGTGAAGGAGCAGGAGGAGTGTGTAATGAAACCTGCCCCAGCCGAGCGCTCTCACTTCCAAATGTGCCTTAAATGAGATGTTTCATTTTTTCCTGCCTTCCTTCCTCTTCCTCCCTTTACTTTGTGTTTCATCTTCCTCTGTCCTCCCTCGTCGTCTGCGTTTTCCTCCACGGTTCATCAATCTCCATCTTGTCGTACTTATCCTTCCATTCTACTTTGTACCATCCTCCACCTCTTTTTATTTCTTCCTCCTTCTGTCTCCTTTTTTCTGCCTTTGTCTCCTTCTTTGTTTGTCTTCTTCCTCACCATGTTCCTCGTCAGTTAATCCCCTGTTTCTTGCCTTTTTCTCCCCTCTTCTTCCCCATGGTCCTTTCTTTTCACTTATTCTTCCTCTTGTTTCTCTTCTTTCCCTCCTCCTCCTCCTCTCCCCCCTTATTAACCCGTTTCCTCAGCCACTCTTCGTTTTACCTGTGCTTGCAGTCTTCTACCGTCTCTTCTTCGTCTCCTCATCTATACTTTCTCTCCTCTCCCTCTTCACCCTCTCACTCACACACGTTTGTGCCTCTATACTTGTGAGGACAATCCCTAACCGCACCTCCTTCCTCCATCAGTTAAAAAAGAAAACAATCACTTGGGTTTTTCTTCCTGACATAATTTGTCAAATCCTTCCTGATAGGAAACATATTCAATTCATGAGGCAAGGCTCACCTCCTCCCTCCTCCTCCCCCTCTCCTCCCCCCTTGACAATAGCAATTCAATTACAGTGGTGGAGGCAATAGTGAGCCGTGATGCAGGAATGTGACAGGACAGTTACAGAGTGTTTACGCAATTAAACTTTCCATGACAATAGTCTCACTGTGATGCACGACCACAGCGCTACAGTGTGTGTGTGCGCATTTACCTTATGGCTGCCCTCATATATAACTCTGTGTGTGTGTGTGTGTGTGAGAGAGATCATGTGCACGCGAGCTAAGGCACATTTATCTTCACTGCCTTTCGCCCGCCACCTCTCTGACTCCCCTGGCTCCCGCTGTTGCATTCTGGGTAAGGAAAAGCAGATGAGAGGAAGGGGTGGAAAAGAGGACGAGAGCGCAGTGACAGTCATAAGACGAAATTCGTGTTGTCGCTGTGAAACTCGGCAAAAGGAGCAGGTTAACGGAGTGAGATGGAGCTCGGTGTTATGTGTGGATCATCAGTTCTGTAACACGCGGCGCCTGAAGAAACACGTGGCCCGTGTGTTTTGAACAGTGGAGTGTGTCTACACGTCTGTCTGTCCTGTCATGCAAACAGGAAGGCCGCTTTCCCCAGCTCGATTTCTGCTGAACACTGATTTCTCTGCCGTGTACGGAACCAGGCTGCTGGTTCTGTTTCTCCAACTTTGCCGTGTCCCGTAAATTGAGGGTCGCCACAGCGGGTCGTGGTCTGCATGTTGATTTGGCACATTTCGATGCCAGAAGCTCTTCCTCCTACCGGCACTTGTTGCTGCATGGATGGGGACGGACAGTTGGTTTCAGTTTCTGCCGCCGGAGGTTCGGCAACTGATTGTGCTAAACTCAACATCTATCGAATCTGAAAATTTCCCGGCTTAATTTTTTCACCCATCAGACACTGACCATTTGGGATGGTTCTCTTAAGTTCTGCAGGCTTTTGTTGTGGATATTTCACTGTGAATGTCACTAAGTTTATGATCATTCCATCATCAGATTCCTGCTTTACCCCTGTGAAACCTCTTGTCCGTCATCCAGCTGTGAAGAGGATGCACTTTTTATGACCAGGCTTGTAGTAGAGTCTGAACCTCAGACTCTACTACTAGTTGCATAGTGACATTTATTTCCTGCAGGTTGTCTTCAGTTGATGTCGCTAAGTGGCTCCATCCTGTTTTACATGTGTCTGCATTATTTTCTGCTCGTTAAGCCAATTAAATTTGTGCCCTCGTCACTTTGTGTCCTGGCTGGTGGAGGTCACCGTGACCTTGTCTCGTTCCGCAGTCACGTTAGCTAGTTATCAATGGAACACAACGGGCTCCCTGAACCAGGCGGCGTTATTAGTCTGTCTGACAATGATACACCGTCCCGCCGAGACGTCCCCGCAATCACACGCGCACATGTGCAAAGAAACCCTCGGCACTCTGGGTATTGTCCAAAGATCACAGGCGTAGGTGAGTTGTTCTTTTTAATTAATCATTTGTCCTTCAAACAGGGGAAAGTTTCTGTGCCGTAGATAATTAGGTCCCAGAGTCGGGCGGCAGCAGAGCCGCCAGCCACCTGCTGCCTTTGTAGCGCTAATCTTTGTCTTGTAGGAGCCTCGTCCCCGAAGACGCCCAACGAGCAGAATGAGAAAACACCTCTGAATCCCCACTCGCTCCTGCACCACCTCCTCCTCTCCTCCTCCTCCTCCTCCTCCTCCTCGTCTTGTTGTTCTTTGCATTCCCCGTGCGCCCTCCCCTGCTCCACCACTCTCCTCTTCTTCTTCTTCTTCTTCTTCTTTTTAACCTCCTCCTCCTCCGTTTGCTCTTTCATTTTCTCTAGAAACGGTTCTTCCTTCTGTTTTTCTGTTTGTTCTTTCTCTCCCTCTGACTCGTTCTTTTCTCCTTTGTCTTTTTTTACTTTTTATTTTTCACATCCTTTCCTCCTCGTCTCTTCCTCCTGATATTGTTTTCTTTTCTCCTTCTCAGCTTTTTCCCTTCTTCCATCCATCCTCTCTTCCTCTAACGGCGAAAATGAAAAGCTTCTGACAATGAAACTTATATCTCGTGTGAGTGTTTCTGTGGGGAAACTAATCCTATTAATTCAAAGTGAATAACAAAGAGCGGGGGGTGGGTGAGGGAGAATGAGAGCGAGAGGATCTGTCCTCCCTCTCCTCTGCTTCCTCTCTTCCTTCCATCATCTTTATTCCTCCGTCAGATTGACGGCTGATTTCCTTGAGGGCTGAGAGGAAACCGGTGCAGAGAGGAGATGGAGTGAGAGAAAAGGAGGAGGACGTGAAGGTTTGTAGCTCCTCCTGGGAGGCCTGTTGTTTCCTTACGTTCCTCCTCTTCCTCTCGCTCTCTACACCTCCTCCTCCCACTTCTTGTCCTCGCCTTTTTCTTCTCCTCCTTTTCGTTTCTCCTCTGTGTTGCATCACCTTCGGTCTTTCGGTCTCTGTTTGTCCGTCTCTCGGTCTCATTTGTTCTCTTTCTTTCTCTTTCATTCTTTTCTTTGCTCTTATCCCTCAGTTCCTCTGTTTCCCCTTTCTTATCTTCTCCCCTCCCTTCCTTTATCTCTCCTCCCGTGTTTTCCCCCTTCTCCCCCGTTTCATCTCCTCCCCCATCTTTTTCCCTCCCTGCCTCCCTGTCTCAATCACTCCCCCCTCCCTCCCCCTCTCCCTCTCTTCAAGGACATTTATATTATAAAGGATGAATTTGCATATTAATTCATTTCCTTCAGTTTTTTCAGATTAGACGTTGTCAACACGTATCAGCGCTGATCAAACCGCCGCATCCACCAGAGACCTGTGTGTGTCTGTGCGTGTGTTTTACACAAGTTTTGTGCAAGAGACAAAAAAACATGTTGTAAAGGAGGGAAAACAACCAGTGTTCAGAAATGACAAACACACACACGGGTTCTGTGGTGAGCATTCACCCAAATACACAGTCGCACAATAAATGTTACAAGTGAGAAAGAGAAACTCTTCTGTCAGAGTGAACTGTAATTGAGATCGTCTGCCTGTCGTAGAAAAGTCTAACGTCTGTCATTTGTTAAAAATACCATGTTTGAATGTAAATGACCAGGACCTGCTCCAGAAACTTTTTCAAAGTTACAGCAAACGCAGTCTGTGTCTTTGTGTGTTTGTAAGAACGTATTAAAAAACTCCTCTGATCGCAGACCAGTATGAACCGTCCGTACTGTCTCTGCACCGCCCGAACTCCCGGTTGTGTCTTTCTCCTGAGCCACACAAACAGCAGCTGCACAGTCGAAATAATGGAGCTCTGGTGCTGGGTGAGTGTGACCCAGCATTGCAGAGGTGAGACTGTTTATTGACCAAGACTGGGTGAGAATGACTCTGTCTCTGTCTAGATTAAACAGCCCTCTTTACATCTCAGGACATGGAACGTTGCTCAAACGGAAACCTTACTTTTGTTTTAAGACTCACTTTTAATGCTTGTGAACCCGCCGCGTATGCTGTTAGGGTTCTACAAGTACAGTACGAGTGTACGATCTGCTGAATGGTGTGTCTGTGGATTAGCGGATACCGTGTGTGTGTGTGTGGGGGGGGGGCGTTCCCGGCTGTCTGTCCTCCATCACTCCCTCCGATGGATGGAGAAGTTATGAATATGCAGTTGAATCCTGGGAGCAGATGGCAGCTGACAAATGAAGCGTCTCACCTTCAGTAACCACTGCTGCTCGCTGATTGGATGCTTGAGTGTGGAGGGGTGGAGGTGGGGGCGGCGATGAAAAATGCACTTCCTGTTATGAAGGATGAGACCACCTCAGACTGGTTCCAGCAATAATCTCACCGTTTTTACTTTTATTGGACTTTCAGTGTCTCAGTCATACAACAAACATGTGAGACTTTTATTTTGACAGCCATGACACAGGAAGATTACAGCTTTCACACAAGCTGCTCTCCTCCTTAACAAACCGTTAATTTGCGCCTGTTTGTCTCGTCCGTCTCTCCTGACATGTTTTGACATTTCACAGTTTGATCGCCCTGAGCCGCTTTGAGATGATTGACAATTTGACAGCAGCCGTGATTGGCCGACTGGTCCTGCTGACAGGATGACTGTATTTATTTGTTTACGCCGATTATAATCATTCTCCTCGTGTTTCACCGTGTTGGTTTTTCCCGATTACCGCTGGCCTTATGCTGGAACATCCACGCCAACATCTGTATTTGTCCGTGAATTTGTGGCTGCAAATGTGACATTTCTGAGACGTGTGTTTGTGTGGTGCTCTTCCCTCAGTGGAGTCCAGCAGTCCCAGTCTTCTGGCTCCTGATAACTCTCTGGAACGGTCCTTCTTCGTCCGCATGAAGTCGACGCTCACAAAGAGAGGAGTGCACATCAAGTCCTCAGGATACAAGGTAGGATTAGTGGCAGCACCAACGCCTTTTAACAACCCACAGCTGTGAAGGAACAGGTGTGCTGCTCGGACCCGGGACTCAGCCGACCCACTCTGCACACACTCGAGCGTCACACGGAAAGTGCTGGGGTATAACTGAGAGTGTCTCTCAAGTTGCCTCCCTGCAGCAGCCCCATTCTGCAGCGCCGTTCACCTGAACACATTTGTTCTTAACTGTGACCTTTGTGTGACTTATTGGAGGCCGTCGCCAATTTTCCCCTTTTTCAAACCACTTTTACGGCCCCTTGTCAGACTGACTCACTGGACTTGATTGTGATTTCATTTACAATCTTTAACAAAATTAAGGCAAATTAACTTTCTGTTCATCATGTCGCCATCATCGTGGTTTGTGCAATTTAGTGACAGAGATTTTAGTGATTTTAAGTTTGAAGTGTTTTTAAGTAAGAAGCTAAATATGAACTATATCACCTTCACGTCCTCACATATTAGTCATGGAGCTTCCTGCAGCCTGCACTGTTCCCTCTTTATTTCTGCCTGCCGCTCTGATCAAACTTCACTGTTACCTGATTATTGTTTTGCTCCTCTGATACAGAATCTGTCGCATTAGTTTTGTGACAAATCTGCACAGTCAGCACAGTCAGTACGTTACCTAAAGTTCCATTCCAGTCCACGTTGATCACACTTCTCACCATAAATCTTTGACTTGTTCATCTTTTTGATTGTTTCTGTGAAAGTTGCTTCATTTATTAAACACCGGTTGCCACCATATTTTCTTTTTTTGGCAGTAGAGCAAGTAATAATTTCATCCTCGCAGGTTTAACTGCAGAGGATTGATGAGGATTTGACTGTCCAACAACTTGTACTAGAAGCAGTTTCCTTAGCGCTAACCGTTAAATGTCTTCATGCTGAGCAGCTGAACGCGGTAAACGTATCGGCGTGTCGGCATTCAGAGTGCCAGAGCACAGACTCCCACAGCTGCCGTAGCCTCGCCAACACTTTGTTTCATCTCATGTATCTGATGCGAATACAGAAACGAAGACGGGCAAATCTGTTGCATCCCGTGTCTTTGAAGCTTCCTGTTATTGTAAAGCTCTTTGTTAATGCTTAAAAGTAGGAATAAAAGGCTTAAAACTGAGTCGAGTTTTCCCGTGAAGTTGCATTAGTTCAGTGAAAACATCAAGCCCATCAACAGATCTGAAGTCATTCAGCGTCCACACCCTGTCCTCTGACTTCCCTGTGTCCGTCTGTGTTTTCCCGTACAGGTGATCCACATCACCGGGCGTCTACGAATCAGGATGGCTCTGACGCACAGCCGCTCGGTGCCCAATCAGATCATGGGGATGGTGGTGATGGCTCACGCCCTCCCTCCGCCCACAATCAATGAGGTTCGCATTGATTGTCAGATGTTTGTCACCCGAGTCAACATGGACCTCAAGATCGTCTACTGTGAGAACAGGTAGAGCATAACCAGGACCTTCACCCCCTTATAGCTTTATAGAACCATTTGAATTCAGAGTTTTTCTGCACCACGTGTTTCCTACTTTTAGTTGGGAAATAGCCTGAGTACGTCTTACACCACAGACTACTGAATAAGATAAAAACGGTCAAATTTTAGTGTTTCTCAGACGTTACGTCTCTTTACTTCGAGCCAAATGCTCTTGTCCAACGATGTCTCAACAGCATGGATGGATTACAGGTCCAAGAGGTCAGGTGGAGGCCGACAAAAACCACCGAGCGATGCAGAATCACCTAAGATCGTAAGCACTAAAAAGAGTCAAACAGTCCGTCCTCCAGGCTCTTTGTGTTCCACGATCTGTCTGTTGACGTGTCACAGAAAGGTAGAAGGTTTGACAGCAAGCTTTAACTGTACGTCATGAAAAGTAAGAACAAGAAAACAAGCTGATATTCAAATTTATTCTTTTAAAAGTAACAAATTGTGGGGCAGCAAACACATTTTCCCTGTTTTTAGCACATCCTTGTAATTTCTGGTCGTTTTTGATAATGTAGTTGAGTTTTCAGAGAATCTGCTTCTAAATATTCGCCTTTTTCGGTGTCGGTGTCAAACACAATATGTTACCACATTCATGTTTCATGCCTGCTGCTCGTGGGGAAAAAAGCGAGCTTCTTATTCATGAGGAAGTCTGACCCAATCCTCCTGGTTTAACAGTGGAATATGTCTCTGATGGATCTATCTTCCTCCCTCTGTCCAGATAAAGCAGATAGGCATCAGGATCTCGCTCAGGAGTTAACCGGCCGACCAGCGAGATTCATATCGACCCCCCCCCAAAAACCCTTCATGTTTTATTATAAAAAAGGGAAAACTGATAGTAGACAGATTGCTTTTTTGTGAGTGGAAGAAGGGACACTGCAAGGCAGGTGATGATATTCAATGCTGAGCGACAGAAAGCAGCCAACAGACAAACGTCGCTCCCATTACAGACCCATTTTGAGGATGAGTTTCTAAGAGAATGAGAAAATGGGGCGATGGGTTTTTGTAAAGAACAGAGTCTTCTGTTATCTGCCTGCCAGACATTAGTCCCCCCCCACCTTGCCTGCTCGCCTCTATCAGAATGATACTGGGGAAATTGTTCTGTCTATCCTGTGGCAAATTTGTTCAAATTAAACCTTTTAAAGCTGATGTGTGTTACCTGTTCAATAGACAGACAGGCTTCAGTCTCTGTTGTTGGGTTATTAGCTTTTTTCTTCCCTTTTTAATCATCCAGCACAACGTGTACAGGGAAAATTGTCCCCGTGTGCCAAGTTCTATATTTCTGAGTTTCACAACATTTCTACTCGCAGCAGAAAGATGTGCAACAGCACAAAATGCATGAGAATATGTGTACGTCAGTTAGTGCCTGCAGAAAACTAGATTTAACGTGTCGAGTCTTTAAGTAAAAGCTGCTGACGTCCTGTGTCAAGATCGACGTCGGACGTTGAAGGGATTCCTTTGCTTCTGTTTGTGACTCTGCAAACGTTCACATGTTGTAAGTGTAGAAAACACATGACAGCACGAGATGATCCATTATCCATCCCGACAAACCGGCCTCTCCGTTCGTATCTTGTGCTCGACTCGGTTTTCTCCAGCCCTGCCTCTGTGAAGCCTAACTTCTACTTTTGCTTTAAATTCATGAAGTGCTGCATTTGTAAATTGAACCAAGTTACAAGGTCAGAAAGGTCATGGGGCTGTAGACCAAAGTCTCTGCATGAAGTGGGTGTGAACTACTTGATACCAAAGAAACAAAAGCCAAATGGCCATAAAAGGACATTAAACTTGTCACAGAAAGACAAAACTGACCCAAAGGGCGAGAGAAGAGTCCAAGCCCAGTGATAGAACACTTTAATAACTCAGTAGTCAGACTCACCGGGATGTTTTAACAGGATATCGAGATTTTTTTTACTGATGTCTTCAGTGTCATTGTATTTTAGGCATCTGTGTAAAATGCGAAAAAAATTGCGAATTATTCACATTATGTGTAGAACTTCAAGTCAGATGTAAACTTTTACAACTAGTCGGCCCCTGGAAACCCTGCGTGACCTCTCAATTTAAAACATCATGAAAACACGGGAACGTGCTTGACAAGTTTTTAGAAACTGCATTTTAGGCCACAACAGTCACGAAAATGAGGGGTCAGTTCTGACCCGTGTGGGACCTATTCCCCCTTTACAGTTAGCAGCTGCCAAGACAGAATCAGAGCAACTAAAGGGTTCACGGTAATTATACAAGCCATCAGCCCCAGTTCGTGGAACACAAAATCTTCTGTTACTTGTAGTGTTTGTTCAGCTGGGATGATCTGGGTCAAATCATCAGCGGAAGAACTTTTTTTTTTTTTGCTCGTAAGCCAAACGCACCCTTGTTGGGCTGTTTTTTCTTCCCTCACTGCCACTGTGTGTTCCTTTTGTGTTTCAGAATCAGTGACTACATGGACCTGACTCCGGTGGACATCGTGGGGAAGAGGTGCTACCAGTTCATTCACGCTGAGGACGTGGAGGGGATCAGGCAGAGCCACCTTGACTGTGAGTGGCTTCATGCTTCCGTTAAGCTTGTAACCGTGATCATTTACTCCGAAGTTCCTGGGGTAAGCAAGCGGCTGACCCGGGGATAAACTAGTGCCCCTGGTGGAAGATGGATGCCTCTGCAGACATGCGGCAAACACACGAGTAGAAGTTCATCTCCTGCTTAGAGTTCAAACATCTGCTTTTAATCTAATTAACACTTGAGCACAAGCAAATTTCATGCAGCATTTCCTAAGTTCTTTACAGCAAGAGTTTGAACGACATTTTATCAGAAAGGAGGAAGCGAATCCTTCTGTCGTTTGTCTCGATTTCACTGCTCACCTGCACCTTTGAAAAGTTCCCTCACAGCAGCAGCTCTACAATCTTATTACCCTTGTCAGAAAGCGTAATACACGTTCCGTCTCTGACACGCACACACAGGCAGAGGTTCTGCGTCCCCGTTTAGTGGCTGTCTGGATGATTTGCTGCACGCTGTTTGCTGCCGCAGTCAGATCTTTACAGTGGTGGTAAAAGCTGAGGAGGCGTTCAGAGCGTCACGGCGTGTTGGAGACAGTGAAGGCGTTTAGGCAGAACGCCAAATAATAACCACGCAGCAAGGACAACACCTCTGATGGGAGTCGGAGCAGAGACCGACCACAGTCGCGCGCACGCGGCCTCAGAGCGTGTCGCGTCAGCCGTCTCTCTCCTTCTCTACAAATACTGCGTACGTGTCGAGAGTCTCACTAAAGCTGATGTGGATCTGCTTGTTTTCTCGCCGGCACACACCTGAGCGCCTGCTGCACGACGTGGCCTTGGCTGTTGACTCGCTGTTAGACTGCTGCAGCTCAGCTGCTCGACGAGACAGCGGAGCACGATCAGACCTTGTGCTGTGCAGAGATGTTCAGCATGTTTCAGCGAGTGTTTGTGGGCTCGCTGCTGTTGAACTGGCTTCGAGAGACGTTTGCTCCTCGCTGCACGTCACTCCCTGGATCACAGTCCTGCATCCTGTCTGCACAGGAAGCTCTTTGCTCAGCCCCGCTCATTGTGTGGGACAGTTGGAGAGTGCGTGACGTTCACTACTTGTATGTGCAAGGACACCTGGAAAGTGACGGACGGAGGCCCGAGCCGAGTTTATTACATTCACGCAGTCCTATCATGGCATTTGTCAGATTTATACTGACAGCGAATTATGCACAAGCATCTACATTAGCAGTGCTGTGTTTCACGACGTCAGTCAAACTGGTTTCTGACCATCGACTCGGCTGCTGTTACAACACACGACAAGCACGACATGTCGCACGCCTCAGCAGCATGAAGCTCCCGGAAACTTTTTCAATTACCTTCTCCAAAAGTTCCGAGCTCGGAACATCAAGAGTGGCAATCAGGAAGTGACTCTACGGCGGCCTGGCGGGGTCAGACGGAACGAGGAGGGGGGAGGTTAGGATGTGTAAAACATGAAAAAAAGGAAGTGAAATATGGAGGGAGATTATTCCTCTCAGTCTGCAGTGAGGATGGGAGGTCAGGGAGGCGAGCCGGCAGCCGGCGGTTTAAATGACTTGGTTTTAGTCGAGCGTAGTCTAATACAGCACCTTCAGTCACCTCGGCTGCTCGTTTTATTCTTCCTCTTTCAAAATTAATTTCCTCTCTGAAAGGGGGGCTTTCAGAAATGGATGGCTACGGGGCGCTGGAGGTGCTCCGTGTCTTTTCTTTTTCTTTTTTCCCCTCCCCGTCAAATGGAGCGCAGTCAGATTGTTCTGAAATCGGCCTTTTCTTTAGGGCGGTTTAATTCGGCGGCTTTATGAACCTGCTGATTGTGTGCACGCTGATTTCAGAGCAGCGGTCTAATGATTCTCGACTTCAGAGCTGTCGGCCTAATTGGACGGAGACGGACGTGGTTGGTGCTGTGGCAGGGACGGTTTTGGGTTTGGTTTTGGGAAAGTTCGATGTTTGGTGTAGACACATTCTGGCAGCTGGACACGGACACATTTCTCACTTCGTTTAGTTTAGCTGCGGTTTACGTCCTCCTCGTCTTCTTACTCAGCAGACAGCTGCTCATTATTTCTACAGTAATTTAACAAAAGTCACTTTTATTTACACCATCTTTTCCTATTTATTCTCAGGCTCTTTTCAACCAATTTTCTCCGGTAACTAAAAAAGTCTACAAAACTTTAAATTTAAGCAGGTAAAGTATCACAGAGGACATTAAATAAAAGGTGGCTACAAAACTGAATAGGACTTTCATCTGAAACAGGCCTTGGTTTCAAACACACCACTACATTTTAAACTGGAGTCTGCTGACGAACCTTCAGTCTGTATACATATAATACCATAAAAGTATTTTCACGTTTTCTCCGGAGGACATGGAGGCGTTAAGCTGCTTGCAATCCCATAACAGCCGGGAAAATGCAGATGTGTTTAACTTGATTTTTACTCCCTGCAAATGAGAAGATCATTTCATCCTTGTTTCCTCCGCGTTCTTTATGGACTTTGAACCGGTGCTTTATCAGAAACTCCAACCTCAGGAAGCCGAAGGGCCAGAAACCAGCCACTTCCTGCGTTGTACAGTTGTTGAAAAGAAGAAGCCGTAATACTGTCTTTGTTACATCTGATTGCAAAGATCCATCACAAAACTCTTTTATTTCAGCAGAAACTCTCAGTTTTACAGTTTTTCAGATGATTTTTCTTCCTTGTGGCTTTGAACAGAACAACAGCAGCTCACAGGCTCAGACTTTTTCTTTTTTCTTCTTTTCTTGATGAGATTTATTTCTGCGTCTGCTTTCAGTTCCCCCGCTGCTGCAGCAGTCGGATTGTTAGGGAATCGATCAAGGTGTATTTTAGAGGGATAGCCTGTTCTCTCAACAGGGATCTAAATTTTAAAAGGCTTCTTTTTAAGTGGAGGACGAGGCGTGATCCCTCTCTGTGAAGAGGCGTCGCTCTCTAAGTCTCTATCATTACCTGCTGACAGCCGGTCTTAGCTCGGGTCAGATCTCAAAGTCAATCTGTCCTCGTTTCCACTCCCAGAACAGAGAGAAAGAGAAAGAAATGGGGCTAAACTTGTCTTTTCACAAAGAAAGGGAGCGAACAGGAAAGGGTGATTTGTAGGCAGAAAGAAAGGGGGGAAACGCTGAGAAACGCTCGGCACGAGGCTCGAACAGAAACGTCTCTTCACAAAGAAAGGCACGGGAACGGGTGATGTGCAGATAGAGAAAAGAAAGAGCAGAGGATGAAATGCTAATTTTCTCAAGGAGAGACGGACAAGATGTTTCATTAAAACGTAGAAAAAAAGGAGTGAGGATGACGGGAGGGAAAGAATAAAGGCGAGAATGGGAGTGAAAGGAAGAAAAGGAGAAATGACAAAAGATGTTATAAGAAAACAGACGGAGAGATGAAACCGACAAAATGCACTTGATGTTCTTTACAAATAAAAGCAAACGCAGAGTCTCAAGGGCCGAGGCGTCGGAGACAAATCCAAAAGGCTCCGAGAACTTTTCCAAATCTGTTCTGGTTTTAGGCCACAATTCTGGAACAGCAGGAACCTGGAATGTGAAAAGGGGACGACAAATTCTTCATATTTTTACAAAATGGGGACGGGAGACGAGGGGATCCAAAGACAAGAGGAGAAGGAAGAATTAGCTTTTTTAAAGATACATTATGATCGGCAACAGAGGAAGAAGAGCGATTGGGACATAGAGACAGCAAAAAGAGAGACCAACAGGATGTTTGCGAGAGCGAGAGGAGTGAGAGACACTGAAAGGCAATGGGACAGAACAGAGAGAGAGAGAGTTTGTGTGAAAGCTCGGTGGATTTAAGCCTGCAGGCGTTTTAGCAGAGCGCGTCTCTCTGGACTAACACCATCTTTAATGAATCCACTCGCACACTAAAAGGCGCTTTTTCATATGTGCACACAAAACACACACACCTGTGAAACGCTGCACACGGGTGTGTTCGAATACACACAAAAGAAGCCGCCTGGGACGAGAGAGAGAAACATGGACGACCTCAGTGACATGAGATGCACACACACACACACACACACACACACACACACACACACACACACACACTCTCTCTCTCTCTCTGACTTTCTGTGACTTTGCTCCAACTTCAAGTCAGTGTGTTCGTTGTATGTTTAATTTCGGTTTGTCGACAAGTTCAGTCACAAAGCCAGACTTCAACAGTCGGACTCTGTGTGGTACTCAGCCCGACCTCAAGAGGAGACGGGGTTGGGCAGCAGAGGGCGCCACAGACGGAGGACGTCCTCATCTGTCCGTCTTCTGTGGGACAGACAGGACGCCACAAAGCCAAACACACCTAATGAGAAGAAAGAGGAGGATTTGGAGGATGGAAGAGGGCGGGAGCGAGCAAATAGAAAAACAGGAAAAACAGATAAAGAGGGAAAGACAACGGCTAAAAGTGTGTGTGTGTGTGTGTGTGTGTGTGTGTGTGTGTGTGTGTGTGTGTGTGTGTGTGTGTGTGTGTGTGTGTGTGTGTGCGCGCGCTGGCGGAAAACAGCAGGAAGAGCGAGCGAGGAAGACTTTAAAAGGGAATAGAAGTCCTTTAATCTATCGGCCTCTCTCCTGCAGCCTCGGGCGAGCCTCCAGCGCTCCCTCCCTCCCTCTGTCTCCTCTCCTTCCTTCCCTCCCTCCCTTCCTTTCTCCTCCTTCCCTCCCTCCCTCCCTCTGTCTCCTCCTCTCCTTCCCTCGCTCTGTCTCCTCCTCTCCTTTCCTCGCTCTGTCTCCTCCTCTCCTTTCCTCGCTGTCATCTCCTCCTTCCTTCGCTCTGTCTCCACCTCTCCCTCCCTCCCTCTGTCTCCTCCTCTCCCTCCCTCCCTCTGTCTCCTCCTCTCCTTCCCTCCCTCTGTCCCCTCCTGTCCCTCCCCTCTGTCTCCCTCTCCTTCCTCCCTCTGTCCCCTCCTGTCCCTCCTCCCTCCCTCTCTTTCCTCCTGTCCCTCCCCTCCTTTCCTCCTGTCCCTCCCCCCCCCCTCTGTCTCCTCCTCTCCTTCCCTCCCTCTGTCTCCTCTCCCTCCCTCCCTCTGTCTCCCCTGTCCCTCCCCCCTCTCTTTCCTCCTGTCCCTCCTCCCTCCCTCCCTCTGTCTCCTCCTCTCCCTCCCTCTGTCTCCTCCTCTCCCCCTCCCTCCCTCTGTCTCCTCCCTCCTCCTTCCCCTCTCCCTCCCCCTCTCCTCTCCTCTTCTCCTCCCCCCCTCTGTCTCCTCTCCCTCCCTCCCTCTGTCTCCTCCTGTCCCTCCCTCCCTCTCTTTCCTCCTGTCCCTCCCTCCCTCCCTCCCTCTCCCTCCTCTCCCTCCCTCTGTCTCCTCCTCTCCCTCCCTCCCTCCCCTCCCTCCCTCTGTCTCCTCCTCTCCCCCCTCCCTCCTCTGTCTCCTCCTTTCCTTCCCTCCCTCTGTCTCCTCCTTTCCTTCCCCTCTGTCTCCTCCTCTCCCTCCCCCCTCTGTCTCCCTCTCTCCCTCCCTCCCCTCCCTCTGTCTCCTCCCTCTCCCCCTCCCTCCCTCTGTCTCCTCTTCTCCTCCCCCTCTGTCTCCCTCCCTCCCTCCCTCTGTCTCCTCCTCCCTCCCTCCCTCTCTTTCCTCCTGTCCCTCCCTCCTCCCCTCCTCTGTCTCCCTCTCTCCCTCCCTCTGTCTCCTCCTCTCCCTCCCTCTGTCTCCTCCTCTCCCCTCCCTCCCCCCTCCCTCTCTCCTCCTCTCCCTCCCCTCTCTCCCTCCCTCTGTCTCCTCCTTTCCTTCCCTCCTCTGTCTCCTCCTTTCCTTCCCTCCCTCTGTCTCCTCCTCTCTCCCCTCCCCCCTCTGTCTCCTTCTCTCCTCCTCCCTCCCTCCTCCTCCTCTCCTTCCTCTCTCCCTCCCCTCTGTCTCCTCTTCTCCTTCCCTCCCTCTGTCTCTCCCCCCTCCCTCTGTCTCCTCCCTCCCTCCCCTCCCTCCCTCTGTCTCCTCCCTCCCCCTCTGTCTCCTCCTGTCCTTCCCTCCCCTGTCTCCTCCTTCTTCCCTCCTCTGTCTCCTCCTCTCCCTCCCCTCCCCCTCCTCCTCTTCTCCTCCCTCTGTCTCCTCTCCCTCCCTCCCTCCTCCTCCTGTCCCTCCCCTCCTCCCTCTCTTTCCTCCTGTCCCCCCTCCTCCCTCTGTCTCCTCCTCTCCCTCCCTCTGTCTCCTCCTCTCCCTCCCTCCCTCTGTCTCCTCCTTTCCTTCCCTCCCTCTGTCTCCTCCTTTCCTTCCCTCGCTCTGTCTCCTCCTCTCCCTCCCTCCCTCTGTCTCCTCCTCTCCCTCCCTCCCTCTGTCTCCTTCTCTCCCTCCTTCCCACCCTCTGTCATGGACTCTGGCATTTGTGTGTGTGCAGGTGAAGAGAAGAGCTTTGAGTTCAGGGCACAACTGGCGTCCTGACGGCATTATGGCATTTGGATTAGTTTTACCTGTGTCGTGGTTCTGAATTGATGAGGTTTTTCAGGTTTTGCATCCTGGTATTTCCGGAGAATAAACTAACCTTTGCTCCACACTGACACACTCCTTAACATCCTCCACGTTTGTGGTCACTCCCAAAATATTGCGAGGGTTCTTTTTCCAATAAAGAACTGGGCATACCGAGGCGACCTACGGGGAATCATCAGGATACTTCAAAGTGAGTTTGAGCCCATTTAGTTTGGACCAAAACTTTTGTTCACTGTCAGTGTGAAGTAAAGTGTGTCTACATTTCAAAATAAAAGACCGAACATGAGCTGGAAGGTCGTTGCCATTGATTAATATGGTCTTTCAGTTTGAGGATGAACATCAGCATCACTGTGGATTCATATGATGGCTGTGTGTGTGTGTGTGTGTGTGCGTGCTCTTCCATTGGACATGCTGGTACACTGAGCTACTCTCTGAGGACCTGCAGTCATCTCCGTGTGTGTGTGTGGTTATTTACTCTGCCATACAAACAAAGCAAGGTCACATTCAAGGTGACGTGATCTCACCATCTCTGCCTTAACATGCAAACAAGTTACCCCCCCACCCCCACCCCCACCCCACCCCCTTCTCCCCAACAGAGAACAAATGTGCGCCGGCCGCCCAACCAAAGTCAATTACCGCAGCCCTGGGGATGTCGTCTTAAACAATGCTATTAGTTTCTAATAGTTTTTAATTACTGGCCTTCTTTTTATATAAATCACCCACGTACTTTCTCTGTCTTTCGTCTCTGTCGTGGAAAAACCTATTTGTGTCCGTAATTAAATGGAGTAGAGGGATATGAATTTAGTGGCCCTCGCTTCTCGTCTGCGACTGTTTCTGTTTGAGCGGCTCCTGATTAATGCCAATACATATTGCCTGAGATAACCATTTAGTGGTTAATTTAGCCAAATTTATTGCCGGCGCGCCGTCACAGGGCGGAGCGGGATGGGAGGAGGGGGTCCGGTGAGGAGAACGCACCTCCTGAGACCGGGGGCTTCTGTTACAGGGACACAGCTCTATCTGGTGGTGGAAGGCGTGAACTGAAACAGAAGTCGTCCTCTTATAAACATTGGAGGGCTGGGATGAGCTTCAGCCCCCGGACTATGAATCAGGGTAAAGATGATGGATGGATGTGCCGACAGTTTTGTCGCGACGTTGATGCTGAACCTGTCAATAACGCACTCTGAAGAACTGTTTGTTATCCCGGCAGCCGACTGTAGGGTGATCGGGTGTAATAAAGGGAAACTGATGACACCAGGTGGTTCTTTTGCTTTAATAGAGACTAAAGGGACATAACAGATATAAATTAAGTTCCTGATAAGGTTCCAGGTAGATGCTGGTCTTCCTCAACAACACGGAATAGCATCAAATATCAAAACCTACTTTATCCCGGCACATTTATAAGGCAGTAATGGGACACACACCATATTAATGCAAGCGCGTTTGTTCTCCAACCATCAAAGGCAAAACCATCGTGAGCAGCCAACACAAACACACACGGCGGCTGGCAGCGTGCGCTGCTCTGATTAATGACGGCAGCAGCAGAGCAGCTCTCAGCCAGCTGTCACATGACATCTGATAACTGCCTCTCTCTCTCTCTCTCACCTCAGCCTTCGTCTCATCTTCTGCTTCTCCCCTGTGATAATCGAGCTGCTCGGTCAGTGTGACACCAGGGTTTGAGTTTTGAGAACCAGAATCCTCCCTGAAATGACAAACCCCCCCCCCCCCCTCTGTGTCTCCCTCTTAGTGATGAACAAGGGTCAGTGTGTGACAAAGTACTACCGGTGGATCCAAAAGAACGGCGGGTACATCTGGATCCAGTCCAGTGCCACCATCGCCATCAACGCCAAGAACGCCAACGAGAAGAACATCATCTGGGTCAACTACGTCCTCAGGTCAGAGGTCAACCAGGACGCCTCAGTTTCATCGTTTCATTTCCGAACTTTGTTCTTTGTGACAAAAAGACACATGTAGGTTAGTGACTATGTTACAAAGGGTGAGAAGGATCCAGCAAGTGTAAGTGAAAATAACGCGTGGGCACAAACAATTTTACATGTAACACAAGGAGGTTGTAAAAACTAATTTACTAAATGATGAAAAAACATGTATGTTGAAGTAATTTTTCAGTTGTTTTTAGGTGATGTTCAGCTGTTCAAAACGAGTAAAGACGGGATTTGTTTGTAACACTTGAATTTAGGTGAAAAAAAATGATAAAAATGGTAATTTAGGAAAATATCGTTCATGTTCTGGTTCTCAATTTTGTCACATAATTAAAAAAGCAACTCTGTTGTTTTTCACAGTAATACAGAGTATAAAGACACACCCATGGACATCGCCCAGCTGCCAAACCTGCCGGAGAAAACCTCCGAGTCCTCCGAGTCCTCCGACTCTGAGTCCGAGTCCAAAGAAAACTCAGGTAGGGAAGGAAGCTCACAAGGATCAAGACTAGAGGCTGAATCGGTCAATTCCTTCTCTTAATATTAATGTGAAAAACGACTTGTCAAATAGTGTGTGGCTGTTTAAGAGGCGGCTGCAAGGGAATCAAAGTCTAAGCAGCAGAGCAGGCAGCAGTAACACGCAGCCTGACAAGGAGAAGCCAGGGAGATTTTATCAGTTGGTGCCAGTGTGCTGTCTGTGCCAGGCTGGGTGCCGATGAACGCCAAGAGCTGCAGGGTCTGGACTGCAAACCGCCACAAACCCTGGACTAACTCTGCAGACTGCTACAAAATGCCACAAAACACCTCCAAAACTTTACACGACAACGGAAAGGTCGCGGCACAAAATGCCGCCACACGGTTCTTGGAAAGTCCGGGTGGTGCCACGTCTCTTCCACGTCTGTGCGTTGACTTAATAAAATCCTTTTAGTCAAACATCCCCTCACTGAAATTACATCTGACATCTGCTCTTTGTTGACTCGTAAGAGCTAACCGTGAAACTTACAGTTAGCGTTATGGATGTGAGACTTTCCAGGTTGGTTTCTAAACGCCACGTACGGTCAGGTCACTTTCCTTATGACGCTGTGCTGAGACACAACAGCCAGTGAAAACTTTAGATCATATCTGGAACTAACACTGAAGATCGGCATCGCCACTTTGCTGCAAACATAATTAACGTTACAGGGGCTGTGACCTAATGTGAGCGTCCATGCAGAGGACTGAATTAGACGTCAGTGATGTTCTCACTCTCATCCAGAAACACAAATCAAGGATTAACTTAGTGTGTCACCAACATTTGAAGCAGCCAATACTGAGCGAGACAAAGCTCACACCAGTGCCAGTATAGTTAAATTCAAACCGATGCAGGCCCTCCACCTTGAGCATAATATTATCAAGTCCTGCAGCCTGTGTTGGCATGATGAGAATCTGAGCCAGCTGTTCTTCTTTCCGGGGGAGAATGACTCTGGCACGCCGTCGGCTGTAAATCGGTGCCAGCTGCTGCGGGACGCGGCCAGCTTCAGCTCCAACAGGCCTGAGGTGCTCAGGCTCAACATATTCTAAAATGAGATATCTGACCTTTGACCTTTATTCAGTTAGGATGCAATCTACGCAGTGAGCAAATAAGCCAGAAACAATGAGGATTTTCCCTCTTTTCCCTTGCGGTTTTATTTCATGCAGAACAACTTGGCATTAAAATATTTCATACGGCACATAATCTAACATACAGAAAACCAAATCATGTCATCAGTGAAATGACTGTTAATACAAAAGAAGCCCCAAAAACACGGTTTCCATTCTTTATTTTGTTACTGATTTCCTTTCATTTCCATTAATAAGAGGGTAGCGCATTGTTGGGGATATTTTCAGAGGAAGATCATTACAGATTTGGTCCTTTGTCAGAATCGGTTGAGGTAGGATGGTGAACGTGGGTTTTCTGAAAGGCAAAGTAGAAGATGCGTTAAAACCTCACATTACTTGTGCGTTAGAAACCTTCTGGGCTGGTTTGATTCGGTATCGTAGTACACGGTCTGTCTGTTTGTTTGTTTGTTTGTTTGTTTGGGAATAATAATTATAAAGCTGCAATATGCAACTTAAGCCACTGTTAGTGACTATCAGACCGGCCTCGCTCCGAACGTGTGAGCAGTGAATATTCTGCTGCCACTGCGTCTTCACTCTGAGCCTGCACCAGCAGCTGTCGCAATATGGTGGGAATATTTCGAGTAAACAAATATTAGACAAAGAAACTGCATCCTGCAGCCTTAAATATCTGCTGATATTCTCAGCATCTGATCAAACTTTGAGAAGTGACAAAACATGATTAAGTCAAACCCAAAAAACTGTCCCTGATCCTGCAGATTGGCTTTTTTTTCCTTTAAATTCCAGCCTGAAAATCAATATGTTTTGCTTGGAGCGCAAATGGAGATACGAGGTTTTCCCCAGACAAAGCGATTGAGTCGACATTTCAGGTGCCGCGAGGGAGTCCGAGCGCTGCCAGCTGGGCAGCCGCTGGTCTCGGCCTGTGCTGGCAGAGTTTAAAGTGTGTGTGTGTGTTGTGTGTGTAATGGAGTGGACAGAGCAGCTCCACACACTGAACACACGCGTCAGCAGGTTCACAGCACAACACATGTAAATCCTGAGAGAAGACACGAAAGCATCTGGGATCCTCAGTGTGTCGGTCCGTTTGTTGCCTTGGTTTTCACCACACAAATATTTATTTCCTTCGGGATATAAAATGTTCATTTTTAGCCGTGAGTTCAATTTCCTGACCGTTAGATGGATTTGCATGAATGTTTTCTACCAATGTTCCAGTTTTCGTGAAAGACTAAAATGATTTTTCAGGGCAAACAGAAGGACAAACAGACAGAATCTTCCCGATCATTTTGCTTAAATTTTAAATTGCTAAAATTGGTCCTTCCAACAGGACAAACCTTTGTTCCGCCCATCCACCGCTGTGTCCTGCACTGAGTCTGCAGCCTCCAGTCTTTTTTATTTATTGATTTATTTTTAATCTTTTTATTATCAAAAATACACTGTACAGTTTAACTATTTACAAAGCGTGAAAACAAGGACAATAAATAAACCAAATATAATTCCTTATTTTCATATTCTCTATACAAAATACCATAAGAACCAACGTAATAAATTCCACATTTTCCAAATATCGCACACACTGAAGTACAGCACTCATCCCTTCAGTTTAGTCGAAACACATTCAATCAGTACAAACAAATCCGAATCAGTTAAAGTGATCCCCTCCCCAGTTTCCGGTCATTTAACATTAAATCCTCACTCACCCCAAAATCTAAGAACCACCTCATCTGCTCACAAAGTGTTTTGTTTTCCCCACTTCCTTATGAACTCATCCTCGTCAGTCGCCTGAAGAACACCCATATGGTTTTGTAGCATGTTCCTAAAAACCACCCGTCTCTTCAATGTTTTCTGCTCAAACGTTGCATAATTCCTGGCTATGTATATTACATGTCGTGCAATACTCAAAACAAGACTTATTAAACCCGTATTTCTGGACTCCAAAACACCAGACCCAGTCCCACCCCTCTCCTTGAAGCCCAGTTACTTTGCATTTGTCTGTTAAAATCCCTCTCACCCAGTCCCTGAAATCCCAGCCTCCAGACTTCACTGTGCTTAACACAATAACAGCAGTTCATGCAGATTTTATTTTACAAAAATCTAAATGAGCAAAAAAAAACAGATATGGGAGTGTGGCTTAGGCACAAACTCAAAATGCAACTGAATACGCGCACACACCCAGGAATGTGTTAATCCAGTCACACAAAGTCCGTGTGAGGACTCCACATACTGTTGTAAGACTCATGTTAGTCTATCCGACAGTTTTCAGGGTGACTCAGTCTCAGTGGCTTTAGAGAAATTCGTTGTAGTCTTCAGGATCTTTTTGGCATCATAAAAGTATGTATTAAATTTAAAGTGATGAAATATTAGTTTGAATTAATTATCTGACCCAAAGGTGTAAACAAACCACCGCTGTGATAGTGTGACGCAAACGATCAACACAAATGAATGAGAGACAGAAGTGAAAACTTTACAGAAACACGTAATGTTTTAGTGCATCACAAAAATTCATATGTTTAGAAATAAAAGTCGTCAGATTCCAGATTTTAACCAGTTTGCATCTTGGTTCCTAACAGACAATGAGAACGCCAAGTCCGAAGGAAAACCCAGCCACCAGTCTGAGCGCAGCAAAGACTCGGAGATGGACAGCAAACGCCAGCAGCAACCCGGCCAATCGCATTGTTCCTCCGAACAGGAAATGAAGCATCAGGAAGAAGGAGACAGCTCAAGTAACCCTGAAAGCCAGGACAGTGACGACAGTCTGGAAGCCTCCGATGGAGAGGTGGAGGAGCAGGAGGAGACCGGCGGGGAGGGAGGAGGAGGAGGAGGGGAGGGGAGGAGGAAGACTGGAGAGGTTAGCGGGGCTGGGAGCGTTGGGAGGGTTGGGCTCCATTAGTGGACTAGGTGGTCTGAGTGGGCTTCATATTAAAGTAGAGCACTACGGTGAGGGCGAAGAGGTACAGCTGCACAACTCACAAACTTCTTCATCGGAGGAGGAGGAAGAGGAGGAGGATGAGGAGGAAGAGGACGCGGCCATGCAGGATTGTGACAGCGCCAATGCTGGAAGCCAGTTGCAGAAAAGGAGAAAGAGGAGGAAAGTTCAGAAGTGGGACGGGTCCCGAAGCAGGAGGCTCCGACTTTCCTCGACAACGCCCAGCCCCGTCACCAGGGGAGACACGACGTCTCTGGCTGACCCTTCCCAGGCGCCGTCCTCCACGTCCTCTCACCTCCTCACCTCCCACGGATCCCCCAACAACACAGGCGCAACGTCCTCGGTCCTGAAGATCAAGACGGAGATGGCAGAACCGATCAACTTTGACAATGACAGCAGCATATGGAACTACCCACCCAACAGAGAGATCTCCAGGAACGAGTCTCCGTACAGCATGACGTCCAAACCGGCCGCCGCAGGAACCCACGAGACCTTCCCTTCGCCCCAGGGGGCGTCCCTCCAGGTCTCCATCCCTGACTCGGTCCTCACCCCTCCTGGCACCGAGGGAGGGGCAGGGGGAGTGAGGAAGCCTCCCTACAACGGGAACTCTGCCCCGTCGTCCGTCTCCAGTGCTGTGAGTTTAGCGCCTCCCTCCAGCGTCTCCTCAGCCGACCCGCTGTCTCCACCTCTATCCGCCTCCCCGCGAGACAAGCAGCAAGGCACGCCCACCACGTCCTCCTCTTCGTCCTCGTCCTCCTCTTCGTCCTCGTCAACTTCTTCCTCGTCACTGCTATACTCTGGCGACCTTGAGGCGCTACAGCGTCTGCAGGCCGGTAACGTGGTTCTCCCGCTGGTCCACCGGGTCACAGGGACTCTGGCTTCCACCAGCACGACAGCTCCGCGTGTCTACACAACCGGGACCATCAGGTACGCACCAGCGGATGTTACCCTGGCCATGGCGCAAGGCAACATCCTCCCCAACGCCGCCATGAACTTCGTCGATGGCTCGGGGTTCGGCCTGGACCCCAAGACACCCATGGAAATGCTCTACCACCACGTCCACAGGCTCAACATGTCGGCGGCGGCGGCCGCCGGCCCGTTTGTCGGGTCCCAGACGGCCACGGGCGGAAACGGCGCCTTGGGAGGCCAGATGCCAACCGCAGCCAACGTTTTCACCACAGCTGAGGGACTGTTCTCTACGCTGCCGTTCCCGGTGTACAGCAACGGGATCCACACCACACAGACAAGTCTGGAGAGGAAGGAGGATTAGTACGTAACGCTCACGACCGCATTACTGTGTTTCTGAAATCAAAAACCGTGTCAAAGTAGACGACTACTCACTAGTAAAAGAACAGAACAAAGACTAACATTTATCAACACGGTGTGGCACCGTGTTTCCGGGAGCGGAGAAGGGACAGGAAAGGAAGACAAATGTACTCTAGCACTTTGAATCTGAGCAACTGAGCTTGTGTAATAGACATGAATGACCCTCAAACATGTCCCCCTTTTCTATCCTTCTTCTCTCTCCTCCTCATCCTTCTTTCAGCCTCCTTGCTCCGCTTCTTGCGATGAGCGACAATTTTATCGTGAACAAATGAACAGAAATAGACTCTTCTTTATTGTAAAGAATTCCTTTTTTTGCCTACAGAGAATTCATATTGCCTAAGGACTCCGCTGGAGCCTGACGGGGATAATTTTTTATTTGACTTCTTTCTGTTGCATCTTTATGAAGATGCTGATTGTGTGTATTTAACGGAGGATGGTACAGGGATTTATAACGAAAGAAAACTCTATGCGGCTCTCCTCCGTCTGTGTCTTGATGTGATCAAGGCTCAAAAAGAAAGTTTTTAAACCCGGAGGAGTGGGCTGTGTTGTGCCCGACAAAGGTCTCAGTGATAATAATCTTTTAAAAAAAGGTTTTTTGAGGACGTTTCTCGATTGAGGGAATAGTTTTACTTTCGTTTCTTCCTTTTTTTAAAAAGTCAAATATTCTAGCTCAGATTTAACGTACAAATCAAGCATTAAGATGAAAACAAAAAAGCAATTTGAACCGGGTAACGACCTGTGAATTATCGAATGTTGCTACTTCCTCTTTTATCCCAGGAGTTAACCTACAGGTCTCGCACCAAACATAACCTCCTCAGCATCATCTCTTCCTGACTCGATCTGTCGTTCTCTCGCTTATCTTTCTTTACCTGATCTTTACTCTCTCACATTTCTACCTGTCGATCTACAGATTCATGGTGCTACCGACCGTCCAGTAACCCTGACTCAGCTGGCTGACGTGGGTGCTGTAACCGAACCCACAGCTCATTGACAGACTGATGGTGTTTGTTTTGGTTCTTTGGAGGAGGAACAATTTTTTTGGGGTTTTTTTTGTTTTGCCGCCTCTGACCTTCAGGAAAGTCAGAAAAGCAGCGTGAGCCTCGAAATCAGCGACCCCGTCTTCACCTTTGACCCCAAACGTCCCTGTTTTCCGTCTTTAAAAAAACGCTCAGTCCGACTGGGCCACGAGGGGCCGCTCTGCTTGGCGACATGGAGCCGATTGGTTCAACTTTAGGCTGCGTAGCGTTTGTTTTATGTCTTTTCTAACCCAATCAGACTGAGTCTAACTAGCTAGCGTTGCTAACTAGAAACATGAATGTTGAAAACCTCGACCGGCTCCTGTTCGATCACTGTTTTAATGTTCTACTACTACTTTTTTCTTTTTGTCCTCCTCTTCGTCGTCTTCTTCCTGAACCAGAATCACCTCCACGAGAATTTCCGATCCACTCTCTTCCATTCCATCGCCGGACCCTGTGATTTCTAAAAACCACATATCAACAAGGAGATTGTAATAAAGACGCATTTTCAATCAGTTTATCAAACAATCAACCCACTAACTACAAATAAAAAAAGAATATGAATTGTTTTGAGGAAGAAAAAAAAAACTCACATTCCTTTGAACAACATTGTCTTTGTCGTGTTTTGTGTTTTTTCTTCCTTCGCCTCCGTTGCCAAAAAAGAAAAACCCACAAAAAGAAAAACCTTTGTCTCACTACAAGTTTGGTGTTTTACAAGCACTGTGATTCTCGTTCACTTGTATTTTTTTTCTTCAGATATTTTGGTAAAAAGAGGAAAAAAAAAGATGAGAACAAGTAATTAAAAACTGTCAAGACGTCCACCTTTAAAGTTGACAGTCCCGTCTTTGCCATCCCTTTGTCATCCTTATTACCCAGTGTGATTAAGCCGTAAAAACGTGTTACCGATGTGTTTAGTGTCACTGGCTGTCAAAAAGTCTTTCATGGCGACTTCTCTCTCTCTGTGTGTGTTGACTATATGCAGTATATACTGAGCTACCGTAGCTGTTTTTGTCCTTTGTCTTCTCTGTGCTCTATCTCTAGTGTGAGGGAGGTGGGGGCGGCGCCTGGGGAGAGAGAGAGAGACGGGGGGAGGGGGGGCGCCATCCCGGAAAACACTCACTTCCCTCTTTCTCTCTCTTTCCCGTCTCTTCTCCCTCTATCTGCAGTCTTAGTGAAACCAGTGGAGGTTCGTGGAATTTCGTGTTCGGTGGCCTTTGCAAAAAATGGGGAAAAAAACTTTGTAGAGTCCACCTTCTTTTTCGCTGCTTCCTTTTTGTCTTTGTAAAACCTGGTTTCTTTGCTCTCGTTTGTTTTCGGTTTGGTTTCTTAACCCTTCTCTCTCTTTCTCTCTCTGCTGTTGCTTTTTGCTGTTGTGTAGTCTTATACAAACCTCGTTATCTCGCTGTCTTTTCTCTCCGAGACGAAAAGATTCTTTAACTAGCTCAAAGGTTTATGGAGCCATGTATTTTGCCCCTTAGGAATCCTGGGAATTGCACTTTCCAGCTCTTGCATTCAAAGTATTAAAGAACTAATATGTATTTACACTGTTTAGAATAAATTTGAATGAGCAAAAGCCTAAAGTAGCGTTTTAGACGTAGTCCTGGAGAAAAAACCCAAAAGTTGTGAAACATTTCCCAGAATCCCTTGGGGTTTCCTGCGTGCATTGGGTGTATTTCATTGGTTCCCACCAAAACCTGTTGAACCTTCCTGCGCAAACTTCTCTCACGGGACAAACTAACCAGTGGTTCAAGGGGGAGGAAAAAAAAACGTAGTTCAGGACACATATTAAAGATAAACAATTTTAAAGGTTTCTAAAGAAATTAAAAGAAGAAAAAAAATATTTCGCACTATAAATCTATTTTTATAGGTGTTTTGGAAAACTGAACTGCATGTTTAGTAAGTTCGTCCGATGAGTTTCACGTGATCGATCCCTCGTTTTTTGTTGTTGTCGTCGTCGTAGTCCAGCAGTTTTCGTGTGTTTTTTTTTTTTCTTTCTGCTTTTTAAAGTCTGTCGAGCCCAAACGGGGACGTTTAAAGTCTCCGTGCCTCCACCTTTTTACATCCGGACAAACAGTCTGTAGCATCTGTGCTTTCTGTGAAGAATCAGCGTCTGCGACTAATATGTACAACGGGGGAAAAAACCAAACCCGGGTGATAAAAATCAGCCACGCGCTTATTTATTTGAGCGACTTTGGGCCGCTCCATCTTTCGTTTGTCGCTGAATGTCAAACTCGTCATTGCAGGAGCATTTTGTCCCCACGCTCCTCCGGATTTCAGCGTTTTCTACGTTTGCCGTTTTATGCGTGAAAATCAGGGGGCGGGGCACAAACGAGTGGCAGGTAAAGACCAGGCGGTTTTACGGTCGTTGGTTGGCTGGTCGGGCGGGCGAGGGGCACGTAACTCAGACGAAACCAGGAAATACACCCACATGTAACAAAAAACCAAACAGCCGGTCCAAGCTGTTTCAATGTTTTTTCTGTGTTTTATGTCGAAAAATGAAAACTTTGCTGGTGATTTTAAAAACTTAAAAACCTTAATCACAGCTGCTGTCAAAAATACATAGTGTTTAAGAATTACAAATATTGAAAAATCACTTCATTTACCTGTGAAGAAACTGTGTCTGTGTTTTTAACTATTTCTTGTACAATTATACAGATTCTTTTATGAGGAACTTGGTGCCAAGTATCTGAAATACGGGAGAGAGGGAGTCTCTTATTATCAATGTTAACAGTGTTATAAAATTCTAAATACAAACAAATTAAAATATTAAAAAAGAGAAAACTATGGTACACTTCTATTTTTTGTTGTAATTTTTTCCTCAGACGGGGAAACACACGACTAACTGATGCTAACTTTGAGTGCCTGGCTTTTTTTAATTATTATTATTATTATTATTATTATTATTATTTTGAAAGACATCTTTTTGAGTTCATTTATCACGAATAATGCTGCAAAATTAGAAAATGTACATACTTCATTTTTACAGCAGTTGTTCTTTTCTAAGTTTACTAGGTTTTCATCCGCTCAGAGGAACATGTCACATACATGGTTGTCTTTTCTGTAACCCGGTTTTGACCATCTTATGACAGGTGCCATATTCATAATAAAAATTTCTCTTGAATTTGTTACCAGATTGCATCATTTCTTCTGTTTGACACATTCACCATCCCGCCGCTCGCCCCCTCTTGCTACTGTCCTGGACACAGGATGAGGCCCCTGTCAACAATGTTGGGTCTGATTTTGACAAATGAGGGAATTCTGGCTTTTCCCAATTAAATACACATTTTTTAAAACGTGAATGATTTTTTTTCTTTTCACTCTGCATTTTGTTGGAAAGGTCAGAGGAGGAGCTGCAGAGCGATGGCTGCCTCGAGGCCTGAAGACCTAGTCGCCTCTGCCCAGCTGCTCAGGTACGTTCAGTGGTCACATGCAGATCTGAGGGTCTGGAAACTGACGTAACACAGAGCTGAGCAGCGCTGTGTTTTCCGTGGGCCAGAAATGTTTAGTTGTCACTGATTCGTGTTTCAGTTGTGCTGTGTGAAAACTAAAGACAAAATACTTAATACTATAATAATAAATGTCCCGGATGTGTTTCAAATCTTTATTTCTATAATTCAGTCAGGAAGTGGCTGTGACGACGGCCCTGACATCCTCACTCACGGTGCAGAAGTTTCCTCTCTCTCAGTTTCTCAGCAGGAAATGGTGAGAACAGCATGACGGGTGAAGTGAGACGGCAGCACAGTCATGAAGCCGCTATCTGTCCATGAACCCCCCCCCTTATTATATTCATCCCTCCCCCCGTGCAGTAATAAGAGCGGAGAGGTCAGTCAGTCGACCCTCTGAGGCCGAGCAGCCAACTTTAAATATTTCACACTATTTTAAATGAGCACACATGAATTATAGATCACAGGCCGTACTCTTCTGTGTGTGTGTGTGTGTGTGTGTGTGTGTGTGTGTGTGTGGAGGTGCTCGAACCTGAAGCTCCTTCTAATAACCTCTGGCTGTCCGTCTCACTGAGGTCTGATGTGGAATTTAGATCCGGCAGCATCAGTCATCCACCGGAGGCTTAACGAGCGGCCTTTCATCACCGGCCCTGATGGACGGATGATGAAACAAAGCGTTAGAGATGAAAACTCACCATTTTTATTTTTTTTTCCCCATCTGCACTTTCACAGGGGAGGGGGCAGGACCGGGTATCCCAACGCCCAACATGCACCAGGAGGCAAAACATCACAAAAGCCTGTGGAAGCCTTTTGGAGACACGACGTGACGGTTAGGCCCCTACGGAATCACGTGTCCTCTGAGTTTGTTACTATTACAGCAGGAAATACGAAGCCGTTTTGGTTTGGAGTTGGTCTCATCTCAGTTCCACATTTGCACGTTGAAATTCAGTGACGTTTCCATCCGTTTTTACTAAGTGGGCCACAGTCCGCTGTTGAGTTCAGATGACGTCGTCTGGAGAAGCTCTGGAAAAGCAATTTGACCATAATTATAAACTCCCTAGTGTGAGCAACAAGATGACATAATCTGAACAGAGGGTTCCTCCGAGTGATGTCATCTGGAGGCATTTTTCAGTCAGAAGTCAGTGGGTTTTAGTGTAGGGAAGTCAGAACCAGAAGCAGCATGTTCGTATCAGTGAAGGTCAGGGTTAGGTTGATTTTTAAAAAAGATCCGTTTTTTTCACATTTGAGGTTCAAAGGTGAAAAATCATTTGTAGTTCTGAATTAAAACCTCAGGACAAAGATCAGTGTCACTAGAGAAACCTGGTGTGGAACAGAAGCAGGTGAAGGTGGAACCAAACATCAGTGTTTGTTGGTGCAGGAGATTCTGTTTGAACAATCGGCACCGAGGTATCAGCAGACGCCCCGACACGGAGCGAAGGAAGAAGTAAAGAGAAACTGGACTTTACCAACTAAAGGCTCGTTGGTGATTTATCAGTCAATAGGAATCAGCACAACTGTGGATCCGTGTAATCGACAGCATGGCGTTCGGCAGGATTTACCTTGATCCATGAATCCGAGCGAGCTGTCGGGTACGAATACGTTTGTGTTTTTGTGGATCTGGAGCATGTGTTTGGTACGTTCACTTGAATGTGAAGTTTCACTGCAAGGTGAAACAACTTTGACTTTAGGGCTAAAAGCGCTGCGCTAACTGTGTTTGGGCCTGTTCTCTTTCACTAAATGGATGCTGCGTTGAGCGCAGGTTCCATAAAAAGCAGAGGCGTTCATCAGAACTAATTCCTCTCGGAGCTTCCTGGTTAATGACTGACACGCTGCGACGGTCGATTACTGCTGATGACTTTTCCTTTAATGGAAGGAGCCATTAAACAGGAGGACGTACGGCCGACAGAGACAGAGGTCAACAGCGGCAAGAGTGAGACTCAGTTTGTCTCAGTGGTGGGCACGGCAGAGGTCAAAGGTCATCCGAAAACACCTACAAGAATCGGTGAGTTACACTGGTTTTTACGTTTGGAGAATTCATCCTGCTGGTCCGTATCTTCTGTCACTGGGTGTTAAACCGAAGGCAGGTTCTGCAGTTAGAAGAAGTTTGGTTTTAGTGGGCGGGTTCGCTTAGTTCTGCTCTTTGTGTTCGGCCTGTGAACCAGCTGCAACTCGCCTGCTCAGTCTGCACCAGGTGTGCGTCGTTAGACCAGGTGGAGGAGGACGATTTGTCTCCCTCCATGAGCCGAGACCATGTGCGGACATTTCACAGCCTGACGCCCACGGTGTTCAGGTTCCTGGACTTCACATGTTAATTCACGTTTGTCTGTGGGTGAAGTGGTTCTAAAAAGTGCTTCTGCTTTAGCTTGTTGGCGGAGACTCTGGTTTTCCGCCCCTGACGCTGTTGGTCGTTTCCCTCACAGGTGATGCAGCAGAGACATCCAGAGGACAGACACCGGAACTGCAGCCGGACAGGTGAGCGACCTGCCCTGGAGGTTTTACCTGCACCAACCGTCTCACGGCGAACCCGGATGTGTTTGCAGGCCGAGACCCTGAGGAGGACGGACAAAGACAGACACGTCCACAAGAGCAGAAACGTCCTCAGGTAAAAAGTCTTCACACCCGGACACGAAGTTCAGGCCGGAGCCCGATTTACAAACCGACAAGTGAAAATGTTCTGAGCGTTGACAATAAGACACGTTCATTCAAAGCAGATTTCAAGGGATCACGTGATCGACCAAACGCGATCATCACAGCTGCAGGTATCAAGTTAAATCACCGACTTGTTCAGAAATGAGATGAAGTAAAAATAATCAGTACTTAAGTAAAAGTACAAGGGAACAAACAATGATGCAAGTTAAATTTCAACTTAAGTAAAAGTACATAGATGATTAATATTTCACTTACAGTATTAAAAGGAAAAGTGCTTGACTATTTCTTCGCTCCGTCCTTCTCTGTGGGGCAGCGCTGCTTCATGTTTGGGGACATTAAGTCACTGGTAATAGATGTGACAGCAGTAAAATGACGACACCACCTCATAAAAACAGCAGTTTATTATGACGTGTGGAAAGAGACGCAACACATCCAAGTTTAATTAGAAATGTAGTGAAGTAAAACGTAAAGATATTTGCTCCTAGATGTAGTGAAGTAAAAGTCATAATAGCCACAATTAAATGTACATTAGTACAGTGACAAAGTACATGTACTGATATTTCCAAAAAGTTCAACCAAGGGGCAGCAGGAAGGAGTTAGATTTTTAAAACGAAAGTAGAATCAAATGCTCTGTCTTGAAACTACTGAGAATCATAATTTTGTATTTCGATACATAATTATCTGTATTTGTACCTGTAAGAGCCTTTTATAAAATTCCGGTTTAAAAGGAAAAACGTTGGCAGAAACGTTTCTTTTAGTTACATTTTTGAAATCCAGTGTCTCTTATATTGGCATTTATACAGAAGATATACATTTTGTAAACACTCGAGACCCTCTATAAACTCATCATACATCAGTTTTTATAAACTAAATCCTTTAAACAACTTCAGACCTGCCCAAAACTTTAATTAATAATTAACATTTAATCTTTTTATGCCAATTTACTTATTTGAATCTTAGTGAAACTCCGTTTTTTTCCCCATAAACTAAATATTAGGATGATGGGCTTTTGGTGGTGGTCTTGGATACGTCAAAGATTAACAACAAAACTGGTTTGATTCCATTAGTGTTTTTTTATGTAGTGACAGATTCTCCCCCTGGAAATCGCCTTCAGTGTAACCGCAATTTTTTAATCTACCCGCCATTTCAGTATGAAACCAAAAAAGTATTAATATTTGACTTTTTGACTGTATCCCACCAGATTCAGCCTCCTTCCCGTTGTCGCCTTATGCATAGAATTCTCTTACGTTTGCCAGTTATAATAAGAGTAAATCAGCTGTTTTCTTGAATGAATCATTTGACTCTTAAAATATCAAAAAATGTCCCATGTGCTAAGGTGCATTAAATGTCAACAGAAATAATTCACTCTAGCTGAACATCAAATGTTTGGCTTTTGTGACTGAAATACAAAGAGTGGAATCATGTTCTTTTATTCTTGAAACACAACAGATTATATGCCTCCTATAAACTGAATTGTGATTGTTTTCCTGTGGTTGGAGGAAATGATTTACCTTGCTAAAGTGCAACTTTAAAAAATTGAATATCAATATAGTTTTACACAAGGAACAGCAGGGCAGATTTATCACCTAAATCCAACTGTGAAATTAGTCGTTTCTGCTTCTACATGATATTTCTTTCGTCAGCAGCATTGAATTTAATAAGTCGTCGTCACTTTCAGCAACCAATGATGTAACTGATTACATGTGCAACATTTAGAAAGAGAAACTTGACAAAAACGTTTTCAAATGAAGGTGAAAGTATCTGTGGAGCCGCCCACAGACGAGTTTATTCACAAACAAAATCCAGCTTAAAATGTTTTTTTATTCCCCCACGTGACACAGAGTCAAGACTCATAGTAACACAAACAAACGTTAAACAGGAAGTGGGGCTGCGGAGGTCACATTGAAAGGTGAAGGTTCACAGCAAGCTCAGGGTTTTAGCTTTTCATCCAGTGTGTGTGCGACACCTCGTCACCTCCGTCAGCGGAGGATGAAGAATGATCCAACAAAAGTTCAACACAGTAAGACTGAAAACTACACGTTGACTTTACTGTTGTCCAACGTTTGTTTCCCCAATTGAAAAAAGTGGAGTTGTGTTCCTTTACTTTTAGCTTTTCTCTGCAAAACGAGCTGCGTCTGTGCAGACACAGTCGGGCTCTCGCTCTCCCTCGGACGGAGTTAGCTTAACGTTAAGTAAAGAAACAAAGATTCAAAGCATTTGTCTGATATGTACAGTATTAAAAGAAAATGTCTATTTACAGTCTTATAAAACATGGACATGTTTTTAAATTTCAGGATATGTACACATTTGTAACAGTGTCGTATTAATGCTCCTCCAGCACGAATCCTAATAAAGACTCGGCTTTCTCTCTGCGTGTGGAGTGGATGGTCACCGATTTAATGCACAAACACTGATCTGTGAACTGATTCCACCACATTTGTACCAGCTTGTGTTTCTTTTAACTTGGGAGCACAGATCTAATAATGAGTTATTAATAAATGTCCCTTTTAGATCCCGAGCCCTTATTTATCGGTGCATATGTAGAACACAAACATGCGTCTTTTCATCTCGCTGTCGTTCTTTCAGGGAGCTGGAAGTGCAGACCGTGGACTGGCTGGATTACACACACGCAGCATCATGGGAAGCAGGAAGAGTCTGCAGCAGCTTCAGGTAACCTGAATTCATCGCAGGCTTCAGCAGCGCAAAAGTTTCATTTGAAGAGTGAAAAGAAAACAAATCTGCTTGATCCCTTCACTGAAACTCCCCCCCACCCCCCCCAGTCCTTTTCTTTCAGCCTTTCCAGAAACTTGGAGCCAGACGGAATCCTGCAGTTCAGGCTGACAAACACCAGGCGGCGATGTTTCCTCAATCAGCTGGAGCTGCTGCCCTGCTGCTGCGTGGAGGCTGAGACAGACGGACACAAATATGAGGGATCAGTCACACGCTCTGCTGCACAAACTAATGTGACACTCGTCACAGAGAAGTTCAGCTTTTGTCCCAACAGTCTCTGTTTTGTTGAACTCATTTTCCTGCATGTTGTTGAAGGTCCTGACGTGTCTGTGTGAATTCTGATTTTACAAAGTTCTAATTTGTCAGTTTTTCAGTTGGAACTCTCACAAAGGTGATAATTCTCATGTGTTTTTGACTGAGGTCATATTTGAGTGGCATTATAATAACCTCCAATCCAACTCCACTAACCACTTTGACCTCAGTCATAAACACATGAGAATTATCACCTTTGTGAGAGTTCCAACTGAAAAGCTGACAAATTAGAACCTTGTAAGATCAGAATTCACCTGCACGTCTCTGGTATCGTACAACAATGTTCTTACGACCTTCGACCTCTTAAGTGTTTCTTGGTTTACAGGTAAATCAACACTCTTTCCTGATTGGTGGATCACGGTAACTGTTTCCAGCCAATCACCAGCACTTTGATGCGTCCTCCACCTTTCTAGAGCAGTCAAACTGTTGTTGGCTTCGTTTTGTTCTTCTGAGTTCTGTATCACTCAGTGGGGTTGGTTTGTTAAGTTGGACGGCTTACTCGAGGTCTGCAGCCCTGCTTGTCTCTCTGCTGATTACCTGGATCAGGTGTGTTCAGTCATTCAGAAGCTGTGGCCCTCGAGGCTGGAGTTCGACACCCCGACACAAACCACCCGTTCTCTAGAGACATTAGGTTTGAGTTGCTGTTTTGTTGTTGACCTGTATTGAGTATCTTTGTGTTTCTTTTCTAATTTGACTTTATGGAAACATGTTTTGTTGCGGTTACTGAGTTCCCCCGTTTGCTATTGTATATATTACATTGTACAATTCAAACCCCTATTGATTTATTAGCACAAATGACCTGTGACTATTACAGATTGTTTTTACAACAAGCCTGGGGTGTAACAGACACAGATCAGGACCCCCCCCCCACAGCATTGACCCTGCGTGTGTGTTCTGTACCTGTCAGGTCTCTGAAGCGTCTCTTGGCCTCAGCTCTCTCCTCTGAATCAAAATACCAAACTGTGATGGCGTACCTGAAACACACCCAACAGCCACGTTTACCACAGTGCACCAAAACCCACACTGACAGAATAATATGAAGTCATGGACAATGCTTTTTTTAAATGAATGTAGAATGATAAACTTGTACAGTTACATTTCTGTTCAAGGGCTGTTTTCCATTCACATTTTCAAATAAAAAACCCTAAAGCTATATGAATGTATTCAGTGTGTTCTTTTTCACATATGCAAATTTAGTGAAATCATTCGAAATGGGAGAGAGGGTGGAGATCAATCCCAAACGAACACGTCTGAGCTGATGTACGATGCCTGTATGGAGGCAAACTGACATGGAAAGAGGGCTCAGCGTATCATTTGAGGACACTTCCTTTCTCCCAGGGTCATTGACGAGCTGCTTACCTGGTGGCGTAGGAGGGCTGCACCTCATGTGGGTTTCTGCGGTCAGACCAGAAGAAGAGCAGCCGGTCAAACAGAGGCTTGACGTCGGCCACGTAAGATTTCCCTTCTGGAAAGATCCTCAGGACGCCGCCATGCTCCTGATCCAAGACAACAAAAAAAAGAGCAAACATTGTTCTTACATCTGCTAATGATTCGTTACATGAAACATAACGTGTTTACTTCACGGTTTCCTCACAATCTGACTTCTAATCACAGTCTTCAGTTCCTCAAAGAAATGATTAACTGCACAAAGCTCACAGGACCAAAAGGTTCCTGAACGCACCTTAGCGTTCCAGTTTTTGTTGAGGTAGTAGATGCAGGTGATGCAGCGTCCGTCGCCGTTGGGGTTGTCCACATGTTTGACATAACCTGCGCCATTTCCCGGGTAACATGCCACCATGGCCTGAAGACAAACACACAAAGGAGGAGATGGGTTTGATTAGACCTCAGTTTTATAGACCAAAAAAAGGCAGCGCAGAAACACATTTATATTTTTAGGTGTCAAGTCCTGCACAAACTCTGGCATCATATTCCAATGATACACAAACAAAATTCCTCCTTCAGCTCTGAGGAAAAACAAACAGCATATACTCAAGTGACGAGGAAGCACAGTGACGCAGCTTCTGGTAAATCCCGAAAATCATTTCCAATGAAAGCTCATGTGCTGAGAGGATCAGTTCTGTTGACAGAAGTGATTTCGCAAACTTCCTCAATGTGTAGGTGTGTGTGTTCGTTTGTCTGTCTGTGGTTGTGAGGACAAGTGTTAGCGGAATAGCAGCATTGTGAGGACATTCAGGCCACTTCTCAGAGCTTCAAAGCTTTGAGGTTAGTGACAGTTCTCACAGCTGTAAAACGACCAGTGTGGGTGGGTGCCGGCATTTGCAGATATTTCTTGTGATCCGGGGGTGGGGGGGTGTTGTTTGTGGTTATGTGCTACAGCTGCGGTGTCACGTACACAAGATGCATGTGTGTGTGTCACTGCAGTCATTAGGACTCACAGTCACACGTCCCATTCCTGCTGCGTTAGTTACATACATGCTGGGAACGATCTCAGCTGAGATGACAGTGCTGGTACATCCGCCAGGTTACGATACCTACACCAGTTCACCACAACACACCGTATCTGGTGTGAACTAATGTTGTAGCAACTTCCAAGAATCGAAGGAGGACAGGACTGCATGTACATAGAGACACCTCCTGCAGTACAATGTCCTCCAAGCAACACTTCAGTCGTTGCTGTGATACAGACAGACGACCTGCACCCACCGGGACACCTGAGCTTCACACCAGTCATCTAGATTTTCCCTCTATTTTTCATTAAATTATAAAAACAAATAAATCATAACACTGGCTCCCATGTGTTCCCTCCCAGTAGCGCTGCAACCTTTTGACCTGAACAGGAAACGCCTGATAAGCTGAAAGCAGCAGACAATTGTCAGACTTTAGAGTCTGTGTCACAGTCAGCAAAGGCTCAAACTGTGGATTCCCTCGCAGGAAACAACCGAGCAGTGTCCACACTGCTGCGCCTCATCTACTTAAAGAGCTTGCAACTGTTCTACAGAGTCATTTCCCAATTTATTTCAACGGCTTTTGGACACTATGAGTTTTAAGTCTGATGAAAGCCTCCAACAGAAAAATGATTTCACTTCAAACTTCTAAATGTTTTAAAAGTCTAAAGACTATAATAGGTTAAAACCTATGAAGCTAAAATAAAATGCAGCAGATTTAGAATTGCCTGAAGAAATGTTTAGTTCTTCTCATAACCAACATAATTTATAAAAATATTTTATATTGCCAACTTTAAGATAAAAGGCCACTAAACTGTTGTTAATAAAATAAAATCCTAAATAGTCAATGACCTGTAATGGGCGAATAGAATAATTAGACTTGGCTAAAAACAAAAAATGCAAGATTTACTTTTGTTCGTCATCTGTCTCAGATTAAAGTTACATTGAATTCAAAAGGGATTTTAAAAGACATTTCTCTTTAATATTTGATCGTAGTAATATGTAAGCCTACATGTAATCTACCATGAGTCCTGACTCCTGGGGGGGGGTTGGAAGCAACTTTATTATTAGAATAATTAGAATATCCCACTATGGGTTCCACTGTGAAAACATCTGATCTCCGAGGACAGACTCGGGACAAATGAAAGCTGTTGAAAAAAAAAAAAAAAAAAAAAAAAAGACGTTTGCTGACATCTCTCCAAAACACACAGCAGCCACATTGATCTACACCACACTGATGCCTGACCTTGATAATTACACACAGAACTCCACTGACGCTGGGATGCAGGGTTTGTACCTGCTTAACGTGCAAACCAGCCTTCTGTGGTCACGGAAACTCGTTTCTAAAGGCAAACCACACAAAACCAGAACCTCACTGACGTCTGTAACATCACCTGTCGAACAAACGTGTGCAGGGAACTGCACGCCAGAGTGCGCAACCACAAAACCCCCGCTCACTTCCTTCCTTTATCATCGTCCCTGAACGCAACATCAGCACAAACAGACCTTACGTAACCTCAGTGACCTCACCAAAGTCACCTCAGGTCTGTGTTTACAGACTCAATGCATGCAAGCGTGAAGCTGCGCCCCCTTCCTGTTGAGACGTTTCTATTGCTCTTAATGCGAAGGAGGGAGGGTCGTTGGATGGGTTGGGTGAGTTGAGCCCCCACCGCCGTGCACACAATGGACTCCTAAGCTGCACGTAGTGTTGGACCTCCTTGGCTGACAATGACGACAAATCCCCACTGCTGATAAAAAAGCAAATGACCTGCTCCCAAACCACAGGCAGCCTGTGTTGACAGGAAACACGGAAAACACGCACAGCGGTGCTGAGGCACGACACACACACACACACACACACACACACACACACACACACACACACACACACACACACACACACACACACACACACACCTAATCCCAACCTAAACCCACTTTAAGCCTAAGGCAAAGTCTTAGCCTTCAAAAAGCGGTTTGAAGTTGTGCAGACCAACCAAAATGTCCACAACAATGGCATCAAAACGAAATTTGTCTGCACGAGGAAATAAAGAAACGCACGCCTCCACAGCCCAGCACCACGGTCCAGCTGAGCTGCCTGGAGTAAAAACATGTTTAGCTGGGAGAAGAGGAAATGATACACTGGGAAAAAAGTCTCACAAGAAAACGTCTCAGAGGTTGGCTTAAATTCAATATTACGGTATGAGTGTAGTTTGGGGGGATGAGCGGGGGGCTGTGGGAGGGGCTTGGCATGTTTCCAGCCTGCTGACGGTGTCATGACAGAGCTACGTGTGCAGCGTGAGGCTGCAGTCGCTCTCCTGCTCCGCCTGAATATACAAAACAACGGCCAGGACACGTCGGCTTTCATCTTCGCAGCTCGGCCCGCTTGGTCCCAAACAGTAGACAATGTAGGTTCTTCTAGGGTCCGATAAAGGTGTCAGTAACCGGTGCCCGAATCCAATGTTTGGTCCAAACTGTTGTTTTTTTTTGAAGGATTTGTCATTTCAGTTTCTCCTCAGCACCTGTAACGTTTTGTTTGTACGATGATCAACGGAAGAAAAGCTTAATTATACAAACACCTCATTTCCCACATCAATCAAGTTAAGCCTAGTTGATCGAGGTGAATATTAATATGCTTTCTACTTTGTTTTAAATATAATACAAGTGTTCAACCTGTAAGATGGGGAACATGTTGATACTGGTGTCAAAATGCAAGCGTTCCAGAACTAGAATGACTTGGATTCCCTTCTGCACAGGACGAACGTCGCCGGGAGATAGATCCCGTAACTAAGCCGCCCTTTTTTTTCTCGGGAAGTTCCATGTCACAACACGCCCACACACCAACGCCGTGCGTTACTACACGTGAGGAGCGGGCGAACACGCTGGGAACATGGGGGATACAGGGAAGTGAGGACAGTGTGATGATTATCGATTGCTGAGGAGCAGTGAGGTTGTGAATAATTGAGTGAGTGGGTGAGTGTCTACGTGTCCACTTCTACATCTTCATGTGTGTAACCTGTCACACACACACACACACACACACACCGCAAACTTAACGACAACTACAGACATGAACCTGCAACCAAACAACCACCGAGCTGAAATCCTAACGCTTCATGTGAAAGCAGATCATCTCTGTTCTCTTCTTAATGTATCACTCGTTTGTTTTGTCCAGATCCCAAAGAGACAGACGTCTTCAGCTGTTCTCAGCTGTTCTGATAAATGTTCTGAGGCAGAGGATGTAATTTGTTTTTAACTCCGTATTCCAAAGATAATTCAGGCATTTCACCCTTTCTCTGGAGTTCTGTCCCCACGGTTTACTTGAAAACTTTGCTTCACCTATTGATAACTCGTCACTTCACAATCGAGAAGACGGTTTAATAAAAACTCACAGAAGCTGTTTATTCTTCTGTTTTTCTATATTTACAGTGAACCTCCACTCTGTCTACAGAGGTTTGCTGTTCACAGATGCACCTGCAGCCGCTGTTCATCTGCTGCCCGTCACTGTCCAGCGTTCTCAGCACAGCTTTGACTTTGTCTCCCTTTATTTTACTAGTTCTACATTCAGTCATTAACACTGTCCCACTGAAACCCAGTGTTTACGGGTCATTAAATAAGACCCGTGTCATGGACGGGTAACCAAGTCCAGTTACTGAAGGACGGAACTATCTACTGTCACTCCACTACAATTTAAAGGAAGACGTGCTTTCTACCCCACATTCATTTTACACGGATCCTCCATCTAAGGTCCTCTGTCTGCATGAAGCAGCTGTCTCTGCGGGGACACCTGTCTCGTCCTCACTAATCCATACTTTTACTTTGGCACGTGAGGTGAACCAGCAGCATTCACTTCTCCTGTCTACCGAGTGTGTGGCCGGGTCTGTTCCATCAAACCGCATATTCCAGACTTCCAGGATCCCGTCCGACCTCTTACCTTGGATCTCTCCCGGATCGCCTTGTTCCCCAGCCGGCTGGCGCACACGGAGACGAGCTTGTCGATGAGGTTGAGCAGGAAGCTGATCGCCTCGCAGCCGCGCTCGGTCCCGCTCACCCAGGCGATCTTATCCCCGCGAATGCTCCTCCGGTGGATGCCGGGGACGGAGCCGGCCAGCCGGCCGTCCTGCAGCGCCCCGGAGCGGTGCATCTCCTTGACCTGCTCCAGCACGGCGTCCCCGGCCAGCTCTCCGAGCAGAGAGTCCACGTAGCAGTAGCCGCGAGCGAGCAGAGCCGGGACGACCCGCTCCAAAGCCAAACGCTGCAGGTCCGAGTCCGAGACGTGCTCGATGAAAGGCATGACGGCGGCGGCGGTAATGTAGGACGGGACACGGACCCGGGCTGCTGCTGCTGGACGGACGACGAGGTGTCTTCACTGTTGGACAGCTGACATCGGAACCAGGAGGCGGCGGAGTCCTCGACGCGTCCCGTACGTGCTGCTGCTGCTGCGTGTCTGGCCGCATGTTCCCACCGAGCTTTTAGTGACGACGGAACCAAGGCACACCCGTTCCGGTTGGCCCTTTCAAAATAAAACTCGCGTTGACTCAGACCCTCCCTGAATTCCCGGTGTGTCTGTGTGAACCGTTTTACGATGAATACCAAAGAGAAACCTGCTAAAACGCGTTTGCTGCTTAAATATCGACGAACACGCTAATAAACAAATAATCTTCCTAAATATCAGTGACGACAAACATTTTTCACTCTAACCGGTATATGTGGCTGGAGTCAATATAAAAACCGAAGATGTCAAACCTCTGCAAACTGCATTTTATAGGTAATAATAAAGTAATATAACCAAATAAAGTTTTAAAGTGTAGTGGACTTTAGTAAATAACAGATCTTCAATTGGATCATTTGATACATGTCCACGAACTGAACCCACCACGTGAGTCATACGGCACGTACCATTTGGATCTGCTTACTTTACTTTTTATATGTTGTCTTACATTAATATACAGACCTTTAAAAGTCACTGGGCATGTACAAATTATTAACCTAGAATCTGATGAACTAATAAATATTGAATGATGCGTTTCTATAGTAACACCACATTTTAACTTCAGCTTTGAAGGTCTTTTTGCAGTTTCCAGCCCCAACGCGAAATAACGTTTAAACGATCCGTTTCACGTGATTTTGAAGCGCCGAACATTTGAATCATATTGCTACCAACTAACTAAAATGAATAGGTAAAAAAATTCAATGACTGATGATTTGTCAAAACTAAGTCATGTTTTTGAATCAGTTCTCCTGAATTAAACTCAAGACCTGCACATTTCTTATGACACACACGGAATCAATTTCACTTTCCTCCTGCAGAACTGTTACGTTTGAATTTAGATGAAACAAATGAGCTAAGAATATTAAGCCATATTTTCACTTATGTTTGTTTGTTGGCACTTTTCTCGTTGCTTTGTGGACCCCTGAATACACTGACAGTCTTATTGTGTGGTGATATTCAGTCTTATGAATCACTTCCGGGCGAATTTAAGCAGCTTTACAGCCGAGGCTGCGTGAAAGTGAACACAGGCGGGAGTGTGGAACGTGCTGGATGTGATGTTCGCAACAAGGGGGGGGGGGAGGGGGGGGGGAGTGGGGGGGAGTGAGGGGGTTACTGGACTTCAGTCTGTCTCACACTCCCCTCACCACTGTATTTATGTTACTGTAATCACGTAATGCTCCTCGTTACCGCAAACATCTCATCATATGTCGCATTAATCAACTTCAACCACATGACGAAAAACACACAAAGAACATTTATGATGATAAAGACAAATCAATACTGGGTTTGTAACAAAAACACGGCGAACTAACTTTAACAAGCTGAAGTGACCCAACAGCTGCGTGCCCGCGCACTGGGCGTGCCCGCCGCCATTGCTCACGCCACCCGACGCATGTAGCACTCACCCCCCCCGCGCGGAAGTAAATGGTGCACGTCAATCTGAACAAGAGCCAGGACTTGACTGAGAACAGCTGATGGTGATGATAATGATGATAATGATAATAATAATAATAATAATAATAATAATAATAATATAACAATAGAGAACAAGATATAATAATCATTACCATCATCATTTAAGCCCATTTACAAAACCCCTAAAAATCAACAGATTTTTGCTTAGGATAGGATTTTAGAAATATCATGCAGAAAACAAGTCAACCATCAGCATTTTGACTTTAAATTTCTTGTCACCATTTGACTAATTCTACATTTGAGTCTATTCGTGTAACTATTCAATTGTAAATTGTGTACACTTCCAGTCAATAACTGTTTTACATTTGATCCTGTTTTTATGTAGAATTAAAAGCTGCATCAAATTCTTTAATTCTAAATGACAGTACTGAGAATTTACCCTTGTCTTCAAGCAAATACAGCCACTCCTCACTGTGGTTGCAAATCTCATTATTTCTTATTCCAGCTCTCCACTCAGTTTGTATTGTAATAAGCAAAATATGTACATCCAACAGACTCTCTTCTGCTGCTCTGAGGCATCGTAACACTAACATTTAATGCAGATTTCCAACATTTATATCTTGAAACACTTTCTGATCTGCACTTGACTTCAGGGGTGAGGGTTTTAGCTTGAGAAAGAAAGTTTTTAATTTGCTCTTATAACAAACAGAATAGTTTATTTCAACGCTGTTGTTAAAGTTGATATTTTAAACTTATTGTCACTACAAACTAGTGTTTGTTTTTCCCCCATAATGATTCATGAGACTGTTTACTGATCCCAACCACAAACACATACACCCGTAGCCCCTAACCCTCACAACTGAAAGTCTAACCCTAATTCTAACACTGACCCTCAAACAGCCCATTGAAGTTGTGTGGACCTCCTAAAATGCTGTCCCCACAATATATGCAGAAGGCTATAAAGACATGTCCCCCCACCACACACACACACCTGTTTTGTCTGAGGGGCTTCTGGGTAAATATAATGGGTTTTTGGCTGTTTAATGTGTTCCTTTGAACGAAAAAGAAACATTGTAGTAGTAGGTCAAAAGAACATACAGAAGCAAGCTCTGGTCTGTGGGGCCCGATACGGACGAGGGTGCATTCTGGATGTTAACCAGAACTTTGGTGATGGTACTGACCTTACTGTGTCTCCCTCTGATCTTGTGCTTTCCCAGCTTCCCATCTGCACAGGTGATGAGTTTATCCATCCTCGACAACAGGTAGCCGATGTTCTCACAACCTGGCTCATTTCCTTCCACCCACACGATCTGGTCTCCGCGAATATGCTTGGTGTTGTCCAGCACCCTGACAGCCAGTTTACCATCTTGCATCCTACCAGCACATTGGAGCTCCTTGACCTCGCACAGGATCCGTTCTCCAATTTTGCTCCCAAGGAAGTTGTCAAAGATGCACATGCCATAGTAGTTCATGCAGGGGACCATGTAGTGCAGCACTAGTCTGTGGCTGCTGCGGTGCTTCCGGTCTGCGGGTCTGGGCTGGATGCTCCAGGAGTGGACACAGGGTAGATGATTGGAGCTGGCTGTATTTGCAACTTTAACTGCACCTTTGTGTCTTGCTCCAACTTTAACCTCAATCCCAGCCTCATCTGCAGCTCTGACTTGTGTGTTCATTCCTGTCACAGCCATACCTCTAAAACCACTGTCCATCTGGTCTCCAGTACTGACAATGCTGCTGTTCCTGGTCCCCATCCAAGCTGCAACTCTATCTGCAGCCCCAGCCTCTACACCAACCGTGTCCTCGCCAAAGTTCACAGCTCTGGCCAGAATCCCAAAATCATTTCTAATGCCACGTCCCATAGAAACACTGGTTCCAAAAAAAATGTTGACTCCATTCCTAACCTGGGACTCAACCTGATTTCCAAAACCAGTCCCTCCAGGTCTGTTGTCAGCCCTGCTGTTGCCGCAGGAGGGCACCTCATCCAAGTGCCTTTGGTCAGCACGATCATCCTCGTTTTGCGGGGTTTTATTTTGAAAGTCATCTTCAGAAACAACCTTGGGCAGGGGAATCATATCTGCACGTGTTCCCATCCAAGTTTTTACTTGTTCTACACTCACCAGGTTGCTTTGCAGGAAATTCAAAGCCATCCGAAAATCCCAGGCAGGAGAAGTAATCAGGCAGGTTTTCTTCAAAAACAAAAGTAAATGCCACTTTAGTAACAAGAAAGATAAGTTACCAGTTATACACTAAAATGTAAGTATATACTCAAACAAGTCACATGCACACAGGCTAGCAGATGTTTTTCTTCATTCCATTACTGAAACGTTTCAGTGTCTTAGGCATTAGGTTTTCATTTTGAAACCTGCAACCAGACTGAATGCTTAGCACTGTATTGTACTTGACTAGAGCTTAGAAGAAACAGCAGTACAGTGTTATAGTATCCTTTCACTTCCACTCCCTAAAATAACAACAGAACAGAGTTATCACTTTCTTGTAAAATATGCTTTAAATCCCCTACTGAAAATTAAACACCCTCATTTTTATTCTCAAAAATTATAGGCATTCTACCACCAATGTACGCACAGATTGTCTTAAAATCAGTCATGCAGAAAAAACAGAGACTTAATTTGAATAAATTTTGATGACAGAATGTCTACCTGTTCAGCTCTTTCACCAAAACTACTTCTTCAACCACAAAAGTCACCTAATAATCCTGATTATCTTCTTACTTTATGAATCTTGATAGCTCCTGCGCTCCGGAGTGTCTGTTGCCTAGAAGCACACACACAGACGATTGAGTGAGGTAGGAGTGAAGCTCCGGTACCAGAGAGGGTGGGAAGGAGCAGCTGTACTGGAACATGACTGCAATATGATACTGACGACCCGTAGATTGGAGCTGGATAAAAAAAAAAAAAAAAAAAAAAAGGACTATAGTATATGAAAACCGTGGTGGTCAAATCATTAAATACTAATCTTACACTGTGAAAATACTGCTTACACATAAAGGTCATAAACTGAAAAGGTTCAAAGTACTGAAGTATGATCAGGAAAACGTACTCATAAGAGTGCTCAAGACAAGAATATGCTTCCTATTTAGGAAATAAATCAAATAATATGCAAATGATGATCACAAGTGGAGGCCGCAAATCTTGTTTAGTGACAATACAGTTTTTTTTTTAGTTGAAAAAGGACTTTAATCACCAGAATTGTTTCCAGGTAATTTTCATTAACCAATGGCTTAGATTCTACCTGTATGGATTGTTAGGTGTTGTCCTGTTTTACATGTAAGGGAGCAGAAATATAGCAAGGAAAACACTCAATAAGTGTGAGGTGCCGGTTTTTAAGTACTGACGTTAGCAGCTGCATTCCACTACTGTAAATAAATCAGCAGCTTTATTTACAGGCAATAAAACGGTTTTCTCTTTACCACAAGAGTCAGACATGACCCCTGTGGAACAGTAACTACGTATCCAATTGATCATTTACAGACAAGTGTGATCCTCAATTGACTGATTTTATGAGGTCAACGTTTCTCAAATGTAAATATTTTATTATTGATGTGAAGGTTTTCTGATCATAACCTAGTATCCTCAACACTCCTACAACTGCTGCTGCTTTTGTCTGAATAGAAATGGAAAAACTTGACTCTGAATTAAGTTAATGAAAACAGTCAAAGACTTAATTAGTAACATATTCATAGTAGCCAAACTATAATTACTGCCTCTGTTACCAGTCTGTGTACGGTTACTGTAAATATTATCATCACTGCGTTGCCAGTAAAGACACTCACTGACCCTGCCAGCTGCGTTCGAGGACTTCTGGAAAACAAACCCTGTTATCAGATTGCAAAATACTCAATAAGGAGAGTGTCTATCAGTTATTGGTGGAGCAGGTGTAGACGTGCCACATCACGCCTCATCACAGCCGTCGCTCACTCCCCGGAACTTCATTTCTGAAGAATGTGTGTATACGTGAGGCTCCACACACAGCAGTTGGCTCTCTGTGCCAGATGCAACACTGATGGTATAAAAGACGCCGTGCCAACTCCGCCACAGGGCCAGTGTGAGCCGGCGTAATGACACCAGCTCACACCTCCTGATAAATCAGGACCTGCTGTAAAGTGGTTTTAGTGTCAACAGCGTCAGCAGGGGGGTTTTTCTCTGCTTCCTGCTTTAACACAAAGAAAGAGTGCCACAGGCAGCACAAAGTTCAGAGTAGCACTGGGCAGAAGTTGAACTCAGTTGTTTTTCATGAGCGTGGATAGATGTCAGTTCTGTGACTGAGCTAACGTTGATTTCAAGTAAAGCTGATAAGATTATTCAACGATCAGTAATCAATTAATAATTATTCACTGACGTCAGTGGACCATAATGATGTAAAATTGGGCTTTGGACTATTAGAAGTTATTTAAAAGTTCTTACAGAAACTGTGAAAAACAGGTATTCACGTAATCATTTTATTTAGCCCCAACAACTTAAGAAAATAATGGGCAGAGCATTCAAAATAATTCTTTGTTGTAGCTCTAATTTCCACTGAGCCCAAGTCTTTTATAGGGCCGTAATGAGAGCACAGACGCTTCTATCGGCGTTTCAAGCCAGCATTTTAAGCTATCAACTAACCCGTTAATTCGGTTACTACAAAACAAAAAACTGTTTAATATTAAATGCATTTAGCTCTGAGTGCAACATTTAGAATTTAGCTCTCAGTCACACACCAATGGCAGTGAGCTACTACGAAAGGTAATGAATGACCATCACCAGCAACTGGATGCCCTGTGTCTTACTGCAAACCTGCGATTAGCAGACATATTCTTGCAGGATTTGGAGATTCTGTCAAATGTTATTAGTTTCTGGTTTCTTTGCAGTCGAGTTGACATCTTTGCAGTGTTGGACTAAACACGACATCTAAAGACACCTCAGAAAATGCAAACAATGCTGATCATGGTCACTTTTACAGAGCCAACACATTATTAAAAAACAAATTGTTAATTGTACCCTTAGGTTTCCTGAAATTTGTGTAAACTTGGTTTTGAACACTTTCACTGGAGGAGGTAGGTGATGGTACAACTGTTCCCGGCATCTGGACACATGTGAAAAAGGACACAGCCTAAATTCTGTCATTCATATCCCTCTACTAACTGTTAAACTGCTCCCACTGAATCAGCAGCATTAGTATGACAAACCCAAAATGTGTGGGAGGACATATTCACTCCATTAAGAATTATAAAGTATTTTTAGTATTGCTTGCATAACTTATGAAATTACTTCATCATTTCTCCCATTAGTCTGTCAACAAACATCTCAGACTAAAAGTACTATCTAAAAATATTAACACACTGTTTATTCTGATCAGAATCTGCCTTTAGGAATCAGAGCACAGCTGGTACAAAAGAATTGTGAAACCACAAGTTCCCACCAGTGGGTTCATCTTTACAAAGTGCAGCACCACAGACCGCAGTCTTGCAAAACTCAAAGAATGTAGGCTGTAATTTCCAGTTACTATCCAGGAAATTTTCATCTTAAAAAAAAAAAAAAAAAGCTATTACTTTACTGAAAATCACTAGGACATTTGCAGTAAATTTTGTTTTGGTACTAGACTTTACTAGAATTACTCCAACTAATAATTCTGTGTTTTTTTATTTAATCAAATATTTTAGTCTACACATAAACAATGATAAGAGTTCCAAAGAAGAACTAAAGGAAAGAAAAACAACTACCGATATGTAATACAGTCACTCAGTCTTTGTGGAAGATAGGTTGACACATGTTGTTACTTATGCTGAATAGATTAAGTATATTTATCTTGTATTGACGTTTCTTTAAGCCAAGTGATAAAGTATCAGTGGTGACATTATATTTAAGAAATTACCAGAAGTTCACTGGTTCAATGCCTAGACGAACAAGATTAGACTAAAAGAGAAGTGTGGGTGGAACAAGTGAAAGAACACCACTGTATGAAGATAAACTTAATTAGCCTCTCAGCAAGCAGAAAAAAAAAGTTACGTGAATTACACTGCTCATGCAAAGTTCAGGAAATTGATTTGTTGTGTGTAGAAATCAAAGTCAATTACAACACTCTTCATGGAACTAAAACCAATTTCTTCTAAGCAGAAGACTATCACGTGTTCCTGGTATTTTGCCACTCCCTTCATGTGTGAACATACAAAACTAAAACATCACGTCCCACATTTTTCTTTTGCTGATTCTGCAGAGGAAATGAATCACTGGTGATTTTACAGGCATACAAATTATCACAAATTAACTATCTACCATCAGCAGCTTCAATCAAACCACTATGTAATACTCCCAGTCTGCACAAACACATCGTTGAGCGCTAAAGTAAACCTCCGGCATTACTTCTCCAATTACAGCACGTACACACACTGTCACAGAACGGCTTTGTCCTCCTCTGTCTGGCGGCAGATCAGAAAAGAAATGGAGGTCTGCATACCGGTTAACTCATACAATAAGGTTATCCACCTTCAGTTTCAACTACCGCCTGACACACTCTCACGCACATACGTGAGGGACAATCGCATGTCTTTAAATAGCCTCTGATGTACACTGCTTTTCATGCATGGCAGTGGACATTCAAATGCTTTCCACCCAGATTAGGCTGACACTGTGCCTCTGAACCGTTTTCCTTTGTGAATCCGTATCTGGATCAATTTCTTTTGCCAAGAACGTTAGACTTAACTGTCTAACTGTGGTTCACAAGCACCACTTATTCTTCTATTGTCCACGAGTTGAGCACCGATCACCCTGCTTATGTTCTCTGCCTTCTCTAAACTGATACAATTTGTAAAGACTAGATGTGGTAGAGTACACAAGCTCAATACTCCAGTAAAGGTATTTTCTTTAAAAACACACTCTGCTTCAAGGTCTAAAACCTAAAACCAAAGTTAATTCACAGCTTGATGTTGGAACAACTGTACGGCCAGTCAGGTTTGTACCGACAGGTGCTTCATCCAATAAAGTCTGGGTGCGAGGGTGGGCGTCTTTAAAAAGTAATGTACAAGTACAGTCCTGTTTTCCTCTGGTCTGTGGAATGAAAGTGGCCTAAATCCGACACTGTACTTGAGAGGAAACTAGTCATGGAATATTTCTGGAACAAGTTCGTCTTCCGGCTGACTTTTGTTTGCAGATGGGAGCAGAAACACATTCAAAAATTGGACAATGACATCTTCATAAATATATACCCTGTCTGACTAATATTTGATTTAATCAGTGCTACCTAAAACGTCCCTCTGCAGCTCAACCTGATTTTAAAGCCTTTTTAAAGCGTTTATTAGCTCTTGAAAAGGAGCCGAGCTGACGAGCCAAGAGGATTTTCAAAAATAAGCTCATTTAGAAAGATTTCGTTGGTAGGAAAACGTCACAAATTTGTGCGACACAAACTGAAAGCAGCAAAAACACAAAGCGACCAGGCGACGGCAGCGCTTCAGTCCGCGGCCTTCGAGCTAACGAGCCGGCGGCAGCTCCTTCATTAGCCTGTTAGCTAGCAACCAGTCAATCAACATTCATGTTCAAATAACGAAACGAATTTTAACTACCAACCCATTTGAAGGATGATGACGTTTCGATAGAGTCCGACTTGACAGCTCGCTGGTCAATAATGAAAAACACCCGTTTCTCCAGCATATTCCAAGCAAATTAATTTTTTAAAACGCCAAGACAACTTTTGAGAATGGCGCGTGATTTCTTCCTCGCCGTCCACCTGATGTTCGCTGACGTCAGCAGCGGTTTGCTCGGTGCTGCCCCTGGTGGCGGAAACGCGGTACATCCAGACACACGACACGTGCCACTGTCAGTACAAACAGACAAAACAAAATAATTTCAACATGAAAGATGAAAACAAACGTTGACACACACACGAGTGTCAGAGATCATGGAGGCGTCCAGCTCGGCTTGTTCTTTTAAAACTGCTCAAAGAACCACAATGAAACTCTTAAACTGTAAACAGTTAAATTGTTTTACTCTGTCTTAGATTTAAATTTGGCTTGGTTTTATTATAGCACATTATATTGTCACGTTTTTCTTTGTTTAATTTCTTGTGGAAAAAAATGTCATTACCCAAAATATCCTTTTATTCCGTCCGGCTGCTGTACTTACCAATAAAGTGTCTTAAATATTTAAAAAGTAAAATAGCATATTTTAAAAAAAGGAACCTTTCACAGTGCAGCAGTGTTGCTGTGCACAGCTAAACAGGAGATAAAAAACTGAAGACCTCCACCTAGTGTCCGTTCATGGTAATCACCAGCAACATGTTCACGGTTCTATATTTAGTAAAACTGCAAAAACTATTAGCACATTGGAACTAGTTGTTCCAGCCCTGTTTACTTATACTGCTCCTCTCAAGAGGGATGGGTTGAATGCAGAGGAAAAACTTCATAGTAATATGTATGTGCAATATGTATATGTGACGAATGAAAAAAAAAATACTCAAGAGCATTTAGAGTCTGGAATTTAAATATGAATATAATCTTAAGAAGATGACTCCTATTGCACACACTTTTAAGTACTGTAAGCTGAATATTTCATAATTAAATGTAATGATTTGTGTTGAAAGTGCACAAACACCTAGAATGCTGTATAGGCTGTTAACTTACAGAATTAACAGCTCCAAAACTCTAAATTACTTTAAAGATGACAAACTTTACTAGATGTCAAACAAAACAAGATATAACTCACCCTGCAGGAAAAACAAAAAAAACTACCTTAAATATCCCTTTAATGATTTCAGAGTTATAGAACCGTATTTCGCATCAGTAGGTCACAAAAAAAACAAGTACTTTATTCTACACGCCAACATATCCAGCTACAAAACTTTACAATACAAATATGTATACAAGATTATATACACAAACTAGAGAAAAATACACACAGTTCTGCAGGGAGTATGATCAGATTTCCAAGGGACATGAGTTGCAGTAAGAATGCACATAATAAAATGTGATTACATAAAAACTTAACATTTCTGTGCAAAGACAAATCTATTAACATCTGCTGTGCGTTTAAAAGCAACAGTGGGATTTTAAAGGACAACTCCGTCATGTTTAGACACACTGGCTCTACTCTTCACAATTACTCTGCAAGATGACATAAGTGTGACTTTAACCCCGACAAACAGATGTCATTCTCTCCAAAGTCCAAATTTAAGACAACATATATAAAAAGGGTGACATAGATTGTTAGCTTCAGATGTGACCTTGTGCCCATTAAAGGACTGTGGTGGATGCAGCATTCTCCCGTATAACTGAATTCATTACTTGCAACTGCTAAGCTGCTGCTAACTCCAACAAACACTGGTTATAGTGCTTACAATTTAGTTTTCGGCTGCATTCAGTGACTTTAATTCAGGTTACAAAGATACAAATCTGATCAAGCACAAAGATAGGCAAGTATGGTTTGGTACAGTGTAGTCATGTTTTAAAAAAAAAAAAAAAAAAAAAAAAAAGTGTAACTTGTCCTCACCAGGGACTTAGAATGAAGATCTGTGTCAAACTGTTTGTGTCAGACTGTTTTCACACTTACTGAGGCAGAGTTGTAAAGTTAAGTTCCTACAGGCTGAAGTCAGACAAAACAGCAGCAAAATGCCAGTTAAAGTATTTTTACCAGACAACTTCACACCCACCCTGCCAGGAGACCTTTCATTCTGTGGCTTTTGCTAAAATCGTGGGTTAACTAATTTAGTCAGGTGTCAGGTTGGGCAAGTTTTATTTGGTTATACCATCTGGAATAAAGTTCAACACATGTGACCATTTACAAACAAAGTAATGTCCATTGAAGGTTCCTTATGTATTTTGCCTGTGAGAAGTTTCATGTTCTCGCAAGTGGAAAGAGCTCACAGGGTGAGAATCACAGAAAATCACACTTTTTCAGGCAGCTTTTACTGCAGGAGTTAGTCTCTGAAACCAGGGCTTCAGCCCAACTTTAAGCTTTGTGCATCAGTAAACTCCACTGAAGTAGGCAGTGAATTATGGTTAAAAGCTCTGTTAATACATTTTCCCTCAGATGTATGTCTTCAAGTTTGAAAATTAATCTCTGCGTTTACCAGTTTGCCTGGTTTATTTAAGCACCTACTTTTATTTTTACAGAAAAATTGCAGTAAGTTAGTCATTTCCTACTGCTCTACCTGATCGTTATGATGCTGCAGCCTTCGTTACAGCAGTTCTACATGTTTGACAACAGATTTTGCGAAATGAAATCACCAAAATATACTGCATATTGTTGCTCCAATAGCAGGTTACAGAGTGCGTGTCTGCACAAAGAGTCAAAGGTTTTAAAAGTACTGAAAAAGGTCCTTCTACAAAGCAGCTGATGCCTGCTTTGACTAAACTATTGTTCAGAGGTCTGAATCTGCTGCAAAAATCATATTTGGCTCATAAACAAAATAAATGGACTACATATTTTGTCCTTAAGGGACTGAATAAAGCTCTAAGACAACACTTTGGTGTGTGAATATAATAAAAGTCAGACTATACAACCAGATATCCATATGACAATAAATTTTCCGATCTGTAAGGTGCTCTTGACTAAAGGCGATAAAAACAAAACATGTGAAAGAAAACTAACCACACCCTCTTCTGTGGTCTTGCCACCGAGACTAAGACTGTTCATTGTCACAAATATTTCAGATGCACAGTTCCAGGGAATATTTTCCAACATGGCGTCTTGACTTTCGATACTAAAGTAGCTTCGAACATTCTGCCTCACCACAGGTGGAAACAATTCCCACTTAAAACCAAGGAGAGACCGGCAGATAGATGGACGGACAGGAAGCCAGAGACAGACCAAATTGGCCGTCACAGTGTCATTGGACGACCTCGAAGTAGTGCAGGATGGCCATGATGTGCTGCGGCATGAAGACGTAGCCAGTGTAAACTGCCATGCCAGCCACAGAGATCAGCAGGGAGTCTGAACGGGAGAAGTTAAGGAAGGAGCAAAATTCTATAGGAGGAGGATCAAAAAGTAATTTAAAAAAAAAAAAAAAAATCACTGGGACATCATTTGTTGACAGTCTTAAAGAAAAATCGAATTCAAGTTTAACTTAGTCTCTATATGGCTGTCAGTGTTTTATGTGGATCGGCTTAACAAGACAATTATCTGATTCAAGAGCAGCTTAAATATTTGTTAATGTTTGACGGGAGACATCAGTCATGCACGAAGCACCATAAACACATCTGACCCAGAGGAAGATGATACTCCAAAACAGGTCATCTGATAGTGAGGGCTTCCTGGACTGCCACTTTGACTTTGTCGCTGCATTTAGAGACTTTTCAGACTTCAAAAAAGCCTCTAGGCGACACAATCTGGTGTTATTGGAGACTGACGTTCTGCAGAGGCCCTCCAACCTCCCAGAGACCTCACAGGCGGCCCAGTCCTCGTGCAGCAGCCCCTCCCAGCTGCTCCGTCCAGACTGCAAATAAAATTAATTATGCATCCCAGGAAAAAAAAAAAAAAAAACACGCTTCTCAAAAGACAATTAAATAAATTAATTAGTAATTTAAAAAAAAAAAAAAAAAACACAGTCTCCTCTTCCAGTGGGAGGAGGACTAGTAACTTTTATTTGTACTTCTAAACAGATGGAGTTTTCTAGGCAATGAAGTCATCCAGAAACTTCTTGGAAAGCTAACAGCCACTTTCCTTCCTGAGGATTTGGCGACACTGCCAGGTTCAGTCATAAACCACGTTTCTCATGAAGCACCATTCCTTCCTCTTACCTAAAGCCTGTTCTCCATATTGGTTCCCTGCAGTCATTGTGAAATTCTGCTGAGTTTATGTTGTCCAAATTAAGGACAGAATTAAAAGACGTGACGTGTTGTGAAATTCATTTGGGAATCAACTGACTGCGATCAACTGCACCGCCCACGCTCTTCTTCAGATCAGCTTTCACTGCGTTTCATCTTCTACGACCAGGAGAACCGCTGAGAGCTTCTTCACCTAAACCTACATGACTGACCGCATATACAGATCCGCTAACTTCCGCCAAGCCAGCGGAGAACCAACACCTTCAAACGGCATTTAACAGTTGACGTGTTCTTACGATGCACGTCGACTTTAAAACACGAATCCAAACCTTTTCCGTCCTTTGATCCGCCATTCATTGACGATTACTAGCATTCAGTGACAAACCAACTTTGTCTTCCAAGCTAGCTCCCAAATGCGTGGGAACACTGTGGTACACGGTCTACACGCCATTTAGCCAAGAAACACCGACACATTTATAAACGGCGTTAACTTATGAAAAGCGCTTCCATCCCAGTTAGCCCTGCTATGCTAACAGGAGGAGACCTGGCGTTAGCTCCGCTAGCGCGTTAGCTCAGCCCGCAGCTCTTTAACGGAAAAGGATACTGAACACCGTCCGCTCCCAGGGCTCCAGCATGTACAGGGCCGTCACCAGAAGATACTGGTAGTAAAACCAGGACAGCTGCTTCCAACAGTCACCCAGAGCCATGGTCCCAACTTGACGGAGGCAAACTTTCACCTCCGTTACCTCAGTGTTTTTCCTTGTTCCTGTCGACGTGACGTTTAATCATGAGGCGCTAATTTCCAGCCAATCACGGCCGGCCTCGACGTAAGCAGGGAGTTCCAACATCCTAATTTCAAAATAAAAGACGGAGGGAGGAGCACAGCGCGCTTCAAGGGTGCGTTCATCCGCAGCGGCGCGAGACCTAATCATCTCATTAGGTCACACACGTTATGAATATGAAGGTTCTGCATTAAACAAATTATTTACATAAAGTACATATGCATTGGAAAATATGTACCATGCAAATTATTACTTGTCACGTGTTGCTAACATTAAGACTGTTTACAAAGGTCTTGGAAAACATAAAAATAAATCCTTTGTATGAAGGTGTGGATTTAAATGGAAGCTGCAGTTTGTAATGCTGCTGTGTTTTTCATAATTTGTCTGCTCACTTTATGCTGGGCTAATAAAATGAAAAGGCTCCTTTGTATAATGACACTCAATCTTCTCACTGGCATTACTATGAATCCATTCCTACCACATTTCTTAAAAAAATACACAATTCCTCTCTGTGTAAATGTGTTTATGTCAAAGAAAAATAAAACAGATTTTTATAACTCAAATGTCAATAAGACCTTTAAGAATTCAAAATAATTAGGCTCAATTAAAACAGCAGCAGAGCAGTTTTTGTTCTGATATTACATGTTATGTTAGAGATAAAAAAAAATCATCCACAGAGATTGCAGTATAAATAACCAGCTGAGGAATGTACATTAAATGTTTTTATCCACTGATGCTGATGTGTGACAAATCATTTTATGCATTTTATTGGCTAGAGCAGAAACTGTCTCAGCCTTGATGCTAACGCATTTTTCTTCTTAAACCTGCAATGTTTTGGGGTCACATCAAGAACACAACGCTCACAAATGACTGCAGTTTGATGAGCTATGATGAACCTGTTAGAATATTCTTTCAAACACTCTATAAAAAAAGAGCAACTTAAGCATTTATTGTCATGTTTGTGTTCACCTGATGTATCAGAGTCCAGTTTTTGCTCTCTTTTAGCTGTTTCCGGTCTCCACCAACTCATGAGGAAAATGTCTTCTCTTCAGTTGACCGAATCCACTATGCTCAATGACCTCCAGCTGTTTCTGATATTTGCTGCTGGGCATTTAGTGAACAGTGGGTTGTGGTTGTGGTCTCCCTGCCGCATCACAAAATGGATGTGACCAGAAAAGAATGAACTAAACACTTTTGAGCTAGAAAAATATGTTAAAAATATCAGAAAAGCTAAGGAACACCACCCACGTAGGTGAATCCTAAAAAAAAAAAAAACAACTTTTTCTTACAATTACAATTAATATGAAATTATGAACTGTGGCAGCTTTCAACGCTGCAACTGAAAGAACCATTTATTGTAAGGTTAACAGCAGGAGACAAAACAACTGCAGATAAAATTAAAACAGTCCTGTCCGTCTCAGCAGTGACTGGCCAAGATGTTAAAAAAGTGGTAGACCTCGTCTTTATCAAACACGGCCACCTCTGTGGAGCACTCAGAGCACTGCACCGGGTGGTAAACCTCATCAGCATCCATCCCCGCCGGCGTTGGGTCAGAAGCTTTGTCTTCTGCAGATTCTGTTTCCTGACCCTTCCTCCTCTTTCTGTTCCTCTTCTTCCTCTCCTGTTCGGTTTTGTAGTGCAACACTTCATCCTTTTTCACTGTACAGTTCATGACGAACATGGCTCGATACTGCGTCCGGTACTTTTCGTGCCTGGTTAAACACAAATAAGGAATCTCAATGGGGCAATATGTATTCATTAGCATTTCATCACTAAATAATGTTGATATCAGCTGAGAGGCTCCGTTGTCAGCTTTACGTAACACCAAGTAGCTGAACTACGACAACAGTTACAGATACTATCTTTTGATACTTTTTTTTTTGACCCAGTATTTGGATGATAAAATGTCAGAGAGAAGAAGAAAACAGGCAGACTGAAAACACACAAGCTCCCTGACAAAATAATAAATTACATAATTCAGTTATCAGGATGGCTATCACTGGTCTAACTGATTTATCAACTGGTTGTTTCAATGTGAATTGTGATTCATCCTGACAAGAAGTACAATTTCAAGGCAAAATGGTCATATGCTCATATGCTCATGCTTCATATATATGAGGATCTGATGCTCTTTTTGTCGTGTATGTTAGTATCTTTGGACTGTTTGTTGGACAAAATAAGACATTTGAAAATGTCACCTTGAGCTCAAATCATTTTCAGGGACAAAACAAAACAATAAAATAAAATAATCAGATCATGATGACAATCACTGGCGGCAGCTATGCAACCAGCTGTGCAACACATACATGAAGAAGTGTCACAGTAATCAACCACAATCGTTACTTTACATTGGCACAAAGTAGATCTACTATTCTATGCTAATTAGAGACGTGTCATGATTTGCTTTATTCTCAACCCCGTGAATACCACAACGCATATTTGAAGAAGAAATAAAGATAGAAATTATGCAGAGCCCAACAGCTTTTGAGTCCGTCCATAGAGGTGGGGTTAGTGGAAGTCAAGAGCAGTTTCCAGTGGAGCAAACGCTCGTAACGAACCTCTTGTTCTCAGACAACTATGATGACTCACCTCTGGCAGTCGAGGCAGAGCGTCGTCATACAGGCAGGACAGTTAAGAACAGCATCGCTGTTTGGTAAACCCTGAGGCTGACGAGGCTGTGACCTTAAAGCTGCTGCTGGTCGTTTTCTCCTGATATACCTGCAGAGGAAGGCAGAATTATTTAGCAGATATGAGAAGAATAAGAAGGAGATATAAATTAGTCGAGTCAATCTTGACTGGAAAAACCAATGTTTAGTTAAATGTCTCACTCTCTCCTTCTAGCGTCCACCCATGCCTGGTCCCTGTCATCCTCGTCGGGGTCGTACAGCAGTTCGTCATTGCTCTGAATGATCCTCTGTCTCTGTCTGTGGCTGGTAGAGCTACCTGCAGAGAGAATAGCAGAATTCAACAAAACTTATAAATCGGAGTAATGATGCATCTTCTACATGCATCTATGCAAATGGACGACTTACGCCTTCACACTTGTGACATGTTCAATTGTTGACAACAGGAAAAAACAGATTTTTAGGCTTACTTGGTGTATCCTCCTCCTCTGAGTCAGAATCAAAGTAGACCTTATCGTACATTCGAGGGTTGGGAATACCAGGACCACTCCCGCCACCTCCACTTCCACCTGCAGAGGATTCTGTTGTAGGTATGAAGACAAAAACCTATATTTAACAGAAATCCTATCACAGCAGATTCCTGCCTCACAGAGAAGGATTAGTGGGTTAACCAACTAACTTTGAGATTGACAAGCCATTATTCAGTTACAGTTCAAATGAAAATCTAAAGTTAAACCGGCAAAAAGGTTGGTTTTGGAGAGATTCACTGCGATTCCCTTGTGGCCTGGGGAGGTTTACAGTATACAACATACCTTGATCTTCGTTTGTCTCTCTCTCTTCATCATTTTTTGCTTTCTCCCCATTATTGCTATTATATAAAGGTATACAAAGCACTGTTCTAAAACAACACACCCCCTCACAAATCGGCTGCAAGGAAAAAATAGGCTCCCCACTCCTATGGATCCCAAAATGAGCCAAGCTCTGCATGTACATACAATCCAAACGTCACCTTGTCACAATACAACGTATTTTTTGTATAACACACCACAAAGAAGAGTCTCTCTTTTGTGAGTATAGCAGCTGCATGTTACCTAATGTTGTTGGCCCCCAGGTTCCCTCCATGGTCCTAATGGTGGTACTAAGCTCTGCCTCCATCTCCTTCTCAAACTCATCTCCACTGGATGACTCACTCTCCCCCGTCAGATACTCTCTGATCAGCTTCTTCTTCTGATCTGGAGTCCCGTTCAGTAAAATATCCAGCTCATCTTCTGAACTGAAACACAGCAAAAAGGGAATTAGCATTTTTGCACTGTTTCACAACAACTCAGAAAACTGGGGCTTTTCTTGAGATCATTTTACTGTTCTGTGTGGATGTTCTGGGTTTAGACGATTGCGCTGAAAATTATTATGAAATTTTCAGCTCTCCTTTTAATCTCCAGGAACTGGTTTGCAGCCTTTGTAAGCTAAATGGACTTATATGTGCCTCTGGTTGATGCTAGCCACATATTAGTCCTTAAACAAACAAACAAGAGAAGTTGACAACATTACTTATTCATTCTAGTGCATTTGTGTATGTTCCCAGTCTCACGTTTTGTATTATATACAGATAAATTCATTGTTGTCAATCGCAGCCAGAGTGCTTTCCTAAAAACGCTGTAAGCACGTAACGCTAGTCACCTCGCCCGGTTCAGTTTGTTTACATGTTAGCATTCAGCTTGCTAGCCGCACGTTAGCCTCGTGTTGCTACAGCGACATCGTTTTCAGCTAACTGGTTTTTAATTATTACCTGCTGGCCGCCCTCTCTTCGTCGCTCGGCTCCTCGATCTCATACGAATCAAACTCTTGTAATTTATTGAGTTTGTTCATTTTAACTGTTTAATGAACTCCAATTACAACAGCCTAACTGCTAGCAACTTCACTGTCTGTGAACGACTACTTCCGCCCCAAGTTCTTCTTCTTTAGTTTTTATTGAACGGAAGGCGTTACATATAAAGCGCCCCCTCCTGTTCCGTAATGAGAATATAGGCGGGAAAAACATTCTATAGGAAATAAAGGAAATGCAATAAATTAGCCAGTCTATCAAAAAAAAAATTATATATATATATATATATATATATATATATATATATATATATAAAAAATATATATATATATATATATATATATATATATATATATATATATATATATATATTTAGACAGGGTTTCCTATTAGAAGCAAGGTGTTTGAAGCTCTTTTTGAAGCTTTTTGAACATTAAAAACAACAAACAAAACAAAAACAGTTTTAAGCCATTTTTACTGAAATGTAGTTTCATTTATTCTTTTCATCTACAGTGGTGCAGCCTGGGTAAACTATGGATGTTCACACTTACATAGGGTTGACTCCATTTGACTCTGCTTTCAAAATGATACATAATTTGTTTTACACACAAAGAAACCATAATAGTTTTATTTCCTGTTCTATGACATACTTCCTGTAGGATGTCGTCTTGCAGTGTCATTACACGGTTCAAAAACAGCATTAACTGAACGTCGCTCCCTTAAACTGCTGCTGTTTTACCAAACCACCATCAGGTGGAGGCAGCAGATCGTGGATGGAGGCCCCGTCCCTCCTCACTCCCATCAGGACCATGATGCCCTACAAGGACAACTACACGTCGAATATATGAGGTTTTCCTTCTTCACACTGACGCCTGTACTGTTAACACTGGCAAATACGCATGTTGTTTTATGCACCGGTGATGATTTTCTACATCTTCCGTCTGCGTTTGAAAAGTCCAGAAACTCAGCCTCCCAGTTGTGTTGTCTGTGTGCGCGCGGCAGGGTTTGAACGGGACGGGCCGAGGCAGCAGGCGTTCACAAGCCCAGTGCTTGACATCAAAAAGAGCAGAAGATCCACGTCAAATTCTTTACACAAGTTGAAGTACTGAGAACACTAGGTACTGGTCAAAGAAAGTATTTAATCAGTTCTGAACTTGATGCTGTTGATAAGATTTATGTACAAGTCTGGTCCAGATTTGTTCCACATGTGCCTCATAAACAAAGTTTCTACAGAAATCTGCAATGTTCAGGTCTTGATCATTTAATATTATTTAAGAGAAAAATCCTCAACATTCTCTTCACTAATATTCTCTTTAGTTAGAAACAATAAAAAAAGCAAATGTTGGATGAAACACACAGAGAAATGAAATATTTAAACATATTTATGTACTAATTTGTGCTGCCAAATGCAAAATTTGGGGCGAATAATCAGACAATAGCAGCGATGAATAAAAACTAAGGTCAAAGTTCAGAGATCCTACAGTGAGACTGAGTGTGGGACAGAAGCAGCAGCGGTGGAAGGTGGAGCTGATTTCATCACTTCATGTACCGACAAATACTTTTTATACATTTTGCCGGTGCAAACTAGCAGCTTCACATGCACATAGAGGAGGAAGAAGCCCAACATTCAGCCCCTGTCCATCCAGATGTGACAAATTTGTGAAGCGGGTTTGTCCTTTTTCTCATCCACACAAAACTGATTTCAGTGCCACAGCTTTTCTTTCTTTCACAAATCTAAAAACCAGCCATGAAGCGTTGCATTTTCTTCAGGGTATTTGGAATTAGAGGTGGCAGCAGTCGGGAGGAGCGAGCAGTAGAAACACAAAGACACATACAGGTCCGAACAAAATGAGGAGCTTCTAACTGGACGAGGTTGTATTTTTCTGATGAGCTTGGAACACGTTGAGCGATTGATTTCATAAGAACGTGGACAAACTGTCCAGATGTTATTCACACCAGCTGTGGCCTGGACGGTCGGCTGATGTCTTCATGTGCATTACTTCCAGTCCTGCCTCATCCACAAAGTGATGAATTTCTGGACCAATTAAATCGTTTGCAGGAGGACATTTGTGTTTCTCTCCAGCTTCCTGTCCCTCTGCTCACTGTTTGTGTGTTTACGTCTTCCTCTGTTTTTGTTTGTCTGTCCACGTGTGCTGTTTGTTTTGTGTCTTTCTCCTCCAGTTTGTCCTTTGACGCGTCTTTCTGTTGCGTGACTGTGTGTACGAGTGTGTGTTTGTGTGGGGAGCCGCTGGGTGACATTTTCCATTCCAGGTGTGACAGCTCGCTCCCATGACAGCCTCTCCTCCAGCAGCAGCTCCTCTCAGCGTTTACCTGCCTCACACACACACACACACACACACACACACACACACACACACACACACACACACCACCTTACCGTCCACCTCTGTCTCAGCTCTGCCGCTCGACAAGCTAATTTAGCCAATTACACACAGGTGTGATGCTAATTTCCCCGAGCTGGCAGCCGGCTCCTAGAGGAGGTAAAAATAACATAATTACACCCATCTGTCCCCCTGCAGGCAGGCGGGCTCTCCCACTGGGTGTCGGCTCCACCGCCACCACAAAACACACACGGGAGGAGAAAAAACACACTCTTGGCTTTGATAATGGAGGAGAAGACAATGGACAATGTGTGTGTATCAGTGTGTGTACAGTGTCTGTGTGTGTGGAGGAATCCAGGCTGCAGCCACAGTTGCTTTTTCTCCTCTTTGTCTGAGGCCTTCAATGGATTTACAGCGATACGCCGCAATTTACTGCGAGAAAAGAAAAACAGACTTTTGGTGCCGAGGGATAATTATGTGAAGCTGTTTTCGAAGGCGACGGGGTTGGATGTGTCACTGTTAGACTGTGTGTGTGTGATTGTGTAGGGAGGAGGGGGGGGAATCGTCAGAGCATCGAACACAAACAGACAGAGGCCTTCAGAAGGCAAAGGAAGCTCAGCAACATCACATCAACAGCAGTTTGTTTGGGATGTGTCCAAGTCCGCAAAGGCAACTTGTCCTCATGGCGTCCCACGGACGCTTCAGCTGGACAAGCGGAAAACAAACGAGATTTTCATCAGCAGACAATCTGTGACTGGCTTTCAGAGGTGGTGGCATCAGGTCACGTGGGAGTGGAGCAAAAGACACAAACTAGGGAGGCCTGAGACACGAGCTGTGAAGTGAAGAAATGAAGACTCTGGATTTTGGACTGAACACAGTGTCTGGGACACGACGGGCACACACGTCCTCAGACGCTGTGAGTCGCTCGCGGTCTCCTGCCGTTGCTTCCTGCTAAACACTGACGTAGAAAAGGTCTGATAGAAAACAAAGCCTGACTTCCAGTCTTCTCTACTCGCTGCGCCACAGTGAAAAACAAGCCTACAAGTCTGTGCACATGCGGCAGGCGAAGTAAACACGACGTGGCGAAGCACAGGCGCTGATGGCTGTGATCATTATCCACACAGCCTGCAGATCGTCCCACATGTCACCTTAGTGAGCCGAGTGTCTCCCATCTAAATACAGTTTGAGCGGATTTCATTATTGAGACTCGTGCTGTAATGTGGACATGTGAAACGCGTCTCAGAGGCCTTCCCACCCTGCCAAGAAAAATAAATTGGTCCTCGCACATAACCTCCTTATCTACATTCCTGCCGTCACATAGTCCCTGTTTCCTATGGAGCTTGTGTGATGACTCCGTCCATACAGGTTGTATTATTCTACATTCTCACATAGATGGATCTGTCAGTCTATCTGTCACACAGCGACGTGCTCCAGAGTCCCGCTGAGACCCAGCACACTCTGACAAATAAAGGTCCTGAGACACCACAGAGGGACCTCATCAGCTCCGAGGAAGGCGAGGACACGCGGCTCAGACATTGGCCTTGTCTGCCAGAACGTACACAAACCTTGTTTTCCACTGACATTTCAATTAACAGTTTCATAAATGACTGCTACACACACACACACACACACACACACACACACACACACACTCTCCTGGTGCTTCCTGCTCGGGAGCCTGCAGTGGACCTCTGGGGAACCCTGCTGCTCTCAGAGTGTGGGCTCCACCTGTTGGCCCGCGCTGCAAACACAGGAGACGGCCGAGCTTCATTATCTTCTGCCACCTCAGATGAGCTTCACTCGTCCGTCGCCCCCCGAAACGCTCCCTCTCTCTCTGTCCATGTAAAAAGTGTGGAGACTTGATTATCGGCCCATGTCGGCGAGCTGTGATCCGCTGGAACCCACTGACGAGGCAGAAACACACCTGCACGGCCACACACACGCTCCATGAAGTCAAATTAAATGACTCGGGCTCTTGTTATTTCCTCACACTTTCAATGTTCCTCTGACACTGGGGAATATACCAGAGTGTGCGTGTGTGTGTGTGTGTGTGTGTGTGTGTGTGTGTGTGTGTGTGTGTGAGTCACAGGTCGATCATTTCCATTTTCCCCTTCGTTTCATCCTCCTTTCCTTACCTGCACCCTCCTATTCTCTTTGCTTGATCTGCTTTATTCTTCCCTTTGCTCCTCTTCCTCTGACCGGCTTCTTTTCCCTCCATCTTCCCCTTTTTCTTTCTTTTTCTCACCTTTTTCTCCTGTTCGCCTTCGTCTTTCTGTTTTTCCTCTTTACTTTTCATCCTTCATTTCACTGTCCCTCCTTTTTCGTGCGGTGCCTTGTTATCTTCTTCCTTCATCTCATGCTCCAAAGGTTTTCAGCGTCTCTTTCTTCATCACTCATAACTGACTTCCTCTGTCCCACCTGATTGTACTTCTGTCTCTCTGTCTTCAGCATCTCCATCCTCGAGCCCTTGTTTTCAGGCCTTACTCTACCTCTTCGTACATCAGTGAAACAAACACTGTAATAATCATGAGATCATTTAATATTCTTCAGCAGCAGCAAACACAAAGTTGACTCATGTCAATATATTAGAGTGTCTCCCATGTGCTCAGACAGGTTCACTCTGAAGTCACATTTTCACAACAGGTCACACACAGGCTGAAACAGAAGCTCACTGCCCAAAATCGTTTTTAGTTATGAAACATTAAAAAAATGCAACAAAAGCTGATTTTTCCTGCAAACAACTCTACAACTCAACTCGGTCACTCTACAGCAGACAGCAGTTGTTGGCCTGACGTCACATCACATCCACCCCCCCACTGGAAATTGTTCTTTGTTTGCTTACAAACAACTAATGTTCGTTCATATTTGCACAATCTTTGTTGCTGCTCAGAGTTTTGAGAGCTCCTTCAAACGCACTGAAATCATCGGACACAACGAGTGAACTGCTTGATGTAACTGGCCCTGAAACTGTGTCATTTTTGAGCCGAGGTTATGAGAGTCCACAGATTAAACGGGATTTTAATCACTATCAGTCAGTGAACTCTCAGTGAGGCCGTGGCCCTTTCCAACAGCGGGACTACAACTGCAGCACTAATCACATGACAAACACACATTTCTCACTGAGAATTGTTGCAAAATGAAGGCGCCAAAATAGTGCATTTTTTGGAGTTCCACAAACGGACTCCTTTTATTGTAATTTGATTCATTCGGTCCAACGTCATTTGGAAATGCAGGAACAGTTGTGGGATTATTTGATTTAACGCCCAATGGTTTGTGTGGGGAATTAACAGTGAAGAAACTCTATGGACCCAAAACACAGGGAAGCGTTCGGACCGTGTGGGTGATTCTTGGAGTCTGAATGACTGACGATTTGATGCCATGTGCTGCTGAACAACTTTCACTGCAATGAATGTCCAGTCTCCATAAAAGCCACAAGTTATGGTTTATACCACTAATCTGGACCAGCAACATCTTAAGGAGGAAATGAAATCGTAACCACAACAAAAAGATGTCAGATTAGCATTAGAAACCAAAAGGTGCAGATTCGTGTTGTGAGCGGGGTGAGAGAGAGAAGGTGAACCCGTTTCCCAGCTGATGAGCCTTCCCGCGGTGCTGTGTGGAGGCAGCTGGACTTCACCTTTCGTCCAAAAGGTTTCTCCACACCACTTCCCGTAGAAGACGGTGGATGTTTTAGAGTTTCGTCTTCCGTCACTGACCTGGGCAGCCATGGATACGATTCTAATGAGCATCAGCCCAGGAGCCCAAGAGGTCAGAGAGGCCACGAACCAGAACCTCTCAACTCCCTGCTCAATTTGTAGCTAAATGCTAAACACTAAAACAGTTAAAAGACAAAAAATGGCCACAGGGGTGGACAACGTCCACAAACAAATGACCTGAAGCCATCAGAAAGAGCTGCGAAATGACCAACAACAGACACAAAACTGACCCAGTTACCAAAAACTGATGCCAAACTACTAAAATCAAACGCAAATTTCCCTAAACATAACCAAAAAGACAAAGAAATGACCAAGAAAACAGACATAAAACTACCAAAATGGACCAAAGAATGACCACAAAAAAAAAAAAACAGAAAAACAGACTCAAAACTATTGAAAACAGACACAAACCTACAAAATAGCAAAAAACTGACTAAAAAACTACAAAAAGTTTGAAGAAAGTGACAAAAACAGAAAACTAACACAAAACTGCAAAAATGGACACAAAATGACAAAAACACTCACACAAAATTGTAAAAGTTGACACAAAACATCCAAAAACAGAACGAAATAAAAAAAATTGACAGGACAAAAATGACCAGAAACAGACAAATAACTTGTGAACGTGAAACTGCTAAACACAAATGAAAATTTGTCCAAATAACAGGAACGATTGTGGGACCTTCCCATCTGCGCCATGGGCCGACTTTCCCGTAATTCTTCCATGTGGACGAGTATTTCCTGTGACCGTGTTAATGTGAAGATCTGAAATGATGAGGATTCAGGACGTGAACAGAGCGCACTGAGTTCGCCGCGGCCTCGTCCACCGCAGGTTATTTCCGTCTGCGACCGGCCTGATTCAAACGTGCCTGCACTATCCTCACTGTCCCCTTCAGTGACGTCCATAGGTTCAACCTTTTGTCCTTTTTGTCTCCTCGTTCACTCAAAACCAGCCAATCATTGGAGCCAGATTAGCATGTAAGAGAGACGCCAAGAGCATAAAAAATGAAAATGAGAGTGAGGGACAGAGAAAGAGGAAGAGCAGGACCAAAAAAGACAGAAAGAGAAGAGAGAGGAGAGGAGGCGATGGAGAGAGACAAAAGTCCAGCTGTGAGCTGAACGCGGGATGCAGGAGGAAGAATGAAACGGATCTCGTCTTTTCGGGGAAAGAAACTTCCAGAGCACGGCCTGGGTTATTTCCATGGAAATCACACACACACACACATTCAGTACGATGTTGCACAAACACAAACCACACCAACACACACTCCTTTGATTGGGCGCTTTTGAATGAAGTTGGCTCCTGCCTGGTATTTTGATGAAGTTGGTTATTTATTGGGTGATGAAATTAAGTTAATTGCTTATTGGTATTTTAATTAAGTTTCTTTCTCCGTGGGTGTTTGAGTGATTTTTGGAGTATTTATTGGTATTTTAATGAAGTATTATTTGGCGGCAGACGCAGTGGGAGAGCAGCTGAACAGGCATACACACAGCAGGTGGCCCAAACACACACACACACATAGAGATACACACATGTCAGACAGGCACGGCAGCACACACACATGCACGCCACGACATATTAACACAAGCATACATGCAAATACATTTGGGCTGGCTCGAAATCAACAGCAATTTCAACGTTTGTCGAGATGACGCCAGTCATATGCTGCATGATCCCGCCGCCTCCGAAACAACTTTGAACTGTTCTTCAAACTCTGGTTCAGTGCGACAGGGCTCCGCTTTCACTCCAAGTAGTCATAAACATATAATAACCGACAGGTGGGGGGGGGGGGGGGGGGGTGAAAGGTCACACAGCAAAATACCGTCTACTCAGTGTGAAGGTGTGGGGGCACCTGGGGCGGCCAAGACGCCAGATTGGCAGCGACGTCATCACAACATGGGAAAACACACGGAAGGACGATGGAGTTTTGTGGATAAAAAGCCTGATATGTTTTTTATATTAATGAGCTGATGTACATGTACAGAGAATGATCTCTACAGCCAGGCTGCTGGAGCTGTGAGTGTGTGTGTGTGTGTGTGTGTGTGTGTGTGTGTGTGAGTGTGAACGTAGAAGTGCATGAAATGAATTATCATAACTACTCATAACAATCCACGTCTGTTTTCTTTTTCATTAACACTTATGCAGACGTTCCTGTATATCATAATATTAATGGACATGGAATGAGCTGGAGGCTGTTCACATAATTGTGCTAATGCTAAAAATACAAATTGATCAAATTTGGTAAATACAAAACAAATAGTGAGTCACTGACAGTCGGTCTGTTTTCAGCATCATATGGATGAGTGTCTTTAGGGCAACACGATCGTACCATGTTGCATTAATATTAGTGAATAATGTGTTATAGCAAACTCGAATATGGAGGAGTGAAGAAATGATGCTATTTGCATAATCATAATCTATCTTTTCAATTTTTCAAGAAATGTTGCATTTTGGTAAGTTCTGCCAAATCCATGCCTGACAAACATCCATCAGCATCTGTAACCACTTCCTGTTCCCCAGCTGTCAGTGTGTGAGACGAGGGGTCCACGCTGGACAGGTCTGCAGTCTGTGTCAGACACGGGGAGACACAGTCACACCTACACGCATGTGTTTGGACACAAGCACGAGGAGAACACGCAAACATTATTAACGAAATATTACTTTAATTAACCTACAAAACAAACCCAAATATCCCACCTTTACTTGTTTACAGGCCGCTGCGATGATCCAATATGGCGGCGGGGTCCAGCACACAACGTGGTTTGGATGTTTGTGGTGGCCATTGCCCCACCCCCAGTTGTGTGTGTGTGTGTGTGTGAACATGTGCTTGTTAAACTAATGTGGATGAGATAAAACAATGACAAACACAACCCCATAATAAAACCTTTCACACTGGAAATGATCTAAGTCCGTGTGCAGACGGGAAGCGAAGCGCCGGTGCCGCGCTCGGCTGCTGCGCTGCCTGAGCAGATGCCGTGTGACAGTCTGTTAGGAAACATGTCTGCGGCTGCTAGTTTGTGTCACATGTTGTTCCCGCAGCAGCTACGTGTGATGTGAGGCGGCGTGTTTGCTTTCAACACGCTAAGTGTCGCTCCCAGCTGTCGGACGCGGACCGGCTCAGCCTTTTAAATCGGTGCGCCGCATCACGTTGGGCTCACTAAACTGCCTGTTGTGCATGTTTCAGGTCACTTCCACTCGTTTGTACTTTCGGGCCTCAGTTTCTAACATGGCACAGTCGTGTCTCCTGTGTCCCAGATCCAACAGGAAGTGTGGGAAGCAGCTCTGTCACAGCACGTGACCACGGTCAAACTCATCTACGGGAGCTTCCTGCCCTCTGACACAGGCCACGAGAGCCGCCCTGCTGGCAGCCGGTGCACGCGACCCCCGTTGTCATGGTTACGATAAGAAACAGCAGCTGCGAACTGCTGGACCTTCAACGATTCAGGGCCGTGCCAGTTCTGTCTCAGTCCGACAGTTCTGATGAAACAATCACATTGTTCCACGAACACAGTCAATCAAACAAGAAGCCAAGAAAGCTGAGTGTGTGTGTCTGTTTGCTTCCCACATGCAACACACACGCCGACAGCGACGTGTAGAAAAACTTACAGAAACGAATTACGATCCGACCTGAACATTTAAAGCAGCTGTTGTGTATGTGGTCAAATGTTGGTTTCTCCTCCACCTTGGACTTACTCTTTCAAAACTCGGCTTCCTGACTTTTCCTTTTGGCAGCACAGGGGGAGAAAGAGGGGGAGACACGCACAGCTTATCCACGACAGGAACAGGAACTGAGGTTTGGACTTTACTTACACGTCCATGACCCGCTTTGTGCTGGCTAACTTCTCTGTCGGACTTTGTTCTGGAAAGGCAGCAGCCTCATTCTGTCCCTCAGCTCACACAGATGAGGGCGGAACGCAGCAGGACGTCCTTCCTGCCAGCAGCCGTCAGGCTTTTTAATACACAGTCAAAACGGATCGTTGCACGTGTTATATTGCCAAATATCATAGCAATGTTTCTGGGGGAATCTAAAAAGTGACGGACATTTCGATTTTAAATGTATTTATTATTTGCAGTTTTTGCTGCTATTTTGTTGCAATTTTATCTTTTATTCTTCCCCTTTCACTGCTTTCACGAAGCCATTTCCTGCAAAGTCAGTTAAATGTTTTTCTCTTCGATTCTGTCTGCACAGCTGGAGAGAAGTGATTAGAAACCTGGTTAGTCCGTGTGCAGACATTTCCCTAAATTCCATCCTGATTTCAGAAACCAGCTGTAGTGTTGACGTGACACTGAAATGAAAGACGTCGGTGAGCTGGTGACTTTAGTCCATGGACTCACGCTGACCGTGGGCTGTGGTGGGAGGAACCCGCTCCCCTGAGTGCCGCTGGACCTTCATCAGCATGTGTCTTCTGAGGGGATCAGTTCAAAGCTGCCGTGAGGGGCCCGATGAACATGGAGCAACTTCAAGTGTCCTGCCCCAGGACAATGGGACGTGTGGACAGAGTTGAAGACCCGTTCAGACTGTGTGAATCTGGGACGTAAAGTGTCTCCGGGCGGGACTGGATTCCGTATGGGTGCACATGTGCACCTCCAAACCACCAATGCCACTGCACATGTACCAGACAAATGAACTGGGTTCTGGTGTGCGGCATGACGTGTGCCCCACCCTGACCCCGAGTCTGTCCCCCAGTGTCCCTAAATCCAGGTCACAATGTCCTCACTGCAGGGTCTACAATTCAAGCAGAAACACGGAGGGAGCCGAACAGCGGGCGTTTACGGTCCCAGGTTCAATTCCCCAGCAGAGCAGGGAACCAGCCCTTCTTCTGTCTGCTGACTCGAGGCCAGAGGAGACTTCTGGGTAGAGAGACGGGACAGGACAGGGTGTCTCTCACACACACACACACACACACACACAGGCTGAGAGCTGTGAGAACATTTTCATGTGGCCTCGAGGTGTCAGGAGCACCCATCAAACCACCAACAACTAATTATTACCTTCCTTTCCTTTCTCACCGCGTGTGTGTGAGCGAGAGAGTGTGTGTGTAGTGGCCCCTCGGCCCCCGGGGTCCGTTAGTGTACATAATGGCTTTTTGAAGAGATTGTCGGTTTGTGAAGACGTTTGATTGACACCTCCTGATGTCTCAATCCAATTAAAGAGAGAGGGGGAGGAGGCTCCTTTGTGCACCGAGTGTGTGTGAGTGTGAGCTGGAGGAATAAATCATACATGTGTGTGTCTGTGAACCACCTAATCCTGCCTTACACACACACACACACACACACACACGCACTTTATTATGTGAGAATCTTCTTTGATCAATTAGCTGATTAATACACTGATATGCTGAAAATCACTTCTGACAATTATTTTAGTGTTTTATTCAGTGAAAATTTACGAACGCTTTGATTTTGAATTTTCACTCACGCCGATGGACAGAGAAGTGGAGGTTTGATCCCAGCAGGCCGGTGTTTGTGTCGCAGTCATTTTAAACACGCTGATGGTCGTTCATCAAAAACAATCCTGGAATAAAAGACGTTCAGTATTTTTGATCTAATTTAACTCCAACTTTCATTTTCCTGCATTTCTTTTTACGCACTCGTCTGTTTTACGCCGTTTACTGCTGAAATCATTTCAGTTTCTTTGTTTGCTTCATTCCTTACTTTATTACACTGGAACATTTTTGCTTCAGGACCTTGTCCACATTTCCGCGGCACATTGAGCTGTGCCGCAGCGTCACACATTAAAGCAGATTTTGAGGAATTGATTTGCTATTAAACTATAGCGACTGTGTAGTTATGGCCATTTTAGGCATAATTTAACTTTTATTAATTATTAATGGGTCTATTTGGGTCTATAAGATTTTATTCATTTTTAAAATTGAACAAGCAGTGCCAGAAACACAACTTTATCTTTTTAAATTTTTATTTGTCTTTGATTGTTGTGGCTTTTTTTTTTGTCTCATTAAACATTGACAGCAAGCTGTTAAAATAAAATAAAAAATATGCTTGTGTCAGTAATTTTCAGAAGTAAAAACAGTAAACAATGACTATGAAATTTGTTTTCATATAAAAAGAATAAACTGTAAAAATATCAAATCACAACAAATAAACATAAAGAACTGGAGAATTAAAGAAACAATAAAAACACATATCATTGATTTTATAAACAAGACAAAAAAATAAGCTAAATTGTATTTTTTTATAGAAAAATGTAAAATATATTCCACTCTACTGGAAGAAGATACTAAAATATTAGTTTCATCCTGTTTTGATGTTTTCTTGCAGTTCTTTTAATCTTGAAAAATAATGTTAGATTTTAAAAAATGACTATAACTAAAAATGACTTAAAAAATAGAAGCTTTAATGAGCCTATTTAATAAATAAATAAAAGCTGGTCTCTTTGTCCTGACCTAATTCAGTTGTGATGCTGGTCAAAGGGCCGTGTTTATTTCCACGTGTTTATGTGCGGCTGAATCTGAAATGGCTGCCGCAGGGTTCATTCAAATTACACGGGGAATAAAACAACACAAGTATTTTTGTCCATTGGAAGAAGTTTGACTGAAATTTACCTCTGCTACGTTTATTACCTTTATTTGATATTTTTGGTTTATTTCCAATCACGTCCACTGGTTTTGTATCTTAAAAAGAGAAACTCGAGCCGCAAACACGCTCTGAATTAAGGGATTTTGCCACAAACACACTCAGACAAACTCGGGCCTCTCAGGGTCCTCTATTCAGGTTGAGTAACAAAGCCCAGGGCCTCAACCCAGCATGTCTGAAAAAACACTCTGAGTGTGCTTTGTCAGTGTGTGAGTGTGTTTTGTTAGTGAGTGTGTGCACCGGCGAGCGTGTGTGTTTTGTATTTGTGTGTGTTGCACTAACAAGGTCCGGGCCTCAGCATGATGACGATCTTAACGAGCTGTCTGTCACTCTTCAGCTCTCAGCTCAGACCTCTGTGTCATTAATGACTGTGAGTGAGTGTGTGTGTGTGTGTGTGTGTCAGTGGTATAAATGGAATAATGTCTCAGCAGGACAGAAAAAACATTTAGTCTCTTTTGGCGCCACAATGTCAAGGTTTCAATGGCTGCTGTCTCTTTTTGTGAGAGTGTGTCTGTCATTGTGTGCGTGTGTGTGTGTGTGTGTGTGTGTGTGTGTGTGTGTGTGCGCAGCTGCCAAATGCCCAGATTTCACCATTTTACCAGCCTAAGTCTGTGTTTAGAATAGCAGAATGCCCATCTGAAGCTGCCTCTCTTTCAGCGCGTCGTTCAGCGCCGCCGCCACCGCCGCAACATGCCGTCCCATGATGCACTGCCCTACTGCAAAGTCTCACGGTCAGGAAGTGAAAGAGACTGAACGGTTTCTTGATGTTCGCTCACACCATGTCTCACAGAGAATCCAGTACAGGGTCTGCGTGAGACTTTACGTCCATATTAACGTGCTTTAAATTTTTAAAAAGAACGCACCGATTTTAACCCCGCCCCTCTCCATGTGGGGGCGTGGTTTCCAATCGGAACTCTTACAGTAAATGGCTCATTAATGCTGGCATTTTGTAGCTTTAAAATCCAGATTTGAATGAACTAAATGTCTAATTTCATGTTTATTTACTTCAACAAATTACATAAAACTATTTGCATTGATTTCCCAGCATGCATTTTATCAAACAGTAGTTAGCTTAGCTTAGCATAAAGACAGGAAACAGTGGCGACTGCCTGGCCCAGCTGTGTAGTGCGGTGTGATTCATGCCCCCTGGTCTGAACTGGGATTAAAACATAGAAGAATTTATTTTCACAATGTAATTTTAACAGTTATGATCACACTCAGCGTGGTGGAATAACCCGAAGAGATCCGCAGGTTTGAAGACTTCTGCTCTCTGCCTACTTGTTGGTTGTAGAAGAAGAAGGTGGGTATCAGTTCATGTGAGTTATTTAAAGATGCCATACGATGCACAAATGATGGCTTACATTTTATTTTGATTTATTTATGACTTCAAGTGCCCATTTATTTTTTCCTGAACATGAAAACACATTCAGACCTTTGACTATGTGTCATAATGACGCTTAACTTACAAAAAAATTCTCTGTAAATTTTAACCAAAACACAATTACGTCACTATTTCCAGTTTGGCCTGAACATGATCACAATGATTTTTTCTCTCAATGTGTTTGCTTCCCTGAGAACCAGCTCTCTCAAATTTCCTTAGACCTTGTTTCTTTTTCAGGGCTTCAGGCACTCTTCGCTTTTCTGCCTTTTCCCATTTTTCTCTCATTGCTTCCCTCCACCTCTTTTCCTTCCTCTTTTCCTTCCTTATCGTCCTTCCACCCCACCCCCCACTTCCTCTTCCTGGATGGTTTTTTTCTTTGGTTCAGAGTTTGCGTGCTGGTTTAGAGTGTTTTCATCGATGTCGAGACCTCGCTATCAAACACGACTCTGCTCTGCCCTAATTCCCCCCCAGGACACACACACACACACACACTCAAGGCTTCTTGCTGTCTCACACACTTGAGTGAACATCCATATCCACACACACACGAATAAATGCTCTGAACACACATAATACTAAACTTGTGAAGACTTTTGATTCACACACAGTCATTTGGATCGAGTTCTGACTTTAACAGGAATGAGATCATCAGTGGACACGTGAGGCACAAACAACCAACGCCCAGGACCGGAACAGTCGGCCTTAGATTCCATCCCAGTCAACGTCAAGGCAAACACGGAGAGAAATACGCGGACAGAGACTCACGCTCACACCGCAGTAACCTGGACTGTGGGAGGAAACCCACACAGACGGGCGGCACCCAGGCGGGACTCAAACCGGCAACCTTCTATCTGTGGCAGCTCAAACCACTCCACCACTGTGCTGCCTTGTCTGTTCTTGTCCAGCGACACCAGCCACAAACTAAAGACTCTGACGTGCTAACTACAGACTTCCAGGTGTAAAAAAGGACAGTTAGATTTGATTGTTTTTCTCTTTCTGTGTATTTGCTTTTGCTTTTTATTTCGTGCTGCTGTCATCAGGACCTCAGTATTGTTCATAAAGCATCAGGCTCTAACAAAGTAGTGCTGCTCATTCATTTGCAGCTATACTCACCAAGACCACAGGGTTTGTCCATGAACCACAGGTTCGATTCCTGGTTGCTCGAACCTCTGAGAGTCGACTTAATGTTCAGCAGTAAAAAAGAAAATGTAGGTTCATTTTATTAAATAAAACACAAATAACTGAAAAATACTTTAAAAACCAAAAAGTAAAGTCGGTTTCACGCAGTGATCTGAACAATTCTACTGAGGGAGACGTTACAAAAGTCAGTAATTAAGCAGAAATGATAAACTGGTCTACGACATGATTAGCTTAGGCGCAAATTTCTATTAAAAATATTTTTTAAAAGTTACATAGTTTTAACTTTAGAGAAGGAATGTTCAACTAATTATTTAACTAAGATAATAAAGAGGAAGTTTTAATTAAGCTGATATAGATTCAAAAGTTCAAACAATGCAACAAATAAAATCAAC